>CM035434.1:94571052-95171052 GCA_020310875.1 Ceratopteris richardii
GCAAAAAAGTAGAGCGAGTGCAAGAGATGATAATGCTCTAGAAGGCAAGCTAGATTATTGTGGTGTGATTCAAGAAATCTTGAAACTATCTTTCAGAAAGTTTGATTACTTTGTTTTTGATGTGAAATGGTTCAAAGTAGTCACCTCTGGAAGAAACACAATAGTGAGACGCGATAAAAGCGGTTTGCTTCAAGTCGACTCCACAAGATTATGGACAGATGAAAGGGATACATTTGTACTTCCCAAACACTGTGAGCAAGTTGTTTTTATACCAGATTCAAAAGAACCATAGTGGCTATTTGTTTGACAAGTCGCTCCACGTAGTAGACAAATTTTTCAGAACATAGATATAGAAGAAAGTCCATCTCTAGTGGACTCAGAGATTCATTCGATAGTCGAGGAGGAAGAGATCATTGTTCGAGAAGAAGAGGTCATTGTTCGAGAAGACGAAGCAATAGACGATGATCAGGAAGAAACCAGCATAGCAAGCGATTTAGAAGCCATCAATAAAGAGATAGATATTCTCGTGCATCAGATCTTCAAGAGGATGCTACACTAGAGGACTTTTGAATAAAATACTTGTACGTACTAATTTTTGTTTCTTTTTTGTTTATTCTCTATATTACTTTTATTATCGCATACTAATTATTTGAGTTCTTTTATTACAGAGCACGATGGGAGACAGTCCTCCAGTCACTCCACATTCCATGACAAAGGAGCAGTTTTTGGAGTTCATCTCTCAGGTTCGACCCGCGTATATTGCCGTTGCATCACAGTATTGGATCGCGCGTGGTATCACTCGTCCCGGCCTCACTCCTGGAGGCCTTACTTCTGCTGGCCTCACTCCCGCGGGTGTCACTCCTGCCGGTGTGACTCCTGCGGGTGATGCTACTCCTGTAGGAGGTATGTCTCCTAGCTTTGTGACTCCACCATGACCATCTTTTCAGCCATCTCCTACTGGGCCAACTAGTAGACATGTGCGTTTGACACCTCAGTGCGATACAGGTTCTGGCTTGTCTCATAGATCGAGGTCATGCTCTGGAGCAAGAGGTTCTAGGAGTGGATCTACAGGTAGGTCTGGAGGTGGAGGAGGCGGCTGTTGTGGAGGTAGTGCGACAGACATTGTGTCGCCCACTTCTACTCCTAGGACGAGTACCTCAGATGTAGGTACGCCACGCAGTACACCACGTGGAACACCAGGTACACCTTGGGGTGCTCATGACCATGATGACTCCAAGGTGTATAGTATCCAAGATGGAGCTCTGGTGATGGATGCGGTTGGCAAAGCAATGCGTGCACGCATACAACAGCTTTGCTCCATCCAATTTGGACACTCTATCATGCTGAAATGGAGTGACCAGGATAAAGATCGGAAGAATTATATCACACAGACAATTTATGAGGAGTTCCGACCAGCTGATGGATAGTCTCTTGTCAATTCAGAGTGGATTCTGCACACCGCACGTGAGGTTATGTCCCATCGACGATCCGAGGCTCGTGATGCTTTCAGAGCAGCCTTACCAAAGCCTCTATGGTTAGATGCTGAGAAGTGGGACGTGATTCCTGACGAGCAGCAGCAGACTCCTGACCGATATCACCAGCAACGAGATATGACACGATCATATTTGGGCGGCGGCGGATATGACACGATGCATCATGAGTTTGTAAGTACCATTTCATTTATTGAGTTTATTTGTGTTAAATTTCTCATGTATGTTCCTCTAATCTTTTGTATATTTGTTTCAGGAGCTGGCAATGGGTCGTCCTCCAACATGAGCGGAGGAGTCTTACGGATATCGTCATGGGTTGATTGCACTATTGGAGGACTTGGAGGGATGCGGTGCGGTCGTTTCATGGGAGCATTTGCGATGAGGTAATTAATTTATAAACTTGGTTTTTACTTCTTTGTAATTTTCATGTGAATTTATCTCATTCCATTAATGTTGTTTGTTGCAGGACTGTTGATATGGAACGTTCTTTGCATGTATATGGCAGTGGAACACCAAAATTTTGTATTTGAGTTTCATATGGCAATGAATTGCTTTGCCACATTTTGTAAAAGCATCATATATGACAGTGGTTTGCCCCACTCTTGTACATGCTTCATTATTGAAATATATAACTTCTTTTGTACATGGTTCATGGTTCATTCTGATTATCTCTTTTGTGTCCAATAATACTCTGTTTCATGAAATCATATTTCGGTTGACATTAGAGTACACATCACATGTACTCGGTTTTTTTTTGGGCAGAGTGTATTGTCTTTTGTTAAGCAACATCATGGTAATGTTGTTGTAGCAAAAGACAACACACTCTGCCCAAAAAAAAATTTGCAGGTATGGTCGTTGGTATACACGACGGTACTCCCACTAATGTCATCGGAATAAGCATCAGTACACCCAGCAGGCAATGGTATACGCGACGGTACGTTTAGTAGAGGCCTCGGTATGGGCGCCGGTATTACCGACGATATACCGATGCATATACCGACGCTTATACCAATGCATATACCGACGCTTTGGTACCGACGCGCATACCGACCTTTACACCGGCGTCGCGACAAATAAAGCCGTGTTCATTTCCCTCGGTAAAACCTCGGTATACCATTGATATGTTGTAGTGTCGTTTGCTAATGAGGTATCTAAGAAATCAACAAATAGTTCCTATATAAATTCCGAAGAGGTTTCATAATGAGATTTAATGAAATGACTTGAAAGTGATTTTTTTTTTAATCATGAAAAATATTCTGAAAGTGATATTCTGTTATAAAGGCATGGTATGTGAATAATTTTAATTTGTACAACGTTTTTTCTCTCTACATGTCATCTTACAACGTACAAGATAACTTGAAAGTTTCCCTGATATTCCTAACCCATGTCTATACTATGTGACATGTACTGATATCATCTCACATGTAGTGATAGTACTTATATAGCATCTCACATGTAGCCGCCCACGCAAAACTCTCATACATATGTAAAATACACATCCTGTTTACTGAGTTATGTGCAAGAGTTCCACGTGCCTGAAGATGTTGATATTCGTTTGGGCAAGAGCTCCAATAATGTGAAGATGTTGTTGTCTTCATGGTACGAGAGCCCAACGTAGTCATCTAACTTTTCATGGAGTCTTTCTGGAAGTCTCCAAACATTGATAATAGTTTGAAAGACTCTTGGACTGATTCCTTTAGCTATTAGGGTGGACTTCACTATCATTCATTGCACTCTATACGTTATCAAGGGATATGGTGTTAATATGAGTAAATTGATTCAACACTTTCGTTTAGAAAACTTCCTAAAGCAGAATTGGTAGATCATTAGGTCTATTCTTTAAGGATGATCAAGGTCTTATCAACCTTCAGCTACGAGAAGCTAAGAACAAAAAAATACCTTTGTCTGAAGTTATCTATGGACATCCAACACCTTCCAAACATACTTCATGAATGCCGTCTTCGTATGTTATATTTAAGCACCCAAATAAAGACATGATGGGGTTCATGAATACAAAATCATCTCAACATAAAGACTTTGTAGCTTCTTCAATACTGTTACCTTGACCTTTCGCTGATCCTTGTCTCTCATCCCGTTGTCATCGATGCAGTCCTTAAATATGTGTCATATATCCGAATAACATTAAAAATAACATTACTTTGAGATAGATAGAGAGAGCTGAATTTTTTTGGAATAAATAAACCAAAATACGAGACTATTTAAATCCATCATGTTGTTTGGTTGATTACTATGTTTTACGTGTTTATGGAATATTAAATGAACCAAAAATACAACAAGCTTGATAAAATATAGTATACGTCTTCTAAATGGAATCTGATGCTGATTTGACAAAAGAAAAGCATGTGAATTTGATCTCGGTTAAGAGGACATACGGGATAGAAAAGGATGAAGACGGCAAGCAGAAATGAACAAGGCGATAATTATGTTTCGACAAGGAGAAAAGGTGATCATTTCTTAGGTTTTTTTTTTTTTGAAACTTTGAAAAGTAGGGATAGCCGAGCCCCACGTAGCTAAATATTTTGAGAGAGAATTATGAAGAGACTCTATAACGAAATTTCATTAAACAATGTCAAACTGATTTTCTTTGATATTCTGAAAGTGATATCCTCTGATAATGGCATGGTGCTTTTAATTTACAAGTCATTTTTCTCCCTTCATGTCATCTTACAAGGCACAAAATAACTTCAAAGTTCCCCTGATGTTCCTCATCCATGTCCATACCGTATGTGGATATAATCTCACATGTACTGATATCATCTCACATGCATTGAAACCATATATCGATATCATCTCACATGTACTGATACCATCTCACATATACTGATATCATCTCATATGTATGGATCTCAGATACACATGCCCTTTGGTGAGGGGAATGATATTATGTTCTTCAACTACATTTAGATCCGAATATGGGACTCTTTGTTTTGTGTTGCTTCAGATCTCGATAGGCGATAGACTCCTCAATGCATTCTCATTCTCTTTGCATGCAGTGTGCATTACATGCACCAAATGCATAAATGCTTAGAATTAAAAAAAACACTAATAGTGTTTTTGATCCATTGGCTTTATGAATCCACTACGACCGCCTTCTCAGCCATCCCCTAGTGGCTCTAATAGTCAACATGTGCGTTCGACACCTCTTTGCAATATAGATGCTGACCCATCTCGTCGGTTGAGGTCATGCTCTGGAGGAGGAGGTTCCAGGAGTGGATCTATAGGTGGCTCTAGAGGAGCCGGATATTATGGAGGCAATGGGACAGACGTTTTGTCTCCTACTTCTACTCCTAGAGTGAGTACGTCAGATGTAGGTACGCCACATGGTATGCCACGTGGTACACCATGTACACCTTAGGGTGCTCATGACCATGATGACTCGAAGGTGTATAGTATACATGATGGAGCTTCGCTGATGGATACAATCAAAAAGGCCATGCATGAGGTCATACGACAGCTTTGCTCCATATAGTTGGACACTCTAGCATGTAAAAATGGAGTGAACTAGATAAAGATCATAAACATTATATCATAGAGACAATCTATCAGGAGTTATGACTAGCACATGGGCATCGTACTGTCAGCTTAGAGTGGATTCAACACACAACACATGAGGTTATGTCCCATCAATCATTTGTGGATCGTGATGCTTTTAGAGCATGCTTACCGAAGCCTATATGGTTAGATCCTGAGAAGTGGGATATGATCCATGATGAGGAGTAGCAGACTCCTAAGTGATGTCACCAACAGTGAGATGTGGCAGCCACACATCTAGATATGGCCAGACCATCACATTTGGATAGTGGTGGATGCGACACAAGTTTGTAAGTATAATTTAGATTATTGACTTTGTTTAGCTTGTCATGTATGTTCATCTAATGTTTTTCATATTTCTTGTAGGATTTGGCATTGGGTCATCCTCGAACACGAATCAGGGAGGCTTATGGATATCATCATGGATTGGTTGCACCGTTGGAGGACTTGAAGGGATGCCGTGGGGTCGTTTCATGGGAGCATCTATGATGAGGTGATGAGCTCATAAACTTGGTTTGGTTTTTTTAGTTGTTTGTAAATATCATGTCAACTTGTATCATTTCATGAATGTTCTTTGTTGCACGACTACTAATATTGATGTTTGGATCCCTTTGGGCATCTGTATGGAAGTGGTGTTCCACAATATTCTATTTGGATCATATATGGAAGTGGAGCACTAGAATTTTGTATTTGATTCTTATATGGTAGTGCTTTGCCACATTTTGATGTGGCTCATATATGGCAGTGGTTTCCCACGCTCTTGTACATGCTTCATTTATATAATGTATAACTCTTCTGTACATGGTTGATGGTTCATTCTGCTCCTCTCTTTTGTGTTCGATAGTGTTTTGCTTTATGAAATCATGTTTTGGTTGTCATTAAAGTACACATTACATATATTCGGGGTTTTTTTTAGCAGAGAGTATTGTCTTTCACTACACAACATCATGGTAATGTTGTTGCAGCAAGAGACAACACAGTCTGCCCAAAAAGAAAATTTGCAAATATGGTCATCAATATAGGGACCACTATAAGTGTCGGTATGCCTTGGTACATACCGACGCTTATACTGGTGCTTTTGCCTAGGAGATTACCGACACTTATACCCACACTTATACTGACGCATATATCGATGCATATACAAAGGTTTATATTGGTGTTTTGTTACTGACGCATATGCTGAAGATTACACCGATGTCAAAATCACACCCATGCATTTGCCCCAGTAGAAGTCTTCATATACCCCTGATATGTTGTAGTGTTTATAATAAGTGAATAATTCATAAATGGTCTAAACTATAAACCACTTAATAAATATCTAACAATCAATTGCCTATCTTGGCCAAAACTAAATATTAAGTATTCTTTGGTAAATTTGCCAAAACCTTTCTTAATTTATAATTGATTATCTATGGATTTTCTTTCCTGAAAGACATAGTACTCTTAAATCTATTTGGAGCTTTATACTTCTATGAAGAATACTCTAGTAGCACCACTTAAAGTTTATTTTTAAAAACAAATCCCATTTTCTAATATATAGTGTACTTAGACTAATGTATCAAGAGAGGAAAAAGATACCAATTTTTTACACTTATTGAACTCTTTCTTTAACAGCTACTAAACCTAGCAAGACCATATATTAGATGATCGGCTAAGTACTATAACTACCTCTAATGAAGGTGATTATTAGTCCACTCTAAATATTTTCATTAGTTCATGCTTTCAATACATTGTCATACCTTCCTAGACAACCATAGTTAAGTAGAACATACTCCGTTAAGATCTAGCATCCATGGTTCATAGTTTCCCATTCCATCCTACTCAAAGAAAAACAAATTAATATCCAACATTTCAAACACACACACACACACACACACACACATATATATATATATATATATATATATATATATATATATATATATATATATATATATATATATATATATATATATATATATATATATATATATATATATATATATATATATATATATATATATATATATGTATGTGTGTGTGTGTGTGTGTGTGTGTATGTATGTGTATGTGTGTGTAAACCAAAGACAGTTTAGACAAATCCACATGCATATACTTGCGAATTCCTTATCAACCGTGTACGTCAGGATGCAGGTGGTCAATAATCCATCAACAATGTTGCCCTACCTTAACTGTAATATAATGGTCAAATATGAACTAATGCAACATTGAGTCCCTAGACAAGACAAAAAATCCATGGCCATCATTCTCATCAATAGGTCGAGAAGCATTTTGAAATATATTTCCAAACACAACATGCAAATTGTGATGATGCAAATTTAAAACGTGCCAATTATTATGCGTTTCTAGATGGGATCATAAAGTATTCGTACATCTGCTTTGGTACATCATCATCTTCATATCTTATGTTCCTTATCCGTAAATACCAAGACGTTGACAATAACAAGTCATGCTCATGTTACTTATGGTATGTTATCTTATAGTGCATTCCACAAATAGTTCCATGAGCAAATATATATGATGTTACCCAAACGTACAGATCAGGCCCATATATCAGCCCTGAACCATGAGTCTCATATAAGGTTAGAATTCAAAGTCAAGTGAACTAATATGTAAAAATTATGTAAAAAGAAAACTTTCAAGTTTTTTCAAATAAAAGCATTAACTTCAATATTCTCAGCATCTTGACCATCTAATATGCTTATGCGAATATTCTTAGAATGTATAAAAAGATATATATTAAGCATATCACATAATAGTATGCATGGATAAAAAAATATATAAGCAATCCGAACGCAATTATATACTTACATATGTCATAGCTAATCCTTTATGTATAATTCCTAAACACCATTCATATAGCTTAAATTCTTAAAAAATTTCATTGAAAAGTTTAGTTACAAGTGAGTAGAAGTAAATAAAAAGGAATCAAATGATTCCTTGAGAAGCTTGCAGTAGGATGTCACAAAGACTGGTTCAATTTCATAAGGTCATTGTGTCTCTAGTATGAATCAATGTTTACCAATATCATCAGACCAAAACAACAATAGGTAATGGAAAAATTCATGAAAAAGGGATATACGTTTCCAGATCCGATGTACACTAGTATAGAATTGCCCTTTTATAGATTCCAGGGCATTGAAAATAGATGCATCGAGTATGTTTTGTGGGACACATATAGGGCTCTTGCGTGCATTCACTAGCCGTCTTTTGATGCAAAGGAGTTTCCACCTTAAGATGTTTGTCCAAGATGTTTGATGGGACAAGAGTTTCCTAGAGTTCATTCATCATTATACTATGAGGTGCCTATAGGTTGTGCTATGCATGCAAGCCCATAAATCTGAAGTTTCTAGTCATTTACCGTTTGGCCACTATTGATATTCTTCTACTCCAATAAGGTATGATATGATTTGAAGTCATATTTCTCTCTGTGTCTCTTCAAGTCAAATGCTCTAGTTCTAGAAACATGACTTTCTTCGTTAATATAGTTATGCACCGAAATGAAGACATCATAGACTTCATGAATCCAAAATCATCTCAACACAAACTCTTGCTTGCTTTTTCCACACGGTTGTGCTAACTTTAGTATTCGCCCTTCTCTCTCATCCGTTTGGCACCGATGTAGTCCTTGAATGTGTGTGATGCAGCTTTCATGTGGATGCGTACGTTGTACACCTATCTTAGGCGTTCTCTTATGGACATCCCAATATTATCATAATGAATAGTCCTTTGCGAGAGGAGAGAACTTAATTTTCTACGAAATAAATGAAGAAAAATACGACTAGATTGATATCCATAATGCTGATTAGTTGGTTACTGTGTTTGACGTGTTTATTGATATTCATCATGCCGATTAGCTGATTACTATGATGTACGTTTCTCATTTGAAAATATAGTATTTTTCTTTCAGATGGAATTTCATGCTGATATAAGGGGAGAGAGAGAGAGAGAGAGAGAGAGAGAGAGAGAGAGAGAGAGAGAGAGAAATTGAAAGAGCTGAAGGAAACAGCAACCGTTTTAAAACAAATAGAGAGATGATTTGATGTTCCAAACATTGAAATATTGGATAGAGATTGAGAAAAGGGGAAGCGTGTGGATTTAAGTTCAGTTAAGAGGAAAAATGGGAGAGAAATGATGAAGACGACAAGTAGAAATGCAGAAGAGGATGATTATGTCGCAAAAAGGAGAAAATGAGATCATTTCTTATGAATATTTTTGAAACATTGAAAAATAGGGTTAAGGGAGTCCCAGCTAGCTAAAGAATTAACGGAGTATTATGAAGAGACTTTACAATAATATTTTATGAAATCATCTGAAAGTGATTCTATTTGATATTAATGTAGAATAACCTGAAAGTGATACTCTTTGATAATGCTATGGTATATGACGACTGTTTTTTATTTATAAGTCCATTTTCCTCTATGTTCATCTTACAAGGCACAAAATAACTTAAAAGTTCCCTTAATGTTCCTCGTCCATGTCTATACCATCTCAAATGAAGTGATATCATCTTAGATGCACTGATACAATATGTGGATATCATCTCACATGTGCGGATACCATCTCACATGTGCTGATATCATCTCACATATACTGATATCATCTCACATGTAGCCCTCTCAAACTCTCATATCATCTCACATGTAGCCCACTCAAACTCTCGTATGGATGTGAGATACATATGCTCCTTGGTGAGAGAAATGATTATATGTTTCTCAACCACAATATTTAGATCCAAACAGGGGGCTCTTTCTTTTGTGTTCACAAAGATTCCTGAAAGCTTTCTCATTCTCTTTGCATGCAGTGTGCATTAGATGCATACATACTTACAATATTTAGATGCTCCTCTGCTTAATTAATGGTTCCTCTTTACTCGCAGAAACATTGTAATCCGATTGATGGAGGCATTATGAAACAAAGAAAAATCGACTTCCCTTGCATTTCTCAAACACAGAACTGATTGATTGAGATGCAAAAAGATGTGGCATAACACATGTGCGTATTCATTCTTTTCAGTCTTGAGATCTCAATGTGTATAAAGCCGTATTGTGAACATGCCGCATTATGATTATGATGAAAGAGGTCTTGAAAATCACATGACATGTGATAAAAGAAAACCAACATGCTTCATTCCAAGAGTTGTGTTTTGAATAAAACACATTAATATAATTAAGAGCGTGGATTGATGAGAAAGATAACTAATGAAGCATGGAGTATAACATTTCTAGAAGCTGGAATCTGGATTGCAGAGTTTATACAATAATATGCTAATCACGGTCATACGATTGTATGAAGTCATGTTTTCAAAGGCGGCCAGAATACTATACAGATGCTTGAATCTCAAGGAGTTCACGAGCTCACCTTAAAACAGGAAATTCACAAGAAAGCTTTTTATCTTCTTCACCACGTTCTTGTCTAAGCATCAGTAAGCGCAATCATCTCGTTGCCTCTTAGATCTCCTCCGTGTTTTGCTCTCGCGCGCTGAATCTAGAATCCGCAACTACTCTTGATCTGGATTGTTTGTGATTCCTCCTCAATGCGCATTCACCGTGCAGTCATGTAGAAATCTGCATGTCCGAGTTGAGGAGGCGGAAAAGAATGCCTACAAAACGTAAGGACAATCCCTACAGTCAGCGAGGCCAGGAACAGTTCACCGCCCTCTGCAAAGAGCTTGAAGAAGCGAGAGAGCGCATCGCTGCTGATTTAAGGGTTCCATCTTCACTCGTCAAATTTTCAAGTGCTGATGACAAGAATAAGTGGATTCCTTTCATCATTCCTATGTTGGAACTTGGCAATCATCATATGATTATGATGAAAGATGTCTTGAAAATCACATGACATATGATAAAAGAAAACCAACATGATTCATTCCAAGAGCATGTGTTGATGAGAAAGATAACTAATGAAGCATGGAGTATAACATTTCTAAAAGCTGGAATCTGGATGGTATAGTTTATACAATATGATAATCACGGTCATACGATTGTATGAAGTCATGTTTTCAAAGGCCGCCAGAATACTATGCAGATGCTTGAGTCTCAAGGAGTTGACGAGCTCAGCTTAAAACAGGAATTTCACAAGGAACAGACACAGACGGTTTTTGGAAGAGAGCTTTATCTTCTTCACCACGTTCGTGTCTAAGCATCAGTGAGCGCAATCATCTCGTTGCCTCTTAGATCTTCTCCGTCGATTTGCTCTCACGCGCTCAATCCAGAATCCGCAACTACTCTTGATCTGGATTGTTTGTGATTCCTCCTCAATGCGCCGTACAGTCATGTAGAAATCTGCATGTCCGAGTTGAGGAGGCGGAAAGGAATGCCTACAAAACGTAAGGACAATCCCTACAGTCAGCGAGACCAGGAACACCGCCCTCTGCAAAGAGCTTGAAGTAGCGAGAGAGCACATCGCTTCTGATTTAGGGGTTCCATCTTCACTCGTCAAATTTTCAAGTGCTGACGACAAGAATAGGTGGATTCCTTTCATCATTCCTGATCAGTCAAGCTCAGATGCGAATGTGCTCAAAAGGTCCTCTTCGAGCTTGATCACTGCAAAGGAAACTGTTAGCATGAATCTTGTGCAAAGAGCGGCATCAGGCAGGCGTTCACTTAGAGGGCCCTCTATTGATGAAGACAACTTCTTCAGGTCGTCCGCTTCTTTCCGCTCAGAGAAAGCTCCTCAGCATGAAACGCTTTCCTTCAAGCCCTATGTCCCAGCCCACTTCGCTCAGGTTCTCCTGTAAATACTACCAGCAATACGAGTGTTTGTACCAGCATGGATCCACGTCTACTCTCCGTAATCTCGAATTCAAATGGAAGCGCTGTGCGTGAAGAGTCACTCGGCCACTCTGTTTTGATTTCTGGGTTAGGGGTTGTTCTGTTTGGCCTTCTGGTTGGATATTGGGCAAGTCTTATAGGATTAGAGTGCTGGTGGTACTTGGTGAGTAGCGTTAGAAATAAAATGCGCGATAAGTTAGCTCTTCAAGACAGGCATCGCACTGCTCAAGCGGACAAACCACAGAAACATCAGCTAATAAAGGCGCATGAGCATCACAGAAAAAAAAATATTAGGCTAAAGTAGAACTTCCTTTATATTAAAAATATATAAAAAATAAAAAATAAAAAAAATAAAAAAAAAAGAGGAAAGCAGCTTTGTAATGAAGAATTCTAAACATACCACCTCTGATATGATCTCCAATGAGCACAAGAAAAAGGTTATCATGGACGGTCTATTGGCACGGAGTTACACACCAAACAAGACAGGTAAGTCCCAACTAGTCAATCTGTGACTGATATAAAGAGAGATTATGGAGTCTGAAGCCTGTTAGGAATCATAGGATCGATGTAGAGTCTTTAGAAGGTGTCACATGGGCTTCTGCTCCGATTAAAATCAGAGGTTTGTCATAGTCAGATGCATGGGAAAGAATTCAGACTTCAAACGAAATGCTGTACATAAAGCTCTCCTCACTAAACAGCCAATCTACTGAGATGATCCCAATCTACTGAGATAATCCATACCTTACACCTCAAGGTCTTCTTCGCAAGCTGAGGCATACCTCAATTTGGGTATTTATTCAGAGAAGGTTTCATGGCAATATAATTTATTTCGTGTTCCAATGCAAAGTGGCATCAAGAACTCTTTACTGGTCAATCTAACAGTGTTGGATTAACGAATAGCCTTCACGGATCATGGAATTGAGGTGGAAGCTACATATAGGGCATCATGCATACATTTAAACGACGAGATACAAGCTATATAGCCTTGTTCAGATGCATCAGGAAGAGGTCATTATAAATTTGAAAATCACACAGAAAAGAATTAGAAAGATTTCCTGACTGAACAGACAATCTTCTTGAACAAGGCAGACATTACAGAGAAAGGTGAACTTCCCAGATTGAGTCCCAGGATGAGAGAATTCGACCCTGTCCATGTCTGTCTGTAGAATGTAAGGGTTCATCCAGCTTAACATGTGGCTGACCGTGTATGCTGGAACATGATTTCTAGTGTAATCCTAACCAAGCTTATTAGTAAAATTCAAAATGAGAGGGGAAGGATTAACAATTTCAATGTAGCAGACTCCATTCTTAGCCTCATTTGGGTTATGGTGAACCTCTGCAAAGAATTGTATTAAAATGCATAGCTCAACAAACCAGAAAAATGGTTTCAATGTTAGGTATAGATATAAGGAGAATCCCATTTTTACAGGGCTTAAATAGAATGTTCATATTCGGATTCTGAATTCCATCATATTATTTATTTGATTGCCGTAGGGATGGGTGCAGAATAATTTTGCCACCCCAACTAGATGCCCTCTTCATATCCAAGAACTAGTACAAGAATCTATCAACTTCTTTCATGGCAGCAAAATTTGACTCTTGTTGAATCAATGTGTTAAAATATGGAGGTTTAAAGAGGTCCTACAATCTCTCCATGGTTTTCTCAAAATGAGCTCTTGCGGAGTGTAAACACACATTTCGTTCTACAATCCTTGAATCTCCTGGCAAGAAAGAATATCATTCTTTTAATTCGGCAAAATATCTCTCCCTTGCGGAGTGTAAACACACATTTCGTTCTACAATCCTTGAATCTCCTGGCAAGAAAGAATATCATTCTTTTAATTCGGCAAGATATTTGTGAAGATCCAATTTTTATAGAAAGCGTCTCCTTTGCTCCGTGTCTTTGGAAAGTAACCAAGCACTTCTCGTGGAAGTGCTTTTTCGCAAGAGAGCTATGACTTTTGGCCTAGGAAATTGGATTTCTTTTCCTTCTGTTATGATACGTTAAGTTCAAGAGGAAAGGAGATAAACGAAGTTTCCTTTGTGCATGGTGTTCCTCTTGCATCACTTATTTCAAAAATCAACTTTTTTGTGCCTTAGCATGAAATCAAATACTGAAATGAACGACAATGACATGATGTAAGATTTTCATCTTTTGATTACAAGATGAAAGAATACTTGGATTTTAATCTTTTTCTAACACGAACAAGAAAAAATCTAAAATCTATTGAGTTTACCATGGAAGCCGTTAGGAACTTGATGCAATTCTAGAGAAATAGACATGTTAGAATCCCCCTTCTGAGTGCTCGTAGGACAACCGTACTCATTGTAACCGTCAAGAATGTAAGGAAGCCAATGGTATTTCATATGTGCATTTGGTTGTTCAGTATATGTTGTTGTGCCATCGCAACCACATCACAAACTTGATGACAAGGCAAAAAAGTATTCAAAGATGCGGCTGATCTTATAGTGCTTGTTCTCTATGTTCATCATATTCTCATAAGTGGGTCATGTGATGAGAAAATTGGCATACTAATGGCTGATTTGCAGCATACTTTTGGTGTCACATACCTTCGTCTTTTGGAGTATTATGTTGCCATCCACTTTGTATCCATTGAAGGGGGATTTTTTTGCACCAAGAAAAGTATTATAAGAGATTAATTCAGTATTTTGTTTTGGAGGATTGCAAACTTATTTCAACAGGAGTGGAAATAGGATTCAGGTTCTCAATTGAGGACATAGATGATGCATTTGATACTTATCTTTATCATTAAATTTGGGGATGTCTAACATATGTATGTAACACAAGGCTAGGCATATAGTATGTAGTTCCCTAGTTGATTTGTTTCATGCATAGCCTTGGCACTAAGCATTGACAAGCGATAACATGTGTGCTTTGATATCTCCAAGGTACTTTGTGTTTGGGTCTCTTTTATTGAACAGATACTCGGCTATGCTTGCATGATTGTAGGGATAGTGATTAGTATGGTTGTTATGATACTCTAGTGTCCCGTAGTGGTAACTACATTTTCCTTGAAGGATCATAGTTATCTTGGTTGAGTACGAAGCAACCTATTGTGGCCACATAGTGTTGTGAAGCTGAGGACATAGTATTATTCATAGCTACATTGGAGTGTATATGGTTGAGACTCTAATTGATGGATCTATGCATTCAAATTAATGATCCACCTATGTGTATTCTCACTTTGTGTCAATGTGCTATGGCATTTCCAAGAAATTACGTGTTTCATGCATGCACAAATCACATTGACAAACTATCCAATGTGTTCTTTCATGGTGAAACATGTTCTTGTTGCCAAATAGCTATGGAACATAGTGGCAGATGTAGATCAAAGACCCCCAAGTTCTACATCACAGTCTATTGTCATAGATGAAGCTTTTTCTTCAAGTAGATTTCTTACTCCTCAATCTACACAGAAGAAACTTATACGGGATGGCAAAGATGCTCAAGCTCATGCAGTGATTGCACTTTCTATGAAGCATCATGTATTCCACACATTTTTTCATGTTCCACATCAATACAGACATGGGACTCTTGCTTCTTTGTAATGTCCTGCAAAATGAAGCACGTGTTGCATACTTGAGGAAGTAACTTGAGGATGTATGTACGGCTAAAAATGATTCTCTACATGTTTGTATGACACATATCAAGGACTTGAAGGAGCAATGAGAAAGCATAGATGAGATTATTATGGATGCAGCATTCATGTCTACATTGTTGAAATGATTACCAAAATCTTTTCAAAGATTTGCTAGTACACTCTGTTTGGGCAAAAGGAAATCCAAATATGTATGCATTTTATGAGATTGTGTCTCTTTTTTTAGTAGGAAGAGCAATCTAGAGTGGAGAGGAGTAGTTAAATTGAAGGAACCCAAGCACTTGCTACCTCACAAAAAGGGAAAAGCAGATATGGTTCAGCTTTGGGTTCATCAAAACCAAAGCCTCAACATTCCTCTTCAAATTATTCCTCCAATGATGTTGATTTGCAAAAGATGAAGGGGTGCAAATATTGCCAATAAGTTGGTCATACTATTGATGAGTGCAGAAAACTTACTAAGAGCAATGAAAAGAAGAAATCCGGCATGCCTATTGCTCAAATACCTTCAAATGCAAAGAATAATGAAGAGAACATGGCTCAAGATTTTTGTGCATGTGTTGTTACATGTCACTATGATGCATCCTTGTATTCTAAATGTAAATTTGTGAGAGATGCTAATTCACATTAGTTCTGGGATAGTTGTGGTTCTAAGCACATAACTTCATGCAAAAGGTTTGTTGCATCTTTGAAAGATGGACCAAAAGGAGGATATATGGTGTGTTCAAAGAATGCCTCTTATCCTATCATTGAAGTAGGAGAAGTTGAGCTTATGGATGCAAATCAAGGTGTGATTCTCTTGAAAATCTCATTGTATGTACCCAATATGAGGAAATTTATTTAAGTTCCTTTTATGTCAAAGCAAGACTTGATGTACACTTTGTTGATGATAAGTGTATGGCTCATGATTTCAGCAATGATGATATTATCATGATGTCCAGCACATTATGTAATGGCTTTTACTGTTTGGATACATATAAGAGGGCTACCTCAAATGCCTTGGTTAGTCACACTTTGTTCATGGCTGTAATGGAGCTTTGGCATCCTCATTTTGGTAACTTGAATGTCAATAGTTTTCTTTAATTGAAAAACAAGGACATGGCTATTGGTTTTTCAATACTTGAGTCATTGAAACCATGCATGTGAAGGTGGAATTATTCGAAAATCGGATCATGCTTCTTTTCGAAAAGATACTCATATACACATTCCAAGAAAATTATAGCTTGCTCAAAGTGATCTATGTGGCCTCATCAAGACTCCATCTTTTGGGAAACATGTATATTTTGATAATTCTATGATACAATTTCCTTTTTGATGGTGCCTGCGAAAGCCATCCATAGCCTCAACTCTCGGACAATGTACGACTTCTACACACAGAGATGAATCAAGTTGTTCTCCTCCCAACCGCCGAGCCTCCTCACTCTTTTTGTTCATAAGAGGGCCTATTCTCACTTAGAGGCTCTCATATAAATGAGACCTCCTCATGACTCTTCTACCAAGTGGTGTAAACTACCCATGTGATGCCATGTGGCATCCTTCTCCAAAAGGTGATCCACACCCAATGAATATCATATGACATTTCCTTCCCCTTGAAAACATTTTCGTCCTCGAAAATGTAGATGAAATGTCCGTAATGGTAGAAGTAAGTGCTCGGACTCCCCTGAACCCCATGTACTCTATGTACATGGTCATCTCTATGTACATGTACTCTATGTACATGTGTTGTTTTCCCATATCCTTCCCCTTAAGAAGTCTCCTATGAGATCATCTCAAAGGTGGGAAACCGTTTGAGTGGTGCCTACTATCTCCCATAAACACTGAACTTCCAAATTATCACTCCCATAACATATAACATCACCAAAAATGACCTAAGTCCATATGATGTATCCTCTGGAGTAATAATATAAAAAGCAAGTGTAAAGTGCCAAGCTCATAAGCTTGACCATACCATAATGGAGATAGTAAACCATAGAATCCTCTAAAATATAGAACAACGTCCCATAACAAATGATTCCAAACCCATCTAAGACTAAATGATAGATTGCCCTCATACCACTCTAGGTCTTCCTAACCTTGAGTGTGCTCACAAGTAATGGTTTCTTCTAAACTACCTTGTGACTATGCAATTCCATCATCTAGATCATATATAAAAATTTCTTGATAGTAAAATGCAATCTATACATTTCACTGACCAAGAAGTCTTTGGTTTGTCATCCATTTCCTTTGGACTTAGTTCTATTGGAAGAGCATCTATTGGCACTAGTGAAAACTCATAAATATTCTCTTCCCTGTATTTTGCCATATGAATGCACAAGGCATTCCCTTTGAGATTCAGATAATCCCTAAGTACCGATTCTCTTAATTGATGCTCACAGATCATCCTCATGATGAAGCATCAATTGAGAGTTTGGTACCCCAATAGGTTAGATACATCTCTGTCTCCTATAAACCCCAAAGAGAAGAGTCATAGCTCTATTCGCAGTCTAACTAATGTCAATAACTAGATCACCTCATCTAGTCAAAGACCATCACTGGAAGTACAAATAACTACTTCTCTCAAGAGTCTCCATGTGAGACTCAATCTAACCAGTATGATTACCTGATCTCCCTCTTGTCTTTGATAGAAGAGTGCCACTCCTATCTAGACAATCTAAATGAGAAAGTAAAACTCTCTCCATGTCTCTCTCTGTAATCTCCTCTAAGGAAAAGAGGTCTGGTAGTGGAATAATGCAAAGTCGAATCGATCTGCTGGCAAATTCAAGTTACGATGGTTTGGTCCCTATCGAATTTTTGGCTAAGAGATGTTTCCCAAACACCTCTTCTCTGTAAAGAAAAACATACTCTATTCTTATCCTATGAAGAAATCTTGTTTTCCTTTCCTTTTTTCTCTCTGAAAGAGGAGGAGCTAAAGTGAGACCACTGAGCTATCATGAGATCTCTCCTTGATCTCTAAGCTAATTCCCACTTTCTCCTTTCCTTAAAAGAGAAACTCATGAATTTATTTAGTCCTCTCTTCCATACTAGTGGATAATCCTTCATTACTCATATTCCTATGAAGATGGAGAACAGATCTCCCCTAACCAATGAAGGTGTATGTAGTGAAGAGTGGAGAAAATAAATCCCTAATAAGGGTCAAAGCCCTCTACTAAAATGGTCAACAATGATATGACATGATACCGTAAACACATGTGTATCCATAGTAAAGAACTATCTCTGCCAACCATCCTGTATGCATGGATCTATACGATCCACTCAAATTGGTGGAATTATCCTTCCTGAAAAACTGAAATGAGTATGTGATACTAATGGTGATAAAATCACCTATCACATTCTATACTGGAAGAATAAATCTTCCCTAACTATGAAGGATAACTCCCAATCCCAAGGAGATATCTACTAAGAGCTCTCCTCTGATCTAGTGAGACATGACGCCATGAATGATGAGTCCTTTTCTCCCTGGCCATAGAAGAAGAGTGCTCAAAGGGAAGTCGTTTCCACCATCCCATACCAGTGGAACCTTCTTCCAATTCATGTTGTCATACCTACACTAAACCGAATATATATTCCATACATATGTAATGGAATATGCAGGTGGACTCTAATGAATCCCATATCCTAGAATCATATCAGTGGACTCAAATGAGTCCCATGTCCTCGAACTAGTTAGTTTGGTTCTAGTCAACAATGTGACAATGGATATCCCCTTCTGTTCCAAACCAACTTGTTCCTAGATACAAAGACTAAGTCTAGGTACCTCTCTGTAGATCCCGATATACATATATATGTATTGGGTACCCCAATTATTCCTGATTAAGGGATCTATGCTCTGAATCATAGAGCTAGTGCCATACCTCTGGCCTTCCTAACCATCACTTGAATCACATAAGCACCCGTCGATGCTATCTCATGAAACCCATCTTTGTGATCCCATCTATTTGGTTTCCTTAGTAGTGTAGCAAAAATGCTTCACTACTCGGTCAAGTGATGTGCATGAGTGAAACTAGTCACTCTTTGGGTATTCATCATGATACCCCATAGTCTCCTAATTCTACTGTGAGACTCTTGTGAAGATAAATAAATCTTCACTACCTTGGAGATTATCCTAAATGTATCTCCCGTGCCTCTATGCAACTTCCTAAACTTATAGGATTGCTTGTGCACACTACTAATGGTGAAGGCGTAGCTCCTTCCGTTAACAATCCTATAGTCTAAATCCATAAGGATTTTGTGTAGGGATCCTGTTACTACTGAAGTTGCCTTATATATACTACTATGATGGTCCTAAGTCCATCAAATACATGCTTAAAAGCATGCCTACACCTTATTGAAGTTTGCAGAATGGGCATGTTACCATGCCATAACCTTCTTGCCTAAAGGCAAGTGCGTATATAACGCCATGAGGGGGGAAAATTTTCGACAGCATTTCCCCAGGAAATGGAATCCCAAAAAAATTAAACCATAAGCTCAGTGGCACATAGGCCACCCAAAAACATAGGGCTTGACAGGCCCATGGCATGCACGCCATAAACTCATATATGAATTCCATAACCTGCAAAAACACAAAAGCAATTGCTAGCAACCATTCATGGTGTTGCATAGCCATATGGTTTCTGTAATCTTTTTTCCTGCAAACAATCAAAAGTATACTTCCTGCCTGTCGATCCATACCTTAAGAACTTAAACAATGATCAACATTTGATGTATGCAATCCAATTTATGCATGTACATACAGAACATGCCATAACATAAAGTAAAATGACGAAAGCATAAAGCATACGTCCCTGAGTAGTCTGGTTTTGGAGTTGCATGCATCCAATCGTTCTCGACAAGCTTCGAGACCTCTACACCTTCCTCCTCAGGTCCTAACATAAACTTTGAAGTGTCCGAAAACATCAGAGCACTCCCCAAAACATAAAGTATGGTCAAGTGATTACAAAAATAATGCAAATTTAATCCAAAAATGCATTAGTAATCCTTCTTTAGACCTGCAAAAACCACTTTAGGACCTGAAATTATTCATAAAGTGAAATATATAGCATGTGCAAAGAGCTCGAAGTGAAATTACTCAAATTGCCTTCTCAGTTTAAAAAATATGACTCCCGGAAGGTAGTCGCCAAAAACTGTTCAGATTTTGCAGAGATGTTCAGACCTGCGAAAATACTTATTTTCCAAAATTTCTTTTCATAAACTGAAAGTAGACCTTGTGCTCTTCGAAACGAGCCGTAGCACGTCCAATTTGGAGTTCTCTAGCCCAAGATATGGCCATTCCAAGCGGGACATGCCTAACTAGTGGACTGTTGGAGGGGTTGGAAAAAGTGTGAAAATCTGATTTTTAGAGTGCCCAAAAGCATTCTTCCATCAAGCAAATGCTAAAATTCTCTCCATAACCTCAGAGAGTGATATATGAAGATGCTTCGGCCCATTTTCACCTTTCCAAATCCTCCCTTCGTGCCTGCTAAATCGTTCCCCCAAAGAGGCCTAAATCAAAATTTTTACTTTCAAGTAAGAACTTAAATGGGAACTCTTAGCAAGCTTCTAATCCACTCTAAATGTGGATTTTTCTTGGATTTAATACAATAATCCATGGAAGCCTCTTCAATGATCTTTATTCCTACTCCCAGAAGTGGAGTTGGACTAAATTTAACATTTGAATTTTTTTCCAAAAAGTGCGGGAAGGGGGTCTTTGAGGAAGTAAAATTCCTCTGTAACTTATGGTTTTGATGAATCTAATGATTCGCCTATATAGTCCATATACCATACTCCCAGTAGATATACTTTTTCCTATCCATCCGTAGCTATCGCACCTCTTTTTCCCTCTTCGAAAATGGGAATTTCTTAGATTTAGGTGCTGAAATTTTTTGTCAAACTGTGATGGAAGGGGGTTTTGAGGAGCTTCAAACTCCCATCAAACTGAGGTATCTTTTGGATTTCTTGATCTTGCATGGAAGTCAATACACTATACTATAAGTGTGCATGGTTTTTTCCATAAATCTATGAGAAATACCTCTTCTTTTCCCTTTCCCAAAATGGCTACTTATCCAAAATAGCTCCTGAAATTTATGTGAGAATCATAAATTTTGCAGATACCTTGAGCTTGTGCTTACTAATATTTTGAGGGAATGCTTAACTTAAGATGAGAGTATATATCTCATACTCTCCATATGCATGATTTCCCTCCTTCCTTGCCCTTCTCAAAGAGTCAGACCTTTTTGAAATTTAACTAAAGATGCTTGTACATAGGTAGTTCATCTCCACAGAGCTCTAACATATAAAGAGCATCCCCTTTTCATAGATGATTGAGATGCTTCTCCCACCTCCTTCCTCTTCGGTGTCTTTTTTTATACATTTCCGATGGCTTTTATGGATGTGTACTCCAACCACATTAGGAAAGAGCAATCACTATGCTCCTAGATTAGTTGCTCTACAACAACCACTACTTCCAACCATTTGAGAAACTAACCAACAAGCCTTGAGGGAGGGGGAGAAGGGAATCTATCTCTTCTCCTCCTCCATCTCTCCTTCTCTTCCCATAGCTCACAGACGGCCGGAAACTATTTGTATACTATAAACAAAACAGATTTACCTTCCATCACATGGTTGAGGGAGGTTGGATAAGTCGTGTGCCTCTCTAACAGAGGTCGCGGGTTCAAAACTTGTCGCCATCTTCGTCGATAACGTGGCTTGAATCGTGCTCTGATACCAATGATACAATTTCCTTTTTGATGGCGCCTGCGAAACCCATCCATAGCCTCAACTCTCGGACAATGTACGACTTCTACACACAGAGATGAATCAAGTTGTTCTCCTCCCAACCGCCGAGCCTCCTCACTCTTTTTGTTCATAAGAGGGCCTATTCTCACTTAGAGGCTCTCATATAAATGAGACCTCCTCATGACTCTTCTACCAAGTGGTGTAAACTACCCATGTGATGCCATGTGGCATCCTTCTCCAAAAGGTGATCCACACCCAATGAATATCATATGACATTCTACTTGCCATACATGGTTGTATCCTATGAAAGCAAAGAACAAGATATGTTCTTACTTCAAAACTAATTTTACCCATGGCTAAAATTCTTTATGGAAACAAGCTTTCGACTCTACACACACACGTTGACCCTGAATACATTTCACATGAATTTAATGCTTTTCTTCATGAAAGAGGAATTTCACACAAAATGTATAATGCCATATATACCTTGGAAAAGTGGTGTTGCAGAGCATAAAAATAGAACTCTCCTTGAATTGACATAATGTATGATTAGAGGAGATCATCTTCCGAACAAGTTTTGGACAGAAGTCGTCATGTGTGAGAACTATGTGTTGAATCACTACCCTACAAAAGAATTGAGATTCATCACTCCTTATGAGGCTCGGAATGGACATAAACCTATGATTAGGCATATGTGTGTGTGTTTGGTTGTTTCGCATATGCTCATGTGTCATCACAACAATATCACGAACTTGATGTCAAGGAAAAGAAATGAATCTTTGGTGGTCATAGTTTTGAAAGTAATAGATATCAGTTTTATCATCCATTTATGAACAAAATTATTGTGAGTTGAGATGTGTTGTCTGCCAAAATTTTAGTTTTCCCTCTCCTTGAATGCAAAAACAACCAACAGCTAGCTCATTCGATGTTTTTGATACATTCATGCCATTGTTCTAAAGTGGTGTGCTAGGCTATGGCCATGCAGAATAGCTAAGTGAAGTTTTAATAGCTGAAAATTTCTAGCAAAATAAAGCTAAAAAGGCATAGATTTGCTAGCCAAACATGGCTGAAAGTTTCCAGACTAGCATGCTTGGAACTATTGCAAATTTCCAATCACATTTGGGTGATTATTTGCATCAAAATATGGCTCAAAATGAGCATGAAATTCATCCCATGCATCATATACATGTTGATGATGTATTACATAATCAATGAATTTCTATCAAGAAGAGAGACCTCTATGAAACGATCTATGAGAGTAACACATCTTGTGGATACACTAAATCAATACAATAAGTCTATGGCAATTCATCATTTTGGAGGGTTTCTTCATCTTTAAGATAATATGAAGAAACCCCTATGAAAAAGTCTACGAGAGTAAGACATCCTATGGATGGAGTCAATCTATACAATAAGTCTATGAAGCTTCATTATGCATATGTGATAGAGAGAATCATGCATGATGAACAAATAATTTTCATGATGCTTCACAAAATGAAGATTGGCACAAAGCAATGGACAATGAGATGAATGCATTAAAGAACAACGATTATTGGGAATTAGTTAATTGTCACCAAATAAGAAAGCTATTGGATGCAAATGGGTATACAAAGTGAAGTGAAAAAGTGATGGTTCAATGAAGAGATATAAAGCACGCCTAGTTGCAAAAGGATATGATCAAGTATATGGATTGGATTATAATGAAACATTGGTACAATGGTGAAAATGACAAGAGTGAGAAGCATGATTGCATGGCATGCTATGAACAACTAGAAATTGTATCAAATGGATGCTAGGAATGCATTCTTGAATGGAAAATTGCATGAGGAAGTCTATTTGTAGCAACCACAATTTTATGTGCATCCAAAGTATCTAGACTATGTATGCAAGTTAAAGAAAGTGCCTTATGGATTGAAAGAAGCACCAAGAGCTTGTGTGAATGATTCTTGAAGAAGTTATTAGGTCTGAAATTTATGCAACTGAAGGCTGATTATTCTCTATTTGTATGGAATCATGAAGCAGAGTGGATCTATTAGTGATTTATTTCGATAATTTGATCATTACATGTCATGATATAAAGAGGATTGATAATTTGAAAAAGCGTTGAAATCTGAATTTTTTTATGTCAGATTTAGGAGAGCTAAAATACTTTTTTGAATTGAAGTACCAATTCAAAAGGGAATTTGAATGATAGAATGCAATTCTGTGTTGGAAATGTCAGAGATTTGGTATGAGTGCTTAGAAACATGTTGAAACATCACTTCATGTTAATACTAAGCTTATGAATGATGGGAAATACTTGCATGATGCAAATGTCTATATAAAGATGTTTGGAAGTTTAATTTATCTAACAAAGATGAGACCAATGTCTCCCTCTTTGACACTATAGGAAACTTCTCTAATCCTACCAGAATCATCTACTATCATATCGCTTGGTTCTTCACCTTATCCATTGCACCTCTTGTAGCCTCACCTTTGAACATGCAGACCCCATCCTCCTTGTACTCAGCATATATCTCAAAGTATCTTACTTAGGATGCTATCTTGCCAATGGCACCCTCTCTCTTTCTCTCTCAATGTACAATGCTCTGCTCCAATATTCTATGGTTCTTGTCTATCTCAAGGAGTCTTTTTGTCTGGGTGCATCATCTACAGTTGAGTTTTGAGCTTATCATCCTTTCCATCCACCTTTTTGTTCCCCTATCATTGTCCTTCCCTTCTCTCATTTTTTCAACACACACACACAGAAACACACACACACACACACACACACACACATATATATATATATATATATATATATATATATATATATATATATATATATATATATATATATATATATATATATATATATATATATATATATATATATATATATATATATATATATATATATATATATATATATATATATATATATGGTGGATTCTTAGACAAGAAGGAGTTTGAGGGTTTGTAGGAGAAAAGGGAAGAAACAAGAAGAGAAAATACACCTGGAAGCTTCTGTCGATTGATTACAGTAAGACAATTACAATGTTTGAAGTACAAGACAAGCCAATACCTCTGTGCACAATCCCACAGAGTGCCCAATTACAAAATACCAAATATCCCAAAGTCTTCTTGTCGTCGGCCTCCTCTGCACCAAACCTCCACCTGCTTCAAGCTTATCCTTGTGCACACCTTGCACCAAGCTTCCACAAAGGGGGAGGAGTGAATACCTTCTGTCGGCACGCGCCCACTGCAATGGGACCTTGAGATACTTGGGGGGACTAGCTTAGCACTCTCTGCACAATCCCTTAGGCACTCCCTACTTCCACTTCTCTGCGTCGTCGCACACTGGTGACTCTTGCACTTCTCTCTATTGCTTCCTTTGACTATGCTCTCTTGCTTACTCTGAGATTGGTCCAAGAATGGCCTTGCCTTGATTTGAGTGTGTCGATCACGTATGCTCCTAACTGCAATGGTATCTTGGTGCTCACTTTGATGTCCGAAGATTGTCTTCACAAGTGGCAGCCAACGACTCACTATTTTGTCCTGTAGTGACTTTAGACTAAAACCAAAATTTTAATGGGGGGACCATACTTCCACCTGTGTGTACGCTGCCACTTCACATACCTTCACATTTCCTTTTAAGTCTTCACTTTTGCACATAAGAGGAGGTTCACCTGAACCTTCCAAAACACTTTAAAACACACTTTGAACCTTAGGGAAATTAGAGAAAATACCTCTGCAACCTGCAACCCACTTTCTCCAATTTACCCTATGTGGACGATTAATTGTGCACTACCTATGCACTTTGACACCTGCACTTTAGCACTTTGACTTTGCACCTGTTGACTTTGACCTTGACCTTGTTGACTTTGACCTTGACCTTGTTGACTTTGACCAACATGACTTTTATGGGCTCAACAGTTGCCCATCACCTAATGTGCTCTCCGTCTCGGAGAGCTACAGCCAAAACTTTGAACATAGAGGACCCCATGAGAATAGAGCTGCAACAACTTGAAGAGAACATCTGAGCAGCAACCAATTCCACCAGAACAAGCACCAGAAAAGAACGAGAAGTGGGATTTTGTTATGGAAAAGCAAAAGAGGGGCAATGGGAGGTTAGAATGGAATGGGAAGGGAGGGCTGAGGGTATGAAGATGGATGGGGCAGGGAGGGTGAAGGATGTGGCTGGGCAGATTGGTAAAGGGAGGGGTTGGAAGTAGGAATCAGGGCCTGGAGGGGGGCTAAAATGATCAAACTGGAGGGCTACAAAGGGTACAGATGGAATATTATTAAACATAAGGAAAGATAAGGTGAGAATAGACCATGTGGACAATGTGGGTAATTAAAAACATGTGATAAATGTGTGCAAATAATGAGGGTTTGGACCAAAACTCAGAGAAAATATGGGAATTTGGAAAAATAAAGCCAAAAACTGAGTACAGAGGTGCCAAAAAACATGAAAATGACCCCATTTTTGGAAAAAACGGCCAACCGAAGCACGATCCAAAGCCAAAAACTATGACCGATGGAATTTAAAAAAAAAAGAATATATATATATAATAAAATAAGAATAATAAATAAAGGTTTTTTTTTTGTAATTTATTAGTATTATTTTTTTTATTTTTATTTATTTATTTATTTTTTTAATATATATATATCGATATTTTTTTTTAATCCGAACGTACAAGCGCAATGAAAAACGAAAGAAAATAATAATAATAAAATAAATAAATAAAATAAAATAAAAGAAATAGAATATAAAGTAAAATATATAAAAAATAAATAATTAAATAAACAACTAAAATAAAGAAAAACAAACAAATAAAATAATAAAATAAAATAAAAAATAAAAAATAATAAAATAATAAAAAGGGACGCCGTGGGGGGTGGGAGTAATAAAAACAAAAGCTAAAAAAAAAAAAACAAAAAACAAAAGAACAAAACAAACGCGGCGCGCGCGGCGGGGGGAAAGTAAAAGAGAAAAAAAAAAAAAAAAAGACAACAAAACGAAAGAAAAAAAAAAGAATAGTGGCGGGGGAAGGGGGGGGGTCGCGTGGGGGGGGGGGAGGGGGGGGGTGTTCTGCGGGCGGGCGGGTGGGTGGGGGGAGTTCTGCGGGCGGGCGGGCGGGGGGGGGGGGGTGGGCGGGCGGGAGGGGGGGTGGGGGGTTCTGCGGGCGGGCGGGTGGGGGGGGGGGGGGA
This sequence comes from Ceratopteris richardii, assembly GCA_020310875.1. Classification (NCBI taxonomy): domain Eukaryota; kingdom Viridiplantae; phylum Streptophyta; class Polypodiopsida; order Polypodiales; family Pteridaceae; genus Ceratopteris; species Ceratopteris richardii. The sequence continues at coordinate 94,598,389 of CM035434.1, forward strand.
GGGGGTTTCTGCGGGCGGGCGGGCGGGGGGGCGGGAGGGGGGTGGGGCGGAGGGAGGGGGGGAGGGAGGGAGGGGGGAAGGGGGGGCGGGGGGGGGGGCGGGAGGGAGGGGGGGAGGGGGGGGGGAAAGGGGGGGCGGGCGGGGGGGCGGGGGTTTTCTTTTTTTTTTTTTTTTTTTTTTTTGGAAAAAAGAAAACGCTTAGGGGGGGGCCTTTTTTTTTAATTATGAAAAAAACTGAAAAAAATACATAAAAAATACATAAAAAATCCAAAAAAATGGCAAAAAAAATCCAAAAAATCTTCAAAAAATTCTGAAAAACTTTCCTACAGGTTTAAGCCAATTTCTTCACTCAAAATCACAGAGATCTTCCTTTATTCTTCAAATTTGGCAAGAAAAAGACACATGAAAAACGAGAAAAAATGCTAGAAAATTGTAAAAATTGCTTGAAAAATTATGAAAAAAAATTCCTAAAAATTCCAAAAATTGTACCTTTGCAAAGTTGATGAAATGGCTACTAAATTTGCTAAAAACTCAAGAAACAAGCATGAAATGGATAAAAAAAACTACTAAAACTTAAGTAAAAATGACGAGAAAAGACTATGTACAACCTGGACAAATTTTGCAGGTTCCAGGTAATCCGGAAATCTTCACTTTTGTTGATGATAGGCCTTGAGCCCTGTATGGTTGACTCCCAGAAACTCCTCCATAGTCTCCAATTTTACTGCACTTCATTGATTTTGTCTTCTCATTGGGCACACTGGTCATCTGATAGGGATACCCTAAATCCTTCATTAAAATGTTATCTCCTCCAGCAACTTTATGACTTAATCTGCAAAGTTCCCTTTTTACTATTCCAACAACTTCATCCAATGGAACCCTCTGATTCCAAAGACTTGCAGGTGCTCCTTCCACATCCTTGTAAAGCGCTGCACTTGTTATCATTAAACTTGACATAACAATTGGTATCCATACCAGGATCCATAAAACAGTGGCCATTGACATATGATTTGAAGCATCTTCATCACGGCTGCACTTAAGGACTTTGCTTTTCTTCTCTTTTCCATGGCCTTTGACTGAGACTGTTTCAACCTGAGTGATTTCCTCTTTTTCTTCATATGCTTCTTCTCTACTTGAGTTTGGGAAAATTCCATAGCAGGAAGATGGGTCTTCTGCATGGAGCCAAGCCAACATGTTTTCATCTTCATATAAATCTGCTCCTTCAAATAGTTCTGCTTCTGGGTTGTCCACCACTTCTTCTTCCATACAAATACCAATTGTCTGCATCATGCTAGTATTTTTCTGATTGTCTGGTCCTTCTTCTAAAATTATCTGTTGCAACTCTTTTCCCTCTTGCTTTACCCACATTGTGTCCTTTCCCCAGTTATGCAGCACATTGGCATGCCTTAACCAAGGTCTCCCAATTAACAAGGGGAAACTTCCTTCTACCTGTGGCAGCCTTAAAACAACAAAGTCCAAGTTAAAGATAGTACCTTGTATCCTGACTAGGACTCCAGGGACCACACCCATAGGCCTTATTATGCTTTGGTCTGCCATTGTTATAGTGAAGTTGGCAGGTCGTGAAGGGTATAGTCCAATCTTTTTCATGGTATATTCAGGCATCAAGTTAATGCCAGAACCACCATCCACAATAACTCCTGGAAACTCATGACCTTTAATAGAGACTGTTAGCCGAGAGCTCTTGTAATCGGTGAGGGGTGCTTCCCCTAAATTTTTATCTTTATGCATCACAGCAGCCTTTACCACTACACTTGTTGTGGACATTTCATCAATTATCTGCAAGAGTTCTAACCTGAACTTCCCATCCATCTTTATTAAATAAAAAATACTAACCTCCTTTTTCATGGACTTGAGTAATCTGGAGGCCTCTGACTCCTTAAGAGCCTGGGCTCCATTTGACTTATCAAACTCCTCATGAGCCCTATTGAATGCATGTCCAATAGCATCACTGGTACCTATGAAATTTTCTTTTTGCCTTGTGTCTGCACATGTGATGGCTTTGTTCTCAGATACACCTTTGTCTTTGTTTAATCCATTAATCACTGAATCTTGACCTATGTCCACTAGAGCCTTCCCCTTGCTTCTTGTCTGCACTGTAAAAGATTCGATTTCCTCTAATTGCACCACCCTGGTAGCTGGCGATGGCACCTTAACTTGACCTGCCCTTTCTTCTTCCTGCACAAAGATCATTTGAATGTGGGGCCCTGATGAAGAGGCTTGATTCTTAGGACAACAATTTGTGTAGTGGTCTCTGGCCTCTGGGCAGTTTCTGCAAGGAGGGGCATTTTCTGGTAGGGTGCACCTACTTTGATAGTGCCCACATTCCCCACATCTGAAACAAATAATTGGCCTTCTAGGCCCATTTCCAAAATTATCCCTCTGTCTAGGGTTATAAGGGTTACCTTGATTGGGGGCAGCTGCCATCACATTTGCTGGTGTTGGGGGTCCTCCTTGTGTCCAGTATGTCGTTGCAGGCATTCCCCTTGATTGGCATTCATGGGCCTCATGGCCAACTTTCCTGCATAATTGGCAAGTTACACTTAACAGAGGACACTCACTTACAAAATATGCCCTTGTTTGCTGCACATGGAACACCAAAGACCACTCTTGATGCCACCTCCTTTGAGCTCCTGCAACTCCTGTTGCAGCTGAGCCAATTCCTCTGCTTGGGCCTCTTCCTCCTTTTGGAGCTTGAGTGCTTCAATCTCCCTTCTCAACTGAGCAACAGCATTCTCTTCCTCTTTGTAGGGCTTATTTCTTTTTAAGCCCTCCAGCTCTTTCCTTAGCTGTATCACTGGATCCTCCATTTCTATACCATATGTTGGTTGGGAAGAGGTTGTTCCATACTGGTACCTTATCTGCTCCAAGCGTGTGGCTGTGCTGATGAACTCCTCTATGGAGGCTGTAGGTAACACTAATTCCTTTATTTTGCATTGGGTGGCCACTGGTAGGGGCTTAGCCAACCATTTCTTGACAAGACAGTCGTGTGGTGGATCTGGCAATTTAGCCATTAGTGCTTTGGCCCGAGTCACAAACTCTGGGAACTTTTCTCCTAGACCTAATCTTAAATTTTCTAGCTCTTCTATGATAATCTCCGCAGTGTTGCCATGCTGGAACTGATTTTTAAAAGCATCTTTCATCACATCCCAAGTGGTAAAATGGTTTTCAACAAACTAGCTGAACCACTTATCAGCTAATCCCTCTAATGTGGCAGGGAAGAGAATCAAAAATGCATCCTCCCTACCCATTAGGCCTCTAGTCTTACATAGTGCCAAGAACCTTCTAATGTGTTCATCCGGATCCTCCTGAGCTAGGCCTTTGAAAGAAGGAAACTTTATATTTAATCTAGAGAGTAAAGTTTCCAAGTCTACCTGACCCGCCATGCTCTTGACTGATGATGTTGAAGATAGTGGACTGGGGGACCTTCTAACAACCTTCCTTCTTGTCTGCTTGCAGGTGACTCTCAATACTTGGGACCGGGTTGCGGTCATGAGCAGCTCATAGCCCACTGAATATGAGACACTTGATAAGAATATTTACCTTTTGTTTGATGAAGTAGCACTGTGGTTTTGTCGACACTTGATCTCTTCTATGCTTTGCACTTGGTTTCTCCTAAGCTCAAATCTCCTTGGAAGTCCCACCAGGCGTGCCAAATTTTGGTGGTGGATTCTTAGACAAGAAGGAGTTTGAGGGTTTGTAGGAGAAAAGGGAAGAAACAAGAAGAGAAAATACACCTGGAAGCTTCTACCGATTGATTACAGTAAGACAATTACAATGTTTGAAGTACAAGACAAGCCAATACCTTTGTGCACAATCCCACAGAGTGCCCAATTACAAAATACCAAATATCCCAAAGTGTTCTTGCCGTCGGCCTCGTCTGCACCAGACCTCCACCTGCTTCAAGCTTATCCTTGTGCACACCTTGCACCAAGCTTCCACAAAGGGGGAGGAGTGAATACCTTCTGTCGGCACGCGCCCACTGCAATGGGACCTTGAGATACTTGGGGGGACTAGCTTAGCACTCTCTACACAATCCCTTAGGCACTCCCTACGCACTCCTTCACTTCCACTTCTCTGTGTCGTCGCACACTGGTGACTCTTGCACTTCTCTCTCTTGCTTCCTTTGACTATGCTCTCTTGCTTACTCTAAGATTGGTCCAAGAATGGCCTTGCCTTGATTTGAGTGTGTCGATCACGTACGCTCCTAACTGCAATGGTATCTTGGTGCTCACTTTGATGTCCCAAGATTGTTTTCACAAGTGGCAGCCAACGACTCACTGTTTTGTCCTGTAGTGACTTTAGACTAAAACCAAAATTTTAATGGGGGGACCGTACTTCCACCTGTGTACGTTGCCGCTTCACATACCTTCACATTTCCTTTTAAGTCTTCACTTTTGCACATAAGAGGGGGTTCATCTGAACCTTCCAAAACACTTTAAAACACACTTTGAACCTTAGGGAAATTAGAGAAAATACCTCTGCAACCTGCAACCCACTTTCTACAATTTACCCTATGTGGACGATTAATTGTGCACTACCTGTGCACTTTGACACCTGCACTTTAGCACTTTGACTTTGCACCTGTTGACTTTGACCTTTTGACTATTTGACTTTGACTGCAGTTGACTTTGACCAACATGACTTCTATGGGCTCAACAATATATATATATATATATATATATATATATATATATATATATATATATATATATATATATATATATATATATATATGTATATATATATATATATATACATACATATTTTCTACCAAAGGTTTCTTAAATACTTGGTGTCCCCTTTCTCCTCCTAGCACTCTTCAACTCTCTTGCTTCACCTTGCTCTATAATGATAGCTTGACCTTTTCTTCATTCTAGCAAGGGAATTCTACTTAGGTCTTAGATTGGAGCCCCAAGAAGGGCATTACAGATGATGACCTCATTGTCCGATAGACTTTAATGCTTGCATGGAAATACTCATACTTTGTGAAATTATTCATGGGGACATAACAATATTCTGGCCGAAATCGATCTAGACTGGATGATACTTTGCTTCTAGAACCCATAGGCCCAACTCTCTGGAGTGGATACCATTGTTAACTTTAGAGCATTTGGCTACTGAATATCCAAAAGTGACAGAACTCTCAAATTAGTTGGAATGTGTCTGGAAAAGATTGCTTGTGATAATTACATCCACCAAATGTAGTGCCCACCTACAAAGTTCACTCTACCCCCAAATGCACAAAATAAAATGATAGATCAAAAAAGATATGTGAAGAAAGATTCTAATCTAGACTCAAGGACCCAAAGAGGGAGATTGATAGGTTGTGTTTGGGTTTCCTCCTTTTTATCTAAAATTGAAATATCCACCTGAAAAGTGATCTGAACTTTAGGAGTTGATTTGATCTTGATTCCACCTAAAAAATGTCATAGAATTGGGATACGAGAGCTTGACTTCGGTGAGACTACTTGATCATTGAGTATGTTGTTGCCTTGTATTTGTAACTCGGAGGGTTTACTGCTAGATAATTAATTGGCAACATGAGAGCATATCTGTGGGCTACTAGTCTCTCGGCTACCAAGAGTCATCACGCTTTCTACATGCAATGGAATGACTTGTGTCAATAATTTTGAAGTAGGCGATGATATGAGGCAAGATTTCTTATGTCCTTACTATGAGGACTTTGACATGAATATGTTGTAATCATGTGGAAAATGAGCATATCTTTGAGTCCACAGGCGTCGTCTATCCTATGTATGCACCAAAAAATACCGAAGGACAATGTTGGACATTTAACCAACATGGCTGCTTGTTTAAGATACAGAGACGGTGCAAGTTTGGGGATATGCATTGCCATTTGGTTCTATTCTTATCTTTTTATGTAAGGATTACAAAGAGTTCAGCGAAGCTCAACTGCAAGCTATTCTTTATGGAGGTGTTTTTCATGATGAGCAAATACTAGCATGACGTTACTTAGATCAAGGTTTATGAAGACCTACATATTGAAACAACACACATATAGAAAACATTCAATGTAAATTTGTGGTGTTTGTGTGTCTTAAAGATTCAATGATTAAATTTTTTGGTTTTTTATAAAGTGTGGAAATAATTCAATTCTAAATATTTAAGAGGAATTTTGTTCTTTATTAAATGAAAACTGAGAAAAAAATAAAAATTAGAGATAAAGTGAAAATAAAAAGCATAAATGGAGTATTAAATGAAAGAACTTGGAAAATCTTGTAGGAGGTAGAAAAGTGCGTTTCAAAGTGACAAAATTAGTCTAGCCGATCGGCACAAGACCAGTCCTTGAGCTTATGAAGACTCAAGACCTTATAGGCATGGGATAGGTGCAAAGAAATGCACTATGTACTCTGGAGCATCAAGGAGAAGGAGTCGATACAAAATAGATAGGTTAGCGTGTCGACTAGCTCAAAAAACTTACTATCTATGGAAGATACAATGAACTTCAAATGCCCATAGAGACCAGCGTGATTACAATTAGAAAAAATCCTTTTATGGGAGTGATACACATAGGATTGAGTGTATATAATGCACAAAATTATAAGGAATAAGCAAAATATGCCATAGAAATGAATCTGACACTCAATGGTGGTACCTCCTATTGTTCAGGAATACGCAGAGATTGATGAGATGTCTACCCTTGTATGAGTAGCATATATCAAGCTACTTACCAAGCTTTGGTACTCTTTATGTCTTCAACTTTCTCACCTTCATAAACTCTAAGTTTATGATTCATCTCCAAAGGTGTACTTGGAGGTTTAGCATTCTCCATTTTGAACTTGAGAAGTAGATCGTGAATGTATCTTCTCTGAGTCAAATACATTCCTTCATGTATGTATATCACCTGCATTTTGGAAAAGATGGATGGATGCTCCAAGAGACTGAGTAGGTACTGCTAAAACCTGCTTTGTACCTGCCCTCTTTTGCTTCAGACTTGATAAGTAGACCTCCTTAGCTTTCCAATGAAACCCTAAAATGCCCTATGTACTTTGGAAATGATGTGTGCAATGATTGAACCAAAACAGATAACTTTGAAAGTCACAAACTCAAGAAAACCTTCTATTTATGGCTTGACACCTGCTGGGTATTTTGCTCACTATGACCAGCACAGTAGGAATTGGAAAAATTCCTTTTAGGGGTATCTAATTAGCTTAGTAAGCTAACTAGTTCAAGTGGAATGATGTAAAAAGATAAACTATGCTAAGAGAAATCAATTTAGCAAGTTAAGCTATACCCTCGATTTTTTAGGACTATAGAAGAAATTGACCAGTGATCACCTCGAAGCTGATTTCTCTGAAATGGCTGAATAGAATCTCTTCAAAGTTTAGCAGCATGTAGATGACTTCAACCTCAATCGAACAAGCTTTGAATCACTGAATTTGGTGAAGATTTGACTGAGATATGCACTTCACAAGTTGACAGACTTTTGAGTAATATGAGAGAGAACTCAGAAATGAGCAATGTGAATGTATGTAATAATGAACACTTGTATACAAATCCATTGGCATGAAGATCATTTCCTAATGGTGTAGATAGGTATGGGCTAGAGTATAGACCTCACACACCTTGAGAATCACTAATGAGAAGCGCGAAAAAGATGAGTTCTCACCGTGACTTTTCCATGTTCATTTTTATAGGAATGAGTAAAAATTTGAATTCAAATTCAAACTTTTGGCTCCCTATGATCAAGCTTCTATATCCTAGGAGATATTCCTTCAATCAAAGAGCTAATTTTTTCCACGACTCTTTTGGTAGGTGTTTACAAAAGATTCTAAGTCAATTTGACGTTTACAATGAGATAAAGTGGTAATTAACCACTAGCAATGGTTCCTATGCTTCTTCACATATGTAGAGTCTTCAAGATATCTTTCAAGCCAAATGTGTAGGCTTGTGATTTACACCAACAGCTCCCCCTCAAGCCAAACATTTTGGCTTGGTCTTCATCTTCAATCTTCAAGTATGTCCTGCAATCCAATCATTGCTTTGAACATGCAAAGTTTGGTTCCATCCAAAGCTTTAGTCAACAAATCTGCACATTGCATGTTTGTTGATACATAGGTTAGTTGAATGTCTTTGCTTATCAACTTCTCTCTCACATAATGGTAATGAACCTCTATATGTTTTGTCCTAGCATGATAAATATGATTAGCTGCAAGGTGAAGAGAATTTGTATTATCTCCAAAGATAATTGGTGACCTAGTATATAATCCCAATTCTATATACAAAAGCTTAATCCAAATTGTTTCTTGAGTGGCATTAGCCAGCCCTCTATACTTTGCTTCTGTGGAATACAAAGCAACAGTAGGTTGCTTCTTTGAAGACCATGAAATTGGTTTGTCACCTGCAAAAGAAATGTATCCAGAAGTGCTCCTCCTATCATCCTTGCATCCTGCCCAATCTGCATCTGAGTAGATCTTGATATCAATACCTGAAGTGTAAGGAAAATACAAACCATGGTTCTGTGTACCCTTGAGATACTTCAACATTCTCTTGGTAGCCTCTAAGTGAGGTATCCTTGGCTTGTGCATAAATTGACTTAGCACACTCACTCCATATGCAATATCTATCCTTATTAAGGTAGCATAGTTCAAACTACCCACCATACTTTGATAACCTGTAATGTCATTTACATCATCACTTTCATGGGCACTTAGTTTTAGGTTTACCTCCATTGGAGTGCTTGCTACTTTGGCATCCTGCAAATGAAACTTCTTTAACATGTCCTGTATATACTTTTTCTGAGTAATATATATCCCTCAGTTAGTGTAGACTAACTCAAGTCCAGGAAAATACTTCAATAGACCAAGGTCATTGATCTTGAACTCCTTCATCATTTGACTCTTGATATATCTAATTCCATTTACATCATTACCTATAATGATGATGTCATCAACATAAACACAAAGGTATATTACCTCTGAATTACTTCTCTTGATGAACAGAGAAGTATCTGCCTTGCTCATGATAAATCCTTGGTCTTGGAGATATTTAGTTAACCTGTAATTCCATGCCCTGGGTGCCTGCTTCAATCCATATAAAGCCTTTTTCAATTTGCAAACATATGTTACCTTCTTATGGTCCTCATAGCCAGGAGGTTGCGACATATATACCTTCTCTGAAATCCATCCATTCAAGAAAGCATTCTTCACATCCAATTGGTACATATTCCAATTTTTTGATGCAGCAACACTTACCAACACTCTGATTGTTGGCATCTTGGCCACAAGAGAAAATGTCTCTTCATAGTCAATGCCCTGGGTTTGTGCAAAACCCTTGGCTACCAATCTGGCTTTGTACCTATTAATTGTGCCATCAGAGTTTCATTTAAGCTTATAGATCCATCTGAAACCTATTACCTTCATGGAGTTCTTCTTAGGTACTAACTCCCATGTGTCACTCTCCTTGAGTGCTTCAATTTCCTCATCCATAGCTTCTTTCCATTCTGATTTGGTTATGGCTTCTTCATATGATCTTGGTTCTTCATTTGACAAATCTTTGGCAAGATAAACAGAATGTTTAGTAACAAGAGATGTATCATACCCATATCTGATAGGTTTTTTGCTTTCTCTTTGTGATCTTCTGATTGATTGAGTTGAAGATTCAGGTATGTCTTCAAGCTTCTTCATCTTCATTTCACCCTTGGACTTCCATGCCTTGAACTCTTCAAGATTGATAGTATCTTCATCATCTAAACTTGAGGCTTCATTTTGAGTAGTTTCCTCCTTTGCAAGACTTGGAAACTCCTCTTCCAAATCAAAGGGTAATTTAACCTTCCTGCATTCATTCTCATACCAAGAATCATTTTCATCAAAGACAACATCTCTGCTTACCATAAATCCCTTATTGGTAGGGTTATAAAACCTGTAACCTTTTTTATTTAGATCATACCCAATAAAGATGCACTTTTCAGCCTTTGGGTCTAGCTTACCTCTTATCTGAGAAGGAATGTGTACATATGCTACACATCCAAATATCTTGCAATGGTCTAGTGAGGGTATCTTACCATGCCATGCTTCATAGGGTGTCATACCATCAAGAGACTTAGATGGTAACCTGTTTATGAGATAAGTGGCAATAGAAACACTCTCTACCCATAGATAGTTAGGTAACCTTTTCTCATTAAGCATAGATCTAGCTGTCTCAACAATTAACCTATTTCTTCTTTCAGCTACCCCATTCTGTTCAGGAGAATACCTTGTGGTTATTTCTCTTTTGATGCCTCTGTCCTGCAAGAAGTTTTCAAATTCATTGGAGAAGTACTCACCTCCTCTATCTGACCTTAGCCTCTTCAAATTCCTTCCTGTCTGGCTTTTAACTAATGCAAGATATTTTTTAAAGCAATTAAATACCTCATCCTTGTGCTTCATGAAGCACAATACAGTCCATCTGCTATAATCATCAATAAAAGATACATAGTACCTTGAACCTGAGACTGAGGGGTCTTTGCTTGGTCCCCATACATCTGTGTGGACAAGCTCTAGGTAGTCTTCATGCATGTATCCTTTCCTTGAGAAGGGTAACCTGTGAGACTTCCCAAATTGACAAGCACCACACTTATAAATCATGTGTTGCTTGGATACATTAGGTATTCCAAGCACACATTGATCCCTCCATAATTGCTTCAAGGTTCTTTCACCTATATGTCCTAATCTTTTGTGCCAAATCTCAAGCTCTGAAAGTGTTTGATCTTTATAACTGTATAGTGCAATATTCTTTGTGTCTTCTAACTCAAATGTGAATAATCTACCTGATTTTTCTCCTTTAGCTATCCTCTTCAATCCATGTCTTGGATCCTCCACAAATGCTCCATGTTGGTTGAATCTAACCTGCAAACCTTTCTCCACAATCTGTCCAACACTCATTAAATTTTTGGTAATGGTTGGTACATAGAGTACCCTGCTCAACAAATTCTGATTTCCATCACAAGTCTTAATATTTCCAACTTTAACTACAGAATGCTTTGTGTCATCACCTGTTTGGACTTGATGCTTACCTTTTGGTTCCTCAAGTTCAGAGAGTAGTGCTACATTGCCAGCCACATGATTTGAGCACCCTAAGTCAATGTAGAATAGGTGGTCATCATTTGTACCTGGTTTTGAATTCATGTTCATGATTAGAACAGAGTCATCTTGCTCCTCTATGTAGTTGTTGTAGTCCTTTCTGGATTTGAATCCTCCTTGGTAATTGCCATTGTAATTATTGTTGTAGTTGTTATTGTAGTTATTGTTGTAGCCTTGGTGATGGTTGAATCTACCTCTTGACTGTGAGTATCCACCTCTTTGGTATCCTCTTCCTCTCTGATTCTTGTAATTCCTGAAACACTCATCTGTAGTATGATTTGATAAACCACAAATGTTGCATGGTGAGGAGTTATAGGATCTCCCCCTTCCTTGCTTACCTCCTCTGCCCCTTCCTCTTGATGATCTACCTCTTCCTGCATAGTTTGCTTGAGAGGTAGAGCCTTCATTTTCCACCTTCTTGCTCTTGCCTTTATCTTTAGATTTCTTATTAGTGTATAGGGCAGAAGAGTTATTACCTTTGGAAGTATCTCCATTCTTGTTGAGTACCCTACTCAACAAATTCTGATTTCCATCACAAGTCTTAACATTTCCAACTTTAACTACAGAATGCTTTGTGTCATCACTTGTTTGGACTTGATGCTTACCTTTTGGTTCCTCAAGATCAGAGAGTAGTGGTACATTGCCAGCCACATGATTTGAGCACCCTGAGTCAATGTAGAATAGGTGGTCATCATTTGTACCTGGTTTTGAATTCATGTTCATGATCACAACAAAGTCATCCTGCTCCTCTATGTAGTTGTTGTAGTCCTTTCTGGATTTGAATCCTCCTTGGTAATTTCCATTGTAATTATTGTTGTAGTTGTTATTGTAGTTATTGTTGTAGCCTTGGTGATGGTTGAATCTACCTCTTGACTGTGAGTATCCACCTCTTTGGTATCCTCTTCCTCTCTGATTCTTGTAATTCCTGAAACACTCATCTGTAGTATGATTTGATAAACCACAAATGTTGCATGGTGAGGAGTTATAGGATCTCCCCCTTCCTTGCTTACCTCCTCTGCCCCTCCTCTTGATGATCTACCTCTTCCTGCATAGTTTGCTTGAGTGGTAGAGCCTTCATTTTCCACCTTCTTGCTCTTGCCTTTATCTTTAGATTTCTTATCAGTGTATAGGCCAGAAGAGTTATTACCTTTGGAAGTATCTCCATTCTTGTTGAGCTTTGCTTCATGTGTAAACAATTGTCCCATGAGAGTTGTTAGATCTGGTATTTGCATGTCCATGTAAAGATCCATGGCAGTGGTGAAGCTCTCCCATTTGTCATCAGCCTTGATTCCATTGATCACTGGCCTTTCAATCTGCTCTTCTTCAATCTCTTCTCCTATGCTTGCTAACTGATCTGCTACATCTTTAATCTTGGTTACAAATTCTGAAACAGCTTGCTTAGGTTGCTTCCTTAATGTTGTGAATTCAATCCACAACTGATTTTTCCTAGCCCTTGTGTTGGAGGAAAAATATGATGACAAGGTTTCCCAAGCCTCTTGGGATGTCTTACAATTTCTATTATGTGGAAAAAGAAAATCAGAGATGGAGTTGAGTAAATAAGACCTTGCCAATGCATCCTTAGCACACCATGTGTTGAGCTTTTCATGTTCTTCCTTGGTTGGTAATCCTCTTGTTTTGAATGAGGGCAACTCCTAATCTCCTGAGATGTATCCATAGAGACTCCTTCCTTGTAGGTAGGTCTTCATCCTTAGAGACCATGCTTGATAGTTGTTCCTGTCCAATTTATCAATGAATGAAGGAAAACCATCTCCCATTCTACCTTAGTTTGCTCTGATACCACTGTTGGGAAAGATGGATGGATGCTCCAAGAGACTGAATAGGTATTGCTAAAACCTGCTTTGTACCTGCCCTCTTTTGCTTCAGACTTGATAAGTAGACCTCCTTAGCTTTCCAATGACACCATAAAATACCCTATGTACTTTGGAAATGATGTGTGCAATGATTGAACCAAAACAGATAACTTTGAAAGTCACAAACTCAAGAAAACCTTCTATTTATGGCTTGATACCTGCTGGGTATTTTGCTCAGTATGACCAGCACAGTAGGAATTGGAAAAATTCCTTTTAGGGGTATCTAATTAGCTTAGTAAGCTAACTATTCCAAGTGGAATGATGTAAAAAGATAAACTATGCTAAGAGAAATCAATTTAGCAAGTTAAGCTATACCCCCGATTTTTTAGGACTACAGCAGAAATTGACCAGTGATCCCCTCGAAGCAGATTTCTCTGAAATTACTGATTAGAATCTCTTCAAACTTTAGCAGCATGTAGATAACTTCAAGCTGAATCCAACAAGATTTGAAATCACTGCATTTGGTGAAGATTTGACTGAGATATGCACTTCACAAGTTGACAGACATTTGAGTAATATGACAGAGAACTCAGAAATGAGCAATGTGAATGTATGTATTAATGAACACTTGTATACAAATCCATTGGCATGAAGATCATTGCCTAATGGTGTAGATAGGTGTGGGCTAGAGTATAGACCTCACACACTCTCAGAATCACTGATGAGAAGCTCGCAAAAGATGAGTTCTCATCGCGACTTTTCCATGTTCATTTTTATAGGAATGAGTAAAAATTTGAATTCAAATTCAAACTTTTGGCTCCCTATGATCAAGCTCCTATATCCTAGGAGATATTCCTTCAATCAAAGAGCTAATTTTTTCCACGACTCTTTTGGTAGGTGTTTAAAAAAGATTCTAAGTCAATTTGACTTTTACAATGAGATAAAGTGGTAATTAACCACTAGCAATGGTTCCTATGCTTCTTCACATATGTAGAGTCTTCAAGATATCTTTAAAGCCAAATGTTTAGGCTTGTGATTTACACCAACACTGCATACCTAGGAAATATGTGAGCTCACCTAGGTCATTGATTTTGAACTCCTCTTGCATGTGTCTCTTGATCCTTTGAATGCCATTTAGATCATCACCTATCATAATAATATCATCTACATATACACATAGATAGATAACCGCATTGTGATCACTTTTGATGAATAAAGAAGGATTTGAGTTGTTAGGTTTGAACCCTTGATCTTGAAGGTATGTGATCAACCTGTAATTCCAAGCTCTAGGAGCTTGTTTCAATCCATACAATGCTTTCTTAAGACTACAAACATAAGATGGATGATTATGGTTTTCAAATCTTGGTGGTTGTGACATGTATACCTCTTCACTTATCCAACCATTTAAGAATGCATTTTTCACATCAAGTTGGAGGAGTGTCCAATTCCTTGCAGCAGCTACACTTATCAATGTCGTGATTGTAGTCATCTTTGCAACTAGTGAGAATGTTTCCTCATACCCTATACGATGAGTTTGTGAGTGTCCTTTGGCAACTAATCTTGGCTTGTACCTGCAAACTGATTTATCTGAGTTTCTTTTAACTTTATATACCCATCTCCAACCAATTACCTTTTGATTGGGTGATATTGGAACCAAATACCAAGTATCCATCTCCTTCAATGCATCTATTTCTTCTTTTATGGCCTTTTCCCAATAAGGGTTTCCCTTTGCCTCTTCATAGGTTGATGGTTCTTCTGAACTTGAATCTTTTGCCAAGTAGATTGAAAGCTTTGTAACAAATATGAAATCATATCCATACCTTTGTGGTTGTTTCTTCTCTCTTGTTGATCTTCTAGGTGCTTGTTTGGAGCATTCTCCAACCTCTTGCATCTTTGCTTGACTTCCATAGCTTGTAATCCTTTTCCCTTTCCTCTTGGTAATCGTTTGTATCACTTCATGTCTATGCTTTGGACTTTCCAAACACGACAAGAAATAGGGGGCATAGCGACGCCCCCTAATTGAAAAAAATTTGGGATTCGTCGCTTATGCGATGCTAGCATCGCATAAACGACGGTCCTATTTTCGGGATTTTTTTTTAACGAGCTTTCGGCGCATAAGCGATGCTAGCGTCGCTTATGCGATGCTAAAAGCCTTCATCGCAAATAGTGTCGCTAAGTAGAGACATTATTTGCGACTTTGCCAAACTGGCTGCGACGTTTTAGTGTCGCATAAGCGACGTCATGTGTTCCAGAGCGTTGCATAAGCGACGCTTTGGAATGTTTAAAAAAAATTTTGATTTCTCTAGGCACATTTGTGCCGGGATTTGGACACGAGAGAGCAAGAGAGCGAAGAGAGAGAGCGCAAGAGAGAGAGAGAGAGTGAGAGAGTGAGAGAGTGAGAGAGAGAGAGAGTGAGAGAGAGCATTCGCTATATCATTGAAGCCAGGTATGCATGCACACACACATACACACACATACATATGCATAAACACACACATAGACACACACACACACACATAGACACACACACATATACACACATACACACATAATGATGCGTACACACACATATAGATGCATACACACACACATACATGCACACACACACAAATATGCATACACACACATATGCATACCTAATGCATACATAGTGCACATGCATACATACACATACATAATGCATACACACACATATGCATACATAATGCATACACACACATATGCATATATACATGCATACACATACAGACATAGACACATACACACACAAACACATACACACACATAAACACATACACACTCATAGACACACACACTTACACATAGACACACACACACATATACACACACACATACACACATAGACACATATACACATAATGATGCATACACACATATACAGACACATACACAGACACATACATACATACACACACATACACACATACACACACATATATGCATACACACACACATAGAGAGACATGACACACGTACACATACATGCATTCATAATGCATATGCATATGCATACATACATACTTACATGCATACGCAAACATATGCATACATAATGCACATGCATACATACACATACATGATGCATACACACACATATGCATACATAATGCACATGCATACATACACATACATAATGCATACACAAACATATGCATACATAATGCATACACACACATATGCATACATACATGCATACACATACACACATAGACACATACACACACATAGACACATACATACACATAAACACATACACACTCATAGACACACACACATACACATAGACACACACACACACATACACACACACATATACACACACACATATACACACACACATACACACATAGACACATACACACATAATGATGCATACACACACATACACATGCATACACACATACACATGCATACACACATGCATACACACATACACACACATACACACACACATACACTCATACACACACATAGAGAGACATACACACACATACACATACATGCATACATATGCATACATAATGCATATGCATATGCATGCATACATACTTACATGCATACACACACATATGCATACATAATGCACATGCATACATACACATACATAATGCATACACACATATGCATACCTAATGCATACACACACATACATGCACATATGCATACATACATGCATACACATACACACATAGAAACATACACACACATATACACATACACACACATAAACACATACACACTCATAGACACACACACATACACATAGACACACACACACACATATACACTTACACATACACACATAGACACATACACACATAATGATGCATACACACACATAAACATGCATACACACATACACACACACATACACACATATATGCATACACACACACATAGAGAGACATACACACACATACACATACATGCATACATATGCATACATAATGCATATGCATATGCATGCATACATACTTACATGCATACACACACATATGAATACACACACATATGCATACATAATGCACATGCATACATACACATACATAATGCATACACACACATATGCATACATAATGCATACACACACATATACACACATATACACACATATGCATACATACATGCATACACATACACACATAGACACATACACACACATAGACACATACACACACATAAACACATACACACTCCTAGAGGCACACACATACACATAGACACACACACACATACACACACATATATACACACACACATACACACATAGACACATACACACATAATGATGCATACACACACATACACATGCATACACACATACACACACACATATACACACACACATACACAGACACATACACACATTTATGCATACACACAGATAGAGAGACATACACACACATACACATACATGCATACATATGCATACATACATACTTACATGCATACACACACATATGCATACATAATGCACATGCATACATACACATACTTAATGCATACACACACATATGCATACATAATGCATACACACTCATGTGCATACATAATACACATGCATATGCATACATACATGCATACACATACACACATAGACACATAGACACATACACACACATAGACACAAACACACACATAAACACATACACACTCATAGACACATACACACTTACACACACACATCCATACACATTTACACACACACATACACATGCACACCGACACATATGTATAGATACAAATGTATATACACAGATAGATACACACACATACACACATAGACAGACACACTCACACATACACATACACATACACACAAATATACACACACACATAGACACACACACTGACACACACACACACATTTAGACAAACACATACACATGCATACAAACACATATATATAGATACACACACATACATGCATATGCATACATAATGCACATGCATATGCATACATACATGCTTACATGCATACACACATATACACACACATACAGATACACACATACACACACACACACATACACACACATATATGCATACACACACAGAGAGAGAGACATACACACACATACACATACATGCATAGATATGCATACATAATGCATATACATATGCATGCATACATACTTACACACATAGACACATACACACACATATGCATACTTAATGCACATGCATACACATACACACACATAGACACATACATACACATAGACACATACACACAAATTTACACACACATACACATGCATAGACACATACACATGCATACACACATACACACATAGACACACACACACACATACACACACACATACACACACACATACACACACACATACACACACACATACACACATAGACACATACACACATAATGCATATGCATATGCATACATACTGTTGAGCCCATAAAAGTCATATTGGTCAAACTCAACCATGGTCAAAGTCAAAAGGTCAAAGTCAAACTACTCAAAGTCAACAAGGTCAAAGTCAATTGGTGTAAAGTCAAAGTGCTAAGGTGCAGGTGTCAAAGTGCACAGGTAGTGCACATTTAATTGTCCACAAAGGGTAAATTGGAGAAAGTGGGTTGCAGCTTGCAGAGGTATTTTATTCTAATTTCCCTAAGGTTCAAAGTGTTTTTAAAGTGTTTTGGAAGGTTCAGGTGAACCCTCCCTTATGTGCACATTTGAAGAATTAAATGGAAAATGTGAAGGTATATGAAGCGGCAGAGCATACGCAGAAGTGAAAGTAGGGCCCCCCCATTAATTTTTTTGGTTTTAGTCTAAAGTCACTACAGGACAAAACAAGGAGTTGTTGGCTGCCACTTGTGAAGACAATCTTGGGACATCAAAGTGAGCATCAAGATACTCTTGCAGTTAGGAGCGTACGTGAATCGACACACTCAAATCAAGGCAAGGACCATTCTTGGACAATTCTAGTGTAAGCAAGAGAAGCATAGTCTAAGTGGAGCAAGAGAGAGAAGTGCAAGAGACACACAGTGTGCGATGCAGAGAAGTGAAGTGCAATGTGTGCATGAAGAGTGACCAAGGAAGTGTGCAGAGGAGTCTTAAGCTTGTCCCCCAAGGATCCCAAGGTCTTACTGAAGTGTGCGCGCGCCGATAGAAGGTATCCATCCCTACCCCTTAGTGGAAGCTTGGTGCAAGGTGTGCACAAGAGCAGGCTGGTAGAAGGTGGAGGTTTGGTGCAGAGGAGGCCGGCAGCAACAAGTCCCTTGGGTATTTGTTATTTTGTAATTGAGCACCCTGTGGGATTTTTGCATAGAAGCATTGGTTGTATTGTGTTTCAACCTTGTATTTGTCTTACTGTAATCAATCAAAAGAGGCTTCCAGTGTGTATTTTCTCTTCTGGTCTTCCCCTTTTCTCCTACAAACACTCAAATCCCTTCTTGTCTAAGAATCCCCCAACAAAATTTGGCACGCACGGTGGAACCTCCAAGGAGATTTGAGCTTAGGAGAAACCAATTGCAAAGTATAGAAGGGATCAAGTGTCGACAGTACTACATTGCTACTTGATTAACCAAAAGGTAAATATTCTTATCAAGTGTCTCATATTAAGTGGACTATGAGCTGCTCATGACTGCAACCCGGTCCCAAACATTGAGGGTCACTTGCAAGCAAACAAGAAGGAAGGATGTTAGAAGATCCTCGAGTCCACTATCTTCAACCTCATCAGTAAAGAGGATGGCAGGACAGGTAGACTTGGAAACCTTACTCTCAAGATTAAATATAAAATTTCCTTCTTTGAAAGGCCTAGCTGAGGAGGATCCGGATGAACAAATTATAAGGTTTTTGGCACTATGTAAGACTAGAGGCTTAATGGGCAGGGAGGATGCCTTTTTGATACTTTTCCTTGCCACATTAGAAGGATTAGCAAATAAATGGTTCAGCCAATTTGCTGAGAACCATTTTACAACTTGGGATTTGATGAAAGATGCATTTAAAAATCAATTCCAGCATGGGAATACTGCAGAGATCATCATAGAAGAACTAGAAAATTTGAGATTGGGTCTAGGAGAAAAGTTCCCAGAGTTTGTGACTAGGGCCAAAGCACTAATGGCTAAATTGCCAGATCCACCACATGATTTTTTTTGTTAAGAAATGGTTAGCTAAGCCCCTACCAGTGGCCACCCAATGCAAAATAAAGGAATTAGTGTTACCTACAGCCTCCATAGAGGAGTTCATCAACACAGCTACACGATTGGAGCAGATACGGCAACAGTATGGAGCTACTTCTTCTCAATTACCATATTCCACAGAAATGGAGGATCCAGTAATCCAGCTAAGGAAGGAGTTGGAGGGCTTAAAAAGAAATAAGCCCCACAGAGAGGAGGAGAATGTTGTAACTCAGTTGAGGAGGGAGATTGAAGCGCTAAAGCTCCAAAAGGAGGAGGAGTCCCAAGCAGAGGAATTAGCCAAGCTGCGACATGAGTTGCAGGAACTCAAAGGAGGTGGCATCAAGAGTGGACTTTGGTGTTCCATGTGCAGCAAGCAAGGGCATATAGTAAGTGAATGTCCTCTGTTAAGTGTGACTTGCCAATTATGCAGGAAACTTGGTCATGAGGCCCAAGAATGCCAATCAAGGGGAATGCCTGCAACAACATACTCGAAACAAGGAGGACCCCTACCACTAGCAAATGTAATGGCTGCTGCACGGAATCAAGGTAATAATTACAACCCTAGACAGAGGGATAATTTTGGAAATGGGCCTAGGAGGCCAATTATTTGTTTCAGATGTGGAGAATGTGGGCACTATCAAAGTAGGTGCACTCTGCCAGAAAATGCCCCTCCTTGGAGGAACTGCCCAGAGGCCAGAGACCACTATACTAATGGTTGTCCTAAGAACCAAGCATCTTCATCTGGGTCTCACATTCAAATGATCTCTGTGCACAAAGAAGAAAGGTTAGATCAAGTAAATGAGCCATCACCATCCACCAGGGTGGTACAATTAGAAGACATTGAATCTTTTATAGTGCAGACAAGAAGCAAGGGGAAGGCTCAAGTGGAAATAGGTCAAGAATCAATGATTAATGGATTGAAAAAAGACAAAGGTGCCCTTGAGAACAAAGCCACCACATGTGCATACACAAGGCAAAATGAAAATTTCATAGGTACTAGTGATGCCATTTGACATGCATTCAACAGGGCTCATGAGGAATTTGATAAGTCAAATGGAGCCCAGGCTCTTAAGGAATCAGAAGCTTCCAGACTACTCAAGTCCATGAAAAAGGAGGTCAGTATTTTTGATTTAATAAAGATGGATGGGATGTTCAGGTCAGAACTCTTGCAGATAATTGATGAAATGTCCACAACAAGTCTTGTGGCAAAGGCTGTTGTTATGCATAAAGATAAAAGTGTAGGGCAAGCACCCCTCACAGATTACAAGAGCCCTCGGCTAACAGTCTCCATTAAAGGTCATGAGCTTTAAGGAGTCATTGTGGATGCTGGTTCTGGCATTAACTTGATGCCTGAATATACCATGAAAAAGATTGGACTATACCCTTCAAGACTTGCCAACTTCACTATAACAATGGCAGACCAAAGCATAGTAAGGCCTATGGGAGTGGTCCCTGGAGTTCCAGTCAAGATACAAGGTACCATCTTTAACTTGGACTTTGTTGTTTTGAGGCTGCCACAGGTAGAAGGAAGCTTCCCCTTGTTAATTGGGAGACCTTGGTTAAGGCATGCCAATGTGCTGCATGACTGGGGCAAGGACACAATGTGGGTAAAGCAAGAGGGAAAAGAGTTGCAGCAGATAATTTTAGAAGAAGGACCAGACAATCAGAGAAATACTAGCATGATGCAGACAATGTGTATTTGTATGGAAGAAGAATTGTTGGACAACCGAGAAGCAGACCTATTTGAAGGAGCAGATTTATATGAAGATGAAAACATGCTGCCTTGGCTCCATGCAGAAGACCCATCTTCCTGCTATGGAATTTTTCCAAACTCAAGCAGAGAAGAAGCATATGAAGAAAAAGAGGAAATCACTCAGGGTACTGATTCGAGTAGAAAAGTCTCAGTCAAAGGCCATAACAAAGAGAAGAAAAGCAAAGCCCTTACATGCAGCAGTGATGAAGCTACTCCAACTCATATGTCAATGGCCACTTTTTTATGGATACTGGTACGGATATCATCTGTTATGTCAATTTTAATGATAGCAAGTGCAGGGCTTTACAAGAATGTGGAAGGTTTACCTGCCAGTCTTTGGAAACAGAGGGTTCCATTGGATGAAGAAGCCCGAATAGTAAAAATAAAATTTTGCAGATTAAGTCATAAAGTTGCTGGAGGAGATAACATTCTAATGAAGGATTTAGGGTGCCCCTATCAGATGACCAGTGTGCCCAATGAGAAGAAAAAACCAATGAAGTGTAGTACAATTGGAGATTATGGAGGATTTTCTGTGATTCAACAATACAAGGCTCAAGGCCTATCATCAACAAAAGTGAAGATTTATGGATCACCTGGAACCTCCACAATTTGTCTAGGTTGTACATAGTTTTTCTCGTCATTTTTTTTGCTTAGGTTTTAATATTTTTCTTTATCCATTTCATTCTTGTTTCTTGAGTGTTTACAAAATTTAGCAGCCATTTCATAAACTTTGCAAAGGTACAATTTTTGGAATTTTTATGAATTTTTTTTGGAATTTTTCAAGTATTTTTTAGAATTTTTCTAGCATTTTTCTCCTTTTTCATGTGTCATTTTCTTGCCAAATTTGAGGAATAAAGGAAGCTCTCTGGGGGTTGAGTGCAAAAAAATATCTTAGGCCTGTAGGAAAAATTTTGAGAATTTTTTGAAGATTTTTTTTTATTTTTCTTGCATTTTTTTGGACTTTTTTGATGTATTTTTTTCGTTTTTTTTTTTGGATTATATTTCTCAAAAAAAAAGGACCCCTAGACGGTTTTGTTTTTCCCAAAAAAATATATCTCTCTCTCTCTATCTCTCTCTCTCTCTCTCTCTCTCTCTCTCTCTCTCTCTCTCTCTCTCTCTCTCTCTCTCTCTCTCTCTCTCTCTCTCTCCCTCTCTCTCTCTCTCTTTGTCTCTCTCTCTCTCCCTCCCCCACCCCCCTCCCCCCCCGCGCCCCCCCCCCCCCCCCCCCCCCCCCTCCCCCCCCGCCCCCCGTTCTGACACATCCTCCCCCACCCCGCCCCCCGTTCACACATCCCCCCCTCCCCCCCCCCCAATTTTTTATTTTTATTTTCTATTATTTTTATTATTTATTTTATTTTTATTTATTTTCTATTTTCTTTATTTTATTCTTTTTATTTTTCTTTATTTTTTTATTTCTTATTTTATTTTTTAATTATTTATTATTTTCACAGTTGTAGGCATTAAAAAAAAACGTTTTCTTTTTTATTTTTTATGTATTTTTTTCTAACATTTATATGTATATATATATATATATATATATATATATATATATATATATATATATTTTTTTTTTTTTTTTTTTTTTCTTTTTTTTTTTGTAATTTTTTTTTTCCTGGCTCAAAGCTTTTGGCTCTGGATCGCGCCTCGGTTGGCCGTTTTTTTCAAAACTGGAGTCATTTTCATGTTTTTTGGCACGTCTAGACTAGTTTTTGACTTTATTTTTCCAAATTTCCACATTTTCTATGAGTTTTGGTCAAAACAATCTAGTTTTGAGCACATTTCTCGCATGTTTTTATTTCCCCAAATGGTCCACATTATCTATTCTCACCTCATTTCAACATATTTACACATTTTCCTCTTCCCCATTTGTAGCTCTACTGTTTGATCATTTTGGCACCCTACAGACCCCATAATCCTCCTCCCCCACCCTCCCTTTTTCCTTCTGCCAAACCACATCCTTAACCCTCCCAACCCCTTCCATCTCCGCCCCTCAACCCCCCCATCCACCTCCTTTCTAACCTCCCATTGCCCCCCTTTTCTTTTCCACGGCAAAATCCAACTTTTGGTTCTTCTCTGGTGCTTGTTCTATCCTGCTTTTGGTGGAATTGGTTGCTGCTTAGGTGTCCTCTTCAAGATTTTGCAGCTCCATAATCATGGTGTCCTATATGCTCAGAGTTTTGGCTGTAGCTCTTCGGAACGGAGAGCACATTAGGTGGTGGGCAACTCTTGAGCCCATAAAAGTTGTATTGTTCAAAGTCAACCGCAATCAAAGTCAACCGCAATCAAAGTCAACCATGATCAAAGTCAAAAGGTCAAAGTCAAACTAGTCAAAGTCAACTGGTGCAAAGTCAAAGTGCTCAGGTGCAGGTGTCAAAGTGCACAGGTAGTGCACATTTAATTGTCCACAAAGGGTAAATTGGAGAAAGTGGGTTGCAGGTTGCAGAGGTATTTTCTCTAATTTCCCTAAGGTTCAAAGTGTTTTTGAAGTGTTTTGGAAGGTTCAGGTGAACCCTCCCTTATGTGCACATTTGAAGGTATGTGAAGCGGTAGAGCGTACGCAGAAGTGAAAGTAGGGGCCCCCCCATTAATTTTTCTGGTTTTAGTCTAAAGTCACTATAGGACAAAACAAGGAGTCGTTGGCTGCCACTTGTGAAGACAATCTTGGGACATCAAAGTGAGCACCAAGATACTCTTGCAGTTAGGAGCGTACGTAAATCGACACACTCAAATCAAGGCAAGGACCATTCTTGGACAATTCTAGTGTAAGCAAGAGAAGCATAGTCTAAGTGGAGCAAGAGAGAGAAGTGCAAGGGACACACAGTGTGCGACGCAGAGAAGCAAAGTGCAAGGTGTGCATGAAGAGTGACCAAGGAAGTGTGTAGAGGAGTGTCAAGCTTGTCCCCCAAGGATCCCAAGGTCTTACTGAAGTGTGCGCGTGCCGACAAAAGGTATCCATCCCTCCCCCTTAGTGGAAGCTTCGTGCAAGGTGTGCACAACAGCAGGCTGGTAGAAGGTGGAGGTTTGGTGCAGAGGAGGCTGGCAGCAACAAGTCCCTTGGGTATTTGGTATTTTGTAATTGAGCACTCTTTGGGATTTTTGCACAGAAGCATTGGTTGTATTGTGTTTCAACCTTGTATTTGTCTTACTGTAATCAATCGAAAGAGGCTTCCAGTGTGTATTTTCTCTTCTGGTCTTCCCCTTTTCTCCTACAAACACTCAAATCCCTTCTTGTCTAAGAATCCCCCAACACATACATAATTACATGTATACACACATATGTATACATATGCATACACACATACACATGTAGGGAGACATACACACACATACACACACACATGCATGCATATGCATACATAATGCATATGCATATGCATACATAATGCCTATGCATATGCATACATAATGCCTATGCATATGCATACATAATGCCTATGCATATGCATACATAATGCATATGCATATGCATACATAATGCATATGCATATGCATACATAATGCATATGCATATGCATACATACATGCTTACATGCATACACACATACACACATATACACACACATATGCATACATACATACTTACATGCATACACAATCATACAAACATATACACACACATACACACATGCATACATATGCATACATAATGCACATGCATATGCATAGATATATGCTTACATGCATACACATACACACATAGACACATACACACACATGGACACATACACACATATACACATACACACATATTCACATATGCATACATACATACTTACATGCATACACACACACATACAAACACATGCATACATTTGCATACATAATGCACATGCATATGTATACATACATGTTTACATGCATACACACACTCGGATATACACCATACACATATACATACATACATATGTACACGTATATATATTGATTTCTAACCCATTTTGTTTTATATGTTAGGTGTTATGGATCCTAGTAGCGAGAGAAAGGTGAAACTCACTCTCATAAAAAGTCTTATGACAGCAAGAGTTTCGTCTGATACTCTAGGGGTCATCATGCATGAGTACTCAGAGATGCATGATGATCAGCTAGATTATACGATCCAGATGCTTACCCAGCGATGAGAGGAGGGCTCTTCTATGGCTCCACATGCAAGAAGACAACTATCTGCTCATAGGTATGTTTTTTTTTCATAAACTTTTTTAATGATATTATAACACATATTTTTATTTATTTTTATCTATCTATGTTCAGGACACCTATGTTGGAGATAGACGTCTGCAGAAGCACGCGAACAGCACAAGGAAGAAGAAGAAGCTTGGAGCACAATACACAATACTGAATGTATTACTAGAGAATGTACAAAGATAAGTAGCCCATTAGGGCAATAGGCGTATATACAAGCCGAGGGAAAAAAACCTCCTAAAGAGGGAAAAAAGTGCCCCGGCGGTCCTAGAGTGTTCACACACATCACTACCTAAATATATCAACAAATCCCCCCTGGGAGTGATGCGGTGAACAAGGAGATGGCACTCATGTATAAGGAAGTGCCAAGCTATGTGGAGATCACTCCACAAAAGGAAGTAAGCCCAAAGCTTTGCGGAAAGCTTCAAACTTCTCCCTAGGCAGAGCCTTCGTGAAAAGGTCTGCAATGTTCTCCTGCGTGGGCACATATGCCAAGCTGATCTCCCCAGCAGAGAACCTCTCCCTGACGTAGTGATAATGCACCTCAATGTGCTTAGTGCGAGCATGGAACACAGGGTTCCTCGCAACTGCCAATGCGCTCTGACTGTCAGTGAAGATGGTGGTGGCAGAAGACTGACCAACACCCAAATCAGCCATAAGGCGTCTGAGCCACACACACTCAACGGTAGCTGTGAAAGCTGCCCTATACTCAGCCTCACAACTGGAAGTGGCCACAGTAGGCTGCTTCTTGCTCAACCAAGATATACATGAGCTACCAAGCATGAAGCAAAAACCACTGGTGGACACACGAGTGTCATAGCAACCAGCCCAATCTGAGTCAGAAAAAGCATGCAAATCTGGCGGTAGTGATCCCCCCTTGGGATAAAACAACCCAAGTAGCCGAGTACCACTCAAGTAGCGAAAGATGCGCTTAACCGCCTTCCAATGCGTGACTCCTGGGCAATGCATAAACCTGCTCATCTGTGAGACAGCAAACTGAATATCTGGCCGAGTAATGCATAAGTAAATCAAGCATCCAACAGCCTGCTGATAGAGAACAGCATCAAATGCATCTCCAGCATCATGAAGACTCAATCGTAAACCTGTCTCCATAGGAGTGGCAATAGGCTTACAGTCTTCAAGGCCAAAACGCTGCAATAATGTGTCAATATATTTCGTTTGACACAAAGCCATTCCACCATCAACTTGCATAAACTGAATGCCCAAATAGTGATGCAAATGCCCCAAATCAGACATCTCAAATGAGGCATGCAAATCAGCCTTGAAATCAGCAATATGCTTCTCAATAGGACCAGTGAGCAGCATGTCGTCAACATAGACAACAATGATCAGAAGTACATCATTAGCACGCTTAACATATAAGGTGCTTTCAGTTGGACTGTTCTCAAAACCATGTGCAATCAGATAGGCATGTATCTTCTCATACCAAGCACGTGGTGCTTGCTTTAAACCATATAATGCCTTCTTTAACCTGCAAACCTGGTTTTCATGCCCTTTCTGCACAAAGCCACGGGGCTGAAAAACATACACTTCTTCATGCAAGTCACCATTCAGAAATGCTGTTTTAATGTCCAACTGATGTACATTCCAACCATGATGGGCTGCAAGTGCACAAATGCTCCGAACAGTAGTCATAGGACATGTAGGTGCAAAGGTCTCATCAAAATCAATGCCTCTTTCCTGCGCATAACCCTTTGCAACAAGCCTAGCTTTATACCTGTCAACTGTACCATCACGTTTACGCTTCAGCTTGTATACCCACTTAGTGCCAATGGCCTTCTTGCCAGGAGGCAAGTCACATAAAGACCATGTACCATTCTTCATTATAGCATCATATTCAGATTGCATAGCAGCCTTCCAATTTTCTGAATTCTGTGCTTCATCAAAAGAAACAGGCTCATTCTCATCACAGAGACTAGACGCAGCCATAGCATAGCAATCTGATGCAAAGGAGGTACTATGAGAGCCTGAACGAGTACGATATGACAAAGGTGCATCTAATTTGCTGTCACGCAAAGTCTGCACCAGCCATTTTGGCATAGTTTTTGCCTGCTCAATATCAGCTCTCTCATCAACAAGTGCATCATGTAAATCTGCATCAGAAATGGAATGATCTGCATCATCATATGAAACCTGCAAAGGCTAAGAATTTGCCTCATTAGGACCAGCACTAGACTGTCCACCTGTAAAAAGAGGCATCAAAGTATCATACATGTCTTTGGAGCTAACAGATGTCTCCTTAGTACATGAAAGCAATGGCTGAATAGCATCTTCCACAAAGACAACATCACGGCTAACCAGAATGCGTTTAGTCTGTGGATGATACAGACGATAGCCTTTACTTTCAGAACTGTACCCAACAAAAATACATTTTACTGCCTTATCATCCAATTTTCTGCGATGTTGTTCAGGCACTAATGCATATGCCAAACAACCAAAAACACGCAGATGAGCAACAGATGGCTTACGGTCATGCCAAGCCTCATATGGAGTGATAGACTGCAGCGCTTTAGTGGGACACCTGTTCAGTACATATGCTGCACACATGACAGCCTCAAGCCAGAAACTATGTGGTAAAGCCTGACTCTTGACCATGCACCTCGCCATCTCCATGAGTGACCTGTTCTTTCGTTCAGCAACTCCATTCTGTTGAGGTGTATACGGCACTATACACTGGTGTTTTATCCCACGTTCAGCCAGAAATGCATTAAAATCTGAAGACATATATTCCCCCCCTCGATCAGAACGGAGGGTGCCCATTTTGCATGCTGACAGATTTTCAGCCAAAACCAAAAACTGTTTAAAGCACATGAACACTTCGGACTTTGCTTTGAGTGGATATACCCATGCATGCCTGGAAAAATCATCAATGAAAGTCACGAAGTAAAGGTAATTACCAAAAGAGGGTGTCTGCATAGGACCACAGACATCACTATGTACAAGCTGCAATTTCTGCGTAGCCCGAACTGAACCATCTTTTGGAAAGGATGAACGCTGCATTTTGCCCAAAATACAGCCTTCACAAACATGTTTTCCAGGTGCCTCAAGTTTGGGCAAAGAGGACACCATTTCAGATTTCTGCAGGCGTAGCAAACTAGCAAAATTCAGATGACCAAAGCGTGCATGCCAAAGCTTTGCATCTGACATAGCCTGAGAATCATGAACTGCACATGCTGAATCATTTACAGATCTTTCATAATCTATGAGCTTATACAGCCCACGACATAAAATGCCAGAAGCAATAATCACATCGCCATTTGACAGATCATGAACTGTACACCTGTCATCAACAAATTTCACAACCAAGCCGATCTTGGCTAATGCAGAAACTGATAACAGATTCTTCTTGATCCCTGGCACAAATAAAGCATCTGACAAAGTGAAAGAACTACCATCAGCAGTAGTCAGAATGATCTTACCAACTCCCATAACAGGATAAGAGGAGTTGTTGGCGCATGTTACAGTATTCCCTGTAGGGGCAGGCTCAAGTGAAGAGAAGAAACTGCGCTGCGAGGTAATATGTTTTGTCGCCCCACTGTCAAAGTACCAAACATCTGAGTCTACTGCAGACATGCACTGATCATGAGAAGATGGATCAAAACTGCAGACAGTAGTAAATGCCCATTCTTCTTCCTGCACAAGATTTGCAGACTCTGTTTTTGGTGTAGAGGCCTCTGCAACAACCATTCCAGCCTCTTTCTTCTTTGCCTCTTTAGCAGCCAGTTTTGGACAGTTCTTTATAATATGATCATTCCCTTTACAGTACTTACAAAACAATTTCTGCTTTTTTGATTTCTTCTCATCTTTATCCTGGTTCTTCGATTGTGCAGCATTTGCAGATTTCTGCTTACTAGTAGAAGAGCTCCATTTTCCTTTTCCCTTCTGACTAGCCAGGAAAGCTTGATCTGCAACACGCATAATGGACCTGTTCTGCCTTGACTGATCTTCCTGCAACAGAACAGAGACTAACTCTTCAAATGCCAAGGCATTTGGATTGCCTTTCATCATTAACCGAAGAGTAGAAGCAAAACTCTGATACGAATCAGGAAGACCATTCAGAACCGTCTGTACAAGTGAGCTATCTGGTATAACCTCATCAGCAGAAATCAATTGTTCCTTCAGGTCTTTGATCTTTGTGAGAAAACTGTCCATAGAATCACCTTCATTCATGTGCTCACTCTCCAGCTGTTTTCGGAGGTAAGCAACACGAGCCTCATTCCTAGCCTGGTACAAAGTGGTAAGTGTATCCCAAGCATCCTTTGCTGTTCTGCAAGAGCGAATGTGAGGAATAATGGCACGTTTGACAGACAAAGCTATCAATGCATGTGCCTGGGCATCTCTACCATCCCAACGAATCTGCTCTGCAGTAGGTGCAACAGAAACAGCAGCACGAACAGGAATCTGCGGAATATCATCTTCGACACCATCTTCATCAGCTCCAACACCTGTATTTGCAGTACCTGTCGTTACAGGTGTAACAGGACGTCTTTCAACACCCTGCACAATGTTCCACAATCCTTTTGCAACCAGTACATGTCGCATCATATAAGCCCATAATGGGTAGTTGGTACCATCCAACTTATCCTCAACAGCCAACATACGGAATACATCACTGCTTTCAGCCATGGCCGGTGACTAAAATACCTTGATGCAGAAAATTGACTGTATCTCAAAAAGTTGAACAGAACTGCCCACACGAGTTCTGCTAGACCTGTAGCAGACTTCGAGACGCTTAAACTGGCGAACAGAAACTGGTATATACCTTTGGCACAAAAGGACGAAATAGCCTGCACAAGCACTGCGATAGTGCGTTCGGAGGCTCACCAAATTTTGATCTCGGAAACACCCTGAGTATGCTCACCAAATTTTGTGCGAATCTGAGACTGCAAACGGAGGAGTGTCGTCGGCGCCCTAGAAGAAGCAACGACCTGCTCTGATACCAATTGTTGGAGATAGACGTCTGCAGAAGCACGCGAACAGCACAAGGAAGAAGAAGAAGCTTGGAGCACAATACACAATACTGAATGTATTACTAGAGAATGTACAAAGATAAGTAGCCCATTAGGGCAATAGGCGTATATACAAGCCGAGGGAAAAAAACCTCCTAAAGAGGGAAAAAAGTGCCCCGGCGGTCCTAGAGTGTTCACACACATCACTACCTAAATATATCAACAACCTATACCACCTCCAGATCATGGTAGCAAAGCATAGTTGCCTATGAGGACATGCATAGCCACCTTAGCGCTAGAGTGCGATATAGAGCTAGAGGGGAACATTGTCTACATAGGGAATGGATTGGAGTTCAAGAGAAGAATGCGGGCATTATGCGACTCTTACGTGTGCCTTGTCCACTTAGCATGGAATTAAGTATAACTTTTACATATAAATTGAAATAAATATTTTATGTTATATTTACATGATTTTTCTTATTTTTGTAATGAGCATGATGAGAGGGATAAAAAATACATACTTAGTTCACTTGAGGCAGAGTTTGGGACAGGATGGTAGCATAAGTGGTGTCTAAAAGAGATGTAGACACTTACGGCTCATAGTCGCGATAATGAACGGTACGCATTGCTTTTATGTATATATATGTGGATATGAGTATGTGTGTTTATGTATGTATGTATGTATTGAAAGGACTTGGAGAAGCTTGTAGAAGGTAGAGAAATGTGTTTCGAAGCGATGAAGTTTGGTCTAGCCAACTGGCACAAGACCAGCCCTTGAGATTATGGAGACTCAAATAGACCCTATAGGCTTGTGATAAGAGCAAAGAAACACACTATGTACTTTGGAGCATCAAGGAGAATGAGTCGATACAAAACAGATAGGTTCGCGGGTCGACTAGCTCAAAAAATTTACTATCTTTGGAAGAGACAATGAACTTCAAATGCCCATAGCGACCACCACGATTTCAATTAGAAAAAATCCTTTTATAGGATTGATACACATAGGGTTTAGTGTATAGAATGCACAAAAGTATAAGGAATAAGCAAAATATACTATAGGAATGAATGAGACATTCACCGGTGGTACTTCCTATTTTTTAGGAATACGTAGAGATTGACCCCGAGACAGACAAGCTCAGATTTCTCCCAATCTGCTGCATCAAGTGCTTTGAAACTTTATTAGCACACATTAGACACTTATACCTTTCCAATGAGCCATCTTGCACTCAATTTGGAGCTCTCAAGAGAGAGCAGCAGCCTCTGGAAGATTACTGTTGGTGAAGAAGATGATGCAGAGAATTGAAGGAGCAAGACAATGATGGTCACAAGTGTATGTATATTGTTCCATGTAATGTACAAGTGATTTCAAGTCCTTATATAGACTCTAGGAGTTTTACACAACTTCTACAAGTGAAATTTGAATTGAAATGAAGGTGGGAATGGTTGTTGGAGGGAATCAATTCACTTTCCTACAATCTAGGAAAAGTGAAGATCTAGTTTGATCTACTTTTAGGTGATTGATTGCTTGATTGAATGCAACTTAGACCACCACAAATTCGTGGGATTTGGGCTCTAGAAAGAATATGCATACTAACATATGTATACGTATAATACACATGAATGCACACACATATGCATACATACATGATAAAAATTTGCTCCTTGAAGATAAAGCTATATATAAAATAATTAGGCATACCACCGAGCTTCATGTTCTAACTTAAAAGAACATGATTTCATCTCTCTAGTAGGATTCACCATTATTCTAGTTGAATATAAAATCTATTATCTGATATCCATTCAGAAGCTTCAAGTTATTGATCGATAACTAGAGTAGAATTTACTATCTAATCTGCTCATATGTTTTCATTATTGCCATCATTTTGGTAAGACATCAATATAGTCTCATCTTCGTTATCCTTATTGATTTCATTTATTTCTTCTATTGTTAAATCTGTGTTCTCATGAGTCACATCATCTATTGATGGATTAATATCGATTTCTGGTAATTCATCTTCCTCATTAGTAGAATCAGCATGTAGAGAATTATCCTCTTCATCAAAAAGATTAGTATCATTATCACGTATAATGATTCTAATTTCTCTTTCAGATGTTGATGTATCAGTATCTGACGTTGAATCATCAAGAGGACTTTCTTCGATCTCTCTAACAATAAACTGTTCAAACAATGACCTACCTCTAGGTTGAACTTGAATGACTTGCCACCAAGGGTGAGCATCTGGGTTTTTATAAAAAAATGCTTGTTCAATATTCCTAGGAAGAATATATGGTTCTTTAGT
This sequence comes from Ceratopteris richardii, assembly GCA_020310875.1. Lineage (NCBI taxonomy): Eukaryota > Viridiplantae > Streptophyta > Polypodiopsida > Polypodiales > Pteridaceae > Ceratopteris > Ceratopteris richardii. The sequence continues at coordinate 94,631,669 of CM035434.1, forward strand.
AGATCACATTACCTTGGAAGAATCAATTGCCCAAAACCCAGATAATTCTTTTCTAAATGTGGAATTACTACCTTTATACTCGGCTCAAAACCAATCAACCTTCAAAATGACCTATCAAAATATATAAAAACAAAAACCCATTATTTGGTGCTTAAAAAAATAACTAACTCTATCATAAAAAATATAAACTTTTTCTACCTGTTTGAATGTACCAAATTAATTTCGTAGATACCAACAATAGTTCCTACGTAACCAAGTTCGCCATCTATAAGGTTTGTGTCTTTTGAGCTAGCACATGATAGTTTCTTGAAAAAAGCAACAATACTAGAATCCTCTATTTTATGTAAAGAATCAATGGCTTTGATTCTAATGTGCTGTCCAAAAGCCCACATATTAGTGAACATTCAAGCCTGCAAAAGAAATTCAATTAGTAAATAGAAACTAATATACATATATGAAAAAAATAAAATATTATTAAAATAAAGTTACCTTTCGTTCACAACGTATCATTAACTGTCTCTACTCATCTGAGATTTCTTCATTATTTGTGTTGGCGCGTTGCAAACGACTATATAGCCAATCTGTGAAAGAAGATATATCTGTAATCTCATTATTATCGAGATTACGTCTATATCTTTTGTTTCTTCGCCTTTTACTTCGGACATTTTGAAGTTTATGTTTGTACTCGCTAAGAATGCTTGCATGCATTCGCTTTATATGCTACAAAAGTAGAAACATCATATTTTTCTTGAAATATAAATAAAAAAGGAACTCCCTTACCTGGTAATACCTCATCTGTTATTTTTGAAGAAGACTCGTTGGTCCATGCATGTGGAGCTTCTTCATGAACTCTTTCAAGGTACTCACTAACATAATACATACACTCTTCAAACATCCAACCCTTTGCCATGGATCCTTCTATTTTCGCTCTTTGTCGCACATAAACTTTTAATATTCACATAAATCGCTCGACCCAAAACATCCATCGAGTGTTGACAACACCTGCAATCTCTATTTCATCTACAAGATGGACTAATAAAAGAACCTGAATATCAAAAAATGAATTAGGAAGTTCTTTCTCCATCAAACATAGTAGCTCTTTGCATTCACATTTTTTTGTGGGATTGAGTTTTTGTCAATCTCTTTGGATGTAATCCACCTATACATATCATAAAAAAAATTCTAAAGAAGTTAATTCAAAAATAAAAGATATCCAATATTCATACATATTGAATATAAAGGTATCATAATTACCTTATAAGTGATCCAAGACGATAGATCACATCTCGTACTCCTTTCGTTGTACATCCATCAATAACCAAAGGTAAAATATGTTTCAAAAAGTTATGCTAGTCATGGGTCTTTAACCCATATAAGCTCTTATCATCCATAGTAAACATGTTTTGAAAAGATGCTCCATATCTTGTAGGAGTCCTAATCAATTGAATTCTATTGTTAATAGTCTGTATCTCTTTTGTTGTAAGTACCCAAGGAGTAGGTGCATAAGTCGTTTCCTATTGATGTCTATCAAAAACTGGCCATAAGTTTGGTTTTGATTTTTGATCTTTAAAATCATTCCTTGATGCTATGGTATCTTTTAATCCAAGAAGATGCTGCCATAGTGAATAACCAATATTCTTGAGTATATGCATAGGATCAAGAAGATGACATAGTTTTAACTCTTTCCAATACTCCAAAGAATACCATATTGATTTGTTCTCTATGAGTGCCAATTTTCCTTTACCTCTCTTCACATACTCATTATCTTCATCATCACTGAAGATTTCAGATTCTAGTTCTATCAGAGGTCCATCTGTCCATTTTTTATACCAATCCATAGGCGTCATAGGTTTTGGACACTGACCTGTTTGAAGCTTTCCATTAAAATGTATCGCTTCTCTTTTAGATCTTAATGAATGATCATCAGGCAAGAATCGTCGATGTGGAAGATAAATATTTTTGTTGAGATTCTTACTATAGATTGATCTCAACCAATCAATATGGACAAGCTTTATAACCCTTAGTAGATATTCCTGCATCATCAAAACGATAAAAATATAATTAGATTAAATCATATTTATTTACATGCATATTCAATAAAAAAATTACATCAATACCTAAACAAACACCATATCTTGGAAAGTCATGAATAGTCCAAGCCACAATACCACGAACTGTAATATGTCTTTCATTGATGCTTTTCGATACATATATGACATTAATACCTCTCCATAACTCTTGGATATCGTCAATGAGAGGAGCAAGATATATATTCATATCTTTAACTTGTCTTTTGCATAGGATTAAAAGTGAAAGCATTAAATGTTCCTTTTTAATGCTAAGATATGGCGAAAGATTGTAATTTATGACTACCACTGGCCATGTTGGCCATTTACTGGATTTCATGGAGAATGGATTAACCCCATCTAATGCAACTCCTAACTTTAGACTCTGTGGATTTTGTGCAAATTGAGGCCATGTAGAGTCAATATGCTGAAAAGCAACACTATCATGAGGAATTCTGATTATTCCATCAATACTTTTATGATCATGTCCCCATGTCAAAAGCTTTGATAATTTGGGGCTTTGAAACATATGTCTAATCTGTGGAGCCAATGGAAAATGTCTCAATACAGTTTTTGGGATTTTACCTTCTTCGCCCTTGTCGAGGAGATTGACATTTGGGACATGTCAAAGATTCTGCATATTCACCTCTATATGATATATAATCGTTAGGACATGCATGTGCATCAAATGCACGTAGAGCTAGACGGCAACGTTATTTTGAAGAGGATGATGATGCACGTGAATCTGCACTCAAGCAAGTGTTCAAAAGAGCAAAATCAAATGAATTTGATGGTGAGAAGAAAACTGGAGAGGATCTTGAAGCATGGATTGAGGAACTTGAAGATTTCCTTGACCTGCGCGTACTGAATATCTTTATCTCTCACAAGCTCAAGCTGATTCCTCACTGTTTTTGAGTTACAAGGTTTTGAAAAGTGCCATTTTCCAACACTTAAAAAAAAAAAAGAAGCCTTCATTCATTCATCTTATTCATGTTCGCGGACTTAGAAAACGCACATGGGTATATGGGTTATTTTTGGGTGATTGACGTGTGTGTGAGTGCGTTGCAGGGATTACCTCTATTTTTGCAGGTACGATTCTTGATGGTGGACATGAAAAGTAGATGCATGGGTGGTCCGGAAGTCTTGCATGAGACATGCAAAAAGACGCTATCTTGGAGCATGCAGATTCTAAAAGTGCGGGTCTAGGAAGGCGTGATTGGTCGTGCGCTGGTGAAAGGCGGAGATCCCAAAAAGACGAAGACTGAGAGATAGAAAAGGATGATGGTCATACAGTCATTATGATCGTTTTTCAGCTTCTCGAATTGCGATTGAGATTGAGATTGAGATTGAGATTGTGATTGTGATTGAGATTGTGATTGTGATTGAGATTGGAATTGAGATCAGCTTGGGGGTGGTCGGATGGATGAGGCTTCACATTGAAGCAATCTGATAGATTTTGTAACGCAGATCACAACTACTTGTAAATCTGCACAGATCATGAAATTCTCTCTCTTCTTGTTCTGCGTATACTCTGTTTGCCTTCTTTATATCTTGTGGTGTCGAAACCCATTATTTTGTGTGAGATTGTGACTCAAGTTTAGGAGACTTGTTACAAGTGGTATCAGAGCAGAGTTGGATTCCGGGACAAGATGCAGGCTTTGAAGAAGAAGATAGAAGAACAAGCGGAGCTTATCCGTAGATTGAATGCAGAATTACATAAAGAAAGATCCAACAAACTAAAAGAGGCTACTGCAAATGCTTTCATGGACCTCAATGCTGAAGGTGGTAATGGTGCGGGCACATCAAATGCACATAGAGCTAGATGGCAATGTGAACCTGAAGAGGACGATGATGCAGGTGAATCTGCACTCAAGCAAGTGTTCAAAAGAGCAAAATTAAATGAATTTGATGGTGAGAAGAAAACTGGAGAGGATCTTGAAGCATGGATTGAGGAACTTGAAGATTTCTTTGACCTGTGCATACTGAATATTTTTATCTCTCACAAGCTCAAGCTGATTCCTCACTGTTTTTGAGTTACAGGGTTTTGAAAAGTGTCGTTTTCCAACACTTAAAAAAAAAAAAGAAGCCTTCATTCATTCATCTTATTCATGTTCACGGATTTAGAAAATGCACATGGGTATATGGGTTATTTTTGGGTGATTGACGTGTGTGTGAGTGCGTTGCAGGGATTACCTCTATTTTTGCAGGTACGATTCTTGATGGTGGACATGAAAAGTAGATGCATGGGTGGTCCGGAAGTCTTGCATGAGACATGCGAAAAGACGCTATCTTGGAGCATGCAGATTCTAAAAGTGCGGGTCTAGGAAGGCGTGATTGGTCGTGCGCTGGTGAAAGGCGGAGATCCCAAAAAGACGAAGACTGAGAGATAGAAAAGGATGATGGTGGTACAATCATTACGATCGTTTTTCGGCTTCTCGAATTGCGATTGAGATTGAGATTAAGATTGAGATTGAGATTGTGATTGTGATTGAGATTGTGATTCTGATTGAGATTGGGATTGAGATCAGCTCGGGGGTGGTCGGGTGGATGAGGCTTCACATTGAAGCAATCTGATACATTTTGTAACGCAGATCAGAACTACTTGTAAATCTCCACAGATAATAAAATTCTCTCTCTTCTTGTACTGCGTATACTCTGTTTGCCTTCTTTATATCTTGTGGTGTCGAAACCCATTATTTTGTGTGAGATTGTGACTCAAGTTTAGGAGCCTTGTTACAAGTGGTATCAGAGCAGAGTTGGATTCCGAGACAAGATGCAGGTTTTGAAGAAGAAGATAAAAGAACAAGCGGACTTATCCGTAGATTGAATGCAAAATTACATAAAGAAAGATCCAACAAACAAAAAGAGGCTACTGCAAATGCTTTCATGGACCGTGGTAATGGTGCGGGCACATCAAATGCACGTAGAGCTAGACGGCAACGTGAACCTGAAGAGGACAATGATGTAGGTGAATCTGCACTCAAGCAAGTGTTCAAAAGAGCAAAATTAAATGAATTTGATGGTGAGAAGAAAACTGGAGAGGATCTTGAAGCATGGATTGAGGAACTTGAAGATTTCTTTGACCTGCGCGTACTGAATATTTTTATCTCTCACAAGCTCAAGCTGATTCCTCACTGTTTTTGAGTTACAGGGTTTTGAAAAGTGCCATTTTCCAACACTTAAAAAAGAAAAAAAAAAGAAGCCTTCATTCATTCATCTTATTCATGTTCGCGGATTTAGAAAACGCACATGGGTATATGGGTTATTTTTGGGTGATTGACGTGTGTGTGAGTGCGTTGCAGGGATTATCTCTATTTTTGCAGGTACCATTCTTGATGGTGGACATGAAAAGTAGATGCATGGGTGGTCCGGAAGTCTTACATGAGACATGCGAAAAGACGCTATCTTGAAGCATGCAGATTCTAAAAGTGCGGGTCTAGGAAGGCGTGATTGGTCGTGTGCTGGCGAAAGGCGGAGATCCCAAAAAGACGAAGACTGAGAGATAGAAAAGGATGATGGTCGTACAGTCATTACAATCGTTTTTCGGCTTCTGGAATTGCGATTGAGATTGCGATTGAGATTGAGATTGAGATTGTGATCGTGATTGAGATTGTGATTGTGATTGAGTTTGTGATTGAGATCAGCTCAGGGGTGGTCGGGTGGATGAGGCTTCACATTGAAGCAATCTGATAGATTTTGTAACGCAGATCAGAACTACTTGTAAATCTGCACAGATAACAAAATTCTCTCTCTTCTTGTTCTGCGTATACTCTGTTTGCCTTCTTTATATCTTCTGGTGTCGAAACCCATTATTTTGTGTGAGATTGTGACTCAAGTTAAGAAGACTTGTTACAAGTGGTATCAGAGCAGAGTTCGATTCCGGGACAAGATGTAGGCTTTGAAGAAGAAGATAGAAGAACAAGCGGAGCTTATCCGTAGATTGAATGCAGAAGAAGAAGATAGAAGAACAAGCGGAGCTTATCCGTATATCTTGAAGCGTGGATTGAGGAACTTGAAGATTTCTTTGACTTGCGCGTACTAAATATTTTTATCTCTCACAAGCTCAAGCTGATTCCTCACTATTTTTGAGTTACATGGTTTTGAAAAGTGCCGTTTTTCCAACACTTAAAAAAAAAAAAAAAGAAGCCTTCATTCATTCATCTTATTCATGTTCGCGGATTTAGAAAATGCACATGGGTATATGGGTTATTCTTGGGTGATTGACGTGTGTGTGAGTGCGTTGCTGGGATTACCTCTATTTTTGCACGCACCATTCTTGATGGTGGACATGAGAAGTAGATGCATGGGTGGTCCACAAGTCTTGCATGAGACATGCGAAAAGACGCTATCTTGGAGCATACATTCTAAAAGTGCGGGTCTAGGAAGGCGTGATTGGTCGTGCGCTGGCAAAAGGCGGAGATCCCAAAAAGACGAAGACTGAGAGATAGAAAAGGATGATGGTCGTACAGTCATTACGATCCTTTTTCAAGTTCTGGAATTGCGATTGAGATTGAGATTGAGATTGTCATTGTGATTGAGATTGTGATTGTGATTGAGATTGGGACTGAGATCAGCTCGGGGGTGGTTGGGTGGATGAGGCTTCACATTGAAGCAATCTGATAGATTTTGTAACGCAGATTAGAACTACTTGTAAATCTGCACAGATAATAAAACTCTCTCTCTCTTCTTGTTCTGCATATACTCTGTTTGCCTTCTTTATATCTTGTGGTGTCGAAACCCATTATTTTGTGTGAGATTGTGACTCAAGTTTAGGAGACTTGTTACAAGTGGTATCAGAGCAGAGTTGGATTCCGGGACAAGATGCACGCTTTGAAGAAGAAGATAGAAGAACAAGCGGAGCTTATCCGTAGATTGAATGCAGAATTACATAAAGAAAGATCCAACAAACAAAAAGAGGCTACTGCAAATGCTTTCATGGACCTCAATGCTGAAGGTGGTAATGGTGCGGGCACATCAAATGCACTTAGAGCTAGACGGCAACGTGAACCTGAAGAGGACGATGATGCAGGTGAATCTGCACTCAAGCAAGTGTTCAAAAGAGCAAAATTAAATGAATTTGATGGTAAGAAGAAAACTAGAGAGGATCTTGAAGCATGGATTGAGGAACTTGAAGATTTCTTTGACCTGCGCGTACTGAATATTTTTATCTCTCACAAGCTCAAGCTGATTCCTCACTGTTTTTGAGTTACAGGGTTTTGAAAAGTGCCGTTTTCCAACACTTAAAAAAAAAAACAAAAAAGAATCCTTCATTCATTCATCTTATTCATGTTCACGGATTTAGAAAATGCACATGTTATGGGTTATTTTTGGCTGATTGACGTGTGTGTGAGTGCGTTGCAGCGATTACCTCTATTTTTGTAGGTACGATTCTTGATGGTGGACATGAAAAGTAGATGCATGGGTGGTCCGGAAGTCTTGCATGAGACATGCAAAAAGACGCTATCTTGGAGCATGCAGATTCTAAAAGTGCGGGTCTAGGAAGGCGTGATTCGTCGTGCGCTGGTGAAAGGCGGGGATCCCAAAAAGACCAATACTGAGAGATAGAAAAGGATGATGGTCGTACAGTCATTACGATCGTTTTTTGGGTTCTGGAATCGTGATTGAGATTGAGATTGAGATTGAGATTGTGATTGTGATTGAGATTGTGATTGTGATTGAGATTGGGATTGAGATCAGCTCGGGGGTGGTCCGGTGGATGAGGCTTCACATTGAAGCAATCTCATAGATTTTGTAACGCAGATCAGAACTACTTGTAAATCTGCACACATAATAAAATTCTCTCTCTTCTTGTTCTGCGTATACTCTGTTTGCCTTCTTTATATCTTGTGGTGTCGAAACCCATTATTTTGTGTGACATTGTGACTCAAGTTTAGGAGACTTGTTACAAGTGGTATCAGAGCAGAGTTGGATTCCGGGACAAGATGCAGGCTTTGAAGAAGAAGATAGAAGAACAAGCAGAGCTTATCCGTAGATTGAATGCAGAATTACATAAAGAAAGAACCAACAAAATAAAAGAGGCTACTGCAAATGCTTTCATGGACCTCAATGCTGAAGGTGGTAATGGTGCGGGCACATCAAATGCACGTAGAGCTAAACGGCAATGTGAACCTGCAGGTGAATCTACACTGAAGCAAGCGTTCAAAAGAGCAAAATTAAATGAATTTGATGGTGAGAAGAAAATTGGAGAGGGTCTTGAAGCGTGGATTGAGGAACTTGAAGATTTCTTTGACCTGCACGTATTGAATATTTTTATCTCTCACAAGCTCAATCTGATTCCTCACTGTTTTTGAGTTACATGGTTTTGAAAAGTGCCGTTTTCCAACACTTAAAAAAAAAAAAAAGATGCCTTCATTCATTCATCTTATTCATGTTCGCGGATTTAGAAAACGGACATGGGTATATGGGTTATTTTTGGGTGATTGACGTTTGTGTGAGTGCGTTGCAGGGATTACCTCTATTTTTGCAGGTACGATTCTTGATGGTGGACATGAAAAGTAGATGCATGGGTGGTCCGGAAGTCTTGCATGAGACATGCAAAAAGACGCTATCTTGGAGCATGAAGATTCTAAAAGTGTGGGTCTAGGAAGGCGTGATTGGTCGTGCGCTTGCGAAAGGTGGAGATCCCAAAAGGACGAAGACTGAGAGATAGAAAAGGATGATGGTCGTACAATCATTACGATCATTTTTCGGCTTCTGGAATCGCGATTGAGATTGAGATTGAGATTCAGATTGTGATTGTGATTGAGATTGTGATTGTGGTTGAGATTGGGATTGAGATCAGCTCAAGGGTGGTCGGGTGGATGAGGCTTCATATTGAAGCAATCTGATAGATTTTGTAACGCAGATGAGAACTACTTGTAAATCTGCACAGACAATAAAATTCTCTCTCTTCTTGTTCTGCGTATTGTTAGAGGGCCACCGAACCAGGACGGATGAACCCGGACAGGTGCCTTAAATGTAAAAGTGCTGGATGGCCGCCGAACAAGGACAAGAGTACGAGGACAGGGAGCTTAAATGAAAAAAAAGAAATCTTTCAGGGAACGCGCAGGTAACTGCAGAAGTGCGCATCCTTGTAAAAAATCCTCTATTTAAGGCAATGAAAAAAAGAGCGGCAGCAGCCCGTTTTTTGTGGGAATTGTAGTGTTTTGTTTGATTAAGTCTCGTTTGAGAGGGCTGTAACGCATTGTGTGCGCGTATATGTTGTTGAAAGGATAAGTTCTACTTTGATCTGTTCCGTCTGTACTCCTGCTAGTCGATTATACTCACCTTAGTACAGAATGACGAATCAGTTGTATTGTGTGGCGAATTTGTTCGGTGATGGTTGAGTGTGACTCTGAGTGTGAACAAGTGTGGTATGTTATTTGGCAGTTCTTCGGTGAAGTAGGTAGCGCGAAGAGTAATCTCAAACTAATTGTCTGTAAAGTTTCTGTAAGCGACCGAATTCGTTACTGTATCTTATATTTGCTGTTTACTCCAAGTACGGGAAGACTAGTAGCTGTAATGGTCTGAATGTGAGTAGAACATCGTCGGTTTATGGTTAGTTGCTTATTACGAGGAGATTGATTGTTCGAGTCCGCGTAACTTTAAGATATAATGTCTAGTTGGTATACCTATCTGCCCTGACGAAGTACGGATTAGGTGACTTTGTTGTTGAAGTATCTTTTGCGCGTAAATTATGTAACCGGATTGCTACCCTCAGTCCTGAAGTTCTAATTCCAATACACTGAACAGTCTTCTGTTGTTCAGGGATGGATACTGAGCTAAGGACGGGATGACATTAAGATTGTGTGTTAAAATGGGAAAATAGTACAGGGCCTCTGTCTAACAGACCCCTACCACTCCCAAGGACCCACGTGGCTAAGAGAACGATTGCGATTAGGAAGATTTGGAACCGGTTGAACTTGAAGTGTTTGAATCGGAAGTAGAGTAACGATTAAACGATAACCAGTTTAACATTTGGCGCCGCCTGTGGGAAAGTGGCATCAGGTTGCCAGTTATCTGTGAAAAGTGGCAGTAGCGTGCCGGCTGTTTTGCAGAATCAAACACTACGTTTATCGTTCGATTGACTGACGGTAGCAACAGAGCCAGATTGTTGCCAACTGCTCAGATAGTACTACTAAGCAATGATACATGCCGGTTACTCGGTCTGGCGAAACGTATCCTAGGAACCATACGACTGGAACAAGAAAAGTACTAAAAACAACCCTAGGAGAAGAAGGTATAATGCGGTCTGACCCAGTTGTCAAGCAAGTTAAGGACGTTAGAATTAATTCCGGTCATATTTCGGTGGAACGATCAACGCCTTTGGTACATTCTGGTGTCATTTTGACCCAGCCTAACCAAAATACAGTAAGTTCAGAATCTACCAAGACGCCGCTGGAAACCAGTTTAACAATCTTGGATAAAGATTCAGAGTTATCCACGATTAGACAAACTCTAGGAAAAGAAATCGGTAAAAGCGGAAAGACACTACAGTCTGGTACACTGTCAGTTCATTCCGGTGATATTCCGGTAATAGAAACACCAACTGGCGGCCAAGGATTAGCATTTTTTGCGGAGTCCTCAGCCTGACCCGCGTGCTTGGAAGAAAGATTTTGGATATTGGACATCCAGAAAGAAGGAGAGCTATTCGAAGCTGAGGTCCGAAGTATCCTACGCAAAAACAGCACACCGGAAGGCACGCCATCCGGCGATCCAGATTCTGATAGTTCAACTAATCAACCTCAAGATACAGAAGAAGGACCGGATACACTCACGATGAACGGACAACAACAGCAACAACAGTTAGGCCAACCAAGGCCGCCTCCAACAGGAGTAACATACACGAAATTTGGTGGATTCCCAGGAGATGACCCGGATGCTCACGTACGCACTTTTGAGATCAGTTATGCAGTCCTCAACCATCCACCGGATCAAGCATACAAAGCCATTGTTTTTCAATCTACACTGGTCAATGAAGCGGCCAGATGGCTTACAGAATACGACATTAATCATTTCGGTACCTATGATGCAGTACGAGATGCTTTTTTGCAACGATTTAGGCTAAAGAAGAATCCCGCCGAAATCTTTGATTATTTACAGAACAACCGACAGAAGGCGAATCAGACTGTCCAAGAATATGCTACACTTTTTAGAACACACTTGCGACAGATACCACAGGCCCACGCCAACTTACCGGATGATGTCATCACTCAGTGGTTTATCAATGGTTTAAACCCGCAATTGAAGCAGATCATGATTATCAGATGTGTCGGAGCAATGACATTGGATGCAGTCATCGCCATGGCTCTGCAACTGGAATCCAAAGTCGGTGGATTTACAGAAGATCTAGAGTGGTTAAAAGCGAACAAAACTATGACTGAAGAGATAACCAGACAAGTGTACTGTATCACATGCAAAAATTCAGGTCATACTAGTGCTAACTGTGCGCTAAATCAAACATTCTGCGCTATCTGCAACACTGCCGGACACTCCACCGAAAATTGTGTCTACAATGCCAGAATACAGGGAACAGCAACAGTCAATGCTGTTATTCAAGAACATGGACAGGCAGCAAATCACTATGTACCTCCGCAACTGAGAAACAATCAACCACAGGGATATCGAAACTACCAAGGACAGAGGAACAATAACTATAATGCAAACCGCTGGCAGAACGAACCACCACCGGAAAATCCCAATTTACCACCGCCACGCTGTCATTTTTGTGGTGAATTCGGACACATTAGAAGATATTGCAAGGACGCAGCTGAGTATGATCAAAGGAAGAAGGAGCGGCAAAACCCAATGGCCAATATGGTACAAATTACACCGGTAGAAACGCAAACTGCTACATTATTTTGTGTGAGATTGTGACTCAAGTTTAGGAGACTTGTTACAAGTGGTATCAGAGCAGAGTTGGATTCCGGGACAAGATGTAGGCTTTGAAGAAGAAGATAGAAGAACAAGGGGAGCTTATCCGTAGATTGAATGCAGAATTACATAAAGAAAGATCCAACAAACAAAAAGAGGCTACTGCAAATGCTTTCATGGACCTCAATGCTGAAGGTGGTAATGGTGCGGGCACATCAAATGCACGTAGAGCTAGATGGCAACATGAACCTGAAGAGGACAATGATGTAGGTGAATCTGCACTCAAGCAAGTGTTCAAAAGAGCAAAATTAAATGAATTTGATGGTGAGAAGAAAACTGGAGAGGTTCTTGAAGCATGGATTGAGGAACTTGAAGATGTCTTTGACCTGCGCTGTCGGAAAGAATTTGTTACTCTTAAAATATTTCAAAAATTAAAATATTAATTGATTGATATAAGTTTGGTTAAATTATGAAAATTTTCACTAATGTTTGATCTTAATTTTTGCAGGAAAAGAAGTTGTTGATCAATAACAAGAAGGGAAGTATTTATCCAAATGTTTTCTTAATATTATTTAAGGGTTTAGATGATAAATCAAGGGTTAGTTAAGGGGTAAACTGAGTTTTGGATGAAAATATAAAGATAATTAAGGGTTAATTATAGGTGTTGATAATATTCTAGCTAAATATTAAGGGTAAATAAGGGTTAATTAAAAGTCTTGATCATGTTTTAAAGGGTTACAAGGGGAATTATGGGTTAAATGTATGTTCTAGGTAAATTGCAAGGATCAAATGTATGTTTTGAGCATGAATTATAGGGTTCTAGTTAAGTTTTAAGGTTAATTATGGGTTAAATATTCATCCTAGAGGGTTACAGAAGGTTAGAAAATAGGTTTATGGGTTAGTTGAAGTTATTTGATGTGGTTTAAAGTTAGTTGTAGGGTAAACTTAAGGTTAAATGATTAAATAAGTGGGTTATAGTCTATAAATAAATTATTAAATAGGTTAATTATATCTTAAGGAACCTTAGCAAATTAATAGGAATATATATTAATTATTTATTTCCACTAAGGCTAAGGTAATAATTAAAATGGGTTAAATTAAATCTTAGTCTAAGGTATAGTATTTATTCTAAAGTTTAGTATTTAAATGAATAAAAAAGAAGAAGTTAAAGGTTATTTAAAATCCTAAAGTTTTGGTCCATAGAATATTTAAATGGTTGGTTGAAAACTGGGAAAAGATCTAGGAGAAAAAACCCACGCTTTTTTCTTGTTGAGTGTTGTTGGAGTGATGTTGAGTCAATTTAGGTAATTGGTTGAGTTATCTAAAGAGAATTGTAGGCTATGGTGGGCTACTCACATCTATTTAAGAAGGGAGTACGTGCTCACAAGTTCATGTGTTTTTTTCAGGTATTTACTATGCTCTAGACTATAGTCAAATTGTTTGCACTTAGTTCTATGGAAGCTCTCTGACAGGAGGAGAGAGAAGACCATCTGTCTTGTCCTTCAATTCATGGAAAGCAAAATTTTTTAGGAAGTGCAGAGATTTATTTCTTGATTTATTCCTTTTCTTCTTCTTTTTCCCCTTCTTCTTGTCCTCTCCCTCCTCTTTAAAATATTCCTTTTGTTTTTTTTCCCCTCTCTCTCCCTCCCTTTCTCTGTCGACGGCGCAGCTCTGCTGCGTGCGCAGCAGAGAGAGAGAGAGAGAGAGAGAGAGAGAGAGAGAGAGAGAGTAAAGTAGGAGTTTTTTTTTATTTTGTTTTTTTAATATTATTATTTTTGTTCTCTCTCCCTCTCCCTCTCACTGTAGCCGACGGCGCAGTCCGCCGGCGTAGTAGAGAGAGAGAGAAAGAAAGAGAGAGAGACAGAAAGAGAGAGAGACAGAGAGAGAGAAAGAGACAGAGAGAAAGAGAGAGAAAGAGAGAAAGAGAGAGAGAGAGTGAATGAGTGAGAGATTGTTTTTATATTTTCCTTTTGTTTTTTACTTATTTATATATATATATATATTTTACTTATATTAATTAATTTATGATTAGATATTAAGTTTATGTTATATTAGCATATTTACTAAATTTTTACTAAAAAAAGAAAATATGAAGTAAAAATATTTAGATATATGTTTTATATTTGTATGAGAATGAATTATTATATGATTTCTGTGTTTGTATTTAAGTATGTGTATGCATGAATATTTATATAAGAATATATGTATTTATTTAAATATAAGTATTTCTGTATGTGTGTGAATATATATGTATTTATTTATATATATGTGTATTTATTTATGTATATGTATTTATATATGTATATGTTTTAGTATATGTTTATGAATTATATATATGTATGTGTGTATGTTTAAGTAATTAGATTGATTATTAAATATATGTTTGATATCCTAATGTTTTTTTTTAATGATCACAGGTTAGCAAAAAGATGGAACCATTTAGCCTTGATTCTTCCAAAGAAATATTTATTTCTTCCCAACTTCTTTTATCCATATAATCTTCCTAGTCTATCTTCCTTTATCTTTTCCTTTCCTTTCTTACCCTACCCTTAACCCAAGCTTCTTCAACCCTTAGTTGATAGCAAGTATCAAGATAGTGCATGTTAGATATTAGGATATGCACCCATGTTAGTTTAGTGCTTGAAACCATGATAGTTTAAAACTTGAACCCATGTTAGTGTTAGTACTTGAACCCATGTTAATGTTAGAGCTTGAACCCATGTAAGCATGTTAGTGCATAGTAAATGTTAGAAATTTATGCATCTAAGTTAATGCATGCTAATTAAAAGAATGTATTTAAGTTGTTATGTGTATGTTCATGCATATATATGTTAGTATGTGTTAGTATTTGTTCATGCATGTATATGTTAGTATGTGTTAGTATATGTCCATGCATGTACATGTTAGTGTATGTTCATATATGTATATGTTAGTATAGTATGCATATGTGTATTAGTGTGTATGATAGTATAGTTCATGCGTGTGTGTGTTTATGCATGTGCATGTATGTTCATGCATGTATGTGCTAGTAAGTGTTCATGCATATATATGTTAGTGTGTGTTAGTGTATGCCTATGCATGTGTGTGATAGTATTAGGTATATATGCATGTATATGTTTAGTATGCACATGTGTATTAATGTGTGTATGTTTATGTGCATGTATGCATGTTTATGCATGTTCATTTAGTGCATGTGCATGTATGTTTATGTATGATTATTTATGCATATATGTATGTTAGTTAAATGTATGTTTATTTATGAGTAAACAATGTATGTTAATGTATATTAAAATAATTATGTGAATGAATTTTTTATTATAATGTATATATTTTAATAAAAGAATGTATTTAATATATATGTGTTTTTAGAAAGATTAATTACTTTAATGTTATTTAAAAAATGCTAAATGAGTGTTATTTTTTATAAAGATATACTAATTTCTCTCATGTGTTTTTTTCAGAAAGCTATTGGCGAACTGGAGATACACATGTGACCTGAAGTTTGAAAAGCAGAGATTGTCCTTAGTTTGAAACTTTTATTAGCTTGTATAGGCTATCTTTTAGACTGTCATTTATAAACATCATCCTTGAGGTTGTATAGGACTTTGGTTATTAATTTAGTATCATCTTGTATGTCTAAAGAAAGTTCTTCGAATAGTTCCTTTCTACCTTCATCAACTTTTGAATTGTTGTTTCCAAAACCAATAGAAGATAAAGAATCAATAAAAGAAGTAATAGTAGAAGAATCTTTGCACGATCCTAGAACAACTATAACTTTACTTTCTACTGTTCCTCCTAGTGTTAGTGAAGAAAATTTTCCTCCAACTGTAGATAGAAACGTAGAAAATATCCAAGAAGAAACAAACGAAACTATAAAAGATCAAATAGTTAGTGAAAAGATTATCCTACCTTCTTATTTTGATGCAGTTGAACTTTATAGGAACGCTTCACCTTACGGACCTTAGGAAAAGTTATACTTGTACCTGTCCTGCATAGTCACCCTGCGTGCGCCGTTAGCGAGGCGACTGAATTGATCCGCCAGTCATCAGAAATCGCGCCCACACTTTGAACCCGACGTGAAACAACGGCACAGTGGAACAGGTATAAAACTTTTCCTTTCCTAGCATATGCATTAGCTTGGTTTAGACGACGTGGTTGCGGCAGCTTGAGGTGGTCATCGTGCAGGGGCAGATAATACAAACCTTGTAATTCCCTAGTTGTTGAGGGCTGAGCTTATGCTCTGAGCGCCTCCACGGGAATAGGCAAGTAGTAAACCTCGTTTCTACACCCTTACCATCAAGATTTTGAAGAAAAACGTTTGCAGTCACAGCACTTAGATTTTGTATTAGGCATTTATTATCAACAAATGTAACTTGAAAATTTCACATGCACACTAGCTTTTGCTCCAACTGTCAGGTGTGAGGTATATTTTCTTAACTTGCATCTGTTTATGTCTATTTAAGTAGAATTTTAGGAAAGTTTAATTGCTAGATTTAAATTTCATTTCATTTAAAAGCTAGAATTTCTTTTCATTAAGATAGTAGGAATTGCTAGATTTAAATTTCATTTCATTTAAAAGATAGAATTTATTTTCATTAAGATAGTAGGAATTGCTAGATTTAAATTTCATTTTATTTGAAAGATAGAATTTATTTTTATCAAGATAATAGGAATTGCTAGATTTAAATTTTATTTGAAAGTTAGAATTTATTTTCTTTAAACTAGTAGGAATTGTTAGACTCAAAAAGTATTTTATTTAAAAGATAGTATTTATTTAAGATTGTTTGATTAGTGCAATTTTAATTAAAACAATCAAAAAGAAATTTATTTGAAAAGTTAGTATCTAGATTCATTTTAAAGGATTGTTAAAATAGCTTAATTTAGCTGAAAATTCATTAAGAATTTTCATTTGGGAAATTAGTATTTATTATTATTTTTTTCAAAGACTTGTTTAAAAAGTTTAAAATTTAAGTAAAGCTGGAATCAGGTAACTTAGTTAGTTTGATAAGGGAACATAAATCCAAAGTTCAAGAAGAAGTTAAGGAATATATTAAGAAACTTAGGTCTAGTTCTATTATTCATATCAAAATGGATGAGTTATTTAAAAATATGATGTCAGAAACCCAAGGCCAAAAAGTAGTTGAGGCTATGTTAAAAGAAAAAGGGAAGTTCACAGGAGTTAATACAACGAACTACTTAGACACTTTTGAAGACCTAGCAAAATTACATGGGTTACCAGTAGATAAATGGGTATCATTTCTAGTTAGACTTGCAATAGGCTCAACTAATAGTGTTATTGAACCTTATAAAGCACTTGAATGGGAAGAATTTAAAAAACAAATGCACAAAGATTTTTACTTAGAAGATTTTAGTCAACACAGTAGGGAGGGATTTATGAAATGGCTTAGCTCACCAAAAACCCAAATTTCACTTACTCAATTACATGGAGAATTTATGAAGAGATTTTCACAACTGCCTGAACAAGATAGGACTGCCCTTACACCAGATATAGTGCTTTATTTGCTAAAAGTATTACCGACGGATATTAGAAGTGAAGTAGAAAGAAGACTAGAAGAACCAGGAAAAAGATATGGTTTGACAGAAGACTGGGGGGTACTTAAACAAGTAGTAGAAGTTGTAGCTCAAATGAAACAAAGACAATCATTATTATATGATATGAATTTAAGTTTTCCCACAGTAGAACCAACTACTCAAAATGCAAAAATTAATATAAACTCTAGTTTAACTGAACAGGCATCAACATCAAAAGTGCCTATTGAATTACAATTTGAAATATTATTCAATAAAATAGATAATATGATGCAAATGCATATGAACATATCTAAAGAAGTGGCAACACTTCAAAATACAGTTCATTCCTTAGTTAGCCTGCAAGATAGAACGATTCTAGGACCACAGTTTACTCATGCCCCGCAAATGAATCCTATACCTTTAGCACCTGTATTGAATCAACCATTAGCTCAGAATCAACCAGTAGCTCAGAATAATGAACGAAGAGGCGCACCCATCCGACGATGTGTTTGGTGTGACTCCACTGAACATATGTCTTATGCTTGTGAATCATTAAAAGAGGCAAAAGAAAGAAAACTAGTTATTGATATTGATAAAAAACTATGTGACTATCGCACCCACCTCCCTCTAGCTGTAAATTGGGGAAAAGATGGAGTGCAAAAACTATATGAAAATATATCAGAAGCACAAAGAAGCTCATCTGGGGTTAGATTAGAATGCGATGAAAGTGATTTAGATGATGATACATCAAAAGAAACCAAAAATTATTCAATAGAAGCCTTTATAAAAGCTAGAGATGATATAATGAAGAAAACTGCATGGAACTCACATATAGATAATTTCTCTATCTTTTCACATATTGCAAATGTGGAAGAAAAGAGAAAAAGAGATGAAACTCAAGATTTAGATGAATCTAATCAAAGAGTTACTAGAAAACAATTGAGACAAGAACCTAAAAATGTACAATTTAATGAAAATACAAATTTAGATCCAATTGAGCAGAAAAGAAGAGATATAAGGGAAGGCAAACAACCAGAGACAGCAAACAAACCTAATAAACTAGATAAAAAGATTAATGAAGAAACAGATAAAAATGAGGAAAAAACCAAGAAACCCAAAAGAATTCCAAAAGCTATTTTAACTTCAGAACTTGAACAAAAAAATGACACAAAAGAAATACTGTATGATATTCTTTTAAAAAGTCAAGTGACTATGTCACTTGAACAACTATTTACTATAGCTAAATTAGAATTCAAAGATAACTTTATTAAGATGATTAAAAGAAAAAGATTTCCTTTAAATACTGATACTGAAATGACTGACAATGTAGATGTAACTCACATTTCTAAAGATTCCTTTCTTTCTGACTCTGATGATGAGGAAGAAAGTGAAGGATATGTTAATAAAAATTTTCTAGGACCTATAATTCCAGATAATATATAGGAAAAATCTGAAAGCAATTACAAAAAGAGTTTTTGGGCCAGGGGAACACCAGAAATCAAAGTAAACTTAGGAGATAGGAAAAATTCTTGTACAGCTTTAGCCTTACTAGATTCAGGTTCAGAAATAAACGTAATATCAAAAGAACTATATGATAAATTTAGATGGCCTATAGATAAACAGCATGGGTGGATTATGAGAACAGCAGACAACGGATGTGGTGCACTTCTAGGAGCATGTGCCAACATTCCAATATCAATAGGAGGTATTAGTGAAACATTTCATTTTTTTATACAAGATAACTGTTCATATGAAATTATCTTAGGACAACCTTTTATCTGTGAAACTAGAATGGAAACTAAAATAATGGACGATGGATCCGCGTATGGTAGATTTAGATCAAAAGATGACTTACAATCCTTACAAGTAATGACTCTTAACCCGAATCATATTAGAAACAGAGAACAAATTAGGAAAACACCTATCAAATCACAAGAAAAAATGCACGAGAGTCATTTACCTCTTAGTGATTCTGGAACATACTTTGATCAAAATTTTTACTAGAGACCATTGTTGAGCAAGACAACAGTGGTAACTGGTTTGATATCTCGCATAAATGTGTAAATAAAATAGAAAATGTATCTGTTTATTTTTCATCTTCAAAATTATAAATTCTAAATAATAAAGATATTCCTAGAAAAACAATAAAAAAATATGAAAATATTTTAAAGATAAAGGATATATGTCTAAAACTGAAAATATTGAAAACATAATTGAAACTTCTTTTTCCTCTACTTTATTTGATGAAATTGACGAAACTTTACATGATGAAAAATTATTACATGTTATTCTTTTAAACTCATTAAATGAATATGATTTAATTTCAAAATTTGTTCCTGATTTTCATGAAGTTCAAATTAATACAAAGTATAAAACAATAGATAAAAAAGTGAAACCTGTAGCTCAAGCTTTACCTGAAGGAAGTGATTTAAAACTTAAACAAGTAGCTAACGATCCTATCTTACATGACATGTCTAAAATAGGTCATAAATTTACTGAAGAAACTATTAAATTAATAAAAATTGGAAATGAAAATTCTTTTTTATTACCAACTGAACAAGAATTATTTCGTGAAATGATTAAAAAACATGGTAGAGCTTTTTCTCTTTATCCTCAGGAAATAGGATGTGTTGACCCTAGATTAGTTTCTCCTATGATCATATTTACTGAGCCCACATAGCTTGGAATCTTCGCCCTATACCAGTTCCAAAGGCTCATTTACCTGAGCTAATGAAACTGCTTAAGGAGAAGATGAAAATGAAAATATTAGAACCTTCCTCTACACCTTATTCTAATAGATGGTTTACTGTTCCTAAAAAGAATGGTAAACTTAGATTTATTCAAGACTTACAACCCGTAAATAAAGTTACTATTAGGAACGTGGGAACCGGCCCTATTGTAGGAGAATTTGCCAAAGCTTTTGCTGGGCATTCTATCTACTCTATGGGTGACTTATATTCAGGATATGACCAGTTTCAGCTTGCTACTGAAAGTAGAGATATTACCACGATGAAGACTCCTTTAGGATTAGTTCGTATGTGTACTCTTCCCCAAGGAGCTACAAATTCGGTAGCACATATGATGAACGCGATGAATAGGGTTCTTCATGACTTTATTCCTAATGTGACCATGCCGTTTATAGATGATATCCCAATTAAAGGATGTGAAGAAAAATAAAAAGATGAGACATTAGATGCATTAGGATGTAGGAAATTTGTAGCTAATCATAATTTAGATTGTGAAAAAATTCTAAAAAGATTTGAAGAAGTAGGATTAACTTTTTCTATAGAAAAATCAGTTTTTGGAGTTAATGAAGTTTTAATTGTAGGACATTTATGTGGTTATTACGGTCGTAGGCCTTATCCTCAAAAAGTAGATGCTATTACTAAACTATCTGAAACTTGTAAAAATGTTAGTGAAGTTAGACGTTTCTTAGGAGCATATGTATTTTATGCAATTTGGATTCCGCATTATGCCCATGTAGCTAATCCATTGTACGATTTACTTAGGAAAAATAGAAAATTTAAATGGACTAAAACTCATGTTAAAACGATGAAAAAATTAAAAAATTTGCTTTCTAATGCACCAATTTTGAAACATGTAGATTATTCAAATAATAAACCGATTATTTTACCTGTAGATACTAGCCCTATAGGAATAGGATGGGTAATAGGTCAAGATGATAGTGAGGGAAATAGATATGCTATTAGATTCGGAGCTAAAATTTTGCATGAAACTCAAAGAAATTATCCACAAATAAAACGAGAATTATGGGGTTTAGTTACTGCATTAAAAACTGATAAAGAGTATTTTATAGGAGCTAATGTCATCATAGAAACAGATTGTTTACCTTTAATAGGAATGATTACTAACTGTTCTTCTCCTGATATAGCTATGTTAAGATGGATATCATATATTAAGTTTATTAATCCTATTTTAAATCATATTTCTGGTAAAACTAATTCCGTAGCAGATATGCTTTCTAGGGCTAAATTTGAAGATGATGAATTGACTAAAACTGATTTAAATGTAATTAATTATATTTCTGATGTATATGTATATGAAAAATTTAATGAAAATGAGTATGAAGGGATTTGGTATGATATAGGTTATTATCTTAGTACTCTGAAGCAATTACCTATTTGGTCAGCTAATAGATTTAGAGATATTAGAAAACGTGCGTTTAATTTTTTCCTAAAAGATGGTTTTATTTGGCGACATGCTAAAGGGAAAATTAGATATCCTCAACGAGTTTTAGGAAATAAAAAACTGCAAAATAAAGTTATGATAGATATGCATGAGACTCTTTGGGCAGGTCATAAAGGCTTTTATGCAACTTATGATAAAATTAGAGAAGCCTACTGGTGGCCGGGTATGTATGTGAATATACGTGACTTTGTTAGTACTTGTACTACATGTCAGGTACATTCGTCAGTTAGACATAGAGAACCTTTGCACCCTACCTATCCTCCTTGTATTCATTACAAGTGGGTAGTTGATTTAGTGACCATGCCTAAAGCATTAGATAAGATGAGATATATAGTTTTAGCTAGAGAAGACTTGACTAATCATGTAGAAGGTAGAGCGCTTCGTACGAAAACTACTTATAACGTATGTAAATTTTTGCTAGAAGAAGTTATTAGTAGATTTGGCTATGTAGAGAAGATAGTGGCAGATAGGGGAGAGTTAGATGCTAGAGAGGCTAGAGAATCCTTTGATCTGCATGGGATTCGTCTGTCTCTCACTACTGCTTATAATCCGGAGTCTAATGGTAAGATTGAGCGGGGTCATCCCTCTATTGTGAAGGCAATTTCTAAGGCCTGCAATGGTGATACGCGACAGTGGCCTAGATTCCTTCCTTTTGCACAATGGGCAGACAGGATGACGTATACTAGGTCTACAGGATTCATGCCTGCAGAACTAATGTACTGTCAAAAGCCGATTTTTCCTATCCAGTCCCAGATTATTTCATGGATGACACTTCCGTGGAATAATGAGATGACTCTGAAGTCTAATTTCAGTTAGGATTATGCAGTTAAATATAGGTAATAAAAGGATTGAAGAAGCTGTTCAGAAAAGTAAAAATTCACGTCTTAAAAATAAAATATATTTTGATAAAAAACATAGACTTAGACCTTGTACTATAGAAGTAGATGACTGGGTTTTAGTTTATGATAGCACTTTTGATACTCAGTATGATGCTAGGAAAAAATTAATTAAGAGATGGTTTGGACCATATGTAGTTGTGACTGTATTTGAAAATGGTACATTTAAGCTTAGAGAATTTGATGGTTCTTTATTGAAAAATTTGATTGCAGGAAAAAGAGTTAAACTATTTAAAAAGAGAAATAATGAAGAATATGAAATTGAAGAAAATGATGCTGAAGGTGATGCTGATGAAAATGAAGATGATGATTAAAAATCAGGTGAAACAGTTTTCATTAAAGATTCTTTGATTTTTTGTGTATATGCATAGCATTATTGCATGGATTAAAAGGATATGTTCCAACTTATTTAAAAAAAAAATTCAAGTAGAATTAAGATATATAAATATCTGAAATATTTATGATTGAAGCATAATAACTCATATTTATCTGAACTGAATCAGGAAGTTAAATAGAAATTTTGGAATTGGAAACTTGTAAAAGAAAAGGTAGTCTTATTTTGAATATATGTATATGCTTAAAAGAAATTTTATTCATTAGTAAATAGGATTTTGTATCTTGCTTTTATTTTTTTATGAGATCTGACCTCTAAATAAAATAAAAATTAATTAAAAACTTCATACCCAACTAGTTTATATGTATGTGTCTGTTGTTAGTGTGCTATGTTGGGCTAGTAGGCGGGTGGAACAACCTTGGTCGGGTGATCAAGGCCACGAGCTGCAGCTAGTTTCATCATAGGCCTAACCTATATGTTGTCATACGCCTGCATGGGTCGGTAGGCCTATGGAGTTACTCTGGTCGGGCGATCAGAGCCACGAGCTGACGTCGATTTCATGTAGGGCTGACATAGTTTGTCGTGCACTATACCGGGTTGGCAGACAAGTGGGGTAAACTTGGCCGGGTGGACAAGTCCAGGAGTCGCACCCAATTTCGGTATAGGCCGATTTGTTAAAAATTAAAGAAAAAGCTGAGTTAGGATGAAGTAAGAAAAATGAAACGATTTAAGCAATAAAAGAGAGTCAGACCATAGGAAATAAAAGTAGGAGGCATATAATTCTGTTATCTGATGGGAAAAGTTTTCCTTTTGTATATGCTGTTATGAAGGATAAGTTACTTATTCTTAGCAAGTGACATGAACAGAAGGACTATAAGACTTATGATTTATTCTTATAAATATTTGTTTAAATGTGGATTCAAAAATATGACATGATATTTTATAACTTATTTCTATGTTGTTTTTTTTTTAATGATTTGTACAAATCTTTTTAATTGCATAAAGTGTGAATGCATGATGTAATAAAATTTTGAAATTATTTAAAATTAATTTCAAAAGAATTTGATATGTTTTCCTTTTGAATCTGTAGGTTGGCCCATCGGGACGATGTGTAGGTTTAGTGGGGGCGGATGTCGGAAAGAATTTATTACTCTTAAAATATTTCAAAAATTAAAATATTAATTGATTGATATAAGTTTGGTTAAATTATGAAAATTTTCACTAATGTTTGATCTTAATTTTTGCAGGAAAAGAAGTTGTTGATCAATAACGAGAAGGGAAGTATTTATCCAAATGTTTTCTTAATATTATTTAAGGGTTTAGATGATAAATCAAGGGTTAGTTAAGGGGTAAACTGAGTTTTGGATGAAAATATAAAGATAATTAAGGGTTAATTATAGGTTTTGATAATATTCTAGCTAAATATTAAGGGTTAATTAAAAGTCTTGATCATGTTTTAAAGGGTTACAAGGGTAATTATGGGTTAAATGTATGTTCTAGCTAAATTTCAAGGATTAAATGTATGTTTTGAGCATGAATTATAGGGTTCTAGTTAAGTTTTAAGGTTAATTATGGGTTAAATATTCATCCTAGAGGATTATGGAAGGTTGGAAAATAGGTTTATGGGTTAATTGGAATTAATTGATGTGGTTTAAAGTTAGTTGTAGGGTAAACTTAAGGTTAAATGATTAAATAAGTGGGTTATAGTCTATAAATAAATTATTAAATAGGTTAATTTTATCTTAAGGAACCTTAGCAAATTAATAGGAATATATATTAATTATTTATTTCCACTAAGCCTAAGGTAATAATTAAAATGGGTTAAATTAAATCTTAGTCTAAGGTATAGTATTTATTCTAAAGTTTAGTATTTAAATGAATAAAAAAGAAGAAGTTAAAGGTTATTTAAAATCCTAAAGTTTTGGTCCATAGAATATTTAAATGGTTGGTTGAAAATTGGGAAAAGATCTAGGAGAAAAAAACCCACGCTTTTTTCTTGTTGAGTGTTGTTGGAGTGATGTTGAGTCAATTTAGGTAATTGGTTGAGTTATCTAAAGAGAATTGTAGGCTATGGTGGGCTACTCACATCTATTTAAGAAGGGAGTACGTGCTCACAAGTTCATGTGTTTTTTTCAAGTATTTACTATGCTCTAGACTATAGTCAAATTGTTTGCACTTAGTTCTATGGAAGCTCTCTAACAGGAGGAGAGAGAAGACCATCTCTCTTGTCCTTCAATTCATGGAAAGCAAGATTTTTTAGGAAGTGCAGAGATTTATTTCCTGATTTATTCCTTTTCTTCTTTTTTTTCCCCTTCTTCTTGTCCTCTCCCT
Source organism: Ceratopteris richardii (assembly GCA_020310875.1). Lineage (NCBI taxonomy): Eukaryota > Viridiplantae > Streptophyta > Polypodiopsida > Polypodiales > Pteridaceae > Ceratopteris > Ceratopteris richardii. The sequence goes on from CM035434.1 coordinate 94,656,910, forward strand.
CCTCTTTGAAATATTCCTTTTGTTTTTTTTCCCCTCTCTCTCCCTCCCTTTCTCTGCCGGCGGCGCAGCTCTGCTTCGCACGCAGCAGAGAGAGAGAGAGAGAGAGAGAGAGAGAGAGAGTAAAGTAGGAGTTTTTTTATTATTTATTTTGTTTTTTATTATTATTATTTTTGTTCTCTCTCCCTCTCCCTCTCACTGTAGCCGCCGACGCAGTCCGCCGGCGCAGTAGAGAGAGAGAGAAAGAGAGAGAGAGAGAGAAAGAGAGAGAGAGAGAGAGAGAGAGAGAGAGTGAGAAAGAAAGAGAGAGAGAGAAAGAGAGAGAGAGACTGAGAGTTTTTTTTTCTCTTTTCTTTTTTTATTTCATTTATATTATCATGAATTATATATAAATTTATTCTATGTGTTTTATTTTATAATTTAGATATATTAAATGAATGATTTAGGTTTTATATTCTATTATAATATTATATGTTTTAAATGTTAACAAAATAAAAAATGGAGTATAAATATATATGTTTATATATTTATATGTGAATATATATGTCTTTATAGTTGTTTAAATATAAGTATAAGTATTTATGTATGAATATATTTGTATGTGTGTGCATGCGAATATTTATGACTTAAATATATTTAATTTACTATAGGTATATATATTTAAGTATTTATGTATGTGTGAGTTTAATTAATTGAATTGGTTAGATATTAAATGTATAATTGTTATCCTAATGTTTTTTGTGTTCACAGGTTAGCAAAAAGAAGAAGTTTTAGCCTTGATTCCTTCCAAAGATCTCATTATTCCTTCCACCTCTCTAATCTATCTTCTTTATCCTTTCCTTTCTTTACCTTACCCTTAACCCAAGCTTCTTCAACCCTTATCTTGATTGATACCTAAGTTCATTTACCCATGATAATGTTAGTGCATGAACCTATGTTAGTTTAGTGCATGAACCTATGTTAGTTTAGTGCATGAACCCTTATTAGTGCATGAACCCATGTTAGTTTAGTGTTTGAACCCATGTTTGTGTTAGAACTTGAACCCATGTTTTATGTTAGTTCAAGCTAGAGAAGTTAGTTAATGTTAGGCATGTTAGGTTGTTAATGCATGTTAGTACATGTTAATTGTTAGTGTTTGTTAGTATATGTTAGTTATTAGAGCATGTTAGTACATATTAGATGATAGAAATTTATGCATCTAAGTTAATGCATGCTAATTAAAGCATGTATTTAAGTTGTTATCCATATTACATGTATGTGTATGCATGTATATGTTAGTGTAAGTTCATATATGTATGTGTTAGTATATGTTCATGCATGTATATGTTAGCATGTGTTAGTGTATGCATGTGTGTGTTAGTATTAGGTATGTATGCATGTATATGTTTAGTATGCATATGTGTATTAGTGTGTGTATGTTAGTGCATGTGCATGAGAGTATGCATGATCATTTAGTGCATGTGCAAGTATGTTTATGTATGATTATTTATGTATGTATAATACATGTTTATTTATGAGTAAACAATGTATGTTGATGTATAGAAAATAATTATGTAAATGAATTATTTATTGTAATGTATTTATCTTAATAAAAGAATGTACTTAATATATATGTGCTTTAGAAAGTTAATTACTTTAGTGTTAAATCCTAAACGAGTGTTAAAATTTTATAAAGATATACTAATTTCTGTCATGTGTTTTTTTCAGAAAGCTATTGGCGAACTGGAGATACACATGTGACATGAAGTTTGAAAAGCAGAGATTGTCCTTAGTTTGAAACTTTTATTAGCTTGTATAGGCTATCTTTTAGACTATCATTTATAAACATCATCCTTGAGGTTGTATAGGACTTTGGTTATTAATTTAGTATCATCTTTCATGTCTAAAGAAAGTTCTTCGAATAGTTCCTTTCTACCTTCATCAACTTTTGAATTGTTGTTTCCAAAACCAATAGAAGATAAAGAATCAATAAAAGAAGTAATAGTAGAAGAATCTTTGCACGATCCTAGGACAACTATAACTTTACTTTCTACTGTTCCTCCTAGTGTTAGTGAAGAAACTTTTCCTCCAACTGTAGATAGAAACGTAGAAAATATCCAAGAAGAAACAAACGAAACTATAAAAGATCAAATAGCTAGTGAAAAGATTATCCTACCTTCTTATTTTGATGCAGTTGAACTTTATAGGAACACTTCACCTTACGGACCTTAGGAAAAGTTATACTTGTACCTGTCCTGCATAGTCACCCTGCGTGCGCCGTTAGCGAGGCGACTGAATTGATCCGCCAATCGTCAGAAATCGCGCCCACAGCGCGTACTGAATATTTTTATCTCTCACAAGCTCAAGCTGATTCATCACTGTTTTTGAGTTACAGGGTTTTGAAAAGTGCCGTTTTCCAACACTTAAAAAAAAAAAAAAGAAGCCTTCATTCATTCATCTTATTCATGTCCGCGGATTTAGAAAACGCACATGGGTATATGGGTTATTTTTGGGTGATTGACGTGTGTGTGAGTGCGTTGCAGGGATTACCTCTATTTTTGCAGGTACGATTCTTGATGGTGGACATGAAAAGTAGATGCATGGGTGGTCCGGAAGTCTTGCATGAGACATGCGAAAAGACGCTAACTTGGAGCATGCAGATCCTAAAAGTGCGGGTCTAGGAAGGCGTGATTGGTCGTGCGCTGGCGAAAGGTGGAGATCCCAAAAAGACGAAGACTGAGAGATAGAAAAGGATGATGGTCGTAGAGTCATTACGATCGTTTTTCGGCTTCTGGAATTGCAATTGAGATTGAGATTGAGATTGAGATTGAGATTGTGATTGTGATTGAGATTGTGATCGTGATTGAGATTGGGATTGAGATCAGCTCGGGGGTGGTCGGGTGGATGAGGCTTCACATTGAAGCAATCTGATAGATTTTGCAACGCAGATCAGAACTACTTGTAATTCTGCACAGATAATAAAATTCTCTCTCTTCTTGTTCTGCGTATACTCTGTTTGCCTTCTTTATATCTTGTGGTGTCGAAACCCATTATTTTGTGTGAGATTGTGACTCAAGTTTAGGAGACTTGTTACAAGTGGTATCAGAGCAGAGTTGGATTCCGGGACAAGATGCAGGCTTTGAAGAAGAAGATAGAAGAACAAGCGGAGCTTATCCGTAGACTGAATGCAGAATTACATAAAGAAAGATCCATCAAACAAAAAGAGGCTACTACAAATGCTTTCATGGACCTCAATGCTGAAGGTGGTAATGGTGGGGGCACATCAAATGCACGTAGAGCTAGACGGCAACGTGAACCTGAAGAGGACGATGATGCAGGTGAATCTGCACTCAAGCAAGTGTTCAAAAGAGCAAAATTAAATGAATTTGATGGTGGGAAGAAAACTGGAGAGGATCTTGAAGCATGGATTGAGCAAGTTGAAGATTTCTTTGACCTTAGCGTACTGAATATTTTTATCTCTCACAAGCTCAAGCTGATTTCTCACTGTTTTTGAGTTACATGGTTTTGAAAAGTGCCGTTTTCCAACACTTAAAAAAAAAAAAGAAGCCTTCATTCATTCATCTTATTCATGTTCGCGGATTTAGAAAACGCACATGGGTATATGGGTTATTTTTGGGTGATTGACGTGTGTGTGAGTGCGTTGCAGGGATTACCTCTATTTTTGCAGGTACGATTCTTGATGGTGGACATGAAAAGTAGATGCATGGGTGGTCCGGAAGTCTTGCATGAGACATGCGAAAAGATGCTATCTTGGAGCATGCAGATTCTAAAAGTGCGGGTCTAGGAAGGCGTGATTGGTCGTGCGCTGGCAAAAGGCGGAGATCCCAAAAAGACGAAGACTGAGAGATAGAAAAGGATGATGGTCGTACAGTCATTACGATCGTTTTTCGGCTTCTGGAATTGCGATTGAGATTGAGATTGAGATTGAGATTGAGATTGTGATTGTGATTGAGATTGTGATTGTGATTGAAATTGGGATTGAGATCAGCTCGGGGGTGGTCGGGTGGATGAGGCTTCACATTGAAGCAATCTGATAGATTTTGTAACGCAGATGATAACTACTTGTAAATCTGCACAGATAATAAAATTCTCTCTCTTCTTGTTCTGCGTATACTCTGTTTGCCTTCTTTATATCTTGTAGTGTCGAAACCCATTATTTTGTGTGAGATTGTGACTCAAGTTTAAGAGACTTGTTACAAGTGGTATCAGAGTAGAGTTGGATTCCGGGACAAGATGCAGGCTTTGAAGAAGAAGAGAGAAGAACAACGGAGCTTATCCGTAGATTGAATGCAGAATTACATAAAGAAAGATCCAACAAACAAAAAGAGGCTACTGGAAATGCTTTCATGGACCTCAATGCTGAAGGTGGTAATGGTGTGGGCACATAAAATGCACGTAGAGCTAGACGACAACGTGAACCTGAAGAGGACGATGATGCAGGTGAATCTGCACTCAAGCAAGTGTTCAAAAGAGCAAAATTAAATGAATTTGATGGTGAGAAGAAAAATGGAGAGGATCTTGAAGTGTGGATTGAGGAACTTGAAGATTTCTTTGACCTGCGCGTACTGAATATTTTTATCTCTCACAAGCTCAAGCTGATTCCTCACTGTTTTTGAGTTACATGGTTTTGAAAAGTGCCGTTTTCCAACACTTAAAAAAAGAAAAAAAAAAAAGAAGTCTTCATTCATTCATCTTATTCATGTTCGTGGATTTAGAAAACGCACATGGGTATATGGGTTATTTTTGGGTGATTGACGTGTGTGTGAGTGCCTTGCAGGGATTACCTCTATTTTTGTAGGTACGATTCTTGATGGTGGACATGAAAAGTGATGCATGGGTGGTTCGGAAGTCTTACATGAGACATGCGAAAAGACGCTATCTTGGAGCATGCAGATTCTAAAAGTGCGGGTCTAGGAAGGTGTGATTGGTCGTGCGCTAGCAAAAGGAGGAGATCCCAAAAAGACGAAGACTAAGAGATAGAAAAGGATGATGGTCGTACATTCATTACGATCGTTTTTCAGCTTCTGGAATTGCGATTGAGATTGAGATTGAGATTGAGATTGAGATTGTGATTGTGATTGAGATTGTGATTGTGATTGAGATTGGGATTGAGATCAGCTCGGGGGTGGTCGGGTGGATGAGGCTTCACATTGAAGCAGTCTGATAGATTTTGCAACGCAGATCAGAACTACATGTAAATCTGCACAGATAATAAAATTCTCTCTCTTTTTGTTTTGTGTATACTCTGTTTGCCTTCTTTATATCTTGTGGTGTCAAAACCCATTATTTTGTGTGAGATTGTGACTCAAGTTTAGGAGACTTGTTACAAGTGGTATCAAAGCAGAGTTGGATTCTGGGACAAGATGCAGGCTCTGAAGAAGTAGATAGAAGAACAAGCGGAGCTTATCCGTAGATTGAATGCAGAATTACATAAAGAAAGATCCAACAAACAAAAAGAGGCTACTGCAAATGCTTTCATGGACCTCAATGCTGAAGGTGGTAATGGTGCGGGCACATCAAATGCACGTAGAACTAGACGGCAACGTGAACCTGAAGAGGACGATGATGTAGGTGAATCTGCACTCAAGCAAGTGTTCAAAAGAGAAAAATTAAATGAATTTGATGGTGAGAAGAAAACTAGAGAGGATCTTGAAGCATGGATTGAGGAACTTGAAGATTTCTTTGACCTACGCGTACTGAATATTTTTATCTCTCACAAGCTCAAGCTGATTCCTCACTGTTTTTGAGTTACAGGGTTTTGAAAAGTGCCATTTACCAACACTTTAAAAAAAAAAAAAAAAGCATTCATTCATTCATCTTATTCATGTTCGCGGATTTAGAAAACGCACATGGGTATATGGGTTATTTTTGGGTGATTGATGTGTGTGTGAGTGCGTTGCAGGGATTACCTCTATTATTGCAGGTACGATTCTTGATGGTGGACATGAAAAGTAGATGCATGGGTGGTCCGGAAGTCTTGCATGAGACATGCGAAAAGATGCTATCTTGGAGCATGCAGATTCTAAAAGTGCAGGTATAGGAAGGCATGGTTGGTCGTGGGCTGGCGAAAGGCGGAGGTCCCAAAAAGACGAAGACTGAGAGATAGAAAAGAATGATGGTCGTACAGTCATTACGATCGTTTTTCGGCTTCTGAAATTGCGATTGAGATTGAGATTGAGATTGAGATTGAGATTGTGATTGTGATTGAGATTGTGATTGTGATTGAGATTGGGATTGAGATTAGCTCGGGCGTGGTCGGGTGGATGAGGCTTCACATTGAAGCAATCTGATAGATTTTGTAACGCAGATCAGAACTACTTGTAAATCTCTCTCTTCTTGTTCTTCATATACTCTGTTTGCCTTCTTTATATCTTGTGGTGTCGAAACCCATTATTCTGTGTGAGATTGTGACTCAAGTTTAGAAGACTTATTACAAGTGGTATCAGAGCAGAGTTGGATTCCGGGACAAGATGCAGCCTTTGAAGAAGAAGATAGAAGAACAAACGGAGCTTATCCGTAGATTGAATGCAGAATTACATAAAGAAAGATCCAACAAACAAAAAGAGGCTACTGCAAATGCTTTCGTGGACCTCAATGCTGAAGGTGGTAATGGTGCGGGCACATCAAATGCACGCAAAGCTAGACGGCAACGTGAACCTGAAGAGGACGATGATGCAGGTGAATCTGCACTCAAGCAAGTGTTCAAAAGAGCAAAATTAAATGAATTTGATGGTGCGAAGAAAATTGGAGAGGATCTTGAAGCATGGATTGAGGAACTTGAAGATTTCTTTGACCTGCACTAACTGAATATTTTTATCTTTCACAAGCTCAAGCTGATTCCACACTATTTTTGAGTTACAGGGTTTTGAAAAGTGCCGTTTTCCAACACTTAAAAAAAAAAAAAAAGAAGCCTTCATTCATTCATCTTATTCATGTTCCCGGATTTAGAAAACGCACATGGGTATATGGGTTGTTTTTGGGTGATTGACGTGTGTGTGAGTGCGTCCAGGGATTACGTCTATTTTTGTAGGTACGATTCTTGATGGTGGACATGAAAAGTAGATGCATGGGTGGTCCGGAAGTCTTGCATGAGACATGCGAAAAGACGCTATCTTGAAGCATGCAGATTCTAAAAGTGCGGGTCTAGGAAGGCGTGATTGGTCGTGCGCTGGCAAAAGGCGGAGATCCCAGAAAGACGAAGACTGAGAGATAGAAAACGATGATGATCGTACAGTCATTACGATCGTTTTTTGGCTTCTAGAATTGCGATTGAGATTGAGATTGAGATTTCTTTGACCTGCGCGTACTGAATATTTTTATCTCTCACAACCTCAAGCTGATTCCTCACTGTTTTTGAGTTACAGCGATTTGGAAAGTGCCGTTTTCCAACACTTAAAAAAAAAAAAAAGAAGCCTTCATTCATTCATCTTATTCATGTTCGCGGACTTAGAAAACGCACATGGGTATATGGGTTATTTTTGGGTGATTGACGTGTGTGTGAGTGCGTTGCAGGGATTACCTCTATTTTTGCAGGTCCGATTCTTGATGGTGGACATGAAAAGTAGATGCATGGGTGGTCCGGAAGTCTTGCATGAGACATGCGAAAAGACGTTATCTTGGAGCACGCAGATTCTTAAAGTGCGGGTCTAAGAAGGCGTGATTGGTGATGCGCTGGCGAAAGACGGAGATCCCAAAAAGACGAAGGCTGAGAGATAGAAAACGATGATGGTTGTACAGTCATTACGATCGTTTTTTGGCTTCTGGAATTGCAATTGAGATTGAGATTGAGATTGAGATTGAGATTGTGATTGTGATTGAGATTGTGATTGTGATTGAGATTGGGATTGAGATCAGCTCGGGGGTGGTCGGGTGGATGAGGCTTCACATTGAAGCAATCTGATAGATTTTGTAACGCGGATCAGAACTACTTGTAAATCTGCACAGATAATAAAATTCTCTCTCTTCTTGTTGTGCGTATACTCTGTTTGCCTTCTTTATATCTTGTAGTGTCGAAACCCATTATTTTGTGTGAGATTGTGACTCAAGTTTAGGAGACTTGTTACAAGTGGTATCAGAGCAGAGTTGGATTCCGGGACAAGATGCAGGCTATGAAGAAGCAGATAGAAGAACAAGCGGAGCTTATCCGTAGATTGAATGCAGAATTACATAAAGAAAGATCCAACAAACAAAAAGAGGCTACTGCAAATGCTTTCATGGACCTCAATGCTGAAGGTGGTAATGGTGCGGGCACATCAAATGCACGTAGAGCTAGACGGCAACGTGAACCTGAAGAGGACAATGATGCAAGTGAATCTGCACTCAAGCAAGGGTTCAAAAGAGCAAAATTAAATGAATTTGATGGTGAGAAGAAAACTAGAGAGGATCTTGAAGCATGGATTGAGGAACTTGAAGATTTCTTTGACCTGCGCGATATGAATATTTTTATCTCTCACAAGCTCAAGCTGATTCCTCATTGTTTTTGAGTTACAGGGTTTTGAAAAGTGCCGTTTTCCAATACTTAAAAAAAAAAAAAGAAGCGTTCATTCATTCATCTTATTCATGTTCGCGGATTTACAAAACGCACATGGGTATATGGGTTATTTTTGGGTGATTGAAGTGTGTGTGAGTGTGTTGCAGAGATTACCTCTATTTTTGCAGGTACGATTCTTGATGGTGCACATGAAAAGTAGATGCATGGGTGGTCTGGAAGTCTTGCATGAGACATGCAAAAAGACGTTATCTTGGAGCATGCAGATTCTAAAAGTGCGGGTCTAGCAAGGCGTGATTGGTCGTGCGCTGGCGAAAGGCGGAGATCCAAAAAAGACGAAGACTGAGAGATAGAAAAGGATGATGGTCATACAGTCATTACGATCGTTTTTCGGCTTCTAGAATTGCGATTGAGATTGAGATTGAGATTGTGATTGAGATTGTGATTGTGATTGAGATTGTGATTGTGATTGAGATTGGGATTGAGATCAGCTCGGGGGTGGTCGGGTGGATGAGGCTTCACATTGAAGCAATCTGATAGATTTTGTAACGCAGATCAGAACTACTTGTAAATCTGCACAGATAATAAAATTCTCTCTCTTCTTGTTCTGCGTATACTCTGTTTGCCTTCTTTATATCTTGTGGTGTCGAAACCCATTATTTTGTGTGAGATTGTAACTCAAGTTTAGGAGACTTGTTACAAGTGGTATCAGAGCAGAGTTGGATTCCGGGACAAGATGCAGGCTTTCAAGAAGAAGATAGAAGAACAAGCGGAGCTTATCCGTAGATTGAATGCAGAATTACATAAAGAAAGATCCAACAAACAAAAAGAGGCTACTTCAAATGCTTTCATGGACCTCAATGCTGAAGGTGGTAATGGTGCGGGCACATCAAATGCACGCAGAGCTAGAGGGCAACGTGAACCTGAAGAGGACGATGATGCAGGTAAATGTGCACTCAAGCAAGTGTTCAAAAGAGCAAAATTAAATGAATTTGATGGTGAGAAGAAAATTGGAGAGGATCTTGAAGCATGGATTGAGGAACTTGAAGATTTCTTTGACCTGCACGTACTGAATATTTTTATCTCTCACAAGCTCAAGCTGATTCCTCACTATTTTTGAGTTACAAGGTTTTGAAAAGTGCCGTTTTCCAATACTTAAAAAAAAAAAAAGAAGCCTTCATTAATTCATCTTATTCATGTTCGTGGATTTAGAAAACGCACATGGGTATATGGGTTATTTTTGAATGATTGACGTGTGTATGAGTGCCTTGCAGGGATTACCTCTATTTTTGTAGGTACGATTCTTGATGGTGGACATGAAAAGTAGATACATGGGTGGTCCGGAAGTCTTGCATGAGACATGCAAAAAGACGCTATCTTGGAGCATGCAGATTCTAAAAGTGCGGGTCTAGGAAGGCGTGCTTGGTCGTGCGCTGGCGAAAGGCGGAGATCCCAAAAAGACGAAGACTGAGAGATAGAAAAGGATGATGGTCGTACAGTCATTACGATCATTTTTTGGCTTCTAGAATTGCGATTGAGATTGAGATTGAGATTGAGATTGAGATTGTGATTGTGATTGAGATTGTGATTGTGATTGAGATTGGGATTGAGATCAGGTCGGAGGTGGTGGGGTGGATGAGGCTTCACATTGAAGCAATCTGATAGATTTTGTAACGCAGATCAAAACTTCTTGTAAATCTGCAGAGATAATAAAATTCTCTCTCTTCTTGTTCTGCGTATACTCTGTTTGCCTTCTTTATATCTTGTGGTGTCGAAACCCATTATTTTGTGTGAGATTGTGACTCAAGTTTAGGAGCCTTGTTACAAGTGGTATAAGAGCAGAGTTGGATTCCGGGACAAGATGCAGGCTTTGAAGAAGAAGATAGAAGAACAAGCGGAGCTTATTTGTAGATTGAATGAGAATTACACAAAGAAAGATCCAACAAACAAAAAGAGGCTACTGCAAATGCTTTCATGGACCTCAATGCTGAAGGTGGTAATGGTGCAGGCACATCAAATGCACGTAGAGCTAAACGGCAACGTGAACCTGAAGAGGACGATGATGTAGGTGAATCTGCACTCAAGCGAGTGTTCAAAAGAGCAAAATTAAATGAATTTGATGGTGAGAAGAAAACTGGAGAGGATCTTGAAGCATGGATTGAGGAACTTGAAGACTTCTTTGACCTGCATGTACTGAATATTTTTATCCCTCACAAGCTCAAGCTGATTCCTCACTGTTTTTAAGTTACAGGGTTTTGAAAAGTGCCGTTTTCCAACACTTCAAAAAAAAAAAAAGAAGCCTTCATTCATTCATCTTATTCATGTTCGCAGATTTAGAAAACGCACATGGGTATATGGTTTATTTTTGGGTGATTGACGTGTGTTGAGTGCGTTGCAGGGATTACCTCTATTTTTGCAGGTACGATTCTTGATGGTGGACATGAAAAGTAGATGCATGGGTGGTCCGGAAGTCTTGCATGAGACATGTGAAAAGACGCTATCTTGGAGCACGCAGATTCTAAATGTGCGGGTCTAGGAAAGCGTGATTGGTGGTGCGCTGGCGAAAGGCGAAAGTCCCAAAAAGACGAAGACTGAGAGATAGAAAAGGATGATGGTGATTGTGATTGGGATTGAGATCAGCTCGGGGGTGGTCGGGTGGATGAGTCTTCACATTGAAGCAATCTGATAGATTTGGTAACGCAGATCACAACTACTTGTAAATCTGCACAGATAATAAAATTCTCTCTCTTCTTGTTCTGCGTATACTCTGTTTGCCTTCTTTATATCTTGTGGTGTCGAAACCCATTATTTTGTGTGAGATTGTGACTCAAGTTTAGGAGACTTGTTACAAGTGGTATTAGAGCAGAGTTGGATTCCGGGACAAGATGCAGGCTTTGAAGAAAAAGATAGAAGAACAAGCGGAGCTTATCCGTAGATTGAATGCAGAATTACATAAAGAAAGATCCAACAAACAAAAAGAGGCTACTGCAAATGCTTTCATGGACCTCAATGCTGAAGGTGGTAATGGTGCGCGCACATCAAATGCACGTAGAGCTAGACGACAACGTGAACCTGAAGAGGATGATGATGCAGGTTAATCTGCACTCAAGCGAGTGTGCAAAAGAGCAAAATTAAATGAATTTGATGCTGAGAAGAAAACTGAAGAGGATCTTGAAGCATGGATTGAGGAGCTTGAAGATTTCTTTGACCTGCGCGTACTGAATATTTTTATCTCTCACAAGCTCAAGCTGATTCCTCACTGTTCTTGAGTTACAGGGTTTCTAAAAGTGCCGTTTTCCAACACTTAAAAAAAAAAAAAAGAAGCCTTCATTCATTCATCTTATTCATGTTCGCGGATTTAGAAAACGCACATGGATATATGGGTTATTTTTGAGTAATTGACGTGTGTGTGAGTGCGTTGCAGGGATTACCTCTATTTTTGCAGGTACGATTCTTGATGGTGGACATGAAAAGTAGATGCATGGGTGGTCCGGAAGTCTTGCATGAGACATGCGAAAAGACGCTATCTTGGAGCATGCAGATTCTAAAAGTGCGGGTCTAGGAAGGCGTGATTGGTCGTGCGCTGGCGAAAGGCGGAGATCCCAAAAAGATGAAGACTGAGAGATAGAAAAGGATGATGGTTGTACAGTCATTACGGTCGTTTTTCGGCTTCTGGAATTGCGATTAAGATTGAGATTGAGATTGAGATTGAGATTGTGATTGTGATTGAGATTGTGATTGTGATTGAGATTGGGATTGAGATCAGCTCGAGGGTGGTCGGGTGGATGAGGCTTCACATTGAAGCAATCTGATAGATTTTGTAACGCAGATCAGAACTACTTGTAAATCTGCATAGATAATAAAATTCTCTCTCTTCTTGTTCTGCGTATACTCTGTTTGCCTTCTTTATATCTTGTGGTGTCGAAACCCATTATTTTGTGTGAGATTGTGACTCAAGTTTAGGAGACTTGTTACAAGTGGTATCAGAGCAGAGTTGGATTCCGGGACAAGATGCAGGCTTTGAAGAAGAAGATAGAAGAACAAGTGGAGCTTATCCGTAGATTGAATGCAGAATTACATAAAGAAAGATCCAACAAACAAAAAGAGGCTACCGCAAGTGCTTTCATGGACCTCAATGTTGAAGGTGGTAATGGTGCGGGCACATCAAATGCACGTAGAGCTAGACGCCAACGTGAACCTGAAGAGGACGATGATGCAGGTGAATCTGCACTCAAGCAAGTGTTTAAAAGAGCAAAATTAAATGAATTTGATGGTGAGAAGAAAACTGGAGAGGATCTTGAAGCATGGTCTGAGGAACTTGAAGATTTCTTTGACCTGCACGTACTGAATATTTTTATCTCTCACAAGCTCAAGCTGATTCCTCACTGTTTTTGAGTTACAGGGTTTAGAAAAGTGCCGTTTTCCAACACTTAAAAAAAAAAAAAAGAAGCCTTCATTCATTCATCTTATTCATGTTCGCGGATTTAGAAAACGCACATGGGTATATGGGTTATTTCTGGGTGATTGACGTGTGTGTGAGTGTGTTGCAGGAATTACCTCTCTTTTTGCAGGTACGATTCTTGATGGTGGACATGAAAAGTAGATGCATGGGTGGTCCGGAAGTCTTGCATGAGACATGCGAAAAGATGCTATCTTGGAGCATGCAGATTCTAAAAGTGCGGGTCTAGGAAGGTGTGATTGGTCGTGCGCTGGCGAAAGGCGGAGATCCCAAAAAGACGAAGACTGAGAGATAGAAAAGGATGATGGTTGTACAATCATTACGGTCGTTTTTCGGCTTCTGAAATTGCGATTGAGATTGAGATTGAGATTGAGATTGAGATTGTGATTGTGATTGAGATTGTGATTGTGATTGAGATTGGGATTGAGATCAGCTCGGGGGTGGTCGGGTGGATGAGGCTTCACATTGAAGCAATCTAATAGACTTTGTAACGCAGATCAGAACTACTTGTAAATCTGCACAGATAATTAAATTCTCTCTCTTCTTGTTCTGTGTATACTCTGTTTGCCTTCTTTATATCTTGTGGTGTCGAGACCCATTATTTTGTGTGAGACTGTGACTCAAGTTTAGGAGGCTTGTTACAAGTGGTATCAGAGCACAGTTGGATTCCGGGACAAGATGCAGAATTTGAAGAAGAAGATAGAAGAACAAGCGGAGCCTATACGTAGATTGAATGCAGAATTACATAAAGAAAGATCCAACAAACAAAAAGAGGCTACTGCAAATGCTTTCATGGACCTCAATGCTGAAGGTGGTAATGGTGCGGGCACATCAAATGCACGTAGAGCTAGACGGCAACGTCATCCTTAAGAGGACGATGATGCACGTGAATCTGCACTTAAGCAAGTGTCCAAAAGAGCAAAATTAAATGAATTTGATGGTGAGAAGAAAACTAGAGAGGATCTTGAAGCATGGATTGAGGAACTTGAAGATTTCTTTGACCTGTGCGTACTGAATATTTTTATCTCTCACAAGCTCAAGCTGATTCCTCACTGTTTTTGAGTTAGAGGGTTTTGAAAAGTGCCGTTTTCCAACACTTACAAAAAAAAAAAAGAAGCCTTCATTCATTCATCTTATTCATGTTCGCGGATTTAGAAAACGCACATGGATATATGGGTTATTTTTGGGTGATTGACGTGTGTGTGAGTGCGTTGCAGGGATTACCTCTATTTTTGCAGGTACGATTCTTGATGGTGGACATGAAAAGTAGATGCCTGGGTGGTCCGGAAGTCTTGCATGAGACATGCGGAAAGACGCTATCTTGGAGCATGCAGATTCTAAAAGTGCGGGTCTAGGAAGGCGTGATTGGTCATGCGCTGGCGAAAGGCGGAGATCCCAAAAAGGCGAAGACTGAGAGATAGAAAAGGATGATGGTCATACAGTCATTACGATCGTTTTTCGGCTTTTGGAATTGCGATTGAGATTGAGATTGAGATTGAGATTGAGATTGTGATTGTGTTTGAGATTGTGATTGTGATTGAGATTGGGATTGAGATGAGCTCGGGGGTGGTCGGGTGGATGAGGCTTCACATTGAAACAATCTGATAGATTTTGTAACGCAGATCAAAACTACTTATAAATCTGCACAGATAATAAAATTCTCTCTCTTCTTGTTCTGTGTATACCCTGTTTGCCTTCTTTATATCTTGTGGTGTCGAAACCCATTATTTTGTGTGAGATTGTGACTCAAGTTTAGGAGACTTGTTACAAGTGGTATCAGAGCAGAGTTGGATTCCGGGACAAGATGCAAGCTTTGAAGAAGAAGATAGAAGAACAAGCGGAGCTTATCCGTAGATTGAATGCAGAATTACATAAAGAAAGATCCAAAAAACAAAAAGAGGCTACTGCAAATGCTTTCATGGACCTCAATGCTGATGCTGGTAATGGTGCAGGCACATCAAATGGACGTAGAGCTAGACGGCATTGTGAACTCGAAGAGGACGATGATGCAGGTGAATCTGCACTCAAGCATGTGTTCAAAAGAGCAAAATTAAATGAATTTGATGGTGAGAAGAAAATTGGAGAGGATCTTGAAGCATGGATTGAGGAACTTAAAGATTTCTTCGACCTGCGCGTACTGAATATTTTTATCTCTCACAAGCTCAAGCTGATTCCTCACTGTTTTTGAGTTACATGGTTTTGAAAAGTGCCGTTTTCCAACACTTAAAAAAAAAAGAAGAAGCCCTTCATTCATTCATCTTATTCATGTTCGCGGACCCACATGGGTATATGGGTTATTTTTGGGTGATTGACGTGTGTGTGAGTGCGTTGCAGGGATTACCTCAATTTTTGCAGGTACGATTCTTGATGGTGGACATGAAAAGTAGATGCATGGGTGGTCCGGAAGTCTTGCAGGAGACATGCGAAAAGACGCTATCTTGGAGCATGCAGATTCTAAAAGTGCGGGTCTAAGAAGGCGTGATTGGTCGTGCGCTGGCAAAAAGCAGAGATCCCAAAAAGACGAAGACTGAGAGATAGAAAAGGATGATGGTCCTACAGTCATTACAATCGTTTTTCGGCTTTTGGAATTGCGATTAAGATTGAGATTGAGATTGAGATTGAGATTGTGATTGTGATTGAGATTGTGATTGTGATTGAGATTGGGATTGAGATCAGCTCGGGGGTGGTCAGGTGGATGAGGCTTCACATTGAAGCAATCTGATAGATTTTGTAACGCAGATCAGAACTACTTGTAAATCTGCACAGATAATAAAATTCTCTCTCTCCTTGTTCTAGGTATACTCTGTTTGCCTTCTTTATATCTTGTGGTGTCGAAACCCATTCTTTTGTGTGAGATTGTGACTGAAATTTAGGAGACTTGTTACAAGTGGTATCAGAGCAGAGTTGGATTCCGGGACAAGATGCAGGCTTTGAAGAGGAAGATAGAAGAACAAGCGGAGCTTATCCGTAGATTGAATGCAGAATTACATAAAGAAAGATCCAACAAACAAAAAGAGGCTACTGCAAATGCTTTCATGGACCTCAATGCTGAAGGTGGTAATGGTGCGGGCACATCATTGCACGTAGAGCTAGACGACAACGTGAACCTGAAGAGGACGATGATGCAGGTGAATCTGCACTCAAGCAAGTGTTCAAAAGAGCAATATTAAATGAATTTGATGGTGAGAAGAAAACTAGAGTGGATCTTGAAGCATGGATTGAGGGTGGTCCGGAAGTCTTGCATGAGACATGCGAAAAGACGCTATCTTGGAGCATGCAGATTCTAAAAGTGCGGGTCTAGGAAGGCGTGATTGGTCGTGCGCTGGCGAAAGGCGGAGATCCCAAAAAGACGAAGACTGAGAGATAGAAAAGGATGATGGTCGTACAGTCATTACGATCGTTTTTCGGCTTCTGGAATTGCGATTGAGATTGAGATTGTGATTGTGATTGAGATTGTGATTTTGATTGAGATTGGGATTGAGATCAGCTCGGGGGTGGTCGGGTGGATGAGGCTTCACATTGAAGCAATCTGATAGATTTTGTAACGCAGATAAGAACTACTTGTAAATCTGCACAGATAATAAAATTCTCTCTCTTCTTGTTCTGCGTATACTCTGTTTGCCTTCTTTATATCTTGTGGTGTTGAAACCCACTATTGTGTATGAGATTGTGACTCAAGTTTAGGAGACTTGTTACAAGTGGTATCAAAGCAGAGTTGGATTCCGGGACAAGATGCAGGCTTTGAAGAAGAAGATAGAAGAACAAGCGGAGCTTATCTGTAGATTGAATGCAGAATTACATAAAGAAAGATCCAACAAACAAAAAGAGGCTACTGCAAATGCTTTCATGGACCTCAATGCTGAAGGTGGTAATGGTGCGGGCACATCAAATGCACGTAGAGCTAGACGGCAACGTGAACCTGAAGAGGACGATGATGCAGGTGAATCTGCACTCAAGCAAGTGTTCAAAAGAGCAGAATTAAATGAATTTGGTGGTGAGAAGAAAACTGGAGAGGATCTTGAAGAATGGATTGAGGAACTTGAAGATTTCTTTGACCTGCGCGTACTGAATATTTTTATCTCTCACAAGCTCAAGCTAATTCCTCACTGTTTTTGAGTTACAGGGTTTTGAAAAGTGCCGTTTTCCAACACTTAGAAAAAAAAAAAGAAGCCTTCGTTCATTCATCTTATTCATATTCGAGGATTTAGAAAATTCACATGGGTATGTGGGTTATTTTGGGTGATTGACGTGTGTGTGAGTGCGTTGCAGGGATTACCTCTATTTTTGCAGGTACGATTCTTGATGGTGGACATGAAAAGTAGATGCATGGGTGGTCTCGAGTCTTGCATGAGACATGCAAAAAGACGCTATCTTGGAGCATGCAGATTCTAAAAGTGCGGGTCTAGGAAGGCGTGATTGGTCGTGCACTGGCGAAAGGCGGAGATCCCAAAAAGACAAAGACTGAGAGATAGAAAAGGATCATGGTTGTACAGTCATTACGATGGTTTTTCGGCTTCTGGAATTGGGATTGAGATTGAGATTGAGATTGAGATTGAGATTGTGATTGTGATTGAGATTGGGATTGAGATCAGCTCGGGGGTGGTTGGATGGATGAGGCTTCACATTGAAGCAATCTGATAGATTTTGTAAGGCAGATCAGAACTACTTGTAAATCTACACAGATAATAAAATTCTCTATCTTCTTGGTCTGCATATAGTCTGTTTGCCTTCTTTATATCTTGTGGAGACTTGTTACAAGTGGTATCAAGGCAGAGTTGGATTCCGGGACAAGATGGAGGCTTTGAAGAAGAAGATAGAAGAACAAGTGGAGCTTATCCATAGATTGAATGCAGAATTAAATAAAAAAAGATCCAACAATCAAAAAGAGGCTACTGCAAATGCTTTCATGGACCTCAATGCTGAAGGTGGTAATGGTGCGGGCACATCAAATGCACGTAGAGCTAGACGGCAACGTGAACCTGAAGAGGACGATGATGCACGTGAATTTGCACTCAAGCAAGTGTTCAAAAGAGCAAAATTAAATGAATTTGATGGTGAGAAGAAAACTGGAGAGGATCTTGAAGCATGGATTGAGGAACTTGAAGATTTCTTTGACCAGGGCGTACTGAATATTTTTATCTCTCACAAGCTCAAGCTGATTCCTCACTATTGTTGAGTTACAGGGTTTTGAAAAGTGCCGTTTTCCAACACTTAAAAAAAAAAAAGAAGCCTTCATTCATTCATCTTATTCATGTTCGTGGATTTAGAAAACGCACATGGGTATATTGGTTATTTTTGGGTGATTGACGTGTGTGTGAGTGCGTTGTAGGGATTACCTCTATTTTTGCAGGTACGATTCTTGATGGTGGACATGAAACGTAGATGCATGGGTGGTTCGGAAGTCTTGCACGAGACATGCGAAAAGACGCTATCTTGGAGCATGTAGATTCTAAAGGTGCGGGTCTAGGAAGGCGTGATTGGTCGTGCGCTGGCGAAAGGCGGAGATCCCAAAAAGACGAAGACTGAGAGATAGAAAAGGTTGATGGTCGTACAGTCATTGCGATTGTTTTTCGGCTTCTGGAATTGCGATTGAGATTGAGATTGAGATTGAGATTGAGATTGTGATTGTGATTGAGATTGTGATTGTGATTGAGATTGGGATTGAGATCAGCTCGGGGGTGGTCGGGTGGATGAGGCTTCACATTGAAGCAATCTGATATATTTTGTAACGCAAATCAGAACTACTTGTAAATCTGCACAGATAATAAAATTCTCTCTCTTCTTGTTCTTCGTATACTCTGTTTGCCTTCTTTATATCTTGTGGTGTCCAAACCCATTATTTTGTGTGAGATTGTGACTCAAGTTTAGGAGACTTGTTACAAGTGGTATCAGAGCAGAGATGGATTCCGGGACAAGATGCAGGCTTTAAAGAAGAAGATAGAAGAATAAGCGGAGCTTATCCGTAGATTGAATGCAAAATTACATAAAGAAAGATCCAACAAACAAAAAGAGGCTACTGCAAATGCTTTCATGGACCTCAATGCTGAAGGTGGTAGTGGTGCGGGCACATCAAGTGCATGTAGAGCTAGATGGCAACGTGAACCTGAAGAAGACGATGATGCAGGTGAATCTGCACTCAAGCAAGTGTTCAAAGGAGCAAAATTAAATGAATTTGATGGTGAGAAGAAAACTGGAGAGGATCTTGAAGCATGGATTGAGGAACTTGAAGATTTCTTTGACGTGCGCGTACTGAATATTTTTATCTCTCACAAGCTCAAGCTGATTCCTCACTGTTTTTGAGTTACAGGGTTTTGAAAAGTGTCGTTTTCCAACAGTTAAAAAAAAAAAAAAAACGAAGCCTTCATTCATTCATCTTATTCATGTTCGTGGATTTAGAAAACCCACATGGGTATATTGGTTATTTTTGGGTGATTAACGTGTGTGTGAGTGCGTTGCAGGGATTAGCTCTATTTTTGCAGGTACGATTCTTGATGGTGGACATGAAAAGTAGATGCATGGGTGGTCCGGAAGTCTTGCATGAGACATGTGAAAAGACGCTATCTTGGAGCATGCAGATTCTAAAAGTGCGGGTCTAGGAAGGCGTGATTGGTCGTGCGCTGGCGAAAGGCGAAGATCCCAAAAAGACGAAGACTAAGAGATAGAAAAGGATGATGGTCGTACAGTCATTACGATCGTTTTTCGGCTTCTTGAATTGCGATTGAGATTGAGATTGAGATTGAGATTGAGATTGTGATGGTGATTAAGATTATGATTGTGATTGAGATTGGGATTGAGATCAGCTCGGGGGTGGTCGGGTGGAAGAGGCTTCACATTGAAGCAATCTGATAGATTTTGTAACGCAGATCAGAACTACTTGTAAATCTGCACAGATAATAAAATTCTCTGTCTTCTTGTTCTGCGTATACTCTGTTTGCCTTCTTTATATCTTGTGGTGTCGAAACCCATTATTTTTTGTGAGATTGTGACTGAAGTTTAGGAGACTTGTTACAAGTGGTATCAGAGCAAAGTTGGATTCCAGGACAAGATGCAGGCTTTGAAGAAGAAGATAGAAGAACAAGCAGAGCTTATCCGTATGATACTGGTGCGGGCACATCAAATGCACGTAGAGCTAGACGGCAACGTGAACCTGAAGAGGACGATGATGCAGGTGAATCTGCACTCAAGCAAGTGTTCAAAAGAGCAAAATTAAATGAATTTGATGGTGAGAAGAAAATTGGAGAGGATCTTGAAGCATGGATTAAGGAACTTGAAGATTTCTTTGACCTCCGCGTACTGAATATTTTTATCTCTCACAAGCTCAAGCTGATTCCTCACTGTTTTTGAGTTACAGGGTTTTGAAAATTGCCGTGTTCCAACACTTAAAAAAAAAAAAAAAAAAGAATCCTTCATTCATTCATCTTATTCATGTTCGCAGATTTAGAAAACGCACATGGGTATATGGGTTATTTTTGGGTGATTGATGTGTGTGTGAGTGCGTTGCAGGGATTACCTCTATTTTTGCAGGTATGATTCTTGATGATGGACATGGAAAGTAGATGCATGGGTGGTCCAGAAGTCTTGCATGAGACATGCGAAAAGACGCTATCTTGGAGCATGCAGATTCTAAAAGTGCGGGTCTAGGAAGGAGTGATTGGTTGTGCGGTGGCGAAAGGCGGAGATCCCAAAAAGACGAAGACTGAGAGATAGAAAAGGATGATGGTCGTACAATCATTACGATCGTTTTTCGGCTTCTGGAATTGCGATTGAGATTGAGATTGAGATTGAGATTGAGATTGAGATTGAGATTGTGATTGTGATTGAGATTTTGTTTGTGATTGAGATTGGGACTGAGATCAGCTCGGGGGTGGTCGGGTGGATGAGGCTTCACATTGAAGCAATCTGATAGATTTTGTAACGCAGATCAGAACTACTTGTAAATCTACACAGATAATAAAATTCTCTCTCTTCTTGTTCTGCGTATACTCTGTTTGCCTTCTTTATATCTTGTGGTGTCGAAACCCATTATTTTGTGTGAGATTGTGACTCAAGTTTAGGAGACTTGTTACAAGTGGTATCAGAGCAGAGTTGGATTCCGGGACAAGATGCAGGCTTTGAAGAAGAAGATAGAAGAACAAGGGGAGCTTATTCCTAGATTGAATGCAGAATTACATAAAGAAAGATCCAACAAACAAAAAGAGGCTACTGCAAATGCTTTCATGGACCTCAATGCTGAAGGTGGTACTGGTGCGGGCACATCAAATGCATGTAGAACTAGATGGCAACGTGAACCTAAAGAGGACGATGATGCAGGTGAATCTGCACTCAAGCAAGTGTTCAAAAGAGCAAAATTAAATGAATTTGATGGTGAGAAGAAAAGTGGAGAGGATCTTGAAGCATGGATTGAGGAACTTGAAGATTTCTTTGACCTACAAATACTGAATATTTTTATCTCTCACAAGCTCAAGCTGATTCCTCACTGTTTTTGAGTTACACGGTTTTGAAAAGTGCCGTTTTCCAACACTTAAAAAAAAAAAAAAGAAGCCTTCATTCATTCATCTTATTCATGTTCGCGGATTTAGAAAACGCATATGGGTATATGGGTTATTTTTGGGTGATTGACGTGTGTGTGAGTGCGTTGCAGGGATTACCTCTATTTTTGCAGGTAGGATTCTTGATGATGGACATGAAAAGTAGATGCATGGGTGGTCCAGAAGTCTTGCATGAGACATGCGAAAAGACGCTATCTTGGAGCATGCAGATTCTAAAAGTGCAGGTCTAGGAAGGCGTGATTGTTCGTGCGCTCGCGAAAGGCGGAGATCCCAAAAAGACGAAGACTAAGAGATAGATCTGGAATTGCGATTGAGATTGAGATTGAGATTGAGATTGAGATTGTGATTGTGATTTTAGATTGTGATTGTGATTGAGATTGGGATTGAGATGCGCTCGGGGGTGGTTGGGTGGATGAGGCTTCACATTGAAGCAAACTGATAGATTTAGTAACGCAGATCAGAACTACTTGTAAATCTGCATAGATAATAAAATTCTCTCTCTTCTTGTTCTTCGTATACTTTGTTTCCCTTCTTTATATCTTGTGGTGTCGAAACCCATTATTTTGTGTGAGATTGTGACTCAAGTTTAGGAGACTTGGTACAAGTGGTATCAGAGCAGAGTTGGATTTCGGGACAAGATGCAAGCTTTGAAGAAGAAGATAGAAGAACAAGCGGAGCTTATCCGTAGATTGAATGCAGAATTACATAAAGAAAGATATAACAAACAAAAAGAGGCTACTGCAAATGCCTTCATGGACCTCAATGCTGAAGGTGGTAATGGTGCGGGCACATCAAATGCACGTAGAGCTAGATGACAACATGAACCTGAAGATGATGCAGGTGAATCTGCACTCAAGCAAGTGTTCAAAAGAGCAACATTAAATGAATTTGATGGTGAGAAGCAAACTGGAGAGGATCTTGAAGCATGTATTGAGGAACTTGAAGATTTCTTTGACCTGCGCGTACTGAATATTTTTATCTCTCACAAGCTCAAGCTGATTCCTCACTGTTTTTGAGTTACAGGGTTTTGAAAAGTGCCGTTTTCCAACACTTAAAGAAAAAAAAAAAAAGAAGCCTTCATTCATTCATCTTATTCATGTTCGCGAATTTAGAAAACGCACATGGGTATATGGGTTATTTTTGGGTGATTGATGTGTGTGTGAGTGCGTTGCAGGGATTACCTCTATTTTTGTAGGTACGATTCTTGATGGTGGACATGAAAAGTAGATGCATGGGTGGTCCGGAATTCTTGCATGAGACATGCAAAAAGACGCTATCTTGGAGCATGCAGATTCTAAAAGTGCGGGTCTAGGAAGGCGTGACTGGTCGTGCGCTGGCAAAAGGCGGGGATCCCAAAAACTCGAAGATTGAGAGATAGAGAAGGATGATGGTCGTACAGTCATTACGATCGTTTTTCGGCTTCTGGAATTGCGATTGAGATTGAGATTGAGATTGAGATTGTGATTGTGATTGAGATTGTGATTGTGATTGAGATTGGGATTGAGATTAGCTCGGGGGTGGTCGGGTGGATGAGGCTTCACATTGAAGCAATCTGATAGATTTTGTAACGCAGATCAGAACTACTTGTAAATCTGCACAGATAATTAAATTCTCTCTCTTCTTGTTCTGCGTATACTCTGTTTGCCTTCTTTATATCTTGTGGTGTCGAAATCCATTATTTTGTGTGAGATTGTGACTCAAGTTTAGGAGACTTGTTACAAGTAGTATCAGAGCAGAGTTGGATTTCGGGACAAGATGCAGGCTTTCAAGTTGAAGGTGGTAATGGTGCGGGCACATCAAATGCACGTAGAGCTAGACGACAACGTGAACCTAAAGAGGACGATGATGTAGGTGAATCTGCACTCAAGCAAGTGTTCAAAAGAGCAAAATTAAATGAATTTGGTGGTGAGAAGAAAACTGGACAGGATCTTGAAGCATGGATTGAGGAACTTGAAGATTTCTTTGACCTGCACGTACTGAATATTTTTATCTCTCACAAGCTCAAGCTGATTCCTCATTGTTTTTGAGTTACAGGGTTTTGAAAAGTGCCATTTTCCAACACTTAAAAAAAAAAAAAAAAAAAGAAGCCTTCATTCATTCATCTTATTCATGTTTGCGGTTTTAGAAAACGCACATGGGTATATGGGTTATTTTTGGGTGATTGACGTGTGTGTGAGTGCGTTGCAGGGGTTACCTCTATTTTTGCAGGTACGATTCTTGATGGTGGACATGAAAAGTAGATGCATGGGTGGTCCGGAAGTCTTGCATGAGACATGCGAAAAGACGCTATCTTGGAGCGTGCAGATTCTAAAAGTGCGGGTCTAGCAAGGCGTGATTGGTCGTGCGCTGGCGAAAGGCGGAGATCCCAAAAAGATGAAGACTGAGAGATAGAAAAGGATGATGGTCCTACAGTCATTACTATCGTTTTTCGGCCTCTTGAATTGCGATTGAGATTGAGATTGAGATTATGATTGTGATTGAGATTGTGATTGTGATTGCGATTGGGATTGAGATCAGCTCGGGGGTGGTCGGGTGGATGAGGCTTCATATTGAAGCAATCTGATAGATTTTGTAACACAGATCAGAACGCTTTCATGGAACTCAATGCTAAAGGTGGTAATGTGTGGGCACATCAAATGCACGTAGAGCTAGACGGCAACGTGAACCTGAAGAGGATGATGATGCAAGTGAATCTGCACTCAAGCAAGTGTTCAAAAGAGCAAAATTAAATGAATTTGATGGTGAGAAGAAAACAGGAGAGGATCTTGAAGCATGGATTGAGGAGCTTGAAGATTTCTTTGACCTGCGGGTACTGAATATTTTTATCTCTCACAAGCTCAAGCTGATTCCTCACTGTTTTTGAGTTACAAGGTTTTGAAAAGTGCCGTTTTCCAACACTTAAAAAAAAAAAACAAAACAAAAAGAAGCCTTCATTCATTCGTCTTATTCATGTTCGCGGATTTAGAAAACGTTCATGGGTATATGGGTTATTTTTGGGTGATGGACGTGTGTGTGAGTGCGTTGCACGGATTACCTCTATTTTTGCAGGTACAATTCTTGATGGTGGACATGAAAAGTAGATGCATGGGTGGTCCGGAAGTCTTGCATGAGACTTGCGAAAAGACGCTATCTTGGAGCATGAAGATTCTAAAAGTGCGGGTCTAGGAAGGCGTGATTGGTCGTGCACTGGCGAAAGGCGGAGATCCCAAACAGACGAAGACTGAGAGATAGAAAAGGATGATGGTCGTACAGTCATTACGATCATTTTTCGGCTTCTAGATTTGCGATTGAGATTGAGATTGAGATTGAGATTGAGATTGTGATTGTGATTGAGATTGTGATTGTGATTGAGATTGGGATTGAGATCAGCTCCGGGGTGGTCGGGTGGATGAGGATTCACATTGAAGCAATCTGATAGATTTTGTAACGCAGATCAGAACTACTTGTAAATCTGCACAGATAATAAAATTCTCTCTCTTCTTGTTCTACGTATACTCTGTTTGCCTTCTTTATATCTTGTGGTGTCGAAACCCATTATTTTGTGTGAGATTATGACTCAAGTTTACGAGGCTTGTTACAAGTGGTATCAGAGCAGAGGTGGATTCCGCGACAGAATACAGGCTTTGAAGAAGAAGATAGAAGAACAAGCGGAGCTTATTCGTAGATTGAATGCAGAATTACATAAAGAAAGATCCAACAAACAAAAAGAGGCTACTGCAAATGCTTTCATGGACCTCAATGCTGAAGGTGGTAATGGTGCGGGCACATCAAATGCACGTAGAGCTAGACGTCAACGTGAACCTGAAGAGGACGATGATGCAGGTGAATTTGCACTCAAGCAAGTGTTCAAAAGAGCAAAATTAAATGAATTTGATGGTGAGAAGAAAATTGGAGAGGATCTTGAAGCATGGATTGAGGAACTTGAAGATTTCTTTGACTTGCACGTACTGAATATTTTTATCTCTCACAAGCTCAAGCTGATTCCTCACTGTTTTTGAGTTACAAGGTTTTGAAAAGTGCCGTTTTCCAACACTTAAAAAAAAAAAAAAAAAAACAAAAAGAAGCCTTCATTCATTCATCTTATTCATGTTCGCAGATTTAGAAAACGCACATGGGTATATGGGTTATTTTTGGGTGATGGACGTGTGTGTGAGTGCGTTGCAGGGATTACCTCTATTTTTGTAGGTACGATTCTTGATGGTGGACATGAAAAGTAGATGCATGGGTGGTCCGGAAGTCTTGCATGAGACATGTGAAAAGACGCTATCTTGGAGCATGCAGATTCTAAAAGTGCAGGTCTAGGAAGGCGTGATTGGTCGTGCGCTGGCGAAAGGCGGAGATCCCAAAAAGATGAAGACTGAGAGATAGAGAAGGATGATGGTCGTACAGTCATGAGTGCGTTGTAGGGATTACCTCTATTTTTGCAGGTACGATTCTTGATGGTGGACATGAAAAGTAGATGCATGGGTGGTCCGAAAGTCTTGCATGAGACATGCGAAAAGACGCTATCTTGGAGCATGCAGATTCTAAAAGTGCAGGTCTAGGAAGGCGTGATTGGTCGTGCGCTGGCGAAAGGCGGAGATCCCAAAAAGACGAAGACTGAGAGATAGAAAAGGATGATGGTCGTACAGTCATTACGATCATTTTTCGGCTTCTGGAATTGCGATTGAGATTGAGATTGAGATTGTGATTGTGATTGAGATTGTGATTGTGATTGCGATTGGGATTGAGATCAGCTCGGCGGTGGTCGGGTGGATGAGGCTTCACATTGAAGCAATCTGATAGATTTTGTAACGCAGATCAGAACTACTTGTAAATTTGCACAGATAATAAAATTCTCTCTCTTCTTGTTCTGCGTATACTCTGTTTGCCTTCTTTATATCTTCTGGTGTCGAAACCCATTATTTTGTGTGAGTTTGTGACTCAAGTTTAGGAGACTTGTTACAAGTGGTATCAGAGCAGAGTTGGATTCCGAGACAAGATGTAGGCTTTGAAGAAGAAGATAGAAGAACAAGGCGGAGATCCCAAAAAGACGAGGACTGAGAGATAGAAAAGGATGATGGTCGTACAGTCATTACGATCGTTTTTCGGCTTCTGGAATTGCGATTGAGATTGAGATTGAGATTGAGATTGTGATTGTGATTGAAATTGTGATTGTGATTGAGATTGGGATTGAGATCAGCTCGGGGGTGGTCGGGTGGATGAGGCTTCACATTGAGGCAATCTGATAGATTTTGTAACGCAGATCACAACTACTTGTAAATCTGCACAAATAATAAAATTCTCTCTCTCCTTGTTCTGCGTATACTCTGTTTGCCTTCTTTATATCTTGTGGTGTCGAAACCCATGATTTTGTGTGACATTGTGACTCAAGTTTAGGAGACTTGTTACAAGTGGTATCAGAGCAGAGTTGCATTTCGGGACAAGATGCACGCTTTGAAGAAGAAGATAGAAGAACAAGCGGAGCTTATCCGTAGATTCAGTGCAGAATTACATAAAGAAAGATCCAACAAACAAAAAGAGGCTACTGCAAACGCTTTCATGGACCTCAATGCTGAAGGTGGTAATGGTGCGGGCACATCAAATGCACGTAGAGCTAGACGGCAACGTGAACCTGAAGAGGACGATGATGCAGGTGAATTTGCACTCAAGCAAGTGTTCAAAAGAGCAAAATTAAATGAATTTGATGGTGAGAAGAAAAGTGGAGAGGATCTTGAAGCATTGATTGAGGAACTTGAAGATTTCTTTGACCTGCGCGTACTGAATATTTTTATCTCTCACAAGCTCAAGCTGATTCCTCACTGTTTTTGAGTTAGAGGGTTTTGAAAAGTGTCGTTTTCCAACACTTAAAAAAAAAAAAGAAGCCTTCATTCATTGATCTTATTCATGTTCGCGGATTTAGAAAACGCACATGGGTATATGGGTTATTTTTGGGTGATTGACGTGTGTGTGAGTGCGTTGTAGGAATTACCTCTATTTTTGCAGGTACGATTCTTGATGGTGGACATAAAAAGTAGATGCATGAGTGGTCCGAAAGTCTTGCATGAGACCTACGAAAAGACGCTATCTTGGAGCATGCAGATTCTAAAAGTGCGGGTCTAGGAAAGCGTGATTGGTCCTGCGCTGGCGAAAGGCGGAGATCCCAAAAAGACGAAGACTGAGAGATAGAAAAGGATGATGGTCGTACAGTCATTACGATCATTTTTCGGCTTCTAGAATTGCAATTGAGATTGAGATTGAGATTGTGATTGTGATTGCGATTGGGATTGAGATCAACTCGGGGGTGGTCGGGTGGATGAGGCTTCACATTGAAGCAATCTGATAGATTTTGTAACGCAGATCAGAACTACTTGTAAATCTGCACAGATAATAAAATTCTCTCTCTTCTTTTTCTGCGTATACTCTGTTTGCCTTCTTTATATCTTCTGGTGTCGAAACCCATTATTTTGTGTGAGATTGTGACTCAAGTTTAGGAGACTTGTTACAAGTGGTATCAGAGCAGAGTTGGATTCCGGGACAAGATGCAGGCTTTGAAGCAGAAGATAGAAGAACAAGCGGAGCTTATCCCTAGATTGAATGCAGAATTACATAAAGAAAGATCCAACAAACAAAAAGAGGCTACTGCAAATGCTTTCATGGAACTCAATGCTGAAGGTGGTCTTGGTGCGGGCACATCAAATGCACGTAGAGCTATACGGCAACGTGAACCTGAAGAAGACGATGATGCAGGTGAATCTGCACTCAAGCAAGTGTTCAAAAGAGCAAAATTAAATGAATTTGATGGTGAGAAGAAAACTGGAGAGGATCTTGAAGCATGGATTGAGGAGCTTGAAGATTTCTTTGACCTACCCGTACTGAATATTTTTATCTCTCACAAGCTCAAGCTGATTCCTCACTGTTTTTGAGTTACAGGGTTTTGACAAGTGCCCTTTTCCAACACTTAAAAACAAAAAAAAAGAAGCCTTCATTCATTCATCTTATTCATGTTCAGGGATTTAAAAAACGCACATGGGTATATGGGTTATTTTTGGGTGATTGACGTGTGTGTGAGCGCGTTGCAGGGATTACCTCTATTTTTGCAGGTACGATTCTTGATGGTGGACATGAAAAGTAGATGCATGGGTGGTCCGGAGGTCTTGCATGAGACATGCGAAAAGACGCTATCTTGGAGCATGCAGATTCTAAAAGTGCGGGTCTAGGAAGGCGTGATTGGTCGTGCGCTGGCGAAAGGCGGAGATCCCAAAAAGACGAAGACTGAGAGATAGAAAAGGATGATGGTCGTACAATCATTACGATCGTTTTTCGGCTTCTGGAATTGCGATTGAGATTGAGATTGAGATTGTGATTGTGATTGAGATTGTGATTGTGATTGAGATTGGGATTGAGATCAGCTCGGGGGTGGTCGGGTGGATGAGGCTTCACATTGAAGCAATCTGATAGATTTTGTAACGAAGATCAGAACTACTTGTAAATCTGCACAGATAATAAAATTCTCTTTCTTCTTGTTCTGCGTATACTCTGTTTGCCTTCTTTATATCTTGTGGTGTCCAAACCCATTATTTTGTGTGAGATTGTGACTCAAGTTTAGGAGACTTGTTACAAGTGGTATCAGAGCAGAGTTGGATTCCGGGACAAGATGCAAGCTTTGAAGAAGAAGATAGAAGAACAAGCGGAGCTTAACCGTAGATTGAATGCAGAATTACATAAAGAAAGATGCAACAAACAAAAAGAGGCTACTGCAAATGCTTTCATGGAACTCAATGCTGAAGGTGGTAATGATGCGGGCACATCAAATGCACGTAGGGCTAGACAGCAACGTGAACCTGAAGAGGACGATGATGCAGGTGAATCTCCACTCAAGCAAGTGTTCAAAAGAGCAAAATTAAATGAATTTGATGGTGAGAAGAAAACTGGAGAGGATCTTCAAGCATGGATTGAGGAACTTGAAGATTTCTTTGACCTGCGCGTACTGAATATTTTTATCTCTCAGAAGCTCAAGCTGATTCCTCATTGTTTTTGAGTTATAGGGTTTTGAAAAGTGCCGTTTTCCAACACTTAAAAAAAAAAAAAAAAGAAGCCTTCATTCATTCATCTTATTCATGTTCGCAGATTTAGAGAACGCACATGGGTATATGGGTTATTTTTGGGTGATTGACGTGTGTGTGAGTGCGTTGCAGGGATTACCTCTATTTTTGCAGCTACAATTCTTGATGGTGGACATGAAAAGTAGATGCATGGGTGGTCCGGAAGTCTTGCATGAGACATGCCAAAAGACGCTATCTTGGAGCATGCAGATTCTAAAAGTGCGGGTCTAGGAAGGCGTGATTGGTCATGCGCTGGCGAAAGGCGGAGATCCCAAAAAGACGAAGACTGAGAGATAGAAAAGGATGATGGTCGTATAGTCATTACGATTGTTTTTCGGCTTCTGGAATTGCGATTGAGATTGAGATTGAGATTGAGATTGAGATTGTGATTGTGATTGAGATTGTGATTGTGATTGAGATTGGGATTGAGATCAGCGTATACTCTATTTGCCTTCTTTATATCTTGTGGTGTCGAAACCCATTATTTTGTGTGAGATTGTGACTCAAGTTTAGGAGACTTGTTACAAGTGGTATCAGAGCATAGTTGGATTTCGGGACAAGATGCAGGCTTTGAAGAAGAAGATAGAAGAAAAAGCGGAGCTTATCCGTAGATGGCGGAGATCCCAAAAAGACGAAGACTGAGAGATAGAAAAGGATGATGGTCGTACAGTCATTACGATCGTTTTTCTGCTTCTGGAATTGCGATTGAGATTGAGATTGAGATTGAGATTGAGATTGTGATTGTGATTGAGATTGTGATTGTGATTGAGATTGGGATTGAGATCAGCTCGGGGGTGGTTGAGTGGATGAGGCTTCACATTGAAGCAATCTGATAGTTTTTGTAATGCAGATCAGAACTACTTGTAAATCTGCAAATGCTTTCATGGACCTCAATGCTGAAGGTGGTAACGGTGCGGGCACATCAAATGCACGTAGAGCTAGACGGCAACGTGAACCTGAATAGGACAATGATGCACGTGAATCTGCACTCACGCAAGTGTTCAAAAGAGCAAAATTAAATGAATTTGATGGTGAGAAGAAAACTGGAGATTCTTGATGGTGGACATGACAAGTAGATGCATGGGTGGTCCGGAAGTCTTGCATGAGACATGCGAAAAGACCCTATCTTGGAGCATGCAAATTCTAAAAGTGCGGGTCTAGGAAGGCGTGATTGGTCGTGCGCTGGCGAAAGGCAGAGATCCCAAAAAGACGAAGACTGAGAGATAGAAATGGATGATGGTCGTAAAGTCATTACTGTTGGAGATAGACGTCTGCGGAAGCACGCGAACAGCACAAGGAAGAAGAAGAAGCTTGGAGCACAACACACAAGACTGAATGTATTACTAGAGAATGTACAAAGATAAGTAGCCCATTAGGGCAATAGGCGTATATACAAGCCGGGGGAAAAAAACCTCCTAAAGAGGGAAAAAAGTGCCTAGGCGGTCCTAGAGTGTTCATACACATCACTACCTAAATATATCAACAAATCCCCCCTGGGAGTGATGCGGTGAACAAGGAGCTGGCACTCATGTATAAGGAAGTGCCAAGCTATGTGGAAATCACTCCACAAAAGGAAGTAAGCCCAAAGCTTTGCGGAAAGCTTCAAACTTCTCCCTAGGCAGAGCCTTCGTGAAAAGGTCTGCAATGTTCTCCTGCGTGGGCACATATGCCAACCTGATCTCCCCAGCAGAGAACCTCTCCCTGACATAGTGATAATGCACCTCAATGTGCTTAGTGCGAGCATGGAACACAGGGTTCCTCGCAACTGCCAATGCGCTCTGACTGTCAGTGAAGATGGTGGTGGCAGAAGACTGGCCAACACCCAAATCAGCCATAAGGCGTCTGAGCCACACACACTCAACAGTCGCTGTGAAAGCTGCCCTATACTCAGCCTCACAACTGGAAGTGGCCACAGTAGGCTGCTTCTTGCTCAACCAAGATATACATGAGCTACCAAGCATGAAGCAAAAACCATTGGTGGACACACGAGTGTCATAGCAACCAGCCCAATCTGAGTCAGAAAAAGCATGCAAATCTAGCGGTAGTGATCCCCCCTTGGGATAAAACAACCCAAGTAGCCGAGTACCACTCAAGTAGCGAAAGATGCGCTTAACCGCTTTCCAATGCGTGACTCCTGGGCAATGCATAAACCTGCTCATCTGTGAGACAGCAAACTGAATATCTGGCCGAGTAATGCATAAGTAAATCAAGCATCCAACAGCCTGCTGATAGAGAACAGCATCAAATGCATCTCCAGCATCATGAAGACTCAATCGTAAACCTGTCTCCATAGGAGTGGCAATAGGCTTACAGTCTTCAAGGCCAAAACGCTGCAATAATGTGTCAATATATTTCGTTTGACACAAAGCCATTCCACCATCAACGTGCATAAACTGAATGCCCAAATAGTGATGCAAATGCCCCAAATCAGACATCTCAAATGAGGCATGCAAATCAGCCTTAAAATCAGCAATATGTGTCTCAATAGGACCAGTGAGCAGCATGTCATCAACATAGACAACAATGATCAGAAGCACATCATTAGCACGCTTAACATATAAGGTGCTTTGAGTTGGACTATTCTCAAAACCATGTGCAATCAGATAGGCATGTATCTTCTCATACCAAGCACGTGGTGCTTGCTTTAAACCATATAATGCCTTCTTTAACCTGCAAACCTGGTTTTCATGCCCTTTCTGCACAAAGCCACGGGGCTGAAAAACATACACTTCTTCATGCAAGTCACCATTCAGAAATGCTGTTTTAATGTCCAACTGATGTACATTCCAACCATGATGGGCTGCAAGTGCACAAATGCTGCGAACAGTAGTCATACGGCATGTAGGTGCAAAGGTCTCATCAAAATCAATGCCTCTTTCCTATGCATAACCCTTTGCAACAAGCCTGAAAAGTTGCCTCATTAGGACCAGCACTAGCCTGCCCACCTGTAAAAAGAGGCATCAAAGTATCATACATGTCTTTGGAGCTAACAGATGTCTCCTTAGTACATGAAAGCAATGGCTGAATAGCATCTTCCACAAAGACAACATCACGGCTAACCAAAATGCGTTTAGTCTGTGGATGATACAGACGATAGCCTTTACTTTCAGAACTGTACCCAACAAAAATACATTTTACTGCCTTATCATCCAATTTTCTGCGATGTTGTTCAGGCACTAATGCATATGCCAAACAACCAAAAACACGCAGATGAGCAACAGATGGCTTGCGGTCATGCCAAGCCTCATATGGAGTGATAGACTGCAACGCTTTAGTGGGACACCTGTTCAGTACATATGCTGCACACATGACAGCCTCAAGCCAGAAACTATGTGGTAAAGCCTGACTTTTGACCATGCACCTCGCCATCTCCATGAGTGACCTGTTTTTTCGTTCAGCAACTCCATTCTGTTGAGGTGTATACGGCACTGTACGCTGGTGTTTTATCCCACGTTCAGCCAGAAATGCATTAAAATCTGAAGACATATATTCCCCCCCTCGATTAGAATGGAGGGTGCCCATTTTACATGCTGACAGATTTTCAGCCAAAACCAAAAACTGTTTGAAGCACATGAACACTTCGGACTTTGCTTTGGGTGGATATACCCATGCATGCCTGGAAAAATCATCAATGAAAGTCACGAAGTAAAGGTAATTTCCAAAAGAGGGTGTCCGCATAGGACCATAGACATCACTATGTACAAGCTGCAATTTCTGCGTAGCCCGAACTGAACCATCTTTTGGAAAGGAAGAACGCTGCATTTTGCCCAAAATACAGCCTTCACAAACATGTTTTCCAGGTGCCTCAAGTTTGGGCAAAGAGGACACCATTTCAGATTTTTGCAGGCGTAACAAACTAGCAAAATTCAGATGACCAAATCGTGCATGCCAAAGCTTTGCATCTCACATAGCCTGAGAATCATGAACTGCACATGCCGAATCATTCACAGATCTTTCATAGTCTATGAGCTTATACAGCCCACGACATAAAATGCCAGAAGCAATAATCACATCGCCATTTGAGAGATCATGGACTGTACACCTGTCATCAACGAATTTCACAACCAAGCCAATCTTGGCTAATGCAGAAACTGATAACAGGTTCTTTTTTATCCCTGGCACAAATAAAGCATCTGACAAAGTGAAAGAACTACCATCAGTAGTAGTCAGAATGATCTTACCAACTCCCATAACAGGATAAGAGGAGTTATTGGCGCATGTGACAGTATTCCCTGTAGGGGTAGGCTCGAGTGAAGAGAAGAAACTGCGCTGTGAGGTAATATGTTTGGTCGCCCCACTGTCAAAGTACCAAACATCTGAGTCTACTGTAGACATGCACTGATCATGAGAAGATGGGTCAAAATTGTAGACAGTAGTAAACGCCCATTCTTCTTCCTGCACAAGATTTGCAGACTCTGTTTTTGGTGTAGAGGCCTCTGCAACAACCATTCCAGCCTCTTTCTTCTTTGCCTCTTTAGCAGCCAGTTTTGGACAGTTTTTTATAATATGATCATTTCCTTTACAGTACTTGTAGAACAATTTCTGCTTTTCTGATTTCTTTTCATCTTTATCCTGGTTCTTCGATTGTGCAGCATTTGCAAATTTCTGCTTGCTAGTAGAAGAGCTCCATTTTCCTTTGCCCTTCTGACTAGCCAGGAAAGCTTGATCTGCAACACGCATAATGGACTTGTTCTGCCTGGACTGATCTTCCTGCAACAGAACAGAGACTAATTCCTCAAATGACAAGGCATTCGGATTGCCTTTCATCATCAACTGAAGAGTAGAGGCAAAACTCTGATATGAATCAGGAAGACCATTCAGAACGGTTTGCACAAGTGAGCTATCTGGTATAACCTCATCAGCAGAAATCAATTGTTCCTTCAGGTCTTTGATCTTTGTAAGAAAATTGTCCATAGAATCACCTTCATTCATGTGCTCACTCTCCAACTGTTTTCGGAGGTAAGCAACGCGAGCCTCATTCCTAGCCTGGTACAAAGTGGTAAGTGTATCCCAAGCATCCTTTGCTGTTCTGCAAGAGCGAATGTGAGGAATAATGGCACGTTTGACAGACAAGGCTATCAATGCATGTGCCTGGGCATCTCTGCCATCCCAACGAATCTGCTCTGCAGTAGGTGCAGCAGAAACAGCAGCACGAACAAGAATCTACGGAATATCATCTTCGACACCATCTTCATCAGCTCCAACACCTGTATTTGCAGTACCTGTCGTTACAGGTGTAACAGGACGTCTTTCAACACCCTGCACAATGTTCCACAATCCTTTTGCAACCAGTACATGTCGCATCATATAAGCCCATAATGGGTAGTTGGTACCATCCAACTTATCCTCAACAACCAACATACGAAATACATCACTGCTTTCAGCCATGGCCAGTGACTAAAATACCTTGATGCAGAAAATTGACTGTATCTCAAAAAGTTGAACAAAACTACCCAGACGAGTTCTGCTAGACCTGTAGCAGACTTCGAGACGCTTAAACTGGCAAACAGAAACTAGTATATACCTTTGGCACAAAAGGACGAAATAGCCTGCACAAGCGCTGTGATAGTGCATTCGGAGGCCGAAATGAGCTCAGATCTCGAAAACACCCTGAGTATGCTCACCAAATTTCGTGCGAATCTGAGACTGCAAACGGAGGAGTGTCGACGATGCCCTAGAAGAAGCGACGACCTGCTCTGATACCAATTGTTGGAGATAGACGTCTGCAGAAGTACGCGAACAGCACAAGGAAGAAGAAGAAGCTTGGAGCACAACACACAAGACTGAATGTATTACTAGAGAATGTACAAAGATAAGTAGCCCATTAGGGCAATAGGCGTATATACAAGCCGGGGGAAAAAAACCTCCTAAAGAGGGAAAAAAGTGCCCCGGCGGTCCTAGAGTGTTCACACACATCACTACCTAAATATATCAACAATTACGATCGTTTTTCGGCTTCTGGAATTGCGATTGAGATTGAGATTGAGATTACGATTGAGATTGTGATTGTGATTGAGATTGTGATTGTGATTGAGATTGGGATTGAGATCAACTCGGGGGTGGTCGGGTGGATGAGGCTTCACATTGAAGCAATTGGATAGATTTTGTAACGCAGATCAGAACTACTTGTAAATCTGCACATATAATAAAATTCTCTCTCTTCTTGTTCTGCGTATACTCTGTTTGCCTTCTTTATATCTTGTGGTGTCGAAACCCATTATTTTGTGTGAGATTGTGACTCAAGTTTAGGAGACTTGTTACAAGTGGTATCAGAGCAGAGTTGGATTCCAGGACAAGATGCAAGCTTTGAAGAAGAAGATAGAAGAACAAGCGGAGCTTATCCGTAGATTGAATGCAGAATTACATAAAGAAAGATCAAACAAACAAAGAGAGGCTACTGCAAATGCTTTCATGGACCTCAATGCTGAAGGTGGTAATGGTGCGGGCACATCAAATGCACGTAGAGCTAGACGGCAACGTTAACCTGAAGAGGACGATGATGCAGGTGAATTTGCACTCAAGCAAGTGTTCAAAAGAGCAAAATTAAATGAATTTGATGGTGAGAAGAAAAGTGGAGAGGATCTTGAAGCATGGATTGAGGAACTTGAAGATTTCTTTGACCTACGCGTACTGAATATTTTTATCTCTCACAAGCTCAAGCTGATTCCTCACTGTTTTTGAGTTACAGGGTTTTGAAAAGTTCCGTTTTCCAACACTTTCAAAAAAAAAAAAAAAAAGAAGCCTTCATTCATACATCTTATTCATGTTCACGGATTTAGAAAACGCACATGGGTATATGGGTTATTTTTGGGTGATTGACGTGTGTGTGCGTTGCAGGGATTACCTCTATTTTTGCAGGTATGATTCTTGATGGTGCACATGAAAAGTAGATGCATGGGTGGTCCGGAAGTCTTGCATGAGACATGCGACAAGACGCTATCTTGGAGCATGCAGATTCTAAAAGTGCGGGTCTAGGAAGCCGTGATTGGTCGTGCACTGGCGAAAGGCGGAGATCCCAAAAAGACGAAGACTGAGAGATAGAAAAGGATGATGGTCGAACAGTCATTACGATCGTTTTTTGGCTTCTAGAATTGCGATTGAGATTGAGATTGAGATTGAGATTGAGATTGTGATTGTGATTGAGATTGTGATTGTGATTGAGATTGGGATTGAGATCAGCTCGGGGGTGGTCGGGTGGATGAGGCTTCACATTGAAGCAATCTGATAGATTTTGTAACGTAGATCAGAACTACTTGTAAATCTGCACAGATAATAAAATTCTCTCTCTTCTTGTTCTGCGTATACTCTGTTTGCCTTCTTTATATCTTGTGGTGTCGAAACCCATTATTTTGTGTGAGATTGTGACTCAAGTTTAGGAGACTTGTTACAAGTGGTATCAGAGCAGAGTTGGATTCCGGGACAAGATGCAGGCTTTGAAGAAGAAGATAGAAGAACAAGCGAAGCTTATCCGTAGATTGAATGCAGAATTACATAAAGAAAGATCCAACAAACAAAAAGAGGCTACTCCAAATGCTTTCATGGACTTCAATGCTGAAGGTGGTAATGGTGCGGGCACATCAAATGCACGTAGAGCTAGACGGCAACGTGAACCTCAAGAGGACGATGATGCAGGTGAATCTGCACTCAAGCAAGTGTTCAAAAGAGCACAATTAAATGAATTTGATGGTGAGAAGACAACTGGAGAGGATCTTGAAGCATGGATTGAGGAACTTGAAGATTTCTTTGACTTGCGTGTACTGAATATTTTTATCTCTCACAAGCTCAAGCTGATTCCTCACTATTTCTGAGTTACACGGTTTTGAAAAGTGCCGTTTTCCAACACTTAAAAAAAAAAAAAAGAAGCCTTCATTCATTCATCTTATTCATGTTCGCGGATTTAGAAAACACACATGGGTATATGGGTTATTTTTGGGTGATTGACGTGTGTGTGAGTGCATTGCAGGGATTACCTCTATCTTTGCAGGTACGATTCTTGATGGTGGACATGAAAAGTAGATGCATGGGTGCTTCGGAAGTCTTGCATGAGACATGCGAAAAGACGCTATCTTGGAGCATGCAGATTCTAAAAGTGCGGGTCTAGGAAGGCGTGATTGGTCGTGCACTGGCGAAAGGCGGAGATCCCAAAAAGACGAAGACTGAGAGATAGAAAAGGATGATGGTCGTACAGTCATTACGATCGTTTTTCGGCTTCTGGAATTGCGATTGAGATTGAGATTGAGATTGAGATTAAGATTGTGATTGTGATTGAGATTGTGACTGTGATTGAGATTGGGATTGAGATCAGCTCGGAGGTGGTCGGGTGGATGAGGCTTCACATTGAAGCAATCTGATAGATTTTGTAACGCAGATCAGAACTACTTGTAAATCTGCACAGATAATAAAATTCTCTCTCTTCTTGTTCTGCGTATACTCTGTTTGCCTTCTTTATACCTTGTGGTGTCGAAACCCATTATTTTGTGTGAGATTGTGACTCAAGTTTAGGAGACTTGTTACAAGTGGTGTCAGAGCAGAGTTGGATTCCGGGACAAGATGCAGGCTTTGAAGAAGAAGATAGAAGAACAAGCGGAGCTTATCCATAGATTGAATGCAGAATTACATAAAGAAAGATCCAACAAACAAAGAGAGGCTACTGCAAATGCTTTCATGGACCTCAATGCTGACGGTGCTAATGGTGCGGGCACATCTAATGCACGTAGAGCTAGACGGCAACGTGAACCTCAAGAGGACGATGATGCAGGTGAATCTGCACTCAAGCAAGTGTTCAAAAGAGCACAATTAAATGAATTTGATGGTGAGAAGAAAACTGGAGAGGATCTTCAAGCATGGATTGAGGAACTTGAAGATTTCTTTGACCTACGCGTACTAAATATTTTTATCCTCACAAGCTCAAGCTGATTCCTCACTGTTTTTGAGTTACACGGATTTGAAAAGTGCCGTTTTCCAACACTTTAAAAAAAAAAAAAAAGCCTTTATTCATTCACTTATTCATGTTCGCGGATTTAGAAAACGCACATAGGTATATGGGTTATTTTTGGGTGATTGACGTGTGTGGGAGTGCGTTGCAAGGATTACCTCTATTTTTGCAGGTACGATTCTTGATGGTGCACATGAAAAGTAGATGCATGGGTGGTTCGGAAGTCTTGCATGAGACATGCAAAAAGACGCTATCTTGGAGCATGGAGATTCTAAAAGTGCGGGTCTAGAAAGGCGTGATTGGTCGTGTGCTGGCGAAAGGCGGAGATCCCAAAAAGACGAAGAGTGAGAGATAGAAAAGGATGATGGTCGTACAGTCATTAGGATCGTTTTTTGGCTTCTGGAATTGCGATTGAGATTGAGATTGAGATTGAGATTGAGATTGTGATTGTGATTGTGATTGAGATTGGGATTGAGATTGAGATCAGCTCGGGGGTGGTCGGGTGGATGAGGCTTCACATTGAAGCAATCTGATAGATTTTGTAACGCAGATCAGAACTACTTGTAAATCTACACAGATAATAAAATTCTCTCTCTTCTTGTTCTGCGTATACTCTGTTTGCCTTCTTTATATCTTGTGGTGTCGGAACCCATTATTTTGTTTGAGATTGTGACTCAAGTTTAGGTGACTTGCTACAAGTGGTATCAGAGCAGAGTTGGATTCCGGGACAAGATGCAGGCTTTGAAGAAGAAGATAGAAGAACAAGCGGAGCTTATCCGTAGATTGAATGCAGAATTACATAAAGAAAGATGCAACAAACAAAAAAAGGCTACTGCAAATGCCTTCATGGACCTCAATGCTGAAGGTGGTAATGGTGCGGGCACATCAAATGCACGTTGTCGTCGGGGTTCATGGAAAGGAGGGTGGAGGGAATGGAAACAGCTTTGCTTGGGGTACATAGGACCACTCAAGATGGGATAAAATCCAAAGTATTTTTAGTGTGGCTAGAATCTTTTAAAGAACTAAGGTTTAAAGTTGCATGAATTTACAATAGCTATGGATGACCTAATATGATTTTATTATTTCAAACTCAATTTTTGCTTGACGGTCAAACTCACCTTTCAAATTACGAAAACGCTTACAAACCATAAAGCATATGTCCCTTACAATGACAAAAGATATGTTAATATGTGTTCACAGCAAATTCGTCATACAATACCAAAATGCAACAGCGAACCTACACATGTTCTTCCATATATGCAAGTAAAGAGTTCCAACATCACCATCTTAAACTATGAATAATGTGATGTAATCTATAATCTTTGCTCACAATGAAGATGCAATTCTGTGGCATTAAGCTTATATCTATGTTTCACTGTTGAACAGCAAATGAATATGCACTCCAGATTCTCCAGCCAAGAACAATAATGTAACAATAATGCGCTCCGTTGGATTTGCACAGACATAGATATTCGCAATGAGAAACCAACATGGCCTGTGAAATCAATTATAGAACTATGCAGGCACGTATCCAGTCATCATTAGAAGAGAAAAAAAACAATGCATACCTAAAATAAAATTGTGCATGCATGCGCATGTGCATGTGTGTGGGGGCATGCATGTGGCTTGGGTGTGGGCATAGATGTGGGCATGGGCATGTGAACGCTAACATCCAACTACGTCTGATATAAAAGCAAAATTCCTAGAACTACATGCCTCAACCGACTATCATAGTTCCTGCCCCTTCATCTGTTAAAATTTCTAAGAACAGTGAGTGAGGTAAGCGACCATCAACTATACTAGCTGTTCTTACTCCTTGAGCTAATGATCTTACACCAGTTCTCATTGCGGTAAACATCTACTTGAGTGACATGCCTCGTTAACTCAGCAATAGCAACCTGTCTTAGCTGTCCAAAATAAAATACCTTCAATCATGAACACTGTAATGAGATAAACAGTATGAACAATGACTAATATCAACAGACGCATAAGATCTCGAATTCTGTCATTCACTATCAACAATTCCATGGCTACTACCATAATCCTTAGCATGTGAACTTACTGGACAGACATATGATCATGTTATGCCAGAGACTTCAATAAAGCTCCATTGAAGATTTCAGAATCGTCCCACATTGGCCAATGGGCAAGCTGAGGAAACAGCAACACTGTTGCGTTTGGCACAAGATGCTCTGGTGGATGTGCAAGTCTGGAATCAAGATAAGGATCTTTTGCCCCCCATATGACTTCCACAGGTGTTTGAATATGCGAGCATCCAACTTTTGACCAGTACCCAGCATGAAGTGCTCTGTAGTAATTTATCATTCCCGTAAGAGCCCCAGGTGAAGCAAAGGCTTCCACATACCTATTGACGTCATCCTCAGAATGACTCTTGAAAGCATATAACATCCTTCGCAGAGCCCAGAACCTGTTAAATCTGAGAAATGCCTCTGGTATCCATGGAAGTTGGAAGAAAACAAAATACCAGCTCCTCAGGCGCTGTTGTACGCTGCTTTGATATAGATTACGGAAAGAGTGAAAATGAGGAGAGTTAACAATGATTATCTTCTTCACCCTATTCGGAAACATCTCTGCAAATGCCCAAACAGCAACTCCAAAAACTTGTGGACATCAGATTTTTGTCAACACGGAATGAGCGCCACAGATCCAAAGAATGAAACTTCTGAGAATACATATTGTATTACTGTACATATCCTGGAGAGATTATTAGCACAGAGATGATAACATGTCAAGCAATGTAGCCATAAATTCCATCTGCTTATCTGTATCTATCTTGCTGAATGGAGGAACATGCACAAATAAACACTTGGTTCCATGAATAGCAGCATGGCAAAGGGAGTGGTAATACACATAATTGCAAACAAAACGACCTGCATCGTCTGACAGAGCTACATTGAAGCCTTTCTTCACTAGAGAATCAACTAGCTCTGGTACAGGGAAATCCGTCTCTCTGACATGTGAAAGTCCATCTGCTGCTACAATAGGTGATCTCTGGGGTTTCCAGCCCATCTCATCTGGACAGCGAAATGTTGCCTCATTGATGGCTCTTCTTTCAATTGCAAACTTGCTCGCTCCACTATTAACGCCCATATGCACCCAGATGACTTGATCAGAGGGAGCTTCATTGGATCGTTCTGTGTCTTTTTGATGGAAGATATGTCTGCAGAAGCTTAAGCAGATCGGATAAGGCTCCTTCACCTGCCACTTCCAGAACAGATACGCTCCCTAGCTTTGCCCGTTGCTGTAAGCCTCTCTTTGCGATGTACTATCCTAGTCCTCCCCCCCTGATCCTCTTAAAAAAAACATAGTTGATGCCGGATCACAGCAGCGGCCGCCCTTTTTCTTGGCCACGCCAGTAATTAGCAGCCAGAAGAAGCTTTCTCTAATCTCTGGCCATCTTTTCCCTTCATCTCCCGTGCCTTCGACCTCCAGCAGCCGCCCCCTGGTGTTTGGTGGCTTTCAACAAAAAAACCGTAGGGGAGACGCAATCCGTTCTTTAACCAGGTGCTCCGTATTCTGACACGCCATCTTGAAGGGCTTCATAAACTGCCACGTCTTCCCTCTTGAGAGGCGAAATCTTCCTGGCACTTCTCATGAATGAGCAGACATGCGGCGCATCTTGATAACGAGACATACAGAAGCCTTCATGCATGCCAGAGCATAGAGGAGCGAAACCCTCCTCAAACGTGCGCTGCCCATGCTATATGCACGTCTTATCTCTGCCCATTACGAACAGCAGTTCTCTTCCATTTTTGAAGCCTCATCGCCCCACTTTCGGCAGCTTCTGCTGACATGTCCCCCCTTCACGCGATCTACCTAATATGGTATCGACTTTTCTGTTGGATTAGATACTTGGAAGTACTGTAAATATCCAGTTCGACGG
Organism: Ceratopteris richardii; assembly: GCA_020310875.1. Classification (NCBI taxonomy): domain Eukaryota; kingdom Viridiplantae; phylum Streptophyta; class Polypodiopsida; order Polypodiales; family Pteridaceae; genus Ceratopteris; species Ceratopteris richardii. Next base: position 94,699,326 of record CM035434.1, read on the forward strand.
GAGATCCAACCAGCACACACAAGTGATATCATCTTCTCGAAAGAACCAGCTTATTCAAAAAAAAAAAAAAAGATGCATAGAGTACACCGGAAAAATTCTACGATAGAGAACCCGAGGTATGGTATCCAGAATACACAGCAGATGAGATAACAAAAAGTGATGAGAAGAAACTCATAGCCACTGCTGCATCAGCTTTGGACCAGAAGTGCCGCGGATCGCGACCACATCCACCCCCTCTGAACCTGTGCATCCTCCGGATGCACCAGCATCGATCTCGGTATCTGCAAGTCTTCAAGAATCCAAATGTGAGTGAAATCAAGTGCATGGGTTAAAACAAATGTGCCTATGCACGGCCATGTAATGAGCCCTACATATGCATACTCTAAGTGCACAAGAAACAGCATGGTGCAAATAGGGAGATATTAGGAATTCGGTGTTGAGGATGTACACTCAAATTGAACTCACTTTTTCATCATGGATATACAATTCAATACAAGTGCAATCACTCGTGCAACTATGGGTTTTAACAAAAATATCACTCGTGCTCTTTACATTTCATTTATGCATATGTTAGGTGCATGAAGAGAAACAAAATGGTGTGAAAAATCGAGGGTTTTATGGTATCTAAGCAACGCTCACATCGCTCACAACTCCACTCTCTTACAGATGCAATCACTCTCCCTTACTGAGAACTATTCTCTCTTATCATTCAAAACTTGCTTTATTATTTTTCAATGATATTTACCTATCTAATTGTGCAGATGGACGTGCTTCTACGGAATTTCAAAGTCGTGTTTCCTATATATTTTTACATGCATATTTGGCATGCAATGCATCTCAAAAATGGTGCAAAGAAAAGATCAGGGTTAAAGCACGATAGCTAATGGAAAAGATTTTCAGGGCTTTGTTCTTGAGTCATCATCTCCGTTGGCTTTGCTTGATCATTCCTGCACTCATAGAAACTAAACAAACCATGAGAAACATCAAATCATATGACACAATATGTACATGCAATCCATGAAAAAACTTCAAAAACCATTTGCAATAAACCATAAAGATGTAATTTGAAAGTGGTTGCCTCCTGCATAATCCATCAAACTCCTAGATCTCCAATTAGCTCCATATCAACACCTGTTCTTATAAACTCAGAAAACACATTAGTAGCATCATATTCAAAAAGATTATTTTGAAAAATTTTCATTTTCTTGAGAGCTAGATGCATTTTCTTGCTCTATTTATTTATGCATTTATTTGTTTATTTATTTATTTATTTATTTTTTATATTTGCTTTTATCCATCTCGAAAAATCAAAACATAATTATTAAGTATTTACATACTTATATTTACAAAAGTCACTTTTGAATTTCTTGTGAATACAGGAAATTCCTTTCCAATACATTTTCACAAATAAATTCTCCAAAGAAGGTATGTTTAAAAACAAGCCATCTTTGAATTGCACCAATCAGTGTTGCATTCATAAATACAGTAAATATGTATACAAGCCACCTTTTTTGCTTGTCTACCTCTTGGCAACTTGTTTGGTCTTTGTAACTCTCGGAGAATTTGGATATCCATATTTCAATTATCTGAGCATGAGTATCTTTATTTATGATTCTTTCAAATTCATCATGTGCAGAGTCATGAATACATGTATATGAAGTTTGAAATTTGCATATGTTTGATTCATAATTGAAATTTTCTTGTAAGCATGTATTTTCTTTTATTTCATGCTTGAGATCATTTATAGGAGTTTTATTCCTTTCAAAATCTTCTATCATGTCTCCATCACCGTTAAGATGAGGTTTTTGAATAGAATCATTTGAATCCCACTTCAAATGGAAGTGTTCATCATACTCAGACATCAAGACACAGTCATCTTTATTCTCCATGGCAAAATCATTTCTTTCTGACTGGGTTTCGGAAATTATGAAGTCTGCTTCTTTCTCCAATCTTTCCAGGAACTCTTCATCATTGTCTTTTTCCAGATTCATTTGCCCATTTTCATGAAGAGACTCGATATCACTGAATCCAAGAAAGTCTTCATCTTCAATATCACTAGAGACTTTCTTATCAAGATCAATCTCATCATAATTTTTACACCTTATAGGACAGTGCATGTAGATTGACGGGAACTCAACTTCTTTATTCAAGATCCCATCATAGAATTCTTCATATCTCTCAATCATTTCTTGCTCATTCTCTTCAGAGGATGTACTTAGTCCACCTTCTTCAAGCATTGATTCTTCAATCACTGATTCTTGCTCAAGAATCTCATCATGTATGAGAATCTCAACATACGCATCCAAATCAACTTGAGCTTCATCGTTGCAATTGTTTGACTCAATAGTTTTACATTGGATATCCTTCAATGCTATACACGCATCTGATTTATCATATGTCACAATAAACATTTCATCTGCCACTTTATGCTCAATTTCTTCAACGTGTGGACTCAACTCAACATGATTATTTTTGACATACATATCAGTGTTCAGAGGAATGATCAATGGTATTTTCTCATCCTCCTCATATTTATTCATATTTCTCTCTTCATAGAATGTAGCTTCATTTACATACATATTATTTTGAACTCCATCCAACTTATCCTCTTTTTTATGTGTGAGATCTTTGTCCAATGTGACATCACTCAAAAGAATATCAGTATCTTGATCTTGATCTTGATCTAGACTATCCGTAGGATTAGGATCATGCTTATCACCATTGCCATACACATCACTATCTAGAGGACTTATCATTTGTACATCCTCTAGATTAGCATCATACTCATCTTCGTCATCACACATTTCAACCTCTGGAGGACTCATTATTTGCATGTCCTCCTTCATATAAGTAAGTTCGTTTTCTTGCATCTCTGTATGCATGTATAATGCGGATTCCTGCATATCCATTTTCTTACCCATCGGATCTTCTATTGACAGGTCCTTAGATTCAACATCATGTTCCATGGGAGTTTCTTCATGTAATTCAATCATTAGATCAGAAGTTCTATCCGAATCTTGTGTTAGAAAAGGATCATCACCATCAAGTGACATCCAATCATACTCCAGATCTTGCCCGATGTCATCATGTAAGGATGCATCTCGAGCTCGATCTTCAGACATATTTATTAGGTTCTCTATTTGTATCTCATCTTTTATCTCCATTTGGTCACCTATGAGCCTTCTAGATATCTCTATCTCTTTGTTTGCATCTTGATATGTTTCTTGATTTGTTTGATTATCTTTTATTCGATGTGAGGAGTTTATCGGAGTAGAGGAAGCTTCATCTTGATTTCTTGTTGGGTTTTGTTGGTTTTTGTTTTGTTTTATGTTTGTTGTTTGTTTGGTTTGATGTTGGTTTAGTTTGGTTTGATTTTGATTTAGTTTGGTTTGATTTTGATTAGCTTCCACTTGCTCTTTTGATCCTCCCATCTTCGGGCTTTGTCCACTTATGGCACCTAAAGATATAATCATTGTAAAGAAGTCTAGGGGCTCTTGGCACCTTGTAACCTTTGAGGTTACATCAATCGCACTTTTAGAAGTTTCTTCATATTTCTCATCATCACTATGAATATTAAGCCCATGCATATCTACTTCATGCCCAAATGGGGTCTCTACAACCTCATGGACTTGAACATTATTCACGATTGGTAAAATGCTTGGAACATGGTTATAATTTTCATCTCTTTGAAGATCTGTTCTCCAATCATTTAAAAATTTCTCTATTGTTTGTTGTTTCTTTACGTATTTCATCACAGCTTCATGGACGAGCATCCAATCCTCTGTGAGTCCTGAGTCGGAGTCTATATCTTGAAGAAGTGGAATTAACTCCTCTCGGGCATTAACATCGATTGTTCGAAGAAACAACGAAACCCTTTCATGACTCATGCACCTCTTATCGTGCTCGGAAAGATCATCATATTGTCTCTCAAACTCTTCTTTGATCTCAAGAATTGGTCGGTCTTTGGGCATATGAACCCACCTCAGGAAAGATCTACGAGTTACTTTATCAAGATCCTCTAGCATAAACTGCTTGAGGAGTGTCGCTTTGTATTGGGACCATGTCGTTTGATTTATTCGCATTATTTGGTCTCGTATGTCGTATCCCGACACATAGATAAAGTTTTCGCATAGTTCTTTTTCCGTCATCGGACTTAGTCCGACACCTAGATATTTGGCCTCGAGTTCATATTCCTTGCAGAACTTTGAGACATTCTTTCCATTAAAAAAGCCACACCGATTGACTAGACGTTCATGAAGTGATTGGATGGCTTTTTGACGCCTATCCTCTTCTTGAAATCGTAGGAATTGAGCTAGGATCTCTTCCATTTTGATTATGCTAATCTTTGTGGCTCTAATTCACTCACCCCCTCCTTTCACGTCGGGTTCACCAGCAATGTCGTCGGGGTTCATGGAAAGGAGGGTGGAGGGAATGGAAACAGCTTTGCTTGGGGTACATAGGACCACTCAAGATGGGATAAAATCCAAAGTATTTTTAGTGTGGCTAGAATCTTTTAAAGAACTAAGGTTTAAAGTTGCATGAATTTACAATAGCTATGGATGACCTAATATGATTTTATTATTTCAAACTCAATTTTTGCTTGACGGTCAAACTCACCTTTCAAATTACGAAAACGCTTACAAACCATAAAGCATATGTCCCTTACAATGACAAAAGATATGTTAATATGTGTTCACAGCAAATTCGTCATACAATACCAAAATGCAACAGCGAACCTACACATGTTCTTCCATATATGCAAGTAAAGAGTTCCAACATCACCATCTTAAACTATGAATAATGTGATGTAATCTATAATCTTTGCTCACAATGAAGATGCAATTCTGTGGCATTAAGCTTATATCTATGTTTCACTGTTGAACAGCAAATGAATATGCACTCCAGATTCTCCAGCCAAGAACAATAATGTAACAATAATGCGCTCCGTTGGATTTGCACAGACATAGATATTCGCAATGAGAAACCAACATGGCCTGTGAAATCAATTATAGAACTATGCAGGCACGTATCCAGTCATCATTAGAAGAGAAAAAAAACAATGCATACCTAAAATAAAATTGTGCATGCATGCGCATGTGCATGTGTGTGGGGGCATGCATGTGGCTTGGGTGTGGGCATAGATGTGGGCATGGGCATGTGAACGCTAACATCCAACTACGTCTGATATAAAAGCAAAATTCCTAGAACTACATGCCTCAACCGACTATCATAGTTCCTGCCCCTTCATCTGTTAAAATTTCTAAGAACAGTGAGTGAGGTAAGCGACCATCAACTATACTAGCTGTTCTTACTCCTTGAGCTAATGATCTTACACCAGTTCTCATTGCGGTAAACATCTACTTGAGTGACATGCCTCGTTAACTCAGCAATAGCAACCTGTCTTAGCTGTCCAAAATAAAATACCTTCAATCATGAACACTGTAATGAGATAAACAGTATGAACAATGACTAATATCAACAGACGCATAAGATCTCGAATTCTGTCATTCACTATCAACAATTCCATGGCTACTACCATAATCCTTAGCATGTGAACTTACTGGACAGACATATGATCATGTTATGCCAGAGACTTCAATAAAGCTCCATTGAAGATTTCAGAATCGTCCCACATTGGCCAATGGGCAAGCTGAGGAAACAGCAACACTGTTGCGTTTGGCACAAGATGCTCTGGTGGATGTGCAAGTCTGGAATCAAGATAAGGATCTTTTGCCCCCCATATGACTTCCACAGGTGTTTGAATATGCGAGCATCCAACTTTTGACCAGTACCCAGCATGAAGTGCTCTGTAGTAATTTATCATTCCCGTAAGAGCCCCAGGTGAAGCAAAGGCTTCCACATACCTATTGACGTCATCCTCAGAATGACTCTTGAAAGCATATAACATCCTTCGCAGAGCCCAGAACCTGTTAAATCTGAGAAATGCCTCTGGTATCCATGGAAGTTGGAAGAAAACAAAATACCAGCTCCTCAGGCGCTGTTGTACGCTGCTTTGATATAGATTACGGAAAGAGTGAAAATGAGGAGAGTTAACAATGATTATCTTCTTCACCCTATTCGGAAACATCTCTGCAAATGCCCAAACAGCAACTCCAAAAACTTGTGGACATCAGATTTTTGTCAACACGGAATGAGCGCCACAGATCCAAAGAATGAAACTTCTGAGAATACATATTGTATTACTGTACATATCCTGGAGAGATTATTAGCACAGAGATGATAACATGTCAAGCAATGTAGCCATAAATTCCATCTGCTTATCTGCATCTATCTTGCTGAATGGAGGAACATGCACAAATAAACACTTGGTTCCATGAATAGCAGCATGGCAAAGGGAGTGGTAATACACATAATTGCAAACAAAACGACCTGCATCGTCTGACAGAGCTACATTGAAGCCTTTCTTCACTAGAGAATCAACTAGCTCTGGTACAGGGAAATCCGTCTCTCTGACATGTGAAAGTCCATCTGCTGCTACAATAGGTGATCTCTGGGGTTTCCAGCCCATCTCATCTGGACAGCGAAATGTTGCCTCATTGATGGCTCTTCTTTCAATTGCAAACTTGCTCGCTCCACTATTAACGCCCATATGCACCCAGATGACTTGATCAGAGGGAGCTTCATTGGATCGTTCTGTGTCTTTTTGATGGAAGATATGCCTGCAGAAGCTTAAGCAGATCGGATAAGGCTCCTTCACCTGCCACTTCCAGAATAGATACGCTCCCTAGCTTTGCCCGTTGCTGTAAGCCTCTCTTTGCGATGTACTATCCTAGTCCTCCCCCCCTGATCCTCTTAAAAAAAACATAGTTGATGCCGGATCACAGCAGCGGCCGCCCTTTTTCTTGGCCACGCCAGTAATTAGCAGCCAGAAGAAGCTTTCTCTAATCTCTGGCCATCTTTTCCCTTCATCTCCCGTGCCTTCGACCTCCAGCAGCCGCCCCCTGGTGTTTGGTGGCTTTCAACAAAAAAACCGTAGGGGAGACGCAATCCGTTCTTTAACCAGGTGCTCCGTATTCTGACACGCCATCTTGAAGGGCTTCATAAACTGCCACGTCTTCCCTCTTGAGAGGCGAAATCTTCCTGGCACTTCTCATGAATGAGCAGACATGCGGCGCAGCTTGATAACGAGACATACAGAAGCCTTCATGCATGCCAGAGCATAGAGGAGCGAAACCCTCCTCAAACGTGCGCTGCCCATGCTATATGCACGTCTTATCTCTGCCCATTACGAACAGCAGTTCTCTTCCATTTTTGAAGCCTCATCGCCCCACTTTCGGCAGCTTCTGCTGACATGTCCCCCCTTCACGCGATCTACCTAATATGGTATCGACTTTTCTGTTGGATTAGATACTTGGAAGTACTGTAAATATCCAGTTCGACGGGAGATCCAACCAGCACACACAAGTGATATCATCTTCTCGAAAGAACCAGCTTATTCAAAAAAAAAAAAAAAGATGCATAGAGTACACCGGAAAAATTCTACGATAGAGAACCCGAGGTATGGTATCCAGAATACACAGCAGATGAGATAACAAAAAGTGATGAGAAGAAACTCATAGCCACTGCTGCATCAGCTTTGGACCAGAAGTGCCGCGGATCGCGACCACAACGTAGAGCTAGACGACAACGTGAACCTGAAGAGGACGATGATGCAGGTGAATCTGCACTCAAGCAAGTGTTCAAAAGAGCAAAATTAAATGAAGTTGATGGTGAGAAGAAAACTGAAGAGGATCTTGAAGCATGGATTGAGGAACTTGAAGATTTCTTTGACCTGCGCGTACTGAATATTTATATCTCTCACAAGCTCAAGCTGATTCCTCACTGTTTTTGAGCTACAGGGTTTTGAAATGTGCCATTTTCCAACACTTACAAAAAAAAAAAAGAAGCCTTCATTCATTCATCTTATTCATGTTCGCAGATTTAGAAAATGCACATGGGTATATGGGTTATTTTTGGGTGATTCACGTGTGTGTGAGTGCGTTGCAGGGATTACCTCTATTTTTGCAGGTATGATTCTTGATGGTGGACATGAAAAGTAGATGCATGGGTGATCCAGAAGTCTTGCATGAGACATGCGAAAAGACGCTCCACAGATAATAAATAATAAAATTCTCTCTCTTCTTGTTCTGCGTATACTCTGTTTGCCTTCTTTATATCTTGTGGTGTCGAAACCCATTATTTTGTGTGAGATTCTGACTCAAGTTAAGCAGACTTGTTACAAGTGGTATCAGAGCAGAGTTGGATTCCGGGACAAGATGCAGGCTTTGAAGAAGAAGATAGAAGAACAGGCGGAGCTTATCCGTAGATTGAATGCAGAATTACATAAAGAAAGATCCAACAAACAAAAAGAGGCTACTGCAAATGCTTTCATGGACCTCAATGCTGAAGGTGGTAATGGTACGGGCACATCAAATGCACGTAGAGCTATACGGCAACGTGAACCTGAAGAGGACGATGATGCAGGTGAATCTGCACTCAAGCAAGTGTTCAAAAGAGCAAAATTAAATGAATTTGATGGAGACAAGAAAACTAGAGAGGATCTTGAAGCATGGATTGAGGAACTTGAAGATTTCTTTGACCTGTGCGTACTGAATATTTTTATCTCTCACAAGCTCAAGCTGATTCCTCACTGTTTTTGAGTTACAAGGTTTTGAAAAGTACCGTTTTCCAACACTTAAAAAAAAAAAATAAAGAAACCTTCATTCATTCATCTTATTCATGTTTGCGGATTTAGAAAACGCACATGGGTATATGGGTTATTTTTGGGTGATTCACGTGTGTGTGAGTGCGTTGCAGGGATTACCTCTATTTTTGCAGGTACGATTCTTGATGGTGGCTATGAAAAGTAGATGCATGGGTGGTCCGGAAGTCTTGCATGAGACATGCAAAAAGACGCTATCTTGGAGCATGCAGATTCTAAAAGTGCGGGTCTAGGAAGGCGTGATTGGTCGTACGCTGGCAAAAGGCGGAGATCCCAAAAAAACGAAGACTGAGAGATAGAAAAGGATGATGGTCATACAGTCATTACGATCGTTTTTTGGCTTCTAGAATTGCGATTGAGATTGAGATTGAGATTGAGATTGAGATTGTGATTGTGATTGAGATTGTGATTGTGATTGAGATTGGGATTGAGATCTGCTCGGGGGTGGTCGGGTGGATGAGGCTTCACATTGAAGCAATCTTATAGATTCTGTAACGCAGATCATAACTACTTGTAAATCTCCACAGATAATAAAATTCTCTCTCTTCTTGTTCTGCGTATACTCTGTTTGCCTTCTTTATATCTTCTGGTGTCGAAACCCATTATTTTGTGTGAGATTGTGACTCAAGTTTAGGAGACTTGTTACAAGTGGTATTAGAGCAGAGTTGGATTCCAAGACAAAATGCAGGCTTTCAAGAAGAAGATAGAAGAACAAGCGGAGCTTATCCGTAGATTGAATGCAGAATTACATAAAGAAAGATCCAACAAACAAAAAGAGGCTACTGCAAATGCTTTCATGGACCTCAATGCTGAAGGTGGTAATGGTGCGGGCACATCAAATGCACGTAGAGCTAGACGCCAATGGGAACCTGAAGAGGACGATGATGCAGGTGAATCTGCACTCACTGTTTTTGAGTTACAAGGTTTTGAAAAGTGCCGTTTTCCAACACTTAAAAAAAAAAAAAAAAGAAGCCTTCATTCATTCATCTTATTCATGTTTGCGGACTTAGAAAACACACATGGGTATATGGGTTATTTTTGGGTGATTGACGTGTGTGTGAGTGCGTTGCAGGGATTACCTCTATTTTTGCAGGTACGATTCTTGATGGTGGACATGAAAAGTAGATGCATGGATGGTCCGGAAGTCTTGCATGAGGCATGCGAAAAGATGCTATCTTGGAGCATGCAGATTCTAAAAGTGGGGGTCTAGGAAGGCGTGATTGGTCGTGCGCTGGCGAAAGGCGGAGATCCCAAAAAGACGAAGACTGAGAGATAGAAAAGGATGATGGTCGTACAATCATTACGATCGTTTTTCCGCTTCTGGAATTGCGATTGAGATTGAGATTGAGATTGAGATTGTGATTGTGATTGAGATTGTGATTGTGATTGAGATTGGGATTGAGATCAGCTCGGGGATGGTCGGGTAGATGAGGCTTCACATTGAAGCAATCCAATAGATTTTGTAGCGCAGATCAGAACTACTTGTAAATTTGCATAGATAATAAAATTCTCTCTCTTCTTGTTCTATGTATACTCTGTTTGCCTTCTTTATATCTTGTGGTGTCGAAACCCATTATTTCTCACTGTTTTAGAGTTACAGGGTTTTGAAAAGTGCCATTTTCCAACACTTAAAAAAAAAAAAGAAGCCTTCATTCATTCATCTTATTCATGTTCGCGGATTTAGAAAACACATAAAAGGATGAGTACGAAGACTGAGAGATAGAAAAGGATGATGGTCGTACAGTTTTTAGGATCATTTTTCGGCTTCTAGAATTGCGATTGAGATTGAGATTGAGATTGAGATTGAGATTGTGATTGTGATTGAGATTGTGATTGTGATTGAGATTGGGATTGAGATCAGCTCGGGGGTGGTCGGGTGCATGAGGCTTTACATTGAAGCAATCTGATAGATTTTGTAACGCAGATCAGAACTACTTGTAAATCTGCACAGATAATAAAATTCTCTCTCTTCTTGTTCTGCGTATACTCTGTTTGCCTTCTTTATATCTTGTGGTGTCGAAACCCATTATTCTGTGTGAGATTGTGACTCAAGTTTAGGAGACTTGTTACAGCGGGTCTAGGAAGGCGTGATTGGTCATGCGCTCGCGAAAGGCGGAGATCCCAAAAAGATGAAGACTGAGAGATAGAAAAGGATGATGGTCGTACAGTCATTACGATCGTTTTTCAGCTTCTGGAATTGCGATTGAGATTGAGATTGAGATTGAGATTGAGATTGAGATTGTGATTGTGATTGAGATTGTGATTGTGATTGAGATTGGGATTGAGATCAGCTCGGGGGTGGTGAGGTGGATGAGGCTTCACATTGAAACAATATAATAGATTTTGTAACGCAGATCAAAACTACTTGTAAATCTGCAGAGATAATAAAATTCTCTCTCTTCTTGTTCTGCGTATACTCTGTTTGCCTTCTTTATATCTTGTGGTGTCGAAACCCATTATTCTGTGTGAGATTGTGACTCAAGTTTAGGAGACTTGTTACAAGTGGTATCAGAGCAGAGTTGGATTCCGAGACAAGATGCAGGCTTTGAAGAAGAAGATAGAAGAATGAGCGGAGCTTATCCGTAGATTGAATGCAGAATTACATAAAGAAAGATCCAACAAACAAAAAGAGGCTACTGCAAATGCTTTCATGGACCTCAATGCTGAACGTGGTAATGGTGCGGGCACATCAAATGCACGTAGAGCTAGATGGCAACGTGAACCTGAAGAGGACGATGATGCAGGTGAATCTGCACTCAAGCAAGTGATCAAAAGAGCAAAATTAAATGAATTTGATGGTGAGAAGAAAACTAGAGAGGATCTTGAAGCATGGATTGAGGAACTTGAAGATTTCTTTGACCTGCACGTACTGAATATTTTTATCTCTCACAAGCTCAAGCTGATTCCTCACTGTTTTTGAGTTACAGGGTTTTGAAAAGTGCTGTTTTCCAACACTTCAAAAAAAAAAAAAGCCTTCATTCATTCATCTTATTCATGTTCGCAGATTTAGAAAACGCACATGGGTATATGGGTTATTTTTGGGTGATTCACGTGTGTGTGAGTGCGTTGCAGGGATTACCTCTATTCTTGCAGGTACGATTCTTGATGGTGGACATGAAAAGTAGATGCATGGGTGGTCCGGAAGTCTTGCATGAGACATGCGAAAAGACGCTATCTTGGAGCATGCACATTCTAAAAGTGCGGGTCTAGGAAGGCGTGATTGATCCTGCGCTGGCGAAAGGTGGAGATCCCAAAAAGACGAAGACTGAGAGATAGAAAAGGATGATGGTCGTACAGTCATTACGATCGTTTTTCGGCTTCTGGAATTGCGATTGAGATTGAGATTGAGATTGAGATTGAGATTGTGATTGTGATTGAAATTGTGATTGTGATTCAGATTGGGATTGAGATCAGCTCGAGGGTGGTTGGGTGGATGAGGCTTCACATTGAAGCAATCTTATAGATTTTGTAACGCAGATCAGAACTACTTGTAAATCTGCACAGATAATAAAATTCTCTCTCTTCTTGTTCTGCGTATACTCTGTTTGCCTTTTTTATATCTTGTGGTGTCAAAACCCATTATTTTGTGTGAGATTGTGACTCAAGTTTAGGAGACTTGCTACAAGTGGTATCAGAGCAGAGTTGGATTCCGGGACAACATGCAGGCTTTGAAGAAGAAGATAGAAGAACAAGCGGAGCTTATCCGTAAATTGAATGAAGAATTACATAAAGAAAAATCCAACAAACAAAAAGAGGCTACTGCAAATGCTTTCATGGACCTCAATGCTGAAGGTGGTAATGGTGCGGGCACATCAAATGCACGTAGAGCTAGACGACAATGTGAACCTGAAGAGGACGATGATGTAGGTGAATCTGCACTCAAGCAAGTGTTCAAAAGAGCAAAATTAAATGAATTTGATGGTGAGAAGAAAACTGGAGAGGATCTTGAAGCATGGATTGAGGAACTTGAAGATTTCTTTGACCTGCGCGTACTAAATATTTTTATCTCTCAAAGCTCAAGCTGATTCCTCACTGTTTTTGGGTTACAGGGTTTTGAAAAGTGTCGTTTTCCAACACTTAAAAAAAAAAAAAAAAAAGAGAAGCCTTCATTCATTCATCTTATTCATGCTCGCGGATTTAGAAAACGCACATGGGTATATGGGTTATTTTTGGGTGATTGACGTGTGTGTGAGTGCATTGCAGGGATTACCTCTATTTTTGCAGGTACGATTCTTGATGGTGGACATGAAAAGTAGATGCATGGGTGATCCGGAAGTCTTGCATGAGACATGCAAAAAGACGCTATCTTGGAGCATGCAGATTCTAAAAGTGCGGCTCTAGGAAGGCGTGATTGGTCGTGCGTTGGTGAAAGGCGGAGATCCCAAAAAGACGAAGACTGAGAGATAGAAAAGGATGATGGTCGTACAGTCATTACGATCGTTTTTCGGCTTCTGGAATTGCGATTGAGATTGAGATTGAGATTCTGATTGTGATTGAGATTGTGATTGTGATTGAGATTGGAATTGAGATCAGCTCGAGGGTGGTTGGGTGGATGAGGCTTCACATTGAAGCAATCTGATAGATTTTGTAACGCAGATCAAAACTACTTGTAAATCTGCACAGATAATAAAATTCTCTCTCTTCTTGTTCTGCGTATACTCTGTTTGCCTTCTTTATATCTTATGGTGTCGAAACCCATTATTTTGTGTGAGATTGTGACTCAAGTTTAGGAGACTTGTTACAAGTGGTATCAGAGCAGAGTTGGATTCCGGGACAAGATGCAGGCTTTGAAGAAGAAGATAGAAGAACAAGCGGAGCTTATCCGTAGATTGAATGCAGAATTACATAAAGAAAGATCCAACAAACAAAAAGAGGCTACTGCAAATGCTTTCATGGACCTCAATGCTGAAGGTGGTAATGGTGCGGGCACATCAAATGCACGTAGAGCTAGAGGACAACGTGAACCTTAAGAGGACGATGATGCAGGTGAATCCGCACTCAAGCAAGTGTTCAAAAGAGCAAAATTAAATGAATTTGATGGTGAGAAGAAAACTGGAGAGGATCTTGAAGCATGGATTGAGGAACTTGAAGATTTCTTTGACCTGCGCGTACTGAATATTTTTATCTCTCACAAGCTCAAGCTGATTCCTCACTGTTTTTGAGTTAGAGGGTTCTGAAAAGTGTCGTTTTCCAACACTTAAGAAAAAAAAAAAAGAAGCCTTCATTCATTCATCTTATTCATGTTCGCAGATTTAGAAAACGCAAATGGGTATATGGGTTATTTTTTGGTGATTGACGTGTGTATGAGTGCGTTGCAGGGATTACCTCTATTTTTGCAAGTACGATTCTTGATGGTGGACATGAAAAGTAGATGCATGGGTGGTCCGGAAGTCTTGCATGAGACATGCAAAAAGACGCTATCTTGGAGCATGCAGATTCTAAAAGTGCGGCTCTAGGAAGGCGTGATTGGTCGTGCGCTGGCGAAAGGCGGAGATCCCAAAAAGACGAAGACTGAGAGATAGAAAAGGATGATGGTCGTACAGTCATTACGATCGTTTTTCGGCTTCTGGAATTGCGATTGAGATTGAGATTGAGATTGAGATTCTGATTGTGATTGAGATTGTGATTGTGATTGAGATTGGAATTGAGATCAGCTCGGGGGTGGTCGGGTGGATGAGGCTTCACATTCAAGCAATCTGATAGATTTTGTAACGCAGATCAGAACTACTTGTAATGTGCACAGATAATAAAATTCTCTCTCTTATTGTTCTGCGTATACTTTGTTTGCCTTCTTTATATCTTCTGGTGTTGAAACCCATTATTTTGTGTGAGATTGTGACTCAAGTTTAGGAGACTTGTTACAAGTGGTATCAGAGCAGAGTTGGATTCCGGGACAAGATGCAAGCTATGAAGAAGAAGATAGATGAACAAGCGGAGCTTATCCGTAGATTTAATGCAGAATTACATAAAGAAAGATCCAACAAACAAAAAGAGGCTACTGCAAATGCTTTCATGGACCTCAATGCTGAAGGTGGTAATGGTGCGGGCACATCAAATGCACGTAGAGCTAGAGGACAACGTGAACCTGAAGAGGACGATGATGCAGGTAAATCCGCACTCAAGCAAGTGTTCAAAAGAGAAAATTTAAATGATTTTGATGGTGAGAAGAAAATTGGAGAGGATCTTGAAGCATGGATTGAGGAACTTGAAGATTTCTTTGACCTGCGCATACTGAATATTTTTATCTCTCACAAGCTCAAGCTGATTCCTCACTGTTTTTGAGTTACAGGGTTTTGAAAAGTGCCGTTTTCCAACACTTAAGAAAAAAAAAAAAAAGAAGCCTTCATTCATTCATCTTATTCATGTTCGCGGATTTAGAAAACGCACATGGGTATATGGGTTACTTTTGGGTGATTGACGTGTGTGTGAGTGCGTTGCAAGGATTACCTCTATTTTTGTAGGTACGATTCTTGATGGTGGACATGAAAAGTAGATGCATGGGTGGTCCGGAAGTCTTGCATGAGACATGCAAAAAGATGCTATCTTGGAGCATGCAGATTCTAAAAGTGCGGGTCTAGGAAGGCGTGATTGGTCGTGCGCTAGCGAAAGGCGGAGATCCCAAAAAGACAAAGACTGAGAGATAGAAAAGGATGATGGTCGTACAGTCATTACGATCGTTTTTTGGCTTCTGGAATTGCGATTGAGATTGAGATTGAGATTGAGATTGAGATTGTGATTGTGATTGTGATTGAGATTGGGATTGAGATCAGCTCGGTGGTGGTCGGGTGGATGAGGCTTCACATTGAAGCAATCTGATAGATTTTGTAACGCAGATCAGAACTACTTGTAAATCTGCACAGATAATAAAATTCTCTCTCTTCTTGTTCTGCGTATACTCTGTTTGCCTTCTTTATATCTTGTGGTGTCGAAACCCATTATTCTGTATGAGATTGTGACTCAAGTTTAGGAGACTTGTTACAATAAATAAATAAATAAATAAATAAATATATATATATATATATATATATATATATATATATATATATATATATATATATATATATATATATATATATATGCACATACATACATGCATATATATATACATAGATACATACATATACATGCATATAAGCACACTTATAGAACTATAGATATATACCTACATGTGCATATATACATTTTATACACACACAAGCACACATATATATGAATTAATTATATAATTAAAGTAATAAAACACATACTAAAAATAAACAATAATAAAAATCAATAGAACAAGACTTTTCATTACTAAATACCATACACACAATTCAAAACATAACTGGAATGATATATATATATATATATATATATATATATATATATATATATATATATATATATATATATATATATATATATATATATATATATATGTATGTGTATATATATATATATATATATACATACATATATATATATATATATATATATATATATATATATATATATATATATATATATATATATATATATATATATATATATATATATATATATATATATATATCAATGTTATTGCATATCCAATGTCATAATAAAAAATCCTAATCATCCTCCTCATCATCATCATCCTCATCATCACGATCATCCACATGATCTGATGTATCTGTAGTGGCATCATGGGTAGTGGTGCAAGCACTCTGACGATCGAGATCATCCCTCATGTGTATGTCTCTCCACCTCATCCATATCTGCCTCTCCATAATACTCCTCTATTACATATAATAAAGATAAATAAGTAAAACATATAAAACTTCCATAAAAATAAAATAATTATATGAAATTTAATAATACTCACAAATGCATCTGGATGATCTCGCATATACTCTCTCAAATGCTGATATCCAAAATGTGTAGCATACTCAATCTCATATTTCATAGGATATCAACCATAATCCTTTCGTAGCATTAAAAAAAACGATAATTAAATGTAAAACATTAATAAAACATATGAGAATTATATTTAATAAAAGTTATTAATCTGTATACCTTCTACTAAGGAAATGACTGCTAAAGACATAGCTGTCTATGAAAAAACTACCACGTCTCAGGTGGTATATTAGGTCTCTTCTAGTTTTTCTCCCACTATAGAATATCCCTTGTTATTTTACTCTCAAACAGAAAAAAAGAATCAGAATACATACACATACATACACACATAGCATGTGCATACACATATACATACACTTACACATACATACATACATACATACATACACATATACATACATACATACATACATACTAAATACACGCACACATACACATACTCACATATACATAGTAAACATATATATATATATATAATATATATATATATATATATATATATATATATATATATATATATATATAGATATATATATATATATATATATACACATGCACACATAAACATACATACATACATACACTTATACATACATACATACAAAATACATGCACACATAAACATATATACATACACACATACACCTATACATATCCACATATATGCATACACACATACACATGCATGCATATACACACATTCATACAAAATACATGCATTTATCCCACAAGAATGTGTATTTGTGTATATGTGAATATGTGTATGTGTAAATGTGTATATATGAATGTTTATGTATGTAAATAGTCAAATTATTAATATCTAATACCATTATTTGTAGATTCCGATCAATCAGACGGAACTCCATCACCATCTCCTTATCCTGTAAGGACTATATACTTTTAACTAAATAAACTATTAATTTTAAATATATTTCATAGATAAATAATTGATATATATTTTTTTCTTGTTATTATTAGATTCCGATCAATCAGAGGGCACTCCACCACCTCCTACCCATGCAACAACTTCACATATATCCTCTCATAGAAATTATGATGAATTTTACTATCAAGAGCATATTATATGTTGGTGTAAGTCTTGCTATGGCACGTATCAAAGACCACAATTGGAATGTATTGAACATGAGGTAGAGTATGGTACTTTTGAGCATGCACCACCACTTTGTCAATGTGATAATGCTTGGTATGTATTTTTTCTATAAATTAATGTCATTATTTTATTTTAAAACCATATACAAAATCAAATTATTGTTGATATACACGAATACTTGCTCGATGATGATGATGATAATAATTTTCATACTCATAATGCTAATATACCTTGTATACATCATGGACTTGTTGTTCATCAATTAGAAGTAGAGGTTTCTACACTACAATAGATCGAGCGTATACCGAGGCTTTTATCGAGGGAAATGAATGTGCCTATTTTTGCTCTGATGTAGGTGTAGATGTCGATATGTGCATCGGTACTAAAGCACCGGTATTGGCATCAATATTGGCATCAGTATGGGCATCGGTATGAGCATCGATATATGCGTCGGTATGAGCATTGGTATGAGCGTCGGTATAAACATCGGTATTACTAGCGTCCATATCGACGCCTTTGTTGGGTGTACCGTCGCATATACCGTCGCTCCCTGGGTGTACCGATGCTTTTTTCGATGACATTACTGGGAGTACCGTCCCGTATACCGACAACCATATCTGCAAAATTTGTTTTAGGCAAAGTGTGTTGTCTTTTGCTACAGCAACATTACCATGATGTTTCTTAACAAAAGACAATACACTCTGCCCAAAAAAAAACCGAGTACATGTGATGTGTACTCTAATGTCAACCAAAATATGATTTCATAAAATAGAATATTAGTGGACACAAAAGAGATAATCAGAATGAACCATGAACCATGTACAAAAAAATTTATATATTTCATAAATGAAGCACGTACAAGAGTTTGTCAAACCACTGTCATATATGACGCTTTTACAAAATGTGGCAAAGCAATGCATTGCCATATAAAAATCAAATACAAAATCAAAACTTTGGTGTTCCACTGCTATACACATGCAAAGAATGTTCCATATCAACAGTCCTGCAACAAAGAACATTAATGGAATGAGATAAATTCACATGAAATTCACAAACAACAAGTAAGAACCAAGTATATAAATTAATCACCTCATTGCAAATGCTCCCATGAAACAATCGCACCGCATCCCTCCAAGTCCTCCAATAGTGTAGTCAATCCATGACGATATCCGTAAGCCTCCTCCGTTCGTGTTGGAGGATGACCCATTGCCAGCTCCTACATTAAATATACAAAACATTAGAAGAACATACATGAAAAATGTTACACAAATAAATTCAATAAATGAAATGGTACTTACAAACTCATGACGCATCGTGTCATATCTGCGGCTGCCCAAATGTGACGGTCCAACTGTATCTAAACATGTAGTTGCAGCATCTCGCTGCTGGTGATATCGGTTAGGAGTCTATTGCTGCTCATCGGAAATCACATCCAACTCCTCAGCATCTAAATACAGGCTTTGGTAAGCGTGCTCTGAAAGCATCACGAGCCTCGGATCGTGCAGTGTGCAGAATCCACTCTAAACTGATAAGAGACTGTCCATCGGTTGGTCGGAACTCCTGATAAATCATTTGTGTGATATAATTCTTCCGATCTATATCATGTTCACTCCATTTCAGCATGATAGAGTGTCCAAACTATATGGAGCAAAGCTGTCGTATACGTTCACGCATTGCTTTCCCAGTCGCATCCATCACTGGAGCTCCATCTTGGATACATCTAAGGTACTCGTCCTAGGAGTAGAAGCGGGCGACACAACGTCCATTGCACTACCTCCACAACAGTCACCTCCTCCAAACTTACCTGTAGATCCACTCCTAGAACCTCCTACTATAGAGCATGACCTCGACCTACGAGACGGGCCAGAACCTGTATCGCACTGAGGCATCGAACGCACATGTCTACTACTAGACCTAGTTGGAGATGGCTGAAAAGATGGTCGTGGTGGAGTCACAAAGCTAGGTGACATACCTCCTATGGGAGTAGCACCACCCGTAGGAGTGACACTGGCAGGAGTGACACCAGTAGGAGTGACACCGGCAGGAGTGACACTGGCGGGAGTGAGGCCGGCAGGAGTGAGGCCCGTAGGAGTGAGGCTGCCAGGAGTGAGGCGGGGAGGAGTGCTACCACGAGCGATCCAATACTGTGATGTAGCGGCCATATACGTGGGAGGTACCTGAGAGATGAACTCTAAAAACTGCTCGTATGTCATGGAATGTGGAGTGACTAGAGGATCGTCTCCCATCGTGCTCTGCAACAAAAGAACCCAAATAGTTAGCATGTGATAATAAAGGTAATATAGAGAATAAACAAAAAAACAAAACAAAAATTAGTATGTACAAGTGTTTTATTCAAAAATCCTCTAATCTATCATCCTCTTGAAGATCCGATGCATCGAGAATATCTATCTCTATATTGATGGCTTTTAAATCACTTGCTATGCTGATTTCTTCCTGATCATCATCTATTGCTTCGTCTTCTCGAACAATGACATCTTCTTTAACGACCTCTTCTTCTCGAACAATGATCGCTTCTCCTCGACTATCAAATGAATCTCTGAGTCCACTACAGATGGACTTTCTTCTACATCTATGTTCTCACAAATTTGTCTACTACATGGGGCAACTTGTAAAACAAATAGCCACTCTAGTTCTTTTGAATCTGGTATAAAAACAACCAGCTCACAATGTTTGGGAAGTACAAATGTATCCCTTTCATTCGTCCATTATTTTGTGGAGTCGACTTGAAGCAAACCGCTTTTATCCCGCCTCACTGTTGTGTTTCTTCTAGAGGTGACTACTTTGAACCATTTCACATCAAAAACAAAATAATCAAACTTCCTAAAAGATAGTTTCAAGATATCTTGAATCACACCACAATAATCTATGTGGCCTTCTTGAGCATTATCATCTCTTGCAACCGCTCTACTTTTTTGCAAAAAGTTTACCATCACCCCACTATCAAAAGTAGACCTAAAAAAACCTAAAACCCTAATCTATATAGTTATCCTATTTTATCTATATATTCAGATTTTTTTCTTAATGAATCCTATTTTTATATATTTAATTATATATTTAATTAAATTATTTAAAACACTAGTTCTTTTTATATTTATTGGTCTATATACTTATCCTATTTTATATATATATTTATTTATATATTCAAATTTTTTCTTAATTAATCTTAATTATATATATTTAATTAAATTATCTAAAACACTAGTTCTTTTTATATTTATTGATCTATATAATTATCCTATTTTATATATATATATTTATTTATATATTCAAGTTTTTTCTTAATTAATCTTAATTATATATATTTAATTATATATATATCTAATTATATATATATCTAATTAGATTATTTAAAACACTAGTTCTTTTTATATTTATTTATCTATATAATTATCCTATTATATATATATATATATTTATTTATATATTTAGATTTTTTCCTTAATTTTTTATAAATTTAATTGAGTTATATGTATGCTTAAACCCTAAAAGTCTAATCTTAAAGATCTAGACCTAAAATATGTATATTTTTGTATGCATGTGTATCTACATGTATATATGTATTACATGTGTATATGTATGTGTGTATATATGTTATGTAGGTGTTAAAACATTTAATTAAAACACTAGCTTATGTGTGTGTATATATGTGCATGTGTGTATGTATGTGTGGGTGTGTGTGTGAATGTATGCATGTGTGTATATGTGTATGTGTATCCACTCTTTATTTATATATTCAGATTTTTTCTTAATTAATCCTTTTTTTATATTTTTAATTATATATATTTAATTAAAATATATATATATATATATATATATATATATATATTATTAATTATATATATTAAATTATTTTTAATTATATATATTTAATTAAATTATTTAAAACACTAGTTCTTTTTATATTTATTTATCTATATAATTATCCGATTTTTTATATATATATTTAGTTATATATTCATATTTTTTCTTTAATTTTTTTTCTATATTTTCTCTTTATATAAATTTAATTGAGTTATATGTATGCCTAAATCCTAAAACCCTAATCTTTAACTAGACTTAAAATATGTATATTTTTGTACACGTGTATATAGGTAGGTGTATAAGTATATATGTGTATGTGTGTATGTGTATGTGTATATATATTCACTCTGATTAAAATGATTAAAACTAAATCTATTTTTATATATTTAATCATATATATTTAATTTATTTTTTTTAAACACTAGTTCTTTTTATATTTATTTATCTATATAATTATCCTATTTTATATATATATTTATTTATATATTCAGATTTGTTCCTTAATTAATCATATTTTTATATATTTAATTATATATATTTAATTATATATATTTAATTAAATTATTTTAAAAACTAGTTCTTTTTTATATTTATTTATCTATATAATTATCCTATTTTATATATATATTCAGATTTTTTCCTTAATTTTTTTATATATTTTATCTTTATATAAATTTAATTGAGTTATATGTATGCTTAAATCCTAAAACCCTAATCTTAAAGATCTAGACCTAAAATATGTATATTTCTATATGCATGTGTATCTACATGTATAAATGTATTATATGTGTATGTGTATGTGTGTATATATGTTATGTAGGTATTAAAACCCTAAAACCCTAATCAGAAAGACTTAGACTTAAACCTAAAATACTAAAACCTAAATACTTAAACACCTATAAAAATCTAAACCCCTAATTGTAAAACCCTAATCCTATTTTATATATGTTTTTATTTATATATTCAGATTTTTTCCTTATTTTTTTCTATATTTTTTCTTAATATAAATGTAATTGAGTTATATGTATGCGTAAACCCCAAAACCCTGATCTTAAATATCTAGACCTAAAATATGTAGATTTCTATATGCACGTGTATGTACATGTATATATGTACTATATGTGTATGTGTATGTATGTGTAAATAGCCTAAAAACCCTAATCCTATTTTTATATATTTGATGTAAAAAAAACTTCAAAGTCAAAAATTTATATATTTTATTATATATATTTAATTAAAACACTAGCTTATGTGTGTGTATATATGTGCATGTGTGTATGTATGTGTGTGTGTGAATGTATTGATGTGTGTATATGTGTATGTGTGTCTATGTATGCATGTGTGAGTATATGTGTATGTGTGTGTATGTATGCATGTGTGTGTATGCATTCATGTGTGTGTGTGTGTGCAAGCATGTGTATATGTATGTGTGTGTGCGTGTGAGTGTATGCATGCATGTGTGTATGTGTATTTATGTATGCATGCATGTGTGTATATGTGTGTATGTATGCATGTGTGTACATATGTGTGTGTATGTATGCATGTGTGTACATGTGTGTGTGTATGCATGTGTGTATATGTGTATGTGTGTGTATTTATGCATGCATGTGTGTATATGTGTATGTGTGTGTATGTATGCATGCATGTGTGTATATGTGTGTATGTATGTGTGTATGCATATGTGTATATGTGTGTGTATGTATGTGTGTATGCATTTGTGTGTGTATGTATGCATGTGTGTATGTATGCATGTGTGTATATGTGTATATGTGTATATGTGTATATGTGTGTATGCATGCATGTGTGTATATGTGTGTATGCATATGTGCATATGTGTGTGTGTATGTATGTGTGTATGCATGTGTGTGTGTATGTATGCATGTGTGTATATATGTGTGTGTATGTATGTGTGTATGCATGTGTATGTGTATGTATGCATGTGTGTATATTTGTATGAGTGTGTATGCATGCATGTGTGTATATGTGTGTGTATGTAAGCATGCATGTGTGTATATGTGTGTGTATGTAAGCATGCATGTGTGTACATGTATGTGTGTATGTATGCATGTGTAAATGTGTAGATGTGTGTGTGTATGTATGCTCTATTTTCCTATCGCTATCTTCCTTTCTTTCATCATTCTTTATCTCTCACTCTCTCTCTTTATCTTTCTCTCTCTTTTCTCTCTCTCTCATCTCTCTCTCTTTCTCTCTCTATCAATAGACAATAAAACAATCACTTACAAGTATGTCCCTCTTTTGGATGGTTGTCTTCAAAGCATAATGTATGTCGTCTATCGTCGAATTCCGAACAATCGACACCAAAGAACTTCTGCAAAATCAAAGAGAAGAGAAATTATAAGACCTAAAGCATAGAGAAAGACAAAGGCTCACAATACGTGCACCACTTACCAAGATGTGAGATCTAAACCGAGAGAGAGAGAGAGTGTGTGTGTGTAGAGAGAGAGATCTATGTGTGTATGTGTGTGTGCACAAGACAATGCAGGTCGCAATTCGGTTCGCGCGTGCAAGTTCGATAGAAGACAAACAATACTCAAATATGCGCAAAAATGTGAAGTTTTGCTCTCGCGTTCCTGGCATGTTTAAAACACGGCCTCGGTATGGGTGTCGGTATGGGCCTCGGTATGGGCGTCGATAACTTCCAGTAAATTACCGACACCTATACCGACGCTTATACCGATGCTTATATGGACGGCTATGGGACACACCAACGATCCATTTAAAACGGTCATACCGATGATCACTTGACCCTCGGTATCCTTAAGTGACCTTTTCTAATGTTTATACCGATGCCGAGAGTGACCGTCGGTATAGGCAGCGTCGGTATGCCCTTCATATGTTGTAGTGCTAGAAATCCTCTACCTCTTGGTTTAGAGACTTAAACGGCTAGAGATTATCCATTGCCAGCTCATGATCATTCTCTAGTACAAACATATGATAAAATATAAGATATGGAGGATGGAATAGAGTATCACTTCCTTTAGATGGAGAGATTTTCAACTTTTGGGGTAATCGCTATATGATTGCTCCATCCACTATTACTAGTGCTAGTCGTGGTCTCTTTATTGTAGAGTATTTGTATGTGCCTCTTGACTCTGAAGTCACTTGGTCCTATATGTGGATGGGGAGATTGGCATTGACTTGCACGTTATGTTCAAAGCATGAGTACTTATGGAACATGCTTGAATGCAGCATCGCTTACTAGTAGAGGGATTTCACATGTAGAAAATGAAAGATTATATATTGATGGAAGACCTTAGACACATGGAAATATATTAGGTTTAGTAAATAGTAGTCGAGGGTTACATAATACTTCAAGGACTAATTGCACATTTGAGGAGCGTGAAAGTGAAAATAGTCATGAATTACCATACATGAGTAGAGATGTAGCAAGATAGATAGTTGTCAATGTTATTACTTCATTACATGGTGGTGATGAATTATTAGTGAATTATGGATGGCGTAGATTCCAAGAGCACTTTTTAGCTAGAGAGAGAATGAAAAATTTCTATCCATATTTAATAAGTTACATATTTAATTTTATGCTTAAAGTTTAATTTAGTAAGACCTCATTTATCAGAAGCTTCTATGAGGAGGCTACACAAAAGTGATCCTATGGAATATGCAAGGTTGAAAGACCTACATTAAAAAGAACATAAAGTGAAGATTTGTGTGACAATGATGAAGATGATGGCATGGGAGATTTTATTGAGGATTGGTATCAAAATGACAGTGAGAGCATTGATAATTCTAAAAATGAGAAATATCTTCGAGAGGAATGTCTAAAGCATGTATATGAAGGAATTCATTTGACACGACAAAGTGCAAGCTTACTTATTCTCAATCTTCAAAATCATTTTGGATGGACTAATGTATCTATTTCGACACTATTAAGGTATAATTTTTAATTTTCTATCTATTTATATATATCCATGCATACATATATACATATAAATACATACATACATAGACATACACATATATATACATGAATGTATACACACATATAAACATACACACATATACACACATACACATGTTATGAGAGTATGGTAAAATTATACATACCTATCGAATGAAGATATTTTGTCCATCTAGCCTTTGGAATTGTCCACTAGCCTTTAGAACCTTCCTAACACATCTGCTTCTCCTATTCTAGTCAAGCCAATACCTGTGCTTCTAACTCTTTTATGAACTTTGCAAAAAAATATTAAGTATCAGTTAGCTATGGAGGTATTAGGTCGTTTGGAAAATGGGAGAAGCGAATATACCTCAAAGATTTTGAAGGATGGAAGAATAATTTTAAAGTATGGGTGGAAAGAAAGCGTCCATTCAATGCAAGTTCTTGTTTTTATCTTATCTAAGGTAAGAACAAGAATTGGCATTGAATGGATGCTTTCTATCCGCCCATCCTTTAAAACTATTCATCCATCTTTCAAAATTTTCAAGATAGATTTGCTTCTCCTATTTTCCCAAATAACTAATATCTACATAGCTAACTGATACTTTATATTTGTAAACAAATATGTAAGTCTTAGTTAGCAAGGAAGGTAACTGATTGACTCTAAAATGGGAGACAACCAAAACGATTCAGTGGTCTAGTTATCTATATGAAAGTCTTCAAACCACAATAAACAAAAAGAAAATTAAAAACGAAATCAAATATACATAGCTACACATGCATACATACATGCATACACATATATACATGTATGCATACACATATGCATATGTATACATACATACATATACACATATCAAACACATATACACACATACATACATATACACATACACATACGTATACACATGCACATGCATATACACATCCACATACATATACACATAAGCATACAGATATACATACACATATGCATATATATATGCATATTTATTTATTTATTTTTACATATACACATACACATACACATACACATAAGCATACATATATACATACACATATGCATATATATATATATATATATATATATATATATATATATATATATATATATATATATATATATATATATATATATATATATATATATATATATATATATATATATATATATATATATATATATATTAATATGTCTTTTTTTCATGAACTTATAGGTTATTATCTGAAACATTTTTACAAGGTGAGAATATTCTTCCTACCTCACATGATCAAATAAAGAAGATAATCAAAAATCTTGGTATATATTATCAATGTATACATCCATGTCCTAACGATTGTATTTTATATAGAGGTGAATAGGTAGACTCTTTGACATGTCCAAAATGTCAATCTCCTAGATATAAGGAGGAAGAAAGTAAAATCCCAAAAAAAGTATTGAGACATTTTCCATTGGCTCCATGGATTAGACACATGTTTCAAAGCCTTGAATTATCAAAGCTTTTGACATGGGGACATGACCATAAAAGTATTGATGGAATAATCAGAATTCTAATAGATAGTATTGCTTTTCAGCATTGGTTCTACATGGCTTGATTTTGCACAAAATCCATAGAATCTAAACTTATGAGTTGCATTAGATGGGGTTAAATATCCATTCTCCTTGAGATCTAATAAATGGTCAACATGGCCAGTGGTAGTCATAAACTACAATCTTCTACCATATCTTAGCATTAAAAAGGAACATTTAGTGCTTTAACTTTTAATCCCATGAGAAAAGACAAGTTAAACATATGAATATATATCTTGCTCCTCTCATTGAAGATCTCCAAGAGTTATGGAGAGGTATTAAATTCATTGATGTATCAAAAAGCATCAATGAAAGATATAGTACGGTTCATGGTATTGTGGGTTGGACTATTCACAATTTTCCACGATATCGTGTTTGTTCATGTATTGATGTAATTTTTTATTCAATATGCATACAACAAAAATGTGAGTTAATCTAATTATATTTTTATCGTTTTGATGATGCGAGAATATCTATTAAGAATTATAAAGATTGTCCATATTGTGATAATTGCTTGAGACCAATCTATAGTAAGAATCTCAACAAAAATATTTATCTTCGACATTGATGATTCTTGCCTGATGATCATCCATTAAGATGTGAAAGAGAAGCGATACATTTTAATGGAAATCTTGAAACAAGTCAGTGGCCAAAACCAATGATGCCTATGGATTGGTATCGAAAATGGATAGATGGATCTCTGATAGATCCACAATCAGAAATCTTCAATGATGATGAAGATAATGAGAATGTGAAGAGAGGTAAAGCAAAATTGACACTCTTAGAGAATATATCAATATGGTATTCTTTGGAGTATTGGAAAGAGTTAAAAGTATGTCATCTTCTTGATCCTATGCATATATTCAAGAATATTGGTTATTCATTATGCAACATCTTGTTGGATTAAAAGACATCATAGCATCAAGGAATGATTTGAAGGACCAAAACTCAAACACAAAGTTATGGCCAATTTTTGATAGACATCGATAGGAAATGACTTATGCATCTGCTCCTCGAGTACTGACGAAAATAGAGATAGAGACTATCAACAATAGGATTCAATTGATTCGGACTCCTATAGGATATGGGACATCTTTCCAGAACATGTTTACAATGGATGATAAGAGGTCATCTCGGTTAAAGACCCATGATTGGCATAACTTTTTGAAACACATTTTACCTTTGGTTATCAATGGATGTACAATGAAAGGAGTACAAAATGTGATCTATTGTCTTGGATCGCTTATAAGGTAATTATGAGACTTTCATACTTAATATACATGAATATTTGATAATTTTTTTAAAATTAATTTCTTTATAACTTTTTTTATAATGAGTATAGGTGGATTACATCAAAAGAGATTGACAAAAACTCGATCCCATGAAAGAAATGTGATTGCAAAGAGCTACTATGTTTGATGGAAAAAGAGCTTCCTACTTCATTTTTTGATATTCAGGTTCATTTATTATTCCATCTTGTAGATGAAATAGAGATTCCAGGTGTTGTCAACACTTGATGGATGTTTTGGGTTGAGCGATTTATGGAAATATTAAAAGGTTATGTGCGGCAAAGAGTGAAACCAGAAGGATCCATGGCAAAGGGTTGGATGCTTGAGGAGTGCATGTACTATGTTAATGAGTACCTTCAAAGAGTTCATGAAGAAGCTCCATGTGCATGGGCCAACAAGTCTTCTTCAAAAGAAAAAACAAACGAGGCATTATCAGGTAAGGGAGTTCCATTTTTATTTACATTTCAAGAAAAAGTGATGTTTCTACTTTTGTAGCATATAATAGAGAATGCATGCAAGCATTCATCAAGGAGTACGAACAAGAACTTCAAAAAAAAAAAAAATTAAAAAAAAAAATATATATATATATATATATATATAGACACTGTGTGAATGTGTGTGTATATGTATGCGTGTGTATATGTATGTGTGTGTATGCATGTGTATCTATATGTGTGTATGCATGTGTATGTGTGTGTGTATGCATGTGTATGTGTATATATGTATGTATATATGATTATGTGAGTCTATGAGTATGTACATATGATTATGTATGTGTATGTGTATGTGAGTATGTGTACATGTCTATGTGTGTATTCATTATATTTTTGTAACTGCATGCATGTTTATGTGTGTGTGTGTAAATGTGCATGTATGTGTGTGTGTATGGATGTGTATGTGTGTATGTTTGTGTACTTCTAGATGCACTCCTTTCTATCTCTCTCTCTCTCATATACATACATACATAAACACACGTACGCATATCGGCACAAACACACACACACACACATATATACATATATATATATATATATATATATATATATATATATATATATATATATATATATATATATATATATATATATATATATATGTATGTATGCATGTGACCTGATGTACATGTACATTTGTGTATATATGTGTGTGTGTATAAATATATGTATCAATATATATATATAAATGTATGTGTATATATATGTGTATATTATGTATGTGTATATATATATGTATATTATGTATGTGTATATATATAGTTACATAATATATAAATATAACAAATAAAAGCAAAGCATACCATGCATTATCGCGACGATGAGCCATAAGTGTTCGCATCTCTTTTAGAAACCACTTATGCGACCACCCAGTCCCAAATTCTATCTCAAGTGAACTAAGGACATATATTTTATCTCTCTCATTATACTCACTACAAAAAAAAAAATGTAAATAAAATATAAGATATTTATTTCAATTTATATGTAAAACTTATACTTACTTCCACTACAAGTGGACAACGCGCATGTAAGAGTCACATAATGCTCACAGTCTTCTCTTGAACTCCAATCCATTCCCTATATGCACTATATTTCCCTTTGGCTCTATATCGCACTCCAGCCCTAGGGTGCCTATTCCTATGCTCTGCCCTCATGATCTAGAGGTGGTATAGTGTCCTGAAAATAGATACATAAAAATAAATAAAAATATGTGTTATAATATCATTAAAAAAAGTTGTGGAAAAAAAAACCTATGAGGAGATAGTTCTCTTCCCACATGTGGAGCCATAGAAGAGCCCTCCTCTGATCACCAGGTAAGCATCTGGATCCTAAAATCAAACTCATCATCATGCATCTCTGAGTACTTGTGCATGACGATCCCTAAGGTATCAAGCGGAACTCTTGCTCTCATAAGATTTTTTATGAGACTGAATTTCACCTGTCTCTCTCTACTAGGATCCATAATATATGTACATATAAAACAAAATGGGTTAGAAATCAATATATGTACGTGTCCATATGTATGCATGTATATGTATATGTGTGTATATGTATGTGTAGGTATATGTATATGTGTGTATATGTATGTGTATGTATATGTATATGTGTATACATGTGTATGTGTGCACTATGTATGCATGTGTACATATATACGATGTGTGTAAGTGTGTATGTGTGTATGTGTCTATGTGTATGTGTGTGTATGTGTTTGTGTATGTGTGTATGTGTCTATGTGTATGTGTGTGTATGTGTTTGTGTATGTGTGTGTGTATGTGTGTGTGTATGTGTGTGTGTGTCTATGTGTGTATGTGTGTGTGTCTATGTGTGTATGTGTGTGTCTATGTGTGTATATATGTGTGTGTATGCATGTGTATGTGTGTGCGTAGATTTGTGTGTACCTGTTTGTGTGTATGTGTGTGTGTATGTGTTTGTGTGTGTATGTGTGTATCGATGTGTGTATATGTGTGTGAGTATGTCTGTGTGTGTGTGTGTCTATGTGTGTATATATGTGTGTATGTGTATATATGTGTGTGTATGCATGTGCATGTGTGTGTATGCATGCATATGTGTGGGTGTAAATGTGTGTGGATGTGTGTATGTGTGAGTGTATATGTGTCTATGTGTGTATGTGTGTGTGTATGTGTGTGTATGTGTGTGTATGTGTGTGTATGTGTGTGTGTATGTGTGTGTGTGTCTATGTGTGTGTCTATGTGTGTATATATGTGTGTGTGTATGCATGTGTATGTGTGTGTGCAAATCTATGTGTATGTGTGTGTGTGTGTCTATTTGTGTATGTGTGTGTGTCTATGCATGTATACATGTGTATGTGTATATATGTGTGTTTATGCATGTGTATGTGTGTCTCTAAATGTGTGTGGATGTGTGTGTGTGTAAGTGGGTATGTGTCTATGTGTGTATGTGTGTGTATATGTGTGTGTATGTGTGTGTGTGTCTATGTGTGTATGTGTGTGTGTGTCTATGTGTGTATCTATGTGTCTATGTGTGTATATATTTGTGTGTGTATGCATGTGTATGTGTGTGAGTAAATTTGTGTGTATGTGTGTGCGTGTATGTGTGTGTAAGTGTGTGTGTGTATGTGTCTATGTGTCTATGTGTTTATGTGTGTGTCTATATGTGTATGTGTCTGGTGATGTGTGTATATACTTGTGTATGTGTATATATGTGTGTGTGTAAATCTGTGTGTATGTGTGTGTGTATCTCTCTCATATGTGTGTGTATGTGTCTATGTGTATGTGTGTGTGTCTATGTGTGTATATACATGTGTATGTGTGTATATGTGTGTGTATGCATGTGTATGTGTGTGTAAATGTGTGTGTATGTGTGTATGTGTTTGTGTATGTGTGTGTGTGTATGTGTGTATGTGTCTTATGTGTGTGTGTATGTGTGTGTGTATATGTGTGTGTCTATGTGTATATATGTGTGTATATATGTGTGTGTGTATGCATGTGTATGTGTGTGTAAATCTGTGTATATGTGTGTGTGTATGTGTATGTATGTGTGTGTATGTGTGTATGTGTGTATGTGTGTGTGTATGTGTGTGTGCCTATGTGTGTATGTGTGTGTGTCTATGTGTGTATGTGTGTGTGTATGTTTGTGAGTATGTGTGTGTGTCTATGTGTGTATTTGTGTGTGTGTCTATGTGTGTATGTGTGTGTGTATGCTTCTATGTGTGTATATGTCTGTCTATGTGTATATATGTGTGTGTATGCATGTGTGTGTGTAAATTTGTTTGTGTATGTGTGTGTGCGTGCATACCTTTGCATCTCTCTTTGACTCTCCTACTAGATGGATGTGTATGCGTGCTCTCTCTCTCTCTCTCCCATCTCAATCCCGACACAAATGTGCTAGGAGAAGTTGAAATTTTCTTTTAACATTCTAGAGCATCACTTATGTAATGCGCTGGAATGTACAAACATTGCTTATGTGACACTCAAGCATCGCAATCAGTGTGGGAACATCGATAAGAGTGTCTCTCATTAGAAATGCTATTTGCAATGGGATTAGCATCACATAAGCAGCACTTGGCATCGATTATGCGATGGGTCTTATTTTTTTTTTAATAAAAAATTGTCCCATCGCTTATGCGATGCTCTGTAGAGCAAGCGTCGCATAAGCGACGAGACGCACTTTTTTCAATGGGGGGCATCACTACCCTCCCCCCCCCCATTTTGTAGTAATGGCTAGACATTATGCATATATGAGCAAAGTTATTGAAGAATGCACATGCTTTGAAGACGCGAACACATGAACAGAATGGCAAGAAGCTATGCAAGAGGAGATCAAAGCCTTGGAGGAAAATGATACTTGGAGCAAAGAAGCAGCCTACAGTTGCTCTATCTTCCATAGAAGCTGAATAGAGAGTTCGGAAATAGTCTACTCCCCCAAACTTTTATTAATAGAAGAAACAATTGTACAAGTGAAGGGTCCTAGTACCCATGCTACCCCTTGAATCCCACAAAGCAAGGGTTGCTTAAATCTTGCTAGAAGATATTACAAAGAAGGTTCATAACGGTTTCATCCCCCTCATGGGGAAGGTCATTCCTCAGTATTATGGAATGCTATAAGAGGTAAGACCCTCTAGAAGATCTGGAAATAGAGTTGTGTCACCAACTTTGGTAGCCCTTCTAAAGAATGGTCAATCAAAAAATATCTTTTCCTTTTAGGTAAAATAATCTCCAATTGTAAGAAGCCCCCCCTTTTAGAGATCATGGGGTGTTTTTCATTGAGAACAACAAGATTAAGAACATCTAAGCTTATGTGGCTTAAGAAGCTTGTAATTGAATTAAATTTGCATGTCAATTGATTTCCAATCATGTGTGATAACATTAGTAGTGTGTAACTATCTACCAACCCTATGCTCCATGCTAGGAGTAAGCACATAGAGTTACACTACCACTACATCATGGATAAAGTGCTAGCTAAGTAGGTTCAAGTGCAACACATAAATACCAAGGATCACTGTGCTGACATGTTCACGAAAGCTTTGGGTTCAATCAAGCTTATTAAGCTCAAGAGAGGCATTGGATTGTTGGAGCTAGGATGAAGACTTGGATGTTGAAGCTTGAGGATGACTATAGAAATTCAAGCTCCAACCTTAGGAGCTTTTGGACATTTTAATGGATTGCTCTTGGAGTCTTCTTTTGCACAAAGATTCAAGTTCAAATTTGAATTTGAAAGCCCCCTCATAACATTGAAAGTCCACCAATCACGTTTAGGTGTAATAAAGCCTCTTCTTTAGGAAAAGAGTGCCATATTACATATGAAATCTTTTCTAGTTGATATATTGTTGAGCCCATAAAAGTCATGTTGGTCAAAGTCAACTACAGTCAACTCAAAATGTCAAAGTCAATTGGTCAAAGTCAACTCGTCAAAATCAACAAGGTCAAAGTCAACAGGTGCAAAGTCAAAGTGCTAAAGTGCAGGTGTCAAAGTGCACAGGTAGTGCACAATTAATGGTCCACAAAGGGTAAATTGGAGAAAGTGGGTTGCAGGTTGCAGAGGTATTTTCTCTAATTTCCCTACGGTTCAAAGTGTGTTTTAAAGTGTTTTGAAAGGTTCAGATGAACCCCTCTTATGTGCAAAAGTGAAGACTTAAAAGGAAAATGTGAAGGTATGTGAAGCGGCAACGTACGCACAGGTGAGAGTATGGCCCCCCATTGAAATTTTGGTTTTAGTCTAAAGTCACTACAGGACAAAACAGTGAGTCGTTGGCTGCCACTTGTGAAGAAAATCTTGGGACATCAAAGTGAGCACCAAGATACTATTGCAGTTAGGAGCGAACGTGATCGACACACTCAAATCAAAGCAAGGACTATTCTTGAACCAATCTTAGAGTAAGAAAGAGAAGCATAGTGTAAGTGAAGCAAGAAAGAGAAGTGCAAGAGTCACCAGTGTGCGACGCAGAGAAGTGGAGTTGAAGGAGTGCATAGAGAGTGACTAAGGGATTGTGCAGAGAGTGCTAAGCTAGTCCCCCAAGGATCTCAAGGTCTCTTTGCAGTGTGCTCGTGCCGAGAGAAGGTATTCATTCCTCCCCCTTAGTGGAAGCTTGGTGCAAGGTGTGCACAAGGATATGCTTGAAGCAGGTGGAGGTCTGGTGCAGAGGAGGCCGGCGGCAAGAAGACTTTGGGATATTTGGTATTTTGTAATTGAGCACTCTGTGTGATTGTGCACAGAAGTATTGGCTTGTATTGTGCTTCAAACATTGTAATCTTCTTACTGTAATCAATCGGCAGAAGCTTCCAAGGTGTATTTCCTCTTCTGGTCTTTTCATTTTCTCCTACAAACCCTAAAACTCCTTCTTGTCTAAGAATCCCCCAACAAAATTTGGCACGCACGGTGGGACTTCCAAGGAGATTTGAGCTTAGGAGAAACCAAGTGCAAAGTATAGCAGAGGTCACGTGTTTACAGTGCTACTTCATCAAACAAAAGGTAAATATTCTTATCAAGTGTCTCATATTAAGTGGGCTATGATCTGCTCATGACCGCAACCCGGTCCCAAACATTGAGGGTCACCTGCAAGCAGACAAGAAGGAAGGTTGTTAGAAGGTCCTCAAGTCCACTCTCTTCAACCTCATCAGTAAAGAGCATGGCGGGTCAGGTAGACTTTGACACTTTACGCTCTAGATTAAATATAAAGTTTCCTTCTTTCAAAGGCCTAGCTCAGGAGGATCCGGATGAACACATTAGAAGGTTTTTGGCACTATGTAAGACTAGAGGCCTAATGGGTAGGGAGGATGCCTTTTTTATTCTCTTCCCTGCCACATTAGACGGATTAGCAGATAAGTGGTTCATCCAGTTTGCTAAAAACCATTTTACCACTTGGGATGTGATGAAAGATGCATTTAAAAATCAGTTCCAGCATGGCAACACTGCGGAGATTATCATAGAAGAACTAGAAAATTTGAGATTGGGTCCAAGAGAAAAGTTCCCAGAGTTTGTGACTAGGGCCAAAGCACTAATGGCTAAATTGCCAGATCCACCACATGATTTTTTTGTAAAGAAGTGGTTAGCTAAGCCCCTACCAGTGGCCACCCAATGCAAAATAAAGGAATTAGTGTTACCTACAGCCTCCATAGAGGAGTTCATCAACACAACCACACGCTTGGAGCAGATAAGGCACCAGTATGGAGCAACTTCTTCCCAACCCACATATGGTACAGAAATGGAGGATCCAGTGATCCAGCTAAGGAAGGAGCTGGAGGGCTTAAAAAGGAATAAGCCCTACAAAGAGGAGGAGACTACTGTTGCTCAGTTGAGGAGGGAGATTGAAGCACTAAAGCTCCAAAAGAAGGAGGAGGCCCAAGTAGAGGAATTGGCTCAGCTGCGACAGGAGCTGCAGGAACTCAAAGGGAGTGGCATCAAGAGTGGACTTTGGTGTTCCATGTGCAACAAGCAAGGGCATATAGTAAGTGAATGTCCTATGTTGAGTGTGACTTTTCAATTATGTAGGAAGGTTGGTCATGAGGCCCATGAATGCCAATCAAGGGGAATACCTGCAACAACATACTGGACACAAGGAGGACCCCTACCACCAGCAAATGTGATGGCAGTTGCACCCAATCAAGGTAACACTTATAACCCTAGACAGAGGGATAATTTTGGAAATGGATCTAGAAGGCCAATTATTTGTTTCAGATGTGGAGACTGTGGGCACTATCAAAGTAGGTGCACTCTGCCAGAAAATGCCCCTCCTTGCAGAAATTGCCCAGAGGCCAGAGACCACTATACAAATTGTTGTCCTAAGAATCCAGCCTCTTCATCGGGGACCCATATTCAAATGATTTCTGTACACAAAGAAGAAGTGTTAGATCAGGTCAATGTGCCATCTCCATCTACGAGGGTGGTGCATTTAGAAGAAATTGAATCTTTTACAGTGTAGAAAAGAAGCAAGGGGAAGGCTCCAGTGGAAATAGGTCAAGAATCAATGATTAATGGATTAAACAAAGACAAAGGTGTGTTTGAAGAAAAAGCTGCCACAAGTGCAGATACAAGCCAAAAAGAAAATTTCACAGGTACCAGTGATGCCATTGAATATGCATTCAACAGGGCTCATGAGGAGTTTGATAAGTCAAATGCAGCCCATGCTCTTAAGGAATCAAAAGCTTCCAGACTGCTCAAGTCCATGAAAAAGGAGGTTAGTATTTTTGATTTAATAAAGATGGATGGGAAGTTCATGTCAGAACTCTTGCAGATACTTGATGAAATGTCCACAACAAGTTTAGTGGCAAAGGCTGCTGTTATGCATAAAGATAAATGTTTAGGGGAAGCACCCCTAACAGATTACAAGAGCCCTCGACTAACAGTCTCTATTAAAGGTCATGAGTTTTCCTTTTTTGCAAAAAAAAAAAACCCTCCCCCGCGCGTAACGGTAAACTAACTACGCATAGCGCATTCACCGTTACTACGTTAGAAAACTGTTAGGTGAACGGTCAACTTTAGCCCCATAGGTTTTCTTTAGCACCTAATCGATCAGTGCTTCTATGTTAGTTTATTCCCCCCCCCCCCCAACCGACCACCACCGACCAAACCCCCCCCCCACCCAAATTTATTTTTTATTTTTTATTTTTTATTTTTTTATTTTAATTTTTTTTATCTTTTTATTTTTTATTTTATTATTTTTATTTTATTTTATTATTTTATTTGTTTTTCTTTTTCTTTTTATTTTTTTTATAGGTGTGCCAATATATATATATATATATATATATATATATATATATATATATATATATATATATATATATATATATATATATATATATATATATATATATATATATATATATTATAGTTTTATTTTTTTTATTTTTATGGCTCAAAGCTTTTGGCTTTGGATCATGCCTTGGTTGGCCGTTTTTTACAAAAATGGAGTCATTTTCATGTTTTTTGGCACCTCTGAGCTCAGCTTTTGGCTTTAGTTTTCCAAATTCCAACATTTTCTCTGACTTTTGGTCAAAACCCACATGTTTTAAGCACATTTCTCATATGTTTTTATTTCCCCAAATTTTTCACATGGCTTATTCTACCTTTGTCTTTCCTTATGTTCCATAATGTCCCATATGCATCCTCTGTAGCTCTACTGTTTGACCATTTTAACCCTCTCCAAACCCCATCATCCTACCCCATGCCTTGCTTTTACAAAGCTGCCCAGTCACATCCTTAACCCTCCCTATCCCTTCCATCCCCAGCCCTCAGCCCTCCCTACCCCTTCCTTATTGTATTTTTCTTTGGTTAAAAAAAAAAAAGGGTCCCCTAGGGCGTTTTCCATTTTTGCAAAAAAAAAAACCCCTCCCCCGCGCGTAATGGTAAACTAACTACGCATAGCGCGTTCACCGTTACTACATTAGAAAACTGTTAGGTGAACGGTCAACTTTAGCCCCATAGGTTTCCTTTAGCACCTAATCGATCGGTGCTTCTATGTTAGTTTACTCCCCCCCCCCCCCCCCCCCAAACCGACCACCACCGACCAAACCCCCCCCCCCCCCCACCCCCACTGACCACCACCGACCAAACCCCACCCCCCCCCCCCCCCAAATTTATTTATTTATTTATTTATTTTATTTTAATTTCTTTTATCTTTTTATTTTTTATTTTATTATTTTATTTCTTTGTCTTTTTCTTTTTATTTTTATTTATATAGGCATGCCAAAAAAAAATTAAAATATATATATATATATATATATATATATATATATATATATATATATATATATATATATATATATATATATATATATATATATATATATATATATATATATATATATATATATATATATATATATATATATATATAATTTTTATTTTTTTAATTTTTATGGCTCAAAGCTTTTGGCTTTGGATCATGCATCGGTTGGCCGTTTTTTAAAAAAATGGGGTCATTTTCATGCTTTTTGGCACCTCTGAGCTCAGTTTTTGGCTTTAGTTTTCCAAATTCCAACTTTTTCTCTTACTTTTGGTCAAAACCCACATGTTTTAAGCACATTTCTCATATGTTTTTATTTCCCCAAATTTTTCACATGGCTTATTCTACCTTTGTCTTTCCTTATGTTCCATAATGTCCCATATGCATCCTCTGTAGCTCTACTGTTTGACCATTTTAACCCTCTCCAGACCCCATCATCCTACACCATGCCTTGCTTTTACAAAGCTGCCCAGTCACATCCTTAACCCTCCCTATCCCTTCCATCCCTGGTCCTCAGCCCTCCCTACCCCTTCCTTACTACCCTCCCATTGCAACCCTTTGCTTTTCCATGGAAAATTCCAATTTTTGGTTCTTCTCTGGTGCTTGTTCTATTCTGCTTTTGGTGGAATTGGTTGCTCCTCAGATGTCCTCTTCCAGTTTTTGCAGCTCTCTTATCATGGTGTCCTATATGCTCAAAGTTTTGGCTGTAGCTCTCCGGGACAGAGAGCACATTAGGTGGTGGGCAACTGTTGGCCCATAAAATTCATGTTGCTCAAAGTCAACTGCAGTCAAAGTCAATTGGTCAAAGTCAACAAGGTCAAGGTCAAAGTCAACAGGTGCAAAGTCAAAGTGCTAAAGTGCAGGTGTCAAAGTGCACAGGTAGTGCACAATTAATGGTCCACAAAGGGTAAATTGGAGAAAGTGGGTTGCAGGTTGCAGAGGTATTTTCTCTAATTTCCCTAAGGTTCAAAGTGTGTTTTAAAGTGTTTTGAAAGGTTCAGGTGAACCCCTCTTATGTGCAAAAGTGAAGACTTAAAAGGAAAATGTGAAGGTATGTGAAGCGGCAACGTACGCACAGGTGAAAGTATGGCCCCCCATTAAAATTTTGGTTTTAGTCTAAAGTCACTACAAGACAAAACAGTGAGTCGTTGGCTGCCACTTGTGAAGACAATCTTCGGACATCAAAGTGAGCACCAAGATACTATTGCAGTTAGGAGCGTACGTGATCGACACACTCAAATCAAGGCAAGGACTATTCTTGAACCAATCTTAGAGTAAGCAAGAGAAGCATAGTGTAAGTGAAGCAAGAAAGAGAAGTGCAAGGGTCACCAGTGTGCGACGCAGAGAAGTGGAGTTGAAGGAGTGCATAGAGAGTGACTAAGGGATTGTGCAGAGAGTGCTAAGCTAGTCCCCCAAGGATCTCAAGGTCTCTTTGCAGTGTGCTCGTGCCGACAGAAGGTATTCATTCCTCCCACTTAGTGGAAGCTTGGTGCAAGGTGTGCACAAGGATATACTTGAACCAGGTGGAGGTCTGGTGCAGAGGAGGCCGGCGGCAAGAAGACTTTGGGATATTTGGTATTTTGTAATTGAGCACTCTGTGTGATTGTGCACAGAAGTATTGGCTTGTATTGTGCTTCAAACATTGTAATCTTCTTACTGTAATCAATCGGCAGAAGCTTCCAAGGTGTATTTCCTCTTCTGATCTTTTCCTTTTCTCCTACAAACCCTGAAACTCCCTCTTGTCTAAGAATCCCCCAACAAAATTTGGCACGCACGGTGGGACTTCCAAGGAGATTTGAGCTTAGGAGAAACCAAGTGCAAAGTATAGCAGAGCTCACGTGTCTATAGTGCTACTTCATCAAACAAAAGGTAAATATTCTTATCAAGTGTCTCATATTAAGTGGGCTATGATCTGCTCATGACCGCAACCCGGTCCCAAACATTGAGGGTCACCTGCAAGCAGATAAGAAGGAAGGTTGTTAGAAGGTCCTCAAGTCCACACTCTTCAACCTGATCAGTAAAGAGGATGGCGGGTCAGGTAGACTTGGAAAATTTACTCTCTAGATTAAATATAAAGTTTCCTTCTTTCAAAGGCCTAGCTCAAGAGGATCCGGATGAGCACATTAGAAGGTTTTTGGCACTATGTAAGACTAGAGGCCTAATGGGTAGGGAGGGTGCCTTTTTTATTCCCTTCCCTACCACATTAGAGGGATTAGCAGATAAGTGGTTCAGCCAGTTTGCTGAAAACCATTTTACCACTTGGGATGTGATGAAAGATGCATTTAAAAATCAGTTCCAGCATGGCAACACTGCGGAGATTATCATAGAAGAACTAGAAAATTTGAGATTGGGTCTAGGAGAAAAGTTCTCAGAGTTTGTGACTAGGGCCAAAGCACTAATGGCTAAATTGCCAGATCCACCACACGATTTTTTTGTTAAGAAGTGGTTAGCTCAGCCCCTACCAGTGGCCACCCAATGCAAAATAAAGGAGTTAGTGTTACCTACAGCCTCCATAAAGGAGGTCATCAACACAGCCACACGCTTGGAGCAGATAAGGCACCAGTATGGAGCAACTTCTTCCCAACCCACATATGGTACAGAAATGGAGGATCCAGTGATCCAGGTAAGGAAGGAGCTGGAGGGCTTAAAAAGGAATAAGCCTTACAAAGAGGAGGAGACTGTTGTTGCTCAGTTGAGGAGGGAGATTGAAGCACTAAAGCTCCAAAAGGAGGAGGAGGCCCAAGTAGAGGAATTGGCTCAACTGTGACAGGAGCTGCAGGAACTCAAAGGGAGTGGCATCAAGAGTGGACTTTGGTGTTCCATGTGCAACAAGCAAGGGCATATAGTAAGTGAATGTCCTATGTTGAGTGTGACTTGCGAATTATGCAGGAAGGTTGGTCATGAGGCCCATGAATGCCAATCAAGGGGAATACCTGCAACAACATACTGGACACAAGGAGGACCCCTACCACCAGCAAATGTGATGGCAGTTGCACCCAATCAAGGTAACACTTATAACCCTAGACAGAGCGATAATTTTGGAAATGGGCCTAGAAGGCCAATTATTTGTTTCAGATGTGGAGACTATGGGCACTATCAAAGTAGGCGCACTCTCCCAGAAAATGCCCCTCCTTGCAAAAACTGTCCAGAGGCCAGAGACCACTATACAAATTGTTGTCCTAAGAATCAAGCCTCTTCATCCGGGCCCCATATTCAAATGATTTCTGCACACAAAGAAGAAGTGTTAGATCAGGTCAATGTGCCATCTCCATCTACCAGGGTGGTGCATTTAGAAGAAATTGAATCTTTTACAGTGCAGAAAAGAAGCAAGGGGAAGGCTCCAGTGGAAAAAGGTCAAGAATCAATGATTAATGGATTAAACAAAGACAAAGGTGTGTCTGAAGAAAAAGCCACCACAAGTGCAGATACAAGCCAAAAAGAAAATTTCACACGTACCAGTGATGCCATTGAATATGCATTCAAGAGGGCTCATGAGGAGTTTAATAAGTCAAATGCAGCCCATGCTCTTAAGGAATCAAAAGCTTCCAGACTGCTCAAGTCCATGAAAAAGGAGGTTAGTATTTTTTATTTAATAAAGATGGATGGGAAGTTCAGGTCAGAACTCTTGCAGATAATTGATGAAATGTCAACAACAAGTTTAGTGGCAAAGGCTGCTGTTATGCATAAAGATAAATGTTAGGGGAAGCACCCCTCACATATTACAAGAGCCCTCGGCTAACAGTCTCTATTAAAGGTCATGAGTTTCAAGGAGTTATTGTGGATAGTGGTTCTGGCATGAACTTGATGCCTGAATATACCATGAAAAAGATTGGACTATACCCTTCACGACGTGCCAACTTCACTGTAACAATGGCAGACCAAAGCATAGTAAGGCCTATGGGTGTGGTCCCTTGAGTTCCAGTCAAAGTACAAGGTACCATCTTTAACTTGGACTTTGTTGTTTTAAGGCTGCCACAGGTAGAAGGAAGTTTCCCCCTGTTAATTAGGAGACCTTGGTTAAGGCATGACAATGTGTTGCATGACTAGGGCAAGGACACAATGTGGGTAAAGCAGGAGGGAAAAGAGTTGCAGCAGATAATTTTAGAAGAAGGAC
This sequence comes from Ceratopteris richardii, assembly GCA_020310875.1. NCBI lineage: Eukaryota > Viridiplantae > Streptophyta > Polypodiopsida > Polypodiales > Pteridaceae > Ceratopteris > Ceratopteris richardii. The sequence continues at coordinate 94,741,444 of CM035434.1, forward strand.
CAGACAATGAGAGAAATACTAGTATGATGCAGACAATTGGTATTTGTATGGAAGAAGAAGTGGTGGACAACCCAGAAGCAGATCTATTTGAAGGAGCAGATTTATATGAAGATGAAAACATGTTGGCTTGGCTCCATGCAGAAGACCCATCTTCCTGCTATGGAATTTTCCCAAACTCAAGTAGAGAAGAAGCATATGAAGAAAAAGAGGAAATCACTCAGGTTGAAACAGTCTCAGTCAAAGGCAATGGAAAAGAGAAGAAAAGCAAAGTCCTTAAGTGCAGCCATGGTGAAGATGCTTCAAATCATATGTCAATGGCCACTGTTTTATGGATCTCGGTATGGATATCATCTATTGTGTCAATTTTTATGATAGTAAGTGCAAGGCTTTACAATGATGTGGACGGAGTACATGCATGTCTTTGGAAACAAAAGATGTTGTATGGAGGAGATAATATTGTACTGAAGGATTTAAGGTGGGTCTATCAAAGCGTCAGCATGCCCAAAAAGAAGATAAAACAAATGAAGTGCAACACAATTGAAGGTTATGGAGGAGTTTTTCGGGGTCAACATATAAAGATCATGGCTAAAGGCCTATCATCAAGCCACATGAAGAATTATGGATCACCTGGAACCTCCAAAATTTGTCCAGGCTGTACATAGTCTTTTCTCGTCATTTTTACTTAAGTTTTAGTAGTTTTCTTGATCCATTTCATGCTTGTTTCTTGAGTTTTTAGCAAATTTAGCAGCCATTCTATCAAGTTTGCAAAGGTACAATTTTTGGAATTTTTAAGATTTTTTTCAAAATTTTTCAAGCATCTTTTAGAATTTTTTCTAGCATTTTTCTCCTTTTCACATGTCTTTTTCTTGCCACATTTGGGGAATAAAGGAAGCTCTCTGTGGTTTTTGAGTGAAGAAGCTGGCCTAACACTCTAGGAAATTTTTTCAAAATTTTTTGAAGTTTTTTTGGATTTTTTTTGCAATTTTTTTGGATTTTTAATGTATTTTTCTCTGGTTAGAAAAAAAAGGGTCCCCTAGGGCGTTTTCCTTTTTTGCAAAAAAAAAAAAAAACACCTACCCCGCGCGTAACGGTAAACTAACTACGCATAGCGCGTTCACCGTTACTACGTTAGAAAACTGTTAGGTGAACGGTCAACTTTAGCCCCATAGGTTTTCTTTAGTACCTAATCGATCGGTGCTTCTACGTTAGTTTACTCCCCCCTCCCCCCCCCCCTCCCACCGACCACCACCGACCAAACCCCCCCCCCCCCCCCCCCCCCCCCCCCCCACCCCCCACCCCCACTGACCACCACCGACCAAACCCCCCCCCCCCCCCCCCCAAATTTATTTTTTATTTTTTATTTTTTATTTTTTTATTTTAATTTTTTTTATCTTTTTATTTTTTATTTTATTATTTTTATTTTATTTATTTTATTTTATTATTTTATTTCTTTTTCTTTTTCTTTTTATTTTTATTTGTATAGGCGTGCCAAAAAAAAAAAAAAATATATATATATATATATATATATATATATATATATATATATATATATATATATATATATATATATATATATATATATATATTTATTTATTTATTTATTTATTTATTTTTTTAATTTTTATGGCTCAAAGCTTTTGGCTTTGGATCATGCCTCGGTTGGCCGTTTTTTACAAAAATGGAGTCATTTTCATGTTTTTTGGCACCTCTGAGCTCAGATTTTGGCTTTATTTTTCCAAGTTCCAACTTTTTCTCTGACTTTTGGTCAAAATCCACATGTTTTAAGCACATTTCTCATATGTTTTTATTTTCCCAAATTTTTCACATGGCTTATTCTACCTTTGTCTTTCCTTATGTTCCATAATGTCCCATATGCATCCTCTGTAGCTCTACTGTTTGACCATTTTAACCCTCTCCAGACCCCATCATCCTACCCCATGCCCTACTTTTACAAATCTGCCCAGCCACATCCTTAACCCTCCCTATCCCTTCCATCCCCGGCACTCAGCCCTCCCTACCCCTTCCTTACTACCCTCCCATTGCAACCCTTTGCTTTTCCATGGAAAATTCCAATTTTTGGTTCTTCTCTGGTGCTTGTTCTATTCTGCTATTGGTGGAATTGGTTGCTACTCAGATGTCCTCTTCCAGTTTTTGCAGCTCTCTTATCATGGTGTCCTATATGCTCTGAGTTTTGGCTGTAGCTCTCCGGGACGGAGAGCACATTAGGTGGTGGGAAACTGTTGAGCCCATAAAATTCATGTTGCTCAAAGTCAATTGCAGTCAAAGTCAAAAGGTCAAAGTCAACTAGTCAAAGTCAACAAGGTCAAGATCAAAGTCAACTGGTCAAAGTCAAAGTGCACAGGTAGTGCACAATTAATGGTCCACAAAGGGTAAATTGGAGAAAGTGGGTTGCAGGTTGTAGAGGTATTTTCTCTAATTTCCCGAAGGTTCAAAGTGTGTTTTAAAGTGTTTTGAAAGGTTCAGGTGAACCCCCTCTTATGTGCAAAAGTGAAGACTTAAAAGGAAAATGTGAAGGTATGTGAAGCGGCAACGTACGCACAGGTGAAAGTATGGCCCCCAATTAAAATTTTGGTTTTAGTCTAAAGTCACTATAGGACAAAACAGTGAGTCGTTGGCTGCCACTTGTGAAGACAATCTTGGGACATCAAAGTGAGCACCAAGATACTATTGCAGTTAGGAGCGTACGTGGTTGACACACTCAAATCAAGGCAAGGACTATTCTTGAACCAATCTTAGAGTAAGCAAGAGAAGCATAGTGTAAGTGAAGCAATAAAGAGAAGTGCAAGAGTCACCAGTGTGCAACGCAGAGAAGTGGAGTTGAAGGAGTGCATAGAGAGTGACTAAGGGATTGTGTAGAGAGTGCTAAGCTAGTCCCCCAAGGATCTCAAGGTCTCTTTGCAGTGTGCTCGTGCCGACAGAAGGTATTAATTCCTCTCCCTTAGTGGAAGCTTGGTGCAAGGTGTGCACAAGGATAAGCTTGAAGCAGGTGGAGGTCTGGTGCAGAGGAGGCCGGCGGCAAGAAGACTTTGGGATATTGGGTATTTTGTAATTGAGCACTCTGTGTGATTGTGCATAGAAGTATTGGCTTGTATTGTGCTTCAAACATTGTAATCTTCTTACTGTAATCAATCGGCAGAAGCTTCCAAGGTGTATTTCCTCTTCTGGTCTTTTCCTTTTCTCCTACAATCCCTGAAACTCCTTCTTGTCTAAGAATCCCCTAACAAAATTTGGCACGCACGGTGGGACTTCCAAGGAGATTTGAGCTTAGGAGAAACCAAGTGCAAAGTATAGCAGAGGTCACGTGTCTACAGTGCTACTTCATCAAACAAAAGGTAAATATTCTTATCAAGTGTCTCATATTAAGTGGGCTATGATCTGCTCATGACCGCAACCCGGTCCCAAACATTGAGGGTCACCTGCAAGCAGACAAGAAGGAAGGTTGTTAGAAGGTCCTCAAGTCCACTCTCTTCAACATCATCAGAAAAGAGCATGGCGGGTCAGGTAAACTTGGAAACTTTACTCTCTAGATTAAATATAAAGTTTCCTTCTTCCAAAGGCCTAGCTCAAGAGGATCCGGCTGAACACATTAGAAGGTTTTTGGCACTATGTAAGACTAGAGGCCTAATGGGTAGGGAGGATGCCTTTTTTATTCTCTTCCCTGCCACATTAGAGGGATTAGCAGATAAGTGGTTCAGCCAGTTTGCTGAAAACCATTTTACCACTTGGGATGTGATGAAAGATGCATTTAAAAATCAGTTCCAGCATGGCAACACTGCGGAGATTATCATAGAAGAACTAGAAAATTTGAGATTGGATCCAAGAGAAAAGTTCCTAGAGTTTGTGACTAGGGCCAAAGCACTAATGGCTAAATTGCGAGATCCACCACACGATTTTTTTGTTAAGAAGTGGTTAGCTAAGCCCCTACCAATGGCCACCCAATGCAAAATAAAGGAATTAGTGTTACCTACAGCCTCCATAGAGAAGTTCATCAACACAGCCACACGCTTGGAGCAGATAAGGAACCAGTATGGAGCAACTTCTTCCCAATCTACATATGGTACAGAAATGGAGGATCCAGTGATCCAGCTAAGGAAGGAGCTGGAGGGCTTAAAAAGGAATAAGCCCTACAAAGAGGAGGAGACTGTTGTTGCTCAGTTGAGGAGGGAGATTGAAGCACTAAAGCTCCAAAAGGAGGAGGAGGCCCAAGTAGAGGAATTGGCTCAGCTGCGACAGGAGCTGCAGGAAGTCAAAGGGACTGGCATCAAGAGTGGACTTTGGTGTTCCATGTGCAACAAGCAAGGGCATATAGTAAGTGAATGTCCTATGTTGAGTGTGACTTGCCAATTATGCAGGAAGGTTGGTCATGAGGCCCATGAATGCCAATCAAGGGGAATACCTGCAACAACATACTGGACACAAGGAGGACCCCTACCACCAGCAAATGTGATGGAAGTTGCACCCAATCAAGGTAACACTTATAAGCCTAGACAGAGGGATAACTTTGGAAATGCGCCTAGAAGGCCAATTATTTGTTTCAGATGTGGAGATTGTGGGCACTATCAAAGTAGGTGCACTCTCCCAGAAAATGCCCCTCCTTGCAGAAACTGCCCAGAGGCCAGAGACCACTATACAAATTGTTGTCCTAAGAATCAAGACTCTTCATCCGGGCGCCATATTCAAATGATTTTTTACACAAAGAAGAAGTGTTAGATCAGGTCAATGTGCCATCTCCATCTCCAGGGTGGTGCATTTAGAAGCAATTGAATCTTGTACAGTGCAGAAAAGAAGCAAGGGGAAGGCTCCAGTGGAAATAGGTCAAGAATCAATGATTAATGGATTAAACAAAGACAAAGGTGTGTCTGAAGAAAAAGCCACCACAAGTGCAGATACAAGCCAAAAAGAAAATTTCACATGTACCAGTGATGCCATTGAATATGCATTCAACAGGGCTCATGAGGAGTTTGATAAGTCAAATGCAGCCCATGCTCTTAAGGAATCAGAAGCTTCCAGTCTGCTCAAGTCCATGAAAAAGGAGGTTAGTATTTTTGATTTAATAAAGATGGATGGGAAGTTCAGGTCAGAACTCTTGCAGATAATTGATGAAATGTCCACAACAAGTTTAGTGGCAAAGGCTTCTGTTATGCATAAAGATAAATGTTTAGGGGAAGCACCCCTCACAGATTACAAGAGCACTCGGCTAACAGTCTCTATTAAAGGTCATGAGTTTCAAGGAGTTATTGTGGATGGTGGTTCTGGCATTAACTTGATGCCTGAATATACCATGAAAAAGATTGGACTATACCCGTCACGACGTGCCAACTTCACTGTAACAATGGCAGACCAAAGCATAGTAAGGCCTATGGGTGTGGTCCCTGGAGTTCCAGTCGAAATACAAGGTACCATCTTTAACTTGGACTTTGTTGTTTTAAGGCTGCCACAGGTAGCAGGAAGTTTCCCCTTGTTAATTGGGAGACCTTGGTTAAGGCATGCCAATGTGTTGCATGACTGGGGCAAGGACACAATGTGGGTAAAGCAGGAGGGAAAAGAGTTGCAGCAGATAATTTTAGAAGAAGGACCAGACGATGAGAGAAATACTAGTATGATGCAGACAATTGGTATTTGTATGGAAGAAGAAGTGGTGGACAACCAAGAAGCATATCTATTTGAAGGAGCAGATTTATATGAAGATGAAAACATGTTGGCTTGGCTCCATGCAGAAGACCCATCTTCCTGCTATGGAATTTTCCCAAACTCAAGTAGAGAAGAAGCATATGAAGAAAAAGAGGAAATCACTCAGGTTGAAACAGTCTCAGTCAAAGGCAATGGAAAAGAGAAGAAAAGCAAAGTCCTTAAGTGCAGCCATGGTGAAGATGCTTCAAATCATATGTCAATGGCCGCTGTTTTATGGATCCCGGTATGGATATCATCTATTGTGTCAATTTTTATGATAGTAAGTGCAAGGCTTTACAATGATGTGGACGGAGTACCTGCATGTCTTTGGAAACAAAAGATGCTTTATGGAGGAGATAATATTGTACTGAAGAATTTAAGGTGGGTCTATCAAAGCGTCAGCATGCCCAAAAAGAAGATAAAACAAATGAAGTGCAACACAATTGAAGGTTATGGAGGAGTTTTTCGGGGTCAACATATAAAGATCATGGCTAAAGGCCTATCATCAAGCCACATGAAGAATTATGGATCACCTGGAACCTGCAAAATTTGTCGAGGTTGTACATAGTCTTTTCTCGTCATTTTTACTTAAGTTTTAGTAGTTTTCTTTATCCATTTCATGCTTGTTTCTTGAGTTTTTAGCAAATTTAGCAGCCATTTCATCAACTTTGCAAAGGTACAATTTTTGGAATTTTTAAGAATTTTTTCAGAATTTTTCAAGCATTTTTTAGAATTTTTTCTAGCATTTTTCTCCTTTTCACATGTCTTTTTCTTGCCACATTTGGGGAATAAAGGAAGCTCTCTGTGGTTTTTGAGTGAAGAAGCTGGCCTAACACTCTAGGAAATTTTTTCAGAATTTTCGGATTCTTTTTGCAATTTTTTTTGGATTTTTAATGTATTTTTCTTTGGTTAAAAAAAAAGGGTCCCCTAGGGCATTTTCCTTTTTTAATAATAATTAAAAAGAAACCCTCCCCCGCGCGTGATGGTAAACTAACTACGCATAGTGCGTTCAGCATTACTACGTTAGAAAACTGTTAGGTGAACGGTCAACTTTAGCCCCATATGTTTTCTTTAGCACCTAATCGATCGGTGCTTCTACGTTAGTTTGCTTCCCCCCCCCCCCCCCCCCCCTCCCACCGACCACCACCGACCAAACCCCCCCCCCCCCCAAATTTATTTTTTATTTTTTTATTTTAATTTTTTTTATCTTTTTATTTTTTATTTTATTATTTTTATTTTATTTATTTTATTTTATTATTTTATTTCTTTTTCTTTTTCTTTTTATTTTTATTTGTATAGGCGTGCCAAATATATATATATATATATATATATATATATATATATATATATATATATATATATATATATATATTATTTTTATTTTTTTAATTTTTATGGCTCAAAGCTTTTGACTTTGGATCATGCCTTGGTTGGCCGTTTTTTACAAAAATGGAGTCATTTTCATGTTTTTTGCACCTCTGATCTCAGTTTTTGGCTTTATTTTTCCAAATTCCAACTTTTTCTCTGACTTTTGGTCACCCCACATGTTTTAAGCACATTTCTCATATGTTTTTATTTCCCCAAATTTTTCACATGGCTTATTCTACCTTTGTCTTTCCTTATGTTCCATAATGTCCCATATGCATCCTCTGTAGCTCTACTGTTTGACCATTTTAACCCTCTCCAGACCCTATCATCCTACCCCATGCCCTGCTTTTACAAATCTTCCCAGCCACATCCTTAACCCTCCCTATCCCTTCCATCCCCGGCCCTCAGCCCTCCCTACCCCTTCCTTACTACCCTCCCATTGCAACCCTTTGCTTTTCCATGGAAAATTCCAATTTTTGGTTCTTCTCTGGTGCTTGTTCTATTCTGCTTTTGGTGGAATTGGTTGCTGCTCAGATGTCCTCTTCCAGTTTTTGTAGCTCTCTTATCATGGTGTCCTATATGCTCAGAGTTTTGGTTGTAGCTCTCCGGGACGGAGAGCACATTAGGTAGTGGGCAACTGTTGAGCCCATAAAATTCATGTTGCTCAAAGTCAAAAGGTCAAAGTCAAAAGGTCAAAGTCAACTGGTCAAAGTCAACTAGTCGATGTCAATAAGATCAAGGTCAAAGTCAATAGGTGCAAAGTCAAAGTGCTAAAGTATAGGTGTCAAAGTGCACAGGTAGTGCACAATTAATGGTCCACAAAGGGTAAATTGGAGAAAGTGGGTTGCAGGTTGCAGAGGTATTTTCTCTAATTTCCCCAAGGTTCAAAGTGTGTTTTAAAGGGTTTTGAAAGGTTCAGGTGAACCCCCTCTTATGTGCAAAAGTGAAGACTTAAAAGGAAAATGTGAAGGTATGTGAAGTGGCAACGTACGCACAGGTGAAAGTATGGCCCCCCATTAAAATTTTGGTTTTAGTCTAAAGTCACTACAGGACAAAACAGTGAGTCGTTGGCTGCCACTTGTGAAGACAATCTTGGGACATCAAAGTGAGCACCAAGATACTATTGCAGTTAGGAGCGTACGTGATCGACACACTCAAATCAAGGCAAGGACTATTCTTGGACCAATCTTAGAGTAAGCAAGAGAAGCATAGTCTAAGTGAAGCAAGAAAGAGAAGTGCAAGAGTCACCAGTGTGCGACGCAGAGAAGTGGGGTTGAAGGAGTGCATAGAGAGTGACTAAGGGATTGTGCAGAGAGTGCTAAGCTAGTCCCCCAAGGATCTCAAGGTCTCTTTGCAGTGTGCTCGTGCCGACAGAAGGTATTCATTCCTCCCCCTTGATGGAAGCTTGGTGCAAGGTGTGCACAAGGATAAGCTTGAAGCAGGTGGAGGTCTGGTGCAGAGGAGACCCGCGGCAAGAAGACTTTGGGATATTTGGTATTTTGTAATTGAGCACTCTATGTGATTGTGCACAGAAGTATTGGCTTGTATTGTGCTTCAAACATTGTAATCTTCTTACTGTAATCAATCGCGAGAAGCTTCCAAGGTGTATTTCCTCTTCCGGTCTTTTCCTTTTCTCCTACAAACCCTCAAACTCCTTTTTTTAAGAATCCCCCAACATATATACACACATTGTACTTGAATATGGGATTGCACATGTGTACAGGCTCTCATACGACTCAAAGAAGCTAGTAGACGGCTTGATTAGCAAGCCCCTCCCTTGCTTGAGCGTTTTTTGTAGACTTTGAGTACCCATATCTAGCTCTTAGATTTGCATGTGGGGGAGCTAGATAGCTCTGAGTGTTCCGTGCTAAGGAAAGCTTCCTTATGAGATTGTACTTATTTCCTATAATCTTTGGGGTTTTAGAGATCTCGCATTGTCTTGTAAAATTTTCTTGAAGCTCATGTCCAAACTCTGCATATTGAAAAATAAATTACTCCTAGAGTGAATATTGGTCTCTCTGTGCATGCCTAATGAAGGCAATAACTAGTTTGTCTTGTAGGCATCGGTTTTCACACTATGATTAAGTGATTTCAGTGAGGTGACCTACATTAGCAAGGTCATATAGTGTAGTTTGTGTGAGCAAAATCCCTCTGGTCTAATTCTCACGAATTTAGAGAATCATTCATTTTTGTAAATAGATCTATCTATCAGGTCATCTATGCCTCAAAGCTACATAGGGAAGTTGTAGATTCTCCCATCATGATGCTCATTCAAGAAAATGATGGATTGAAAATCCCTTATCTATTTAGGCAGATGATTTTTTTATTGTAGAAAATCATGGACTTTCAGACACCATAAGATGGTTTTCTAGGAAAATGACAAATTAAAAGCAATTCAATCACTCATAAGGGGAATAAAAAATCATTAAACTTCTCAATATCTTTCTTTAAACTATTTGTCAATGGCCAAATCTTATGTCTCCTATCAATTTTGGACCATCGTAGCTATTTCACCTTTGGGCCGTCCTACCCCTACTTCGTGGGATATAGGGGATCCCAAGGGCACTAAACCCATTGATTATATAGTTGCTCTCTTATTAATTCAAGCATGGGAGATTTGTCCTCGGCCAAACTCCAATGGTGCAAACAAGGCTTATCCAAAAACACTTTGTATGTCCCTCTCCATTCTCTGTGTTTTGCCTACACGATAAAGCCACCATAGCTGCATGCGTGTCCTCATGTTGGTATGGAGTTGTACACAAAACAAGAGACGGAGTAAATCTCAACTAGTCAATCTGCAACTGATTTAAAAAGAAATTATAGAGTCAAAAGCCTCGTAAGAATCATCTAATCGATGCACAATATTTAGAAGATGTCAAATGGGCTTGTGTTTCAACATATTCAGATGCATAGAAAGTATTCAGACTTCTAATAGAATGCGATACAAAAAAGTCAAGTCTCTTAATTAGACAGCCAATCGACTGAGATAATGCATTCGTTACACCTCAAGGCCTTCTTCCGAAAGTAAGATATACCTCAATTTGGGTATTCATTGAGATAAGGTTTCATTGCGAAAGTGTACACACCTACTACCTTTTCATCTCTTTGATATCCTTTATCTTATTGCTTTCCAAAAAAATCAAGAAAAATAAGTTGGCCCAAATACTTTATCTGAATTATCATGGTAATATCTTGTTAAGTCTTTGTGCATGGGAGGTAACCTTGATCCATTCTTGCTAATGATGCTTATGTAATAGAGTTACTTAGATTAATTCGGGTACAATAGGATGATGAGCTATTCAATGATACAGAGGGATTTCATCATGCTCAACATCATTCGAGATTAATATATAATAAGTGAATAATTCATAAAAGGTCTTAACTATAAACCACTTAATAAATATCTAGCAATCAATCACCTAGCTTAGCCAACAACAAATATTAAGTATTCTTTAGTATATTTGCCAAAACCTTTCTTGATTATTAATTGATTATCTAAAAGACTTAGTACTCTTACATCTTTTTGGAGCTTTATACTTCTATGCAAAATACTCTAATAACACAAATTAAAGTTAATTTTTAAAAACAAATCTCCTTTTCTAATATATAGTGTACTTATCCTAATGTATCAAGAGAGAAAAAAGATTCGAACTTTTTACACTTATCGAAGTCTTTCTTTAACAATTACTAAACCTAGCAAACATATTATCAGACCATATATTAGGTGATCAACGAAGTACTAGAACTACCTCTACTGAAGGTGATTATTAGTCCTAGACAACCACAGTCAAGTAGAACGTACTCCGTTAAAATCTAGCATCCATAGTTTATCATCTCTTATCCAATAGAAAACATAGCCACCATAGTTTCCCTTCCATCCTAATCAGAGAAAAAAGAAATAATATCTAACATTTCAAACAGAATTCTCTCTCTCTCTCTCTCTCTCTCTCTCTCTATATATATATATATATATATATATATATATATATGTGTGTGTGTGTGTGTGTGTGTGTGTGTGTGTGAGAGAGAGAGAGAGAGAGAGCGCGTGTGTCTGTATGTATGTGTGTTTGTAGGTACGTGTATGTGTGTGTAAACCAAAGACAGTTTAGACAAATCCACATACATATACTTGCAAATTCTTTATCAACCGTGTGCGTCAGGATGCAGGTGGTCCATAATCCATCAACAATGTTGCCCTACCAAAACTATTATATAACTGTCAAATATGAACTAATGCAACAACGAATGCCTAGAGAAGACAAAAACTCTACGACTTACAATGATCCATGGCCATCGCTCTCATCAATAGGTCGAGAAGTATTTTGAAATATATTTCCAATCACAACATGCAAATTGTAATTATGTAACTTTAGAACGTGCCAATTATTATGAGTTTGTCCATGAGATCATAAATTATTCATACATTTGCTTTGGTATATCATCATCTCCATATGTTATGTTATAATCCTTATCCGTAAATACCAAGATGTTGACAATAAAAACTCATGCTCATGTTACTTATGGTATGTTATGTTATAGTGCATTCCACAAATAGTTCCAAACGTACAGATCAGGCCCATATATCAACCCCGAACCATGAGCAAAGTCAAGTGAACTAATATGTAAAAATTATGTAAAAAGTCAAGTGAACTAATATGTAAAAATTATGTAAAAAGCAAACTTTCAATTTTATTCAAATAAAAGCATTAACTTCAATATTCTCAGCATCTTGACCATCTAATATACTCATGCGAATATTCTTAGAATGTACAAAAAGATGTAAATTACGCATGTCACATAATAGTATGCATGTATCAAAAAATTTATAAACAATCACAATTCAATAGATATTTACATATGTTATAGCTAAATCATTTATGTATCATTCGGAACACCATTCATATAGCTTGAATTCTCAAGAAAGTTGAACCAACAAATTAGTTACAAGCGAGTAAAAGGAAATCTATGAGTTCGCTCATCCTCATACTATGCGGTTCCTATAAGTTGTGCTAGACATGCGAGCCCATAAATCTGGAGGTTCTAGTAATTTACCGTTTGGCCAACTTATTTAAGCCTCATAGGTAGGAGCCACTATTGATTTTCTTCTACTCCAACAAGGTGCGATATGATTTGAAGTCATGTTTTTCTCTCTATCTGTTCAAGTCAAAGGATCTACTTCTAGAAACATAAATTTCTTCGTTTAATATAGTTATGCATCGAAATCTAGACATGAATAGACTTCAGGAATCCAAACTCATCTCAACACAAAGGCTTGCTTGCTTCTTCCGTACGGTTTGTGCTACCTTGACTATTCGCCCCTCTCTCTCATACCTTTGCCATAGATGTAGTCCTTGAATGTGTGTCATGCAGCTTTCATGTGGATGCGTATCTGCTACACCTATCTTAGGCGTTCTCTTATGGACATCCCAATACAATCATAATGATTAGTCCTTTTCGAGAGGAGAGAACATAATTTTTATGATATAAATGAAGAAAAATACCAGTAGATTGATATCCATAATGCGGATTAGTTGGTTATTATGTTCTACGTGTTTATGGAAATAAAACCAAAATACAAGAAGATTGATATTCATCACGCTGATTACCTGATTACTGTGATGTACGTTTTAGAGCTGGAGTATGTGGGTATCTCATTTATAAAGTATTTGTCTTTCAGATGGAATTTCATGCTGATATAAGGGCGGAGAGAGAGAGAGAGAGAGAGAGAGAGAGAGAGAGAGAGAGAGAGAGAGAGAGAGAGAGAGAGAGAGATTGAAATAGATTGAAAGAGATGAAGGAAACAGTAATCGTTTTAAAACAGATACAGAGATGATTTGATGTTCCAAACACTGAAATGTTGGATAGACATTGAGAAAAGGGGAAGCGTGTGGATTTAAGTTCAGTTAAGAGGAAATATGGGAGAGAAATGATGAAGACGACAAGTATCAATGCAGAAGAGGATGTCGCAAGAAGGAGAAAAACAGATCAGTTCTTATGAATATTTTTGAAACATTGAAAAATAGAGATAAGGGAGCCCCAGCTAACGAAAGAATTAAGGGAGAACTATGAAGAGACTTTATAATTATATTTCAGAAAATCACTTCAGAGTGATTTTATTTCATAATGTAGAATATCCTGAAAGTGATCTTCTTTGATAATGCTATGGTATATGATGACTGTTTTTCAATTTATAAGTCCATTTCTCTCAATGTTCATCTTAGAAGGCACAAAATAACTTCAAAATTCCCTTAATGTTGCTCCCCCATTTCTATACCATCTCAAATGTACTGATATCATCTCACTTTCACTGATAGAATATGTGGATATCATCTCACATGTACTGATACCATCTCACATGTGCTGATATCATCTCACATGTACTGATATCATCTCACATGTAGCCCATTCAAACTCTTTATTATATCATCTCACATGTAAACCAGTCAAACTCTGGTATGGATGTCAGATACACATGCTCTTTGCTGAAAGGAATGAATATGATATGTTTCTCAACCACATTTAGACCCAAACAGGGGACTCTTTCTTTTGTGTTGATTCAGATCTCCACAAGCGAAAGATTCCTGAAAGTTTTCTCATTCTCTTTGCATGCAGTGTGCATTACATGAACCAAAAGAACCAAATGCATACATGCTTAGAATGAAATAAATACTAATAGTGTTTCTCATCAGGTCTGCCATATTACTCAGCTCCTCTACTTCAATGGTTCCTTTTACTTGCAAAAATATTGCAATCTGATTGATGGAGGCATTATGAAACAAAGAAAAATCGACTTCCCTTGCATTGCTCAAACACAGAACGGATTGATTGAGATGCCAAAAGATGTGACACAATGCATGTGCGTATTCATTCTTTTCAGTCTTGAGATCTCAATGTGTATAAAACCGTATTGTGAATATCTCTATGTTGCGACTGGAAGGGCAATCACATGTGTACACACACATATGATTATGATAAAAGATGTCTTGAAAGTTACATGACATGTGATAAAACAAACCCAACATGATCAATTCCAAGAGTTGTGTTTTGTTTAAAACACATTAATATAATTAAGAGCATGGATTGATGAGAAAGATAACTAATGAAGCTATGACACCCTGGAGTATAGCATTTCTAGAAGTTGGAATCTGGATTGCAGAGTTTATACAATATGGTAACCACGGTCATACGATTGCATGAAGTCATGTTTTCAAAGGCGGCCAGAATACTATGTGGATGCTTGAATCTCAAGGAGTTGACGAGCTGACCTTGAGACAGGAAATTCACAAGGAACAGATACAGACGGTTTTTGGAAGAGAGCTTTATCTTCTTCACCACGTTCTTGTCTAAGCATCACTGAGCGCAATCATCTCGTTGCCTCTTAGACCTCCTTCGTGTATTTGCTCTCACGCGGTGAATCTAAAATCCGCAACTACGCTTAATCTGTTTGTCTTGATCCTCCTCAAAGCGCCGTCCAGTCATGTAGAAGTCTGCATGCCCGAGTTGAGGAGGCGGAAAGGAATGCCTACGAAACGCAAGGACAATCCCTACAGTCAGCGAGGCCAGGAACAGTTCGCCGCCCTCTGCAAAGAGCTTAACGAAGCGAGAGAGCACATCGCTGCTGATTTAGGGGTTCCTTCTTCACTCGTCAAATTTTCAAGTGCTCCCGACGAGGATAAGTGGGTTCCTTTCATCATTCCTGAGCAGTCAAGCTCCGATGCGAATGTGCTCAAAAGGACCTCTTCGAGCTTGATCACTGCAAAGGAAACTGTTAGCGTGAATCTTGTGGAAAGAGCGGCATCAGCCAGGCGTTCACTTAGAAGGCCCTCTATTGATAGAGACAACTTCTTGAGGTCGTCCGCTTCTTTTCGCTCAGAGAAAGCTCCTCAGCATGAAACGGTTTCCTTCAAGCCCCATGTCCCCAGCACGCTTCGCTCAGGCTCTCATGTAAATGCTAGCAGCAATAAGAGTGTTTGTACCAGCATGAATCCACGTCTACTCTCCGTAATCTCGAGTCCAAATGGAGGCGCTGTGCATGAAGAGTCACTCGGCCACTTTGTATTGATTTCTGGGTTAGGGGTGGTTCTGTTTGGCCTTCTGGTTGGATATTGGGCAAGTCTTATAGGATTAGTGTGCTGGTGGTACTTGCTGAGTAGCGTTAGAAATGAAATGCGCGATAAGTTAGCCTTGCAAGACAGGCATCGCACTGCACGAGCGGACAAGCCACAGAAACATCAGCAAATAAAGGCGCATGAGCATCACAGAAACAAGCAGGAAAGTAGCTTGAAGAATTCTAAAACCAACACCTCTGATATGATCTCCAATGAGCACAAGAAAAAGGTTATCATGGACGGTCTATTGGCACGGAGTTACACACCAAACAAGAGAGGTAAGTCCCAACTAGTCAATCTGTGACTGATATAAAGAGAAATTCCTCAGGGTCTTCTTCGGAAGCTGAGGCATACCTCAATTTGGGTATTTATTCAGAGAAGGGTTCATGGCAATAATATTTATTTCGTGTTCCAATGCAAAGTAGCATCAGGAACTGTTTGCTAGTCAATCTAACAGAGTTGGATTAACGAATAACCTTCACGGATCATGGAATTGAGGTGCAAGCGAGAGATAGGGCATTATGACATATGCCTGCAGACATTTAAACGACAGCCATGTCTTGTTCACATGCATCAGGAAGAGGTCATTGCAAATTTGAAAATCACACAGAAAAGAATTAGAGATGTTTCCTGACTGAACAGGCAATCTTCTTGAATACGGCAGACATTACAGAGCAAGGTCTTCTTCCCAGATTGAGTCCCAGAATGACAGAACTCGACCATCTCCATGTCTGTCTGTAGAATGTAAGGGTTCATCCAGCTGAACATGTGGCTGTCTGCATATACTGGAACATGATTTCTAGTGTAATCCTAACCAACATTATTAGTAAAATTCAAAATGAGAAGGGAAGGATTAACAATTTCAATGTGGCAAATTCTTAGCTTCCTTCGGGTTATGGTGAGCCTCTGCAAAGAATTGTATTAAAGTACATAGTTCAACAAACCAGAAAACTGGTTTTACTGTTAGGTATAGAAATAAGGAGAATCCCATTTTTTACAGGACTTGTACAGAATGTTCATATTCGGATTCTGAATTCCATTATATTATTTATTTGTTTACCATACGAATGGGTGGACAATAATTTTGCCACTTCAACGTCCACTAAGATGACCTCTTCATATCCAAGAAATAATATAAGAATCCATCAACTTCTTTCGTGGCAGCAAAATTTGACTCTCGTTGAATCAATATGTTAAAATATGGAGGTTTAAAGAGAAGGCCTACAATCTCTTCGTGGTTTTCTCAAAATGAACTCTTGCGGAGTGTAAATACACATGTTCATTTCTACAATCCTTGAATCTCCTGGCAAGGAAGAATACCATTCTTTTAATTGGGCAAAATATCTCTCCTTTATTTATATTTGTAAAATTTAAATTTTTATATAAAGCGTCTCCTTTGCTCTGCCTTTGGAGAGTAACCAAGCACTTCTCCTGGAAGTGTTTTTTCGCAAGAGAGCTATGACGTTTGGCCTAGGAACTCGTATTTCATTTCCGTCTGTTCTGATCCGTTAAGTTCAAGAGGAAAGGAGATAAACGAAGTACCTTTCTGCATGGTTTTAGCATAAAATCGAATATTGGAATGAATCGAAAATGACATAATGAAAGATTTTCATCTTTTGATTACAAGATGAAAGAATACTTGGAGTTTAATCTTTTTCTAACACGAACAAGAAAAATCTAAGATCTATTGAGTTTATCATAGAACTCGTCAGGAACTTGATGCAATTCTCGAGAAACAAACATGTTAGAATCCCCCTTCCAATTGCTCCTAGTTTTTTGTTAAATTAATATTCAATACGTTGTTTTCATCTCACATTTAAAACGTCTATTTTGTTAGAAAGGAGAAAATGTTTTTCACATTTCAACATGAAAGCACCTAGTGTAGATAGGTGATGATTCACATTGAGTTTTCAAGGTAGCAAATGTCAAAACTTCTTATGGGAATAGAAATTTGTTAAGTAGAGTTCTTTATGTACCTACTATCACAAAGAATTTGATGAGTGTTGGATAGATAGAGGAAAAGGGTTTGTAGGTTAGGTTCAATAAATATGGAGCTTTTGTGAAAGATCAATGTGTACTTGGGATATCTAATGTATCCAAGCAACATATGATCTATAAATGTGGTGCATGTGAGTTTGGTAAACCACACAGGTTACCCTTTACAAAGAAACGCTATATGCATGAGGATTATTTGGAACTTGTCCACACAGATGTGTGGGGACCAAGCAAGGATCCTTCAATTTCAGGCTCAAGGTACTATGTGTAATTTATTGATGATTTTTAGTAGGTGGACTATCTTGTATTTCATGAAACATAAAGATAAAATGTTCAATTGCTTCAAGAAGTATCTTGCACTTGTGGAAAATCAAACAGGGAAAATCCTAAAGAAGGTAAGGTCGAATGGAGGAGGTGAGTACTTCTCTAATGAATTTGTGCATTTTTTCAAGACAGAGGTATCAAGAGGGAGATCACTACTAGGTATACTCCTGAGCAAAATGGAATAGGAGAGGGGAGGAACAGATTGATTGTGGAAGCAGTTAGATCAATGCTTAATGAAAAAATTTATCTAATTATTTTTGGGTAGAGAGTGTTTCTACTGCCACTTACCTTATTAATAGTTTACCCTCTAAATCCCTTGGTGGGATGACCCCCTATGAGGCATGGCATGGTAGAAGGCCATCACTTGAACATTGCAAAATATTTGGTTGTGTTGCCTATGTGCATGTTCCATCTCAAAATAGAGGTAAGCTAGATGCTAAGGCAGAGAAATGCATCTTCATAGGGTATGATTTAAATAAAAAAGGATACGAGTTTTATAATCATCCAACAAAGGATTTATGGTCAGTAGAGATGTTGTGTTTGATGACAATGATTCTTGGTTTGAAAGTGAATGCAGGAAGGTTAAATTGCCATATGACTTGGAAGAAGAATTTCCAAGCCTCACCAAGGAGGAGCCAAGCACAATTGAAGACATCAAATCAAATAATGAGGACACCATCAACTTGGAAGAATTCAAAGCATGGAAATCAGAAGGCAAGGTCAAGATGAAGAGGTTGGAGGACATACATGAATCATCCAACCAATCCTTAAGGACATCACAAAGAGAGAGTAAGAAGCCAATCAGATATGGGTGTGATACTTCATCAGTTACTAAGCATTCTATTTATCTTGCTAATGATTTATCACATGAACAACCTTCTTCATATGAAGAAGCAAGTACCAAAGCAAAATGGAAGGAAGCTATGGATGAAGAAATACAAGCACTCCAAGAGAATGATACTTGGGAGCTAGTACCCAAGAAGGTATCAATGAAGGTAATTGGTTCTAGATGGATTTACAAAATCAAAAGAAACTTAGATGGATCCATAAACACGTATAAATCTAGACTTGTGGCTAAAGTTTTTGCACAAACTCAAGGAGTAGATTATGAAGAAAATTTTTGACCTATGGCTAGGATGTCAACCATCAGGATATTGGTAAGTGTAGCTGCATCTAGAAATTGGAATATGTATCAATTAGATGTGAGAAATGCTTTTCTCAATGGTTGGATTTCAGAGGAGGTTTACATGGCTCAATCTCCTAGCTATGAGGATCCAAACAAGGTAAATTATGTATGCAAATTGAACAAAACCCTTTATGGTTTGAAGCAGGCACCTAGGGCATGGAACCATAGGTTAATAACCTACCTTCAAGATCAAGGATTCATGATGAGCAAAGAAAAAGTTCTTTGTTTGTCAAGAGGAGTAATTCAAAAATGATATACTTATGTGTGTATGTTGATGACATCATTCTTATAGGTAGTGATGCCAATGGCATCAGACAAATGAAAACGAGATGATGCAAGAGTTTAAAATCAGTGACCTAGGGTTTCTGAACTATTTTCTTGGAGGTAAATCATAAATTGAGTGCTCATGAAAGTGATTTGCTTGAAGACATTGCAAGTTACCAAAGCATAGTTGGAAGTCTTAACTATGCAACATTAACCAGGATTGATATATGTTATAGAGTAAGTGTTATGAGCCAATGCATGCATAAACCTAGAGTAGATCACTTGAAAGCTGCCAAAAGAATTTCAAAGTATCTCAAAGGCACTCAAAATCAAGGTATTTACTTCCCATACACATCAGATTTGGACATTAAGTTGTACTTAGATGCAGGTTGGGCAGGTTGTAAGGATGATAGAAGAAGTACTTTTGGATATTTAGCTTTTGCAGGTGATAAGACCATTTCATGGTCTTCCAAGAAGCAACCAACTATTGATCTATCTTCAATAGAGGCTGAATATAAGGGATTAGCAAATGCTACATAAAAATCTATTTGGATTAGATTTCTCTACTCAGATTTGGGACTTCACACTCATTCACCTATGATCTTTGGTGATAAAACAAGTTCTTTGCATCTTGCAGCCAATCCCATTTATCATGGAAGAACCAAGCATCTAGAAGTACACTATCACTATGTTAGCGAGAAGCTATTAAGCAAAGAGATTCAACTTGCATATGTATCCACAAATATGAAATGTGCAGATTTGTTAACCAAAGCACTTGATGGTACTAAGCTTTGTAGGTTAAAAACCATAATTGGATTGCACGATATTCAAGAAGATTCATGAGGAATTGCAAGCCAAGATGTTTGGCTTGAGGGGGAGCTGTTGGTGCAAATATGCAAGCATTCACATTTGGGTTAGCATGGAGGATTATATGTAGAATAAATTGATAACTCATATAAACCATAGCTTGTAATCATTTGAGTATTTACCATTTGTAAAAGGTTAAACTATTGAGAGAATCTTTCAAGAGCCTTGTAGCTCGTGGAGGTAGAAAGCATATTTTCTACGAATTTCAATCAACGAATAACTCCTGAATCATAGGGATCACCTTTATTTGGAGCCAAGTTTGAATTTCAAATTAAGATTTGAGTAGCTTAAACCATAGCTTACTCATTACACTATCATTGGGCGTCATTATAGTGCGAATTATCTTGTATAACCATGTGTTATAATAGATATACTTCATTCATCATCTCTATCTACTTCTCTGTTATGACTACTCAAAACAATGAAATTTGTCTAGTCATATCTCAGTGATTTCTCAACCATTTTTCATGTCTATAGCTTTTTGGAACCATCTTGGAGTCTACATTATGCTCTCAAAGTTTCAAAGAGTTTTGTTCAGCTATTTTGGAGAAATCTCCATCGAACTACTCATTGGTCATCTACTGTTCAGTCCCTAAGAAGTCAGGGGTAAGCCTTGGATTGCTAAATTCATTTCATAGAGTATAGTTCATCATTTTAGATTATTTCACTTGAAACCATTAGTTATATAAGCTAATTTGATTCCCTCAAAAGGAATTTGATTAAGTTCTAATGTATTGTGAGCACTGAGCAAAAGAACGAGCAGGTGTATAGACCAAAATAGCAAGTTTTGTGAGACTAACTATTAATGAAGTAGTCTGTTTTGGTTCAACTGTTTCAAGTATCTACTCCAAAGTACATGTTGGTGTGCATCAAAAGAGAAATAACCATAAGGTATTCTCCTGCACAGAATGGGGTAGCTGAGAGAAGAAATAGGTTGATTGTTGAGACAGCTAGGTCTATGTTGAATGAAAAGAAATTACCTAACTATTTGTGGGCAGAAAGTGTTTCAACTGCCACTTATCTCAAAAACAGGTTACCATCCAAATCCCTTGATGGGATGACACCCTATGAAGCATGGCATGGTAAGAGACCCTCACTAGACCATTGCAGGATATTTGGATGTGTACCAGATGTACACATTCCTTCTCAGATAAGAGGTAAGCTAGACCCTAAGGTTGAGAAGTGCATCTTTATTGGATATGATCTAAATCAGAAAGGATATAGGTTTTACAACCCTTCCAATAAGGGATTCATGGTGAGTAGAGATGTTGTCTTTGATGAAAATGATTCTTGTTATGAGAATGAATGCAGGAAGGTTAAATTACCCTATGATTTGGAAGAGGAATTTCCAAGTCTTGCAAAGGAGGAACCTACTGAGAATGAAGACTCAAGTTCAGATGGTGAAGATACTATCAACCTTGAAGAGTTCAAAGCATGGAAGTCCAAGGGCAAAATGAAGATGAAGAAGCTTGAAGACATACCTGAATCTTCAAATCAGTCAATCAGAAGATCACAAAGAGAGAGCAAAAAACCTATCAGATATGGTATGATACATCTCTTGTTACTAAACACTCTGTTTATCTTGCCAAAGATTTGTCAATTGAAGAATCAGGATCATATGAAGAAGCCATAACCAAGACAGAATGGAAAGAAGCTATGGATGAGGACATTGAAGCACTTAAAGAGAGTGATACATGGGAGTTAGTACCAAAGAAGGAATCCATGAAGGTAATAGGATCCAGATGGATCTATAAAGAAATTCTGATGGCACAATTAATAGGTACAAAGCTAGATTGGTAGCCAAGGGTTTTGCACAAACCCAAGGCATTGACTAAAAGGAGACATTCTCACCTATGGCCAAGATGCCAACAATCAGAGTGTTGGTTAGTGTGGCTGCATCAAAAAATTGGAATATGTACCAATTGGATATCAAGAATGTATTCCTGAATGGATGGATCTCAGAGGAGGTATATATGTCACAACCTCCTGGCTATGAGGACCCTAAGAAGGTAACATTTGTTTGCAAATTGAAAAAGGCTTTATATGGATTGAAGCCGACACCTAGGGCATGGAATTACAAGTTAACCACATACCTTAAAGACCAAGCTTTTGTCATGAGCAAGGCAGATACTTCTCTATTCATCAAGGGAAGTAATTTGGAGGTAATATACCTTTGTGTTTATGTTGATGACATCATAATTATAGGTAATGATGTTAATGGAATCAGACAAATCAAAAGCCAGATGATGAAGGAGTTCAAGATCAATGATCTTGGTCTATTGAAGGATTTTCTTGGGCTTGAATTAGTCTACACTAATTCAGGGATATACATTACTCAGAAAAAGTACATACAGGATATGTTGAAGAAGTTTCACTTGCAGGATGCCAAAGTATCAAGCAGTCCAATGGAGGTAAATCTAAAACTAAGTGCCCATGAAGGTGATGAAGTCAATGAAATTAGAGGTTATCAAAGTTTGGTGGGTAGCTTGAACTATGCTACTTTAACAAGGATAGATATTGCATATGGAGTTCGTGTGCTAAGTCAGTTTATGCATAAGCCAAGGATACCTCACTTAGAGACTGCCAAGAGAATATTGAAGTATCTCAAGGGTACACAAAAGCATGGTTTGTATTTCCCTTACACTTCAAATATTGATATCAAAATTTATTCAGATGCACATTGGGCAGGATGCAAGGACTATAGGAGGAGCACTTTTGGATACATTTCTTTTGCAAGTGACAAACTAATTTCATGGTCTTCAAAGAAGCAACGTACTGTTGCTTTGTCTTCTACAGAGGCAGAGTATAGAGGACTGGCTATTGCCACACAAGAAGCCATTTGGATTAAGATTTTGTATACAGAATTGGGTTTATATACTAGGTCACCAATCATCTTTGGAGATAATACAAGTTCTCTTCACCTTGCATCTAATCCTATCTATCATGATAGGACTAAACATATAGAGGTCCATTACCATAATGTGAGAGAGAAGTTGATAAGCAAAGACATTCAACTAACCTATGTATCAACCAACATGCAGTGTGCAGATTTGTTGACTAAAGCTTTGGATGGAACCAAACCTTGCAGGTTCAAAGCAATGATTGGATTGTAGGATATACATGAAGATTGAAGATGAAGACCAAGCCAAAATGTTTGGCTTGAGGGGGAGTTGTTGGCGTAAATAACAAGCCTACACATTTGGCTTGTAAGATATCTTGAAGACCCTACATATGTGATGAAGCATAGGAACTAGTGCTAGTGGTTAATTACCAGTTTATCTCTTTGTAAAAGTCAAATTGACTTGGAATCTTTTGTACACACCTACCAAAAGAATTCCTGGAAAAAGTTAGCTCTTTTATTGAAGGAATATCTCCTAGGATATAGGAGTTTGATCATAGGGAGCCAAAAATTTGAATTTGAATTCAAATTTTTACTCACTCTCTATAAAAGATGTCATGAAAAAGTCGTGGCTAGAACTCATCACTCCCGAGCTTCTCATTACTAATTCTGAGTGTGTGTGTGAGGCCTACACTCTAGCCCACACCTATCTACACCATTAGGCAATGATTTTCATGCCAATGGATTAGTATACAAGTGTTCATTAATACATAGTTACTCATTGTTCATTTCTGAGTTCTCTGTCATACTACTCAAAAGTCTGTCAACTTGTGGAGTAAATATCTCGATCAAATCTTCACCAAATTCAATGGTCTATTGCTTCTTGGATTCAGCTTGAAGTTATCTACATGATGTCAAAGTTTGAAGAGATTCTATTCAGCCATTTGAGAGAAATCAACGTCGAGGTGATCACTGGTCATTGTTTGCTATAGTCCTCAAAAATCGGGGGTGTAGCTTTATTTGATAAATTGATTTCTCTGAGCATAGTCAATCATTGTACTTCATTTCACTTGTAATAGTTAGATTACTAAGCTAATTAGATACTCATAAAAGAAATGTTTCCAATTCCTACTGTGCTGGTCATACTGAGCAAAAGATCCACTAGGTGTCAGGACATAAATAGAAGGTTTTCTTGAGATCTTCAATTTCAAAGTTATCAGTTTTGATTCAATCATTACACACATCACTTCCAAAGTACATAGGTCATCTTATGGTGTCATTGGAAAGCTAAGGAGGTCCACTTATCAAGTCTGAAGCAAAAGAGGGCTGGTACAAAGCAGGTTTTGGCAGTACCTACTCAATCTCTTGGAGTGTCCATCCATCTTTCCCAATAGTACATAGGTACTTTCTTGGTGTCATTTTCAAGCCAAAAGGGCCTACTATCAAAAGTTGGAGTGATTTAGAGCAGGTACAAAGCAGGTTTTATGAAGAAACCTCCTAGATTTTCCATCAAATGCGAAGAGCATATGGTTTGTTGTTTGCATAAGGCTTTGTATGGACTTAAGTAAGCTCCTGCATGCATGGTATGAAAAGACACATAAGCACTTGATTGTTCTTCGTTTTACATGTACTATATTTAAAGGCACACTTTATATACACAAAGATGGGGCTGAACTTATAGTGCTTGTTGTCTATGTTCATGAAATTCTCATGAGAGGATAATGTGGTGATAAAATTGGCCTACTAATGGATGACTTGTACCATACTTTTGGTGTCACATACCTTGGTTTTTTGGAGTATTATCTTGGCATCCACATTGTATCCGAAGTTTCTGTACCTTCTGCAGACTCTACCAAAATTACACCGGAATCTACCGGAATTTCCTCCTGTGTCACCGGAATTCTACTGAAAATCACTGCTAACTGACTCT
Organism: Ceratopteris richardii; assembly: GCA_020310875.1. Lineage (NCBI taxonomy): Eukaryota > Viridiplantae > Streptophyta > Polypodiopsida > Polypodiales > Pteridaceae > Ceratopteris > Ceratopteris richardii. The sequence goes on from CM035434.1 coordinate 94,766,016, forward strand.
GTTCCTTCAACAACTGGGCTTAACCGGTCTATACTTTTGCCACGTGGGGGTGTCCCTAACAAATTTGGTATCGCCCTCGGATGCTGGTCTCTCCTGTACTTCGGATACGACTCGCCAGACCGAGTAACCAGCATATATCACGTCTACATCACTTGCGTACTATTCCACCTTACTGTTGATTCACAATCTATGGCCACCTTCCCAGAGACGGCGCTAGTGTTAAACGTGCGTTGCCGTCACAGGCACGTTTAAACTCTTTTCGGGTTCTTGGGAGTGGTAGGGGTCTGATAAATCAGAGGCACTGTAACTTGATTTTCCCAATTAACTTGTCCAAACCACAATACATTAACATTCAACACTCTGTTTAATCTGAATTACTATCAAGACTCTAGTTAGTCTTATCACAGATTTACTGTGCATACTCAGGTTAATACTATTCACAATGCATCACGTAGCAATTACTAATTACCGTCGCACAGACTAATATCGACAACAGAACCTTATGTGTTAATCACAAATTAATGAAATTAAACAAAGGTAAGGATGACAATACTCAGACTTCTCGAATACTACACTATGGCTTCTCCACAAACCGGAATCGCCCAGACAGAGAGTCTGGCGATCCGATTGTCGTTACCAGAGCATCATCGCAATGCCTTTTTATTAGTTGATAAGCAGATACATCTCTTCACATGACCTTTCGGTTCGTGCGGAATAGGAAACCTTTCAGTTCGTGTGGGATAGGAAAATACAGGAATTATGGAAATACAAAGTGCCAATCTGGCGGCTTACACTGGCACGCACGGTGGACTTGAACCCGTAAGTATAAAAAATCTAAGGTTCATCTATGATGCCTTGAATGTACATGGTTCGGGCTAATTTGAAAGTTCTGGCAATTTTCTGCTTCAAACTATCCAGCATTTGCTTTAAAATGTCGGGTTCAACTAGCTGCACATCAATACGGACAGAACTGGCTGCAATGACTTGAGTCATCAAAATTTCCGCCTGCATCTACAAAAAAGCCTCTTGTAGGTAAAAATCATTTGCCAGTGCCCCATCCCGGCTCAATTTCATGTCTTCGATCCGTTTATCTATTCGGGATAGATGTTCTGCTTGAGCACCCAATTGTTTCTTTCTCTCCAATTCCTGAGCCTAATATTGAATTATCCGGTAATATGCATCTCTTTCTTTTCGAATCTCTGCTGCCTCCTTTTGGAGTTGAGCAGTTAAAAGCATCTGGGATTTAAGAGCAGAATTTGCCTCAAACAGGTTGGCATTTGTTCACTGGAGTTCTTCATTAGTCTGCTTGGCTAAATCCGCCATCTCTTGTCCTCGCTGTACAACTTCATCAAGTTGTACTTGCGTATCTTCTAGTAAATTTCTAAGTGCCACGCGAGCATCCTCTTTATCCTGGACTAACTGTTTCAACTGAATAATTTCTTCATCACAAGCACTTACTAAATCATCTTTGGCTCTTGATTCAGCCAACGCAGCATCTCTTTGAGCAACCAAAGACTCCTGTTCGGCAATCTACGCTTGAAGATGCTGAATCTGTACATGCAGAGCATGATTTTCTGCCTTAACTACATCCGCTTCTTCTTGCAATGGAATAATATCTGCTTCTAGGATATCGACTTTATGCTGCAATTCGTGATGAATATTGTCAGTGACAGTTCGGAGGTGCATCGGGAGCTGTTGTGAGAACTGGATCAGCATACGACCCATCGATTCTAATTCTGTAAACATGGGAATCGGAGGCAAAAGAGGAGGAGGAAGTGGTTGGAATGAAGAAGCTGACAAGAGGTGATGGGAAGATGGTGGAGAATAGTTAGGTGAAGAGGATGAAGTAGCAATTTCCTCAGGGACAATCCTCAACTCTGAAGCTAAAGAGGGCTGGTACAAAGCAGGTTTTGGTAGTACCTACTCAATCTCTTGGAGTGTCCATCCATCTTTCCCAACAGTGGTATCAGAGCAAATTAAGGTAAAATGGGAGATGGTTTTCCTTCATTTATTGATAAATTGGACAGGAACAACTATCAAGCATGGTCTCTAAGGATGAAGACCTACTTACAAGGAAGGAGTCTCTATGGATTTATCTCAGGAGATGAGGAATTGCCCTCATTCAAAAAAAGAGGACTACCAACAAAGGAAGAACATGAAAAGCTCAACACATGGTGTGCTAAGGATGCATTGGCAAGCTCTTATTTACTCAACTCCATCTCTGATTTTCTTTTACCACACATTAGAAATTGTAAGACATCCCAAGAGACTTGGGAAACCTTGTCATCTTATTTTTCCTCCAACACAAGGGCTAGGCAAAATCAGTTTTGGGTTGAATTCATAACATTAAGGAAGCAACCTAAGCAAGCTGTTTCAGCATTTGTCACCAAGATTAAAGATGTAGCAGATCAATTAGCAAGCATAGGAGAAGGGATTGAAGAAGAGAAGATTGTGAGGCAAGTGATCAATGGGATCAAGGCTGATGACAAATGGGAAAGCTTCACCACTACCATGGATCTTTACATGGACATGCAAATTCTAGATCTTACAACTCTCATGGGACAATTGTTTACTCATGAAGCAAAGCTCAACAAGCCAACTATGCAGGGAGAGGTAGATCATCAAGAGGAAGGGCCAGAGGAGGTAAGCAAGGTAGTGGGAGACCCTATAACTCCTCACCATGCAACATTTGTGGTTTATCAAATCATACTACAGATGATTGTTTCATGAATTACAAAAATCAGAGAGGAAGAGGATACCAAAGAGGTGGATACTCACAGTCAAGAGGTAGATTCAACCATCACCAAGGCTACAACAACAACTACAACAACAATTACAACAATAGTTACAATGGCAACTACCAAGGAGGATTCAAATCCAGAAAGGACTACAACAACTACACAGAGGAGTAGGATGACTCTCTTCTAATCATGAACATGAATTCAAAATCAGGTACAAATGATGACCACCTATTCTACATTGACTCAGGATGTTCAAATCATGTGGCAGGCAATGTAGCACTACTCTCTGATCTTGAGGAACCAAAAGGTAAGCATCAAGTCCAAAGAGGTGATGACACCAAGCACTCAGTAGTTAAAGTTGGAAATGTTAAGACTTGTGGTGGAAATCACAACTTGTTGATCAGGGTACTCTATCTACCAACCATTACCAAAAATTTGATGAGTGTTGGACAGATTGTGGAGACAGGTTTGCAGGTTAGATTCAACCAATATGGAGCATTTGTGGAGGATCCAATACATGGGTTCAAAAGGATTGCTAAAGGAGAAAAATTAGGTAGGCTTTTCACTTTTGAGTTAGAAGACACAAAGAATATTGCACTATACAGCTATAAAGATCAAACACTTTCAGAGCTTGAGATTTGGCACAAAAGATTAGGGCATATAGGAGAAAGAACCTTGAAGCAAATATGCAGGGACCAATGTGTGCTTGGAATACCTAATGTATCCAAGCAACATATGATTTACAAGTGTGGTGCTTGTCAATTTGGGAAGTCTCATAGGCTACCCTTCTCAAGAAAAGGTTACATGCATGAAGACTACCTAGAGCTTGTCCACACAGATGTATGGGGACCAAGAAAAGATCCCTCAGTCTCAGGATCAAGGTACTATGTATCTTTTATTGATGATTATAGCACGTAGACTGTATTGTACTTCATGAAGCACAAGGATGAGGTGTTTAATTGCTTTAAAAAATATATTGCACTTGTTGAAAATCAGACAGGAAAGAATTTCAACAGGCTAAGGTCAGATGGAGGAGGTGAGTACTTCTCTAATGAGTTTGAAAAATTCTTGCAGGACAGAGGCATCAAAAGAGAAATAACCACAAGGTATTCTCCTGCACAAGATGGGGTAGCTGAGAGAAGAAATAGGTTGATTGTTGAGATAGCTAGGTCTATGTTGAATGAAAAGAAATTACCTAACTATTTGTGGGTAGAAAGTGTTTCAACTGCCACTTATCTCATAAACAGGTTACCATCCAAATCCCTTGATGGGATGACACCCTATGAAGCATGGCATGGTAAGAGACCCTCACTAGACCATTGCAAGATATTTGGATGTGTACCAGATGTACACATTCCTTCTCAGATAAGAGGTAAGCTAGACCTTAAGGCTGAGAAGTGCATCTTTATTGGATATGATCTAAATCAGAAAGGATACAGGTTTTACAACCCTTCCAATAAGGGATTCATGGTGAGTAGAGATGTTGTCTTTGATGAAAATGATTCTTGTTATGAGAATGAATGCAAGAAGGTTAAACTACCCTATGATTTGGAAGAGGAATTTCCAAGTCTTGCAAAGGAGGAACCTACTGAGAATGAAGACTCAAGTTCAGATGGTGAAGATACTATCAACCTTGAAGAGTTCAAAGCATGGAAGTCCAAGGGCAAAATGAAGATGAAGAAGCTTGAAGACATACCTAAATCTTCAAATCAGTCAATCAGAAGATCACAAAGAGAGAGCAAAAAACCTATCAGATATGGGTATGATACATCTCTTGTTACTAAACACTCTGTTTATCTTGCCAAAGATATGTCAATTGCAGAACCACGATCATATGAGGAAGCCATAACCAAGACAAAATGGAAAGAAGCTATGGATGAGGACATTGAAGCACTCAAAGAGAGTGATACATGGGAGTTAGTACCAAAGAAGGAATCCATGAAGGTAATAGGATCCATATGGATCTATAAACTTAAAAGAAATTCTGATGGCACAATTAATAGGTACAAAGCTAGATTGGTAGCCAAGGGTTTTGCACAAACCCAAGGCATTGACTATGAGGAGACATTCTCACCTGCGGCCAAGATGCCAACAATCAGAGTGTTGGTTAGTGTGGCTGCATCAAAAACTTGGAATATGTACCAATTGGATATCAAGAATGCTTTCCTGAATGGATAGATCTCAGAGGAGGTATATATGTCACAAGCTCCTGGCTATGAGGACCCTAAGAAGGTAACATTTTTTTGCAAATTGCAAAAGGCTCTATATGAATTGAAGCCGGCACCTAGGGCATGGAATTACAGGTTGACCACATACCTTCAAGACCAAGGTTTTGTCATGAGCAAGGGAGATACTTCTCTATTCATCAAGAGAAGTAATTCAGAGGTAATATACCTTTGTGTTTATGTTGATGACATCAGAGTTACAGGTAATGATGTTAATGGAATCAGACAAATCAAAAGCCAGATGATGAAGGAGTTCAAGATCAATGATCTTGGTCTATTGAAGTATTTTCTTGGGCTTGAATTAGTCTACACTAATTCAGGGATATACAGTACTCAGAAAAAGTACATACAGGATATGTTGAAGAAGTTTCACTTGCACGATGCCAAAGTATCAAGCACTCCAATGGAGGTAAATCTAAAACTAAGTGCCCATGAAGGTGATGAAGTCAATGACATTAGAGGTTATCAAAGTATGGTGGGTAGCTTGAACTATGCTACTTTAACAAGGATAGATATTGCATATGGAGTTCGTGTGCTAAGTCTGTTTATGCATAAGCCAAGGATACCTCACTTAGAGGCTGCCAAGAGAATATTGAAGTATCTTAAGGGTACACAGAACCATGGTTTGTATTTCCCTTACACTTCAGATATTGATATCAAAATTTATTCAGATGTAGATTGGGCAGGATGGAAGGATGATAGGAGGAGCTTTTTTGGATACATTTCTTTTGCAGGTGACAAACCAATTTCATGGTCTTCAAAGAAGCAACCTACTATTGCTTTGTCTTCTACAGAGGCAGAGTATAGAGGACTGGCTAATGCCACACAAGAAGCCATTTGGATTAAGCTTTTGTATACAGAATTGGGTTTATATACTAGGTCACCAATCATCTTTGGAGATAATACAAGTTCTCTTCACCTTGCAGCTAATCCTATCTATCAGGATAGGAGCAAACATATAGAGGTCCATTACCATTATGTGAGAGAGAAGTTGATAAGTAAAGACATTCAACTAACCTATGTATCAACCAACATGCAGTGTGCAGATTTGTTGACTAAAGCTTTGGATGGAACCAAACTTTGCAGGTTCAAAGCAATGATTGGATTGCACCATATACATGAAGATTGAACATGAAGACCAAGACAAAATGTTTGGCTTGAGGGGGAGCTGTTGGCGTAAATCACAACCCTACACATTTGGCTTGAAAGATATCTTGAACACCCTACATATGTGATGAAGCATAGGAACTAGTGCTAGTGGTTAATTACCAGTTTATCTCTTTGTAAAAGTCAAATTGACTTGGAATCTTTTGTACACACCTACCAAAAGAATTCGTGGAAAAATTTAATTCTTTTATTGAAGGAATATCTCCTAGGATATAGGAGCTTGATCATAGGGAGCCAAAAATTTGAATTTGAATTCAAATTTTTACTCACTCTCTATAAAAGATGTCATGAAAAAGTCGCGGCTAGAACTCATCACTCCCGAGCTTCTCATTACTACTTCTGAGTGTGTGTGAGGCCTACACTCTAGCCCACACCTATCTACACTATTAGGCAATGATTTTCATGCCAATGGATTCGTATACAAGTGTTCATTAATACATACTTTCTCATTGTTCATTTCTGAGTTCTTTGTCATACTACTCAAAAGTCTGTCAGCTTGTGGAGTAAATATCTCGGTCAACTCTTGACAAAATTCAATGATCTACTGCTTCTTCAATTCAGCTTGAAGTTATCTACATGATGTCAAATTTTGAAGAGATTCTATTCAGCCATTTGAGAGAAATCGGCGTCGAGGTGATCACTGGTCATTGTCTGCTATAGTCCTAAAAAATCGAGGGTATAGCTTTATTTGCTAAATTGATTTCTCTGAGCATAGTCAATCATTTTACTTCATTCCACTTGTAATAGTTAGATTACTCAGCTAATTAGATACCCATAAAAGGAATGTTTCCAATTCCTACTGTGCTGGTCATACTGAGCAAAAGATCCACCAGGTGTTAGGACATAAATAGAAGGTTTTCTTGATATCTTCAATTTCAAAGTTATCTGTTTTGATTCAATCATTACACACATCACTTACAAAGTACATAGGTCATCTTATGGTGTCGGTGGAAAGCTAAGGAGGTCCACTTATCAAGCCTGAAGCAAAAGTGGGCTGGTACAAAGCAGGTTTTGGCAGTACCTACTCAATCTCTTGGAGTGTCCATCCATCTTTCCCAACAGTACATAGGTACTTTCTTGGTGTCATTTTCAAGCCGAAAGGGCCTACTATCAAAAGTTGGAGTGATTTAGAGCAAGTACAAAGCAGGTTTTATGAAGAAACCTCCTAGATTTTCCATCAAATGCGAAGAGCATATGGTTTTTTGTTTGCATAAGGCTTTGTATGGACTTAAGTAAGCTCCACATGCATGGTATGAAAAGACACATAAGCACTTGATTGTTCTTCGTTTTACATGTACTATATTTAAAGGCACACTTTATATACACAAAGATGGGGCTGAACTTATAGTGCTTGTTGTCTATGTTCATGAAATTCTCATGAGAGGATAATGTGGTGATAAAATTGGCCTACTAATGGATGACTTGTACCATACTTTTGGTGTCACATACCTTGGTTTTTTGGAGTATTATCTTGGCATCCATGTTGTATCCATTGAAGGGGAAATTGCTATGCATCAAGAAAAGTATTTTAAGATACTAATTCATTGTTTTGGTTTTACGAATTGCAAGCCTATTTCAACATGGGTGGAAATAGGATTTAGGTTCTCAAATGAGGATGTAGATGATGCATTTGATACTTCTTTATATCATCAAGTTCTGGAATGTATGATATATATATATATATGTAGCACAAGGCTAGGCTTACAATATGTAGTTTCCTAGTTGATTTGATTCATGCATAGCCTTGGCACTAAGCATTGACAAGTGGTGAAATGTGTGCTTAGATATCTCCAAGATACTATGTTTGGGTCTCTTTATGCCAAAGATTTGCAACCGTGCTTGCATGATTTTATAGATAGTGATTGGTGTGGTTGTTATGATCCACGAGTGTCCACTAGTGGTAATTGCTTTTTCCTTGGAGGATCATGCATATCTTGGTTGATTAAGAAGCAACCTACTATGGCCACTGGTGTCACTCTAGCACAATGGCAAGTACCAACGTGAGGAGCTTCACCTCATAAATGGCATTGTGTGGAGATGTGAGGACTGGTATGAAGACCATGAGCAAGTGATGGCACAAGTGCGTGAGTGAAAGCGCACAAGCATGCACACACATACACACACGCGCACAAAGTAAGAGCAAAGAGTGGAACAATGGAAGGACTTGGATTACAAAAGAAATCTCTTACACAGCTGAAATCTACAACAAGCTAACCCCAAAAATGAGCTATCGAGTCCTTTTTATAGTTTTCTTGAGTGGTTTTGGTCCTGTCCAGGGCTAGTGTCCGTCCTAGTTAAAAATTAGGTTCTAAGGCTTATTTGGGGGCTCAAACAGAGTCTAAAAATTATGAAAATGGGTAGGATGATAGTTCTAATACTCCTCAAGCTCAAGGACTCCTCAGCTTGAACAAAATGGAGTCACAAAAATGGAAAATGATATTCACAATGGTTTTTTAGTGATAAAAATCACTATTTTTATAGGGATTTCTTCTGGAAATTTGACATATGCTTCTTGGAGCTCCCTACATGCTCCTTCTTCTTGTGTGTCCACTTCCTTGATGTGCCTCTATGCTTGTGCTTGACCTTGACTATCAACACTCCCCCCCTTCTAGAGTCTATGGTCCCTAACAGACCCTTGTTGTAGTGGTTGATCCATGTAGTATTTTGAGAGGTAGAGTTCCTCATGCCTTCACTAGAGGAGTCTATCTTCCACCTCTAGTAGGGTCCAATGGCCTTTTCTTCACTTTGTAACTGCTAGCCCATGGACGTGTTTTTCCCTTTGCATGTAGCTCTTCCTTGGATTCTAGCATAAATGTGTCGTTGTGAGCTTCCCAAAAATTCTAGTTGCTTAGAGGAGGTTGTCAATGTTGATTTTGAGCGATTGTTGACTGAATTACTTTGTAGGTACCGATGTTGTGGTGTGGATATCCTTTGGATCTTCTAATCATAGCTTTTACAATTTTTATGCTAAGTACTTGTAACCCATACTTGATGATGGGTAAGTGCATTAGTGCATGGGTTGAAGAAAATATGTGCCTTGTGCATGGCTGTGTAATGTGGCCCTATGTATGTGTACTTGGGGAATGCATTGGAAGAAATATGGTGCAAGAAATTGGGTCTTGAGCTAAGTGCTCAAGGGTATGCTGATGAAGAGGTTTCCTAAGCTAACATGGTTGACTGTTGCTTAAGTAGGCAATCCTTACCATGGTGAAAGGTTGGTCGATGTTTATCTCTTCATGTTGCACTCCCATCACCGTGATTGATCGTTACCTTGTCTTTCGTGTTGACAGATGTCCTTGATGATGGTTCCCTGATGAGAATATTTGCACACTTGGTCCTGTTTCGTTTGCCTCTTTTTTTCTTTCTCTTTTTGTGCTCGCTCTTCTTTTTCCTCTTTTTTTCTTTTTTCTTTTTGAACAATGGAATAAAACAAGAAAAAAGTGTTCACATCAATAAAATATTTTACATATGTCAGATGTGTCGCATGTGCCGAGGATCCTCAATTGTGTCTATGCACGGACTTGTAAGGTGGCCCTATATTAATGCATACTATGGAGATGCATGACCTCAATGGTGCAAAAGACAAGGTTATGCCAAAGGCACATGCTTGTTGCACCTCAAGGCTCTCAAGGTCACTAGTGGATGTTGATGCAGTCTTTGTTGGAGGTAGCTAGTGGATCTTGAAATGATGTGATAAGTTGATGGTTAAATGACAACTGACCATTCCTCCCTTTAGGGATCCATTTGAGAACAGTGTTAGACTATGTAGAGATCGACTTTGGCTTCTTCATCTGTGGATGGTTACTTGAATTTTTTATTCCTTTTGGTTTTGTGGGTGGTACTGGTCGTTTGGCTTCCAAACCCATATCCTTGATGGTCATTTTTTTACTGCTGGCAAGGAGATGATTTTATCGTCTTTTGGTCTCTGTCCTTGGTTTTGACTCTTGCTTCTCCGTGGTTTCTTTGCTGAGATTTTTCTCATGAGGGAGATCATATGGTTTTGTGCATGTAAGAGTGCCTTGGGTACTCACATTTGTAATCGCCCTTGTTGAGCTACAGCTAATTTCTTTGGCACCCAAATTTGTACGTTACTATGGACGGCCTTGATCAATTGCTTTGGTACCCAAAATTGTCGGAGACCTTGGGATTGAGCTTGTCCTCATTTCTTGGTTCTTCTTTTAGCATGGTTAGCTTGCTTCAATGGGAATGGTTGTGGCAAATCTGGTGGTTGCTCTCCTTTTCATACCCAAACCTGCTTCCTGCCTTGAGCTTCTTTCTTCTTGTACTTGGTTTGTCTATTTGATGCAATCGTGAGTGTGTAGTGTTTTACTTGCCTCTTTGGTTGTATTGTTGCAGCTACCACGGTCTTTAAAAAAGAAGAGGGGTCCTATCTCCTTTGAGACCGTTCTTTCATAATTGAGTCCCTCTGGATCACATCTTTCTTGACACATACAACATCTTCTTTGCTCAGATTAGGCCTAGAGGAACTAAGAGAACGCATGCTATTTGGCTTTGTGCTCATGAATTTCTCTAATTCTAATGTGATGCATTGTGCATGTACCCAAACTTGAAGAATTTGTCTTTTAAGGTTTAAGTTGACGGCATGGTCATCGATCTAGTCTTGACCCAAGGCAAGTGGTTTCGTAAGGTCTTCATCTTCACACACTAGCATTTTGACTCTCATTGGAACATCTTGAAGATACATGGGATGCTCTACCTCGCCCAAACAAGGGTTTCCACACCTCCCAATCCTATGCGATAGGCTTCAATGGAATTGATGTTCAATTGTAGATCTTGGGAGTATGAAAGTCTAACTGCACTACTTGTTGCACCTGAGTGAATCAATGCTCTCACAGTCCTTGGATTCTTCCCCTGCCCTATTGCGATGTTTACAAAGGGATGTCGATCAATTATTCGAGAAGCAACGATGTTTGACACATGGCCATGTGGTATCTTGGGGCCTCAAGATTGACATCTAGGCCTAGGCATCTTAAATTATTTCTCCTAATGCGTTCTCTAGCCTCTGCTTGTGCTTCTTCTCTAGCCCTTAACTCTTCTTCTTTTCACTTCTTAGCAGTGTTGAGTCTCATTAGCATATTCTCTGTAAGAGGTTCTTGATATAGCTTGAGTCGACAACCACTGATATAGTTTGGCAGGATATCACCTTCTAGTGTGACCAATTGAACTGCACCGCTAGTGGAAATTCTATTAATGATCATGGGTTTGTATCCTCTTTTTTCCAATTTATGGGCCTGCTGCTTTAGTGTATAAACCAGCACTAGGTCTCCCTCTTCCAGTCCTTTATCTTTGATATCTGCATCAAAGTATGCCTTTTGCCTTTTCTTTGCAGCATAGATTCGTGCAGCCGCTCGTAGCCTTGTCTCACCTAAGCATTCTAGATCAAAGATCCTAGAGGATAACTTGTGTCCATTCCACTCATGCTCTTGTGCTACTTGTGAAGTTAGGATTAGGAAGTCCAATGGTAGCACAACATTTTGTCCGAAGACCATCTGAAATGGGGTGGCATTGAGTACCGTTTTATAGGCAACTCGATAGGCCCAAACAACATGATGAAGTTGTGTGTCCCAATCAGAGCATTTGTTATTTACTAGTTTTATCAGTACATTACATAGGATATTGTTTGTGCTCTTGGCTTGTCCGTTAGCTTGTGGAGGATAGGGGGAAGACTTCTTATGTATCAACAAAAATTCTTGGAGAAGGTTTTCAATGACTTCGTTCAAGAAGTGTTGTGCCTCTATCACTTACTGACTCTATTGGTAATCCGTATCTCGTGAACACATTCTCAAATAAGAACTTTGTCGTTGTTTGAGCATCCTTCTTCGTTGTGGCTTTGACTTCTACCCGCTTTGTAAGGTAGTCGATGGCAAAAATAATGTACTCTACATGGGAGTTTCTAGTTGGGGGGTTAATAGGACCTACAAAGTCTATGCCCCACTTCGAGAATGCGCATCCTCCCATCATTGGCTTCAAAGGCATCTCATCTTTTCTTATCGGATATTGTGCATGTTGGCATGTGTCACATTTCTTCACATAGGTATGTGCATCCATATGGAGAGTGGGCCACCAAAGTTGTCTCCTACTAAGGCATAGTCTAGTGCCTCTTATTCCATGCTTCATTTCCTTGCTAGACTAGCCTCATTGTAATGTTCCTGATCTCATGAATTCTACCAATGGAGCACTCCAATCTGGAATTAGTAATACGTGATAAAGAGTCGCATGCACCATCGGGGGTCTCATTTGGCACACTAGACAATTCTTGATCCACTCATGAATTTCTTTGTCCATACTAGGCCAATCCACTCCTAAACATTTTAGATTTTGCAATGTTCGTTGTTTAGAATAGTGATTCCCTAGAAATCCTTCATGGGCTTGTTTCAACCAACTACTATGTTCATCGTCCTCGACACAACAAGCTAGAACACCTTTTGTATCTTGATTATACATGATTCTTGCCATTATTTGATAGTTTTGTGATCGTACGATTTCATCCTTGTTCGTCTTTACATTCTTATTTGCAGGTCCAAAGGTTAGGACTGGTACCAAATTATTTGCCCATTTAGGAACAACTTCTAGATTGAACAGATAAGCATTGGAAAATTCATCAGACACTCCCTGTGGTGGCTCTCCTGAAGTGATGTGAGATAGGTGATCCGCTCTAATGTGGGTCTTACCTTTCTTAACAACCACTTCAAAGTCATATTCCATTAGTAAGAGGAACCATCTTATTAAGTGTCCGATATTGCAAGGTTTATTGACCAAATATAATAAGGCTTGATGATCAGTGAAAAACTTAAACTTGTTGGCGAATAGATAATGTCTAAACTTTTTTATAGCATAGACCATGCCTAAGCCTTCTCTCTCGGTTGTTGTATAGTTTCGTTCAGCTGCGTTCAATTGTCTACTATCATATGTGAAAGGCAAATCTAGATTTCCTTCTCCTGTGGGTTGTGCTAGTACACACCTTATTGCATGATTGGATGCATCTACAAGGACATGGAATGGTTTAGTCCAATCAGGAGTGGTCAGTATTGGGGTTGTGCACAAGCGTCTCTTCAGCTCATTGAAGGACTTCTAGCATTCATCATTCCACTCAAAATTTGTCAACAAGGCATAAAGAGCTTAGCTATAATTACATACATGTGAATAAACCTATAGTAATATCCACAATGGCCCATAAAGGCTTGTACCTCTTTAACATTCCTTGGCCTCGGCAACTCCGCTATGGGTTTTACTTTGTCCTCATTTGTTGATATTCCGGTCTTAGAAACAATATGGCCTAAGATTTTACCTTGACGTACCATGAGAACACACTTCTCTGGGTTCAGACACACTCGATATTCTCTGTACTTGTTGAAGATCTGTCTGCGCTTAGGAATGTGACATCTCCTTTCTTGGGAATGAGCACATAAATCATCCACATATTCTTCTAACCTCTTTTGCAAGAACTCTTTGAAGACATGAGACATGAGCCTTTGAAATGCTGCAAGTGCATTGGTGAGCCCAAATGGCATCACACGAAGTTCAAAGACTCCCCACTCTCTGGCAAAGGCCGTTTTATGTTGATCTTCTAGGGCAATGGCTACTTGGTTGTAGCCTGAAAATCCATCAAGGAAGCTATAAACTTCCTTGCCTACAACACGATCCAGTAAATGTTGAGTGATTGGAAGCGGATAGCTATCCCTTATTGTGGTAGCATTACCTTTTTTAAGGTTAATACATACACGCAACTTCCCATTCTTCTTGGGTAGCACAACAATGGGGGACACCCATTCCGTATGTTCAATCTCATAGATAAATGCAGCTTCAATCGATCTGTCGATTTCTTCTTTTATTTTAGCTGCATAGGTGTCATTATATGTGTAGGGCTTCTGTTTGGTGGGCTTGGCATCTGCTATCATGGGGATCGTATGAAAACAAATCTTCGGATCTACTCCCTTCAAGTGTCTATAGTGCCACAGAAACACGTCCCTTTATTCCCTTAATAAGGCTACCAACTCTACTTCCTCTTCTTTACTTAGGTCATCTCCTATGTACGTACCTCTCTTCGTTCTCTTCAATGTGACTACGATTTTATTGTTCTTTTCTTTTTTTTATTTGCTTCTCCTGTGGTGGCCTCTCTCTTAGGCATTCATACCAAAATTTCTCGGTCCTCAACTTCATATTTCTTGAAATTTTTTGGTACTTCGAACATTGATTCCTCCTCTTCTTGTTTCACTCTTTGTCCTTTCTTTTTCTTTTGACCACCTTCACTTCCATCCTTTGAATTTACCATTTTGATGCTTGTGAGAGGTTCTTCTTCTTTTTGTGTAAATACTTCTATGTCTTCTAGATAATGCTCCTCTGAAATAAAGCAAGTATCCATCACCATGGACTCTAGATTGTCATCATTCTCTTCTTCTTCTATGAAGTCACTAGGGTCACATTCTTCTAGCAAGGGGTGACACGTGAACACTGAAATATCATAACCCTCCTCATCACAATGAGGTGTTCATTGTTCTTCATTGACAACAATGTCCATGGTGGCTAAGATTTCTGCCCAACCATGAGGCTCAAATTCCTCATCCGAAAAGATTATTGGCGTATAGGTTGGGTCTCTAACTAGTCAATCCGAATAAGAAGTTCCTTTTTCTCTTGCCTTTACGCGTTTTTGCTCTTCCTTTGCGACCTTGCACATCCACAAATGAGTATATTCATGCATCCAGGATGTATCAGATGAACTTTTAGAATGCACAGAGGTTGAATCTTCTTGCTCCTTGTGGATAGGATTCCACTATAGAGGAGGTACATCTTTGCAAGTGTAATCCTTCAAATTGACCTTGGTTGTTACCCCTAAGCACTGCAAGTATAAGGAGTTGGTTCCCCAATTATATACAACTACTAGTTGTCGTAGGAAGGGTCTTCCTAGGATCATTTCGTAGGTATTAGTTTTCGTAAAGTCACATCTAGCAAATGTGTGCTCAAACTCTATGCAACAAGTGGTTAGATTTATCCCTTCTAGTAATCCTAGAGGTCTTTCCACATGGATGTCAGCCATCTGAAACTTCATTGTAGTTGGTCTTAATGCGAGTTTACCCCATTGCTTCCACAAGGAGGTGGTTTTAATAGCAACACCAACACTTGAGTCTATGATTGTTTTGGTTGTGTAACCATGGTAGGTGATCGGAAGATAAGTATTACCTTCCTCACCTTCGCTCATGTCCCCTATTTTGTCTAGAGGTATCTCCGGTACTTTTTGTTTAGAGCCTGCTTTTGGCATTCTGGAATCAAGTTTTGGAACCTGATTTGCCACATGTTTCCATAACTCAGGTTTTTACTTTGAGCAGCTCTTCTAAAGTGAGATGACACTGAACCTTAGTGTTATTCATGACTTCAGTGTTTCTTGGAACCATCGAGTCTTTGTTTCTGATCAATATTGTGGGAGCTCTGATCTAGAGAGATTCAGATTGCCATGGGCGTGTGAACTGTGGAAACTCTTGTAAAGAATTGGATTCAAATCCTGAACTTTCTTCCTCTTGTTGCTCTACTTGGTCTCCATAAATAGATGGAATGTCTTGTTGAAATTGATCATGAAGGTCATCAATCTCAAGAATAGGAGGGGGAACATCATTCTCCTTGGCCCATTTCTCTTCTTGTATTTCCTGCAAGAACTTTTGAGTGTGCTATTGAATTGAAAGAGGTTTTCCATCATCTATGGAGTTAGGAACATAGACTTTCTTTGGTGATGAGCTTTCTCTTTCAATAGTTGGTTGAGCCTGTGGAGGTAAAGAGACTTGTGATTTATTTACCAATTGCTCTAATCTATCTAGTAAGCCCTGGAAGTGAAAACCTGGTGTAATAGCATTCATCTGATTGAATGATTGATTGGCCTCGAACAAAGCTTGAGCTAGTTCCACCATTTCTATGCACATTTTTGTTCGTTCAATCTCTAAATCTACTCTAGGGTAGCCCTTGTCTAGGTTTGCAGGTGTTGGCCCTTCTTGAAGTCAAGCCTGGTATGCCTTGAACATCATGTCCAAGTCTTCTAGGGTTGGATCTGCAAGAACAGATCCAGGGTTTGGTTTATTTACAATGGTTGGTGGGTGTGCATGAGGTGGTGTGGATGGAGTTTTAGCATGCGAGAGATTTTGAGAGGCAATATCTTCTATTTTTGTTTTTGCATCTTTCAAGCTTTCTTCTAGTTCAGATATCTTTTTGGTCCACTTACGATTGGCCTTCTCTCTAGTATCCTTCCATGTTCTTGTTTTTCTCTTACTAGGCTCTCTTGACTCACTTGGTTCTGATTGCTCAGTTAGTTTAGCTTTTTGTAAGGCTTGTGCCCTAGTAACTGCATGTATAGGAGCCAGATTATTGCTACTAGAACTTGAATCCCCTTCTAGGCCTACTACATTAATGGGTGTAACCTTTGGTGCACTAGAGGGATGTCCGAGACAATCTCTCAGAAGTTGTTCTTTGCCACACTCAAGACAAACAACTTGTATTGTGATGTTCTGCCCTTGTATCGGAGCTAGTGGGTGGGGTGGTTGTTGTCCTAGTATAGGTTGAGGTTGGCTATATCCTCCATGTTCATACGGTCTAGTTGTTCCTCGTGGTCTTGGACATGGGTTATACCTAGGAACTTCTCTGCCTCCAAAGACTGTAACAAGATCCATGTACAATACTAGGTGTTTTAGAGATTTCAAGAGAAAGTGATGGTGTCTTGTATGAAAGGACCAAACTTACAACACTTGTATATAAGCCACTTGGTGACACAATTGTAAAGAGTTCTTGCCATAATATAAAGATGAACTTTTGAAATTTGTTTTGTTCCTCTTTCTTGTTTGTTGTATCTTCTACATCGTGAGCTTGTATGTGTTTTAAAGGCATGAAATGTATGCCTAGAGGTTTTTTCTACCCCTTCCTCAAGGTTTTCCACTATTATAGTATGTGTATGCATTTGTGAAGTGTAGGGAGTCTTTAGCTGTAGGTTGGTGATTTCAGACACTTAGTTTCTTTGGTATAACTTGAATTATAGCAGTCCAATCAAGCTAACAATACTACTATTAGTTGCATCTCATTGAGAGCTTCAAAATGGATTTTCTATTGATCATATTCCGTATTGGAGCTAAGAGAAAATGCTACTTTTGTCTCTACTGTTGCAACAAGTATTTTGGCACACACGTAGAGGGTATTGTGTGAGGTGGAAAACCAATTGCATCCATTACCCGATCCATTATCACATCTACCATCACCATAGCATACGTTTCCATGCATTTGATTGGGTCATACTCCTATTTTGATAATTTATTGTGTGTATCAGACCACCTCTATGTGCACTTGTTGGACGTTGAGGGCTAGCTAGTCTCACTTGTCAAGAGTGCATAGGATCTAGTCTCACTTGTCAGGAGTGCATAGGATCTAGTGAGTATGTTGCAGAGTGTACATACTCATGTGAGTCCAATTATACCCCTCAAATTGACTAATCAGATGTAAAAAACAAATCTAAGAGATATGACCATAATCCAAATTATTGTACTTTACTGCACTTTTGTGGAAGCTTATGAGTCTTTGAGATGTGGAGTGTTTCCATTATCCTCTCAAAATTTATGGGATTTAATTGCACTCCAATTGGCCATCAAGCAAGGATTTCGGGCTGATTTTTAACTAGGTCACACATTACAATGTGAAGATGATCACTTTGTTAAAGTAAATTATAAAGTGAATTGACCCTCATTTATAAGCTTCTTCTTCCTACTCTTCCATCTAATCAAACTCCGATTTTTTTTGAGCTTTTTGTCTCTTTCTCATGAGGTAGGCTTCCTCCATGCTTGTTTGCATATGTGTGTATGTTGGTGCACGTGTGTGTGTGTGTCCATTGGAATGGTGAAGATCTTCGTATAACTAAATACTCTATCAGTTTGGCAATTCAATACAACTAAATACTCTATCAGTTTGGCAATTCATTACTTGAGATATAGTGTTAGATTTATAAATAGATGGATATGCTTCAAAGTGAAATTCATGAAGCAAATATTGAGCAATAAAATCATGCGAACTACCATCATCATGAAGAATAGAAACAATCATATCTTTAATATTTCCTTTCATAGAAAACAAGAAATAAATTGAAATTTCATCACCCATAGCATTTTCAAAGTCCTCTTTGGGCCAACTGGGATCAACATTGTCTTGAATTGCATCCATATTATGTGCTTGTGCTACTTGAGGTCTATTGGCATTGACACGCAACTCATACTTATCTTTAGTATGGTAAGGTTTTCCACAATTCCAACATGTGATACATAGTTTGTTGTATTATGAATTGAGAATAGAAGTTTGATGTTATGCTTGGATTCCCATATCTACGACATCTCATCCTTGCATTGTAATGTTTCTTCATGAATTTTTCAAGCATACAAAAGAAGGAGATGTTACCAAAAGAATTCCCTATAAAATGAAACATTATGACCTTACTTCCATGCAAACGTAGTCCAAGCTGTTTTAGCATGTATTTCGAATTGAGCGGCTAGAAAAGAAGAGGTAGCTGTATTTCGGAAAGAAGAGGCAACATGATATTTTTTATAGGTACTCCAGGTGTATGTTGTCGAAAAATAAAAGGGATAAATTCAGAGGGTCATTTTTTAAGAAATCTTTTCTTGTTGAGAGGGTAAATTTGATGGATATAATTTGTAACTTAGTTGATTTTTTTCTCAAAGTCATGAATAGAAGAATCGCTTCATGTAAACTTGTAGATTGTAGAGTGTTAGGTTATGGTTTCCATCACTATGCCACCTTCATATTTGCATTGCAATGTATATTCAGGCACTTTTTCAAGCATACAAACAAGAAGGAGATGTTGCCAAAAGAATTCTTTATCAAATGAACCCACAAGATAGCTGATTGCAAAGTTAACTTTGCTCAATCTCTAAATAGGATTCATTAGAAAAAAAATTCTCAAAGTATGGAAATACGAAAAGAAAACCCCTTGAATTCTGAAGATTGAAAGTTCTTTGTGGCTTAATTAGTCCCTTCCCCACTTGAATCAATCTTTCCTCTTGTGCTTCCATTTGTTCAACTTGTTAATAATGTTCTTTGATTTCTTCTTGGGATTCTTTGAGTTCATGTCGTAACAACATAAGCTATCTCTTGAGCGCTATTTTGGCTAGAGGGTCAATCTCCAAAGTCCTCCATAAAACTATGTAGATCCATACTTTGTAGATGCAAAAGTACTTGGTTGAATGTAAAAGAGAAATATATGTTTTCCAAAAAAGAAGGATAAACATTAGGTAGGTGAAAAGGTAGACATCAAATTTTTGCAAAAGTATATACAATTGAGTTTTAGATTGTAAAACATCACATACACACAGTGTAAAACCCGAAATTACTATCTATCTGCGTATTACAATATCCTTCAACATAAACTAATTAACTGTGTCGAAAATGTGCTCCATCACCAGACATATGCCCGAGCACTTCATCGCATCACCGGAACTTCAATAAGCTTAATTACTGATTTGAACTTAATCAATAGAACTAACGAGATACTCAAATTACATAGAATTTCGGTAACTGCGCTCCACTGCAGGCTTTTGCCCAGATGAACAGTCCGGGGACACACACCTATCGCTTCATGTGACTCCCCTTTCATTAATTTGTAAAAAGTTACAACATTTGTGCTACGCCTTTTCAGTATGCGTGCGACTTTTTAAGGTATTTTACAAAATTTAGGATGCATAATTAGGAGTTCCTTTCCGGCAGCTCACACTGGCACGCACGGTGGACTTGAACCCAAAAATGGTAATTACACAATCAGGGTTCATCTATGATGCCCTGTACATACATAGAGCGAGCTAATTTGAAGGTACGGGTAATCTTTTGCTTTAGGGAATCTAACATATCCTTCAAAATTGCAGGTTCAATCAGCTGTGCATCAGTTCTAACGGAACAGGCAGCTATGACCTGGCTTATTAGTGATTCTGTGTGTGTCTGCAAAAATGATTCTTGGAGATAAAACTCATTGGCAAGAGCAATATCTCTACGGAGTTTAATTTCAACTATTTTTGCATCAATGCGCGAGAGCCTGTCCGCCTGAACTCCCAATTGCTTTTCGTGGTGCTCGAGTTCTTGAGATTGGAATTGCATCGTTTTGTAGAAATCTTCTCTTTCTTTCTTAATAGCTTCCATCTCCTTCTTTAATTGAATAGTCGGGCTACTCTCTACTTCCAAATCACGACTTTTGTGGAACAATTCCTCGGTGACCTGTTTAAGCTCTTTTTTAGCATTGACTACATTCATGGCAAGCGATATGAGGCTTCTTCTAATATATTGAATTTATTCTTTGTTGCATGCAGCTCGTTGCCCAAGGCAGTCATAGCATCCGTCTTATATGCAACGTCTTGCTTCAATCCTTTGATTTCGGTGTCCTATTGAGCAATGATACTGTCTTTTGCTATTAACTACTCTTGTAGTTGCTGAATTTGAGTATGCAGAGAGTGAATTTCGCCTTTGGCTTCAAGTACTTCTTCTTGGAGGGAGGCAATGTTCGCTTCGAGAAGATCAACCTTGCTTTGCAGCTCCTATCGAAGAGATTATTGGACCATCTTCATCTGAAGAGGCAACTGCTAGGAGAATTTAATGAGTATTGGCCCATGGATGCCAATTCGGTGAACATAACCACTAGGGGAAGAGAAGAAGGAGGCTGCGATGATGATGCAGAAAGCAGGTGAGGTGATGATGGCGGAGAGTAGTCGGGAGAGGATAGGAGATGGGTCGATACCTCATGAATGGCAGTTGAAGGCGCAGAGGGAGGAACTCAGCATCAGAAAGAATGGTGGTTGGAGGAGGAAGGGGAAGAAGAGAAGTCCGAACTAATACAATTTCGGTCTCATTCTGAGGTACCGACAAAATGAATTTGGTAACCGTCTCTTCTTCACAGGTCGGTTGCTTGACCATGTCGGCTTGAGCATTTGGAGTTGGTGGAGAAAGAGGATGACATTCGCTAATAGCAGTATCCTCCACTGTCTCTGTGAGAGGCTCAGCATCTAATTGCTTTGGTTCATCCTGCCATTGAACTTCAACGTCTTCTTCCATAATCACATCTGGCTCCTGCTCCTTGCTAGGAGAAGATTATGCCGATGTGCCTTGTAAAGTCGTGGCTCTATCATGAAAGACTTCAACCTCGTGAACTGCGGTTGAACCTGCACTTGGCTTTGAGATGGGCTAATTCGCTTGCGTTTTCGCTAGAAGAAGTGTAGCAAATATTCATCATCATCCTCCTCCAGCATCTGGGTAGATTCTTCATGTAAAAGCAAAGTGTTTCCGGGGGTGGTTGCACTGCTTGGATTACGGGAAGAAGAAGGGTGAGAAGATGCGGCAATCGGGTACGAGGAATCTCATGCTTAGCTAATTGTTTGGAAATTGCTAAGCATTCGTGGTGAATGTGCCGGAAGAAAAAGGACGTGAAATTGACCCCCTCTTGTGAGGCAGTATCAATCATCGAGTAGAAAGGCCGAGAGATGCCATAAGTTTGTTTTTGTAGATTTAAGGCTGCGACAAGAAATTGAAGTGCGGTGCACTCAGATTCGGGACGACAAAGAATGGCAAACTCATGAGATGAGTGTCGGGGGAATAGTTCTTTCATGGTTGCGAGGGGAAGGAGTGGTCCATTGACCAACCCGACCCAAGGGAGACGAAACCCCTCAGCGACAGTGATGAACGTAACGACAACACGAGGGTTTAAGCACGTTAATGGCGAGCATTGCTCGGTAGCAGGCATGGAGGCTATGGCAGATATAATCTGTGCACAGAAGGGATGACACTCCACTGAATGCCAAGGCAATCAGCGAAGGCAAAGAGCCCTCGAGCATGCAAGAACTCATTCACATTCGGAGTGAGACCCGCACAGAAGGTCACGATACTTGCAAGAGCTTCCATGGCGCACTCGGACATAGACAAGAACACAAAGCATACAAGTATCGCAAACACACAAAGACACAATAGCGACTAACAGCGGGAACAACAAGATTAAGTAGAAACACTAGAAAAATCAGGTGGTAAGAACCCTAATCATAATGTAGTATTGGAAAGATACCGACATAATGAGGACATGCACGGATTAACATAATCAAAGACACATAATGCAGCCACTAATCATAATTAGGTAGGAAAACACAACTATTACGGGCAGTCGGTCAACCGGAACACGGAGATAAGAAAAGACAGTTGAGTGAGAAAAATGGCAAAAGGAAAGAAATAAAATACGGATGATACATCATGAGGACATAGACGGTGAATAATAGAGATGAAGCTTCGAGCCATTAATCGCTTTAGGAAGAAGGGTACAAGTTAGGGTGGATAACCAAAAAGTTGCAAGTCCCACTTGTTTGGCGATACAGTAGGGACCGAACCAACGCAATTTGAATTTTCCAGAGGATCTACTAGACTTAGCATTATAAAAGAGTACTAATTGGTTTACCATAAACATAAGGGTTTTAAGGAAACGATTGTGGGTTTTGGCTTGTCTAAGCTACACTTCTTGCAGCACCAGGAAACTCTCAAGACGTTGTTCATCCAAAGAATGTAAAGCCTCCAATCGAAAGGGAAAAGATGCTTCCGATAATAGCTTCCATTCGAGGGCCACCCGCAGACTAGGAACCACTAGTTCCATAGGAGCAATCGCTTCCAGTCCATACGCCAGCTTGAAAGGAGTGGTTCCGATCGCCACTTTGTATGTGGTACGATAAGCCCATAATACAACAGGTAGAAATTGGTCCCATCTCTTTGGGCAATCCAATACCAGTTTCTTTAAGATGTTCAACAGAGATTTGTTGGTGCTCTCAGCGAGTCCATTCGTGCATGGATAGTAGGGGGAATCGAACTTATGCAAAATCTGGAAGCTTTTAGTAAGCACTTGCATTAATGTATTTGCAAAGTGTGTACCTTGATCAGTTACTATTTCCAAAGGTAACCCATAGCATGGAAAAATATCCTTCATCAAACATTTAGCTACTGCAACAACTGTAGCTGACCGAAGAGCCCAAGCTTCAGCCCATCGAGTCGCATAATCCGTGCATGTCAGAATGTATCTATTGCTGGTATCTGTCATAGGAGGAGTAATGGGGCCAATAAAATCTAAACCCCATTTTTGAAAGGGTTCGAGAGGCACAATCGGTCGGAGTGGAAAGAGGTGTCACTGCAAGGGCTGACCGGAATGTTGGCACGCATCACACTACTGCACGTACTGGTTTACATCACGGTACATCGTAGGCCACCATAATCCACTCTGTAGGATCTTCTGGTGGGTCAGAGAAACTGCAAAATGTTCTCCGGTTGGAGCAGAATGAGCCATTGTAATTACTGAAGCAATTTAATGGGGGGGGACACATCGTAGCAACACGCCCGAGTGATCCATATAATATAACTGCCCTACAATTAGGCGAAATCCTTGGCTGTACATAGCTAATCTTCGTCGAGCAGCTGAAGAGGTCGTACTAGGATGACATCCACTAGTCAAGAACAGAAGCAAGGTTTCATAGTAAGAAGAGGGTACTTGCAATTCCTAGTGATCATCTTGGATTGTCTATGCTGCATAAATAGCGGGTGTGGTATCATCAACTCCTTTCGGAAGTTCATCGAAATCCAACTAAGTCAGTAAGCGCGTGTGCTGACCCTGGTTGATGTACTACTGAATAGTCAAACTCTTGGAGCAACAAGACCCATCTTCCTAGTCTTCCTCCCAAATCGTGTTGGCGAACAAGGTACACCAAAGCTGCATGATCGACATGGAAAGTGAAACGTCGTCCCAACAAATAATGCCGAAATTTCTTTATCGAATACACCAATCCAAGACATTCTCGTTCAATAACTGAATAATTGCGCTCTGCTGGGGCTAATCTGCGGCTCGCATAATATACTGGATGAAACCATTTGTCTGTTTGCTGCATCAGCACGCTACCAATGGAAATGTCAGAAGCATCCACAAAGACATGAAATGGCAATTCCCGATTCGGTGCTTGGAGAATAGGTGCCTGCGTTAACAACGATTTCAAGCAGTCAAAAGACAACTCACAGGCTTCCGTCCATTCAAATTGGCGAGGAGTACTAGTGATCAGTCGAGTGAGGGGTGTGGCCAGATGAGCAAGCCACTGCAAGTGTCGTCCATGCCACCGGATTTGTCCCAAGAAAGGCATCACTTCTTTGGATGTCTTAGGAGTAGGAGCCTCCAGCACAGCCTTCACTTTATCTGGGTCAACTTGAATTCCCTGTTTTGAAATAATGTGTCCAAGCAACTTGCCACAGGATACCGAGAATACAGATTTATTCGCGTTCAAGCACAAATGGTATTCTCGACACTTCGAAAAGCAGCACGTTAAGTGGTACAGATGGGCTGAAGTATCACTGGATAAAGAGAAATCATCCAAATACACTCTCATAAATGTGGTTAGATAGGGAGAGAAAATTTCTTGCATGCAACACTAAAACATACTTGAAGCATTGCGCAGACTAAACCACATGACTGTACATGCATAGACACCCCGATTGGTTATAAATGTTGTCTTTGGAATGTCTTGTTCTGCCATTCCGACTTGGTTATATCCACTATATCCATCTAAAAAGGAGTACATCTCTCGTCCTGTCACATCATCTAGCATTGTGTCCAAAAACAGTAGAGAGAATGGATCAAGTACGGTATCTGCATTTAGTTTCCGGTAGTCTACACATATCCGTAATTGCTTATTCTTCTTAAGAACTATGACAATAGGAGAAATCCACTCTACATGCTCGATAGGGACAATAAACCCCACCTTCAACAATTGATCAAGTTCTGCTTTGACCTCTGCCGCATAGTGAGGATTCATTCTGTAATTGGGTTGTTTGATAGGCCGCACATCTGCTTTCAGCACTACCCTGTGTTGATAAATCCTTGGATCTAGCCCCTTCATATCCCGGTAACCCCATGCAAACACATCAGAGAACTCTCATAGCAATTGCAACAAGTTAGCCTCGAAGGTCTCAGATAATCCCGCCTTAATTTTTACTGGTCGTGGGTTGGTGGGATCACCTAAATTGCAGGTGACCAGTTGATCTTCCGGTACGTAGAACTGCCGGGGCATCTTCAAATTGTCTCTTGACTCAAGTAATTGTTGGAGCATCCTATTGTCCAAGGTCTGTTCTGTACTTGACTCATGCTCACCGGTCAGTGGTATCACCCTACAGGCTGCCGGACTCTAGTTATCAGCCACCGTTTGAAGATCTACAGTGCCAAGTGCCATCAGATCCTTGTTGGTTGTAAGAAAAGCTTCCTCTTCATCATCGGCAAGACCATTCAACATGTGTACAGGCTCCGCTAGATATGGTCGTGCATGTAAGTCATAAGGTTTCATATCGTCGAGTGGAACAACATATTTCCGGTGGTTATTTTTAAAAGCTAATTCATGCCCTGACCAATCCTGCACTACCTTAGCTTTTAGCCAGGGACTTCCAAAGAGAAGATTGTAGTCGAGGCTAGATTGTGGTAAATCCAGCACAACGAAGTTCATTTTGAAGACAGCCCCTTGTAGAGTAATCGGAATGTCTCGCACCAAGCCCACCGGATGGACGCGAGATTGATCAGCCATGCATACAAAGAATTGAACAGGTTCAATTTGCGTCCACCCCATCCGTTTGCAAAGTGCTGCTGTTGCTACGTTTACACCAGATCTGCCATCAATTAAGACTTGTGTGTTTTTATGGTTTTTGTACCATACCGTAATCAGTGGTATCATATGGTCCACTGTCGGATCAAGTTCCGATTGGATTATGGCTGTCGAAGGGGTACATGACGGTCTTGGGCTGACCTGTTGCTTAAACTATTGACGTACACCCGGGACTAAAGCCAATAGTTGTCCCAATGGTAGTGTAATTGACGCTTTGGATAAGACATCCCACTCCGGATCAATTTTCTCTATTTTCGACTCTGGTAGGCACCAGACGCGATGGAATAATCTGTTGTTGTTGTTGTTGTTGCTGCTCTTTCTGTTGTTGTTGTTATTGTTGATGTGAACTACTCATGTTGCCTAGACTTTGGGAGCGGCTTCCTAGCTGCGCTCGGATCGTATGGTCACTTTGCCAACCTTCCAGTCCAAGAATGTCTCTGAACTGATTGCTTAACTCAAAATTGAACAGCCCCTTCTCGACTTTAGTGTCGAACTTGGCTAAACTTGTTCCTAAAAATGGTGAATGCACTAAATTCCTGCCGAACGGAACCGTAGTATCGTCGAAAAACACCAAATTGTCATCGGAGAGCACCGAATTGTCACCGGACAATACCGAACTGTCATAAAAAATCACCAAATTTTCTCCAGACAATGTTGAATTGTCACCGGGCAATGCTGAAATACCACCAGGAACCAACTTACTTTCTTCAAAATGTATCGGACTCTCACCGGAACATACCGGATTACCACCGCATTCTACTGAACTGTTTCTACAGAGCACTGTACTGCCACCGAAATTAGTGCTTGCTTGCTGAATTGAACCTTCTACAACTGAACTTGATTGTTCTTCACTTCCCCCACTAGAGGGTGTTCCTAATAAATTCCAAACTGCCCAGGGATGTGGGTCACTTCGATATTTGGGATAGGGTTCACCGGAGCGTGTTACCGGCATATATCAAAGGATTCATCTTCGAACCTTAACCTTCTTCTTCACTAATCCATTTCCCACAGACGGCCCCAGTGTTAAAACCTTTACTGTTAAAGTTATATATCAACTCTGGGTTCTTGGGATGGTTAGGGGTCTGTAGAACAGAGGCCCTGTTTCTATTTTCCCAGATCTGTATATTTCACGTATACTATTTCATAGACTTAACACGATTAACTCGAAATTACTATCTATCTGCGTATTACAACATCCTTCAGCAAAAAGTAATTAACTGCGTTAAAAATGTGCTCCATCACCAGACATATGTCCAAGCAGTTCATCGCATCACCGGAACATTAGTTAACTTAATACTTCAATAAGCTTAATTACTGATTTGAACTTAATCAATAGAACTGACGAGATACTCAAATTACACAAAATTTTGGTAACTGCGCCCCACTGCAGGCTTTCGTCCAAACAAACAGTCCGGTGACATACACCTACCGCTTCACACAACTACCCTTTCATTAGTTTGTAAAAAGTTACAACTTTTGCGCTACGCCTTTTCAGTATGCGTGCGACTTTTCAGGGTATATTACAAAATTTATGATGCAAAATTAGGAGTTCCTTTCCGGCGGCTCACAATTCCCTACAATAAGGTGATATATATATATATGTAGAGGAGGTATACATAGTGACTCGTCAAAGATAGAAGAGACATATTCATCCTCACGAAATTGAGAATGGTATTAAAAAAAAAAGAGGAAAAAGTAAGTGCATGGTGTCAATAGTTGGCTTGAACCTCACGAAATTGAGATAATGTAAGTGATGGTCGTGAATAACTACTTTTCTTTTATTTGTTTATTTGTCTCCACGATAAATATAAAAAAGAAAAGGCATAATTGTTCGGGGTCTGAGATGCCGGTCAAAGAATGGAAAATATAGGCCTCCGATGAAGTTATGGATATCGCTTACGTAAAACTTTCCACTCCCGAGAGAAAAGAGATGAGAAAAGTAGAGTTGGAAAGTTCGTTGAACATAGGGTGTGCTCAAAAGTCAAACAACTCATTTAATAAGGGAGAAGAACTGCCTTGTGTCAGAAGGAAATCATAACAACAAGAACTTTCTTTTGATTTCACGACTCATAGTTCAAGTGGTTTGGCTTTGGTTTCTTGAGGCTGAGGTCCGGAATTCCATTACCAACCTAGACATAAGGTTTTTGACCAGTTTAAATGAATTTTTATCTAATTATCTTGTCTAAAGTCTATTTTGCGGGATAGAGGGGTCTCGTGGTTACTATGTCCATGCAATTGTACAATTGTAGTTTCAAAATTAAAGCTTGGGGGAATAGGCACTTGCCAAACATCCATTTTACAAAAGAACCTTCTTTTGGTGTCTATGCATGCCACATGGGCGGGTAGGGTATTCCACCTCTTGGATTGGGGGGTCCAAGTTGGATCCGCTGTAACGGATGCATACATTCCTATTCTATCATGTTAGGATGTTTGCTTTTGGGCCATTTATCTCGATTGGTCTTTGGATAGTCTTCCCAATGTTGTTGGCCTTCGAGTCTATTGTACCCAATTCCCGCATCTTGCCTTACATTCTTCCTCTCCCCGTCGCTTCTTAGCAGGCTTTTAAGTTCTATATCTCTCAGGAGTGTTAAGCATTTAGCCCCTACTTTGTGGATACGGGAGGTCCCATGGGTGCTATGCTCGCTTTCACATGTAATTTCTTATTTATTCAAGCGTAATGTGAGAGATTAGGTCTGAGATCAAACTTCCTTTTAAAGAAATAACATTCTCTAGGAACGAGGCATGGATAGAGCTAGCGTGATCGAGATTAAATGCAATGTTTCCTATCCCTATAGGCTCAAGAGAGGCATTGCACAAATTGTTACAATAGTCAATGTGTTGTTGGCAAAGTTCATGGGCGCATCATGGCTAATATTAGAAAAGTTTTTGGCTCTCTTTGTTAGTAAGAACTTTGATCAATGTTCTTGTGTTGTCTCGAGGAGCCATTCATACGAACCTTCGCTTCTTCCTTCTTGAACATTAAAATGCAAAGAGTTTTTATTGTTCTTCACATTTCGGCATGTTTGAAACAAGGTCAAACAACATGTAAAAAATAATATAGAGTGGAGATGGATGATTTGAGTCTTCCAAAGTGATTTAAGTTGGTTCTTCATGGACCGGATTTGTAGAATCTATGAACTTGAGGGCAATAGAACCATAGAGACATCCAAACAAGGTATCAAGGTCTAATGGGTAGCTATTAATTCAGACTCCATGGTATCATTTTTAGACTCAAGATATTGATAAGAATTAGAACCATAGCATTTGGGAGAATCAGGTAGTTTTAAGGGATAAATATATTTTCACATCATCCCTATTAAGCATGAAAATGCAGAATATTCATCCATTTAAAATAACACCAAATCGAAAACTTCATTGCTTAAACTAAGATGGCACTCAATGTATTCAATGCATATGGAAGCATATCATCAAGAGATGATGATAACGCCCCGCAGGATAAAGAAGATAATCCAAATAGTGATAGCTCGATAACTATGTCTGATCTTCCATATTCGTCTGCTAATAAAGCAATTACTATGAAGTGAAAGGTTCCATTGGGATTCCCATGGAAAATCCATATAAAAGGGATATTCCCTACTCAATGTGTTCTTTGCTCAAACAAAAAAGAAAATATAAGAAAAAGGAAGTTAGGGACAAGACCCTTGCCCAATAATAAAACCTACCTACTTGAAAATGATCATTGTTTCCTTCAATGTTAGGGGACTTACACATCCCTCTAGGGAAAATCATTAGGCAATGGCTTTACAGGAAAGAATCAACCTTGATTTTATCTATCTTCAAGAGGTCAAAATAAGTAGGGGAAACCTCCTAAAAAGACTTCAGAGCATCTCCATTATTCTTTGCTGGCCCACCAATGCCCACCCCAACAGTAGTGGTCACATCATAATTGTCTTCAAGACCATGTGGTCCTACCTCTTTATGAGGCCTTTTAAGGACCCGCACCATAGGTGGATCAATGCTTCGTTTTTGGAGGGGCCCATCCCTTTATATTGCATCAATGTATGCCTCAAATCAAGAGTTAGAGAGAATTGATACATAGTAATTCTAAATTCCCGTCTCAAGCATATCAACCTTTGTAATATATATATATATATATATATATATATATATATATATATATATATATATATATATATATATATATATATATATATATTGATGAAGAAAGATTTTGGGGATCTTCCAAAGCTTCATTATGAACTTGTTGAGGTGAAGGATTCTCATGACATTTCTTGGTCAAATTTCCAATCAGATGTCAACCCATATGAAGTTAGGCTTGATAGATGCTATGCTTCCGTAAGCATTATCCCCTCCCTCTCTCAAAACATGGAATTCGTTGTGTCGAGTCACTACCCTATAATTTTAATGTTTAAATCCTCTATGAAGAGTAGGAAATCTCCTTGGCTCCATCAGGATTAGAGAGTCTCCCGCCCCCTAGATTCAATAAGAAAACTCGATTAGTCAAAAACATGCTTTGGATATTCACTCATATCATTTTAGATGTTGGACTTATGTTTTTAGTCAGACTCATGTTGTCTTTCACGAATTTGAGAAGTGAATCCAATGTATCTATGAAGTTAGAAGGGAGAATCTCTCACTACAACATATGAGGGGCATAAAGGGCCTTATGCTAATGCAAATACATGAGAGCAATTTAGCCCCAACATTGGTATAACTGCGACTATAAGACTTGACACAATAAGGCTAGTATAAGTATCCGTATTAGCACCAGTATATGCATCGATACCTTTCCTCTACTGTCGGTATAAGCGTTCTTCTCGGCATCTGTATATTTTTGTCAGTATAGGTGTCGGTATATTCTTGGTGGTATAAGCATCGATATGTGCTTGGTCAAAATCATCGGTATGTCCTTGGGCATACCAATGCTAATAGTGATGCCTATACCGATGACCATATTTAGAAAACTTTCTTTGGGCAGAGTGTGTTGTCTTTTGATGCAAGAATATAACAATGCTATTGTGTAGCAAATGACAATACACTCTGCCCAAAAACAAAATCAAGTACATGTGACATGTACTCTAGTGGTTGCTGATCTAGGGTTTAAATGGCTGACAACCAGAACATGAATTGATAAAGCAAAACACATTTTTTCACATAAAAGAGATATGTAGGAGCGAAATGAACCATGAACCATTTACAAAAAAGATATATATTCCATAAATGAACCATGTACAAAATGTTTTCAAACCACTTCCATATATGAGCCATATACAAAATGTGGCAAGCCACTGCCATGTACGAACCAAATACAAAATAATGGTGCACCATTGGCATATATGAGTCAAATACAAAATTGTGGCATACCACTTCTATACACATGCCTAGAGGGATCAAAACATCTATCTGCAGTCCTGCAACAAAGCACATTCATGAAATGAGACAAATTGACATGATATTTATAGACAACAATTAAAAAACACTAAGCCAACTTCATAAGCTCACCTTATTATAGATGCTCCCATGAAATGACCACACCAGATCCCTACAAGCCCTCCAACAATGCAACCAATCCTTGATGGTATCCATAAGCCTTCTATGCTTGTGGCAGAAGATGACCCACTACCAACTCCTATAATGAATATGCAAAATGTGAGATCAAAAAACATGAAGTGCTTAGCACAAGAAAATTCAATCATCAAAATGATATTTACAGACTATGATGCATAGTGTTGTACGTGTTGCTACCCAAATGTGATGCTCCGATCATATCTTAACATGTGGCCATCGCATCTTGCTACTAACGATATCGGTTTGGATTTTTCTACTTCTCACCACAAACCATCTCCCACTCCTCATGGTCTAACGATAGAGGCTTCACTAAGCCTCTTGTAAAAGTGTCACGAGCCTATGATCATTGATGGGGCATCACCTCACATGCCATATGTCGAATTCACTTTGCATTGATAATAGGGTGCCCAGGTGTTGGTTGGTACTCATGATAGATTGCATTTGTGATCTAATCTTTGTGATCCTTGTCCTCTTCACTCCATTTGACCATGATGGAGTTTCCAAACTATATGGAGCATAGATATCGTAGCTACTGATGCATGGCCTTTTTGATCGCATCCATCACTAGAACTCCATCATGTATATGGTACACCTTTGAGTCATCATGGTCATGAGCACCCGAAGGTGTACTATGTGTTCTATATGTACTTGCATCTAAGGTACTCACTCTAGGAGTAGAAGTGGGTGACATGACATCTCTCACACTACTTCCACAACATCCATCTCCTCTAGAGCCACCTGTAGATCCACCTCTAGAACCTGCTCCTCTAGAATGTTACCTCGAATGATGAGACGGACGAGATGGGTCAGCACCTGTATCATGTTGTGGTGTCAAACACATACGTCGATTGTTGAAGCCACAAAGGGATAGCAAAGAAAGCAGTCATCGGGGAGTCATAAAGCTAGGAGTACCTCTAACATGAGTAGTCACTCCAAAGGGAGTACTGCTGGAAAGAGTAGTCCTGCCAAAGGGAGTACTAATGATGCAAGTAGTCCCATCAAAGGGTTTGTCATTGGTGAGAGTGCCATCGATGGGCCAAGGGGAGTGCTACCACAAGCGATCCAGTACAATAGCAACACAAAACAGACTACCTTGTGTCAAACAACTCATTTAATAGCGATGCACAACAGAGTACCTTGTGTCACAATTCAAATGGATCATGTTGTATGTTACAAGGAAATTATAACAATAAGAACTTTCCTTTGAGTGCACGACCCATAGTTCAAGTGGTTTGGCTTTGGTTTCTTGAGGCTGAGGTGCAAAGTTCAGTCCATGGGCTAGGCATCTAAGGTTTTGGCTAGTTTAAATGAATTTTAATCCAATTATCTTGTCTAACCCCTACTTTGTGGGATACAGGGGGTCCCATGGGTACTATGTCCATGCACTTATACAATTGTACTTTCAAAGTTAAAGCTTGGGGGAGTAGGCACTTATCAAACATCCATTTTACAAAAGAACCTTCTTTTGGTGTTCATGCATGCTAGATGGTCCGGTAGGGTATTTAACCTCTTGGATTATGGGTCCAAGTTGGATGCCCTTTAACAAATGCATACGTTCCTAGTCTATAATGTTGGGATGTTTGCTTTTGGGCCATTTATCTCGATTGTTCTTTGGATATTCTACCCAATGTTGTTGGCCTTCGAGTCTATTTAACGTGATTCTCGCATCTTCACTTAGGTTCTTCCTTTCCACATCGCTTCTTTAACGGGCCTTTAAGCTCTATATCTTGGGAGTGCCAAGCATTTAACCCCTACTTTGTGGGAAAGGGGAGGTCCCATGGGTGTTATGCTCGTTTTCATCTGTAAATTTTAATTTATTCAATCATAATCTGAGAGGTTAGGTCTGAGAACAAATTTCCTTTTAAAAAAATAACATTCTCTAGGTACGAGGCATGGATAGAGCTTGCGTGATCAAGATTAAATGCAATGTTTCCTATCCCTATAGGCTCAAGAGAGGCGTTGCACAAATTGTTACAATCGTCAATGTGTTGTTCGCAAAGTTCATGGGCGCATCATGGCTAATATTAGAAACGTTTTTGGCTCTCTTTGTTAATAAGAACTTTGATCAACGTTCTTGTGTTGTCTCGAGGCGCCATTCATACTAAACTTCGCTTCTTCATTCTTGAACATTAAAATTCAAAGAGTTTTTATTTTTCTTCACATTAGGCATGTTTTAAACAAGGTCAAACAACATGCAAAAGATATTATAGAGTGGAGATGGATGATTTGAGTCTACCAAAGTGACTCTAGTTGGTTCTTCATGGACCGGATTTGTAGAATCTATGAACTTGAGGGCAATAGAACGATAGAGACAGCCAACCAAGGTATGAGGGTCTAATGTATAGCTATTAATGCAGACTCCATCGTATCAAATTAGACTCAAGAATAAGCACAAAAGCAAGATGTTGATAAGAATTAGAACGATGGCATTTGGGAGAATCAGGTAGGCAAATCATCTATTTACATCCTTCTTAGTAAGCCTAAGCTATCTCTCGTAGTTTTAAGGGATAAACACATTTTCCACATCATCCCTATTAAGCAGGAAAATGCAGAACATTCATCCATTTAGAATAACACCCAATCGAAAACTTCATTGCTTAAACTAAGATGGTACTCAATGTATTCAATGCATATGGAAGCATATCATCAAGAGATGATGATAACGCCCCGGAGGACTATGTCATGGGTAAAGAAGATGATTACGAATAATATTCTAGTAGCAAAGAAGATAATCCAAATAGTGAGAGCTCAATAACTATGTCAGTCTTCCATATTCGTACCCTAATAAAGCAATTACTATGAAAGACAAGCTTCCATTGGGATTTCCATGGAAAAGATGTGTGGTTGTTGCATCTCACTACTTATGATACCAGTCAAGATTCAACTACTTCTCAACATGAATCATCTCCCACTCCTCATGTATAACCATATAGGCTTAAGTAACCTACTATGAAAGTGTTGTGAGACTCTAATCATTGATGGGACATCACCTCACGTGCCATGTATTGAATCCACTTTGAGCTGACAATAGGGTGCCCAGGTGCTAGTCGGTACTCACGATAGATTGCCTCTATGATGTAATCTTTGCAATCCTTGTCCTCTTCACACCATTTGACCATGATAAAGTTTCCAAACTGTATGGAGCACAACTGTTGTAAGTGCTGATGCATGGCCTTTCCGATCGCATCCATCACTAGAACTCCATCACATATATGGAACACCTTTGAATCATCATGGTCATGAGCACCCCAAGGTGTACTATGTGTTCTATGTGGCATACTTGCATGTTAGGTACTCACTCTAGGAGTACAAGTTGGTGACCTCCACCACACTACTTCCACAACATCTGCCTCATCCAGAGCCACCCGGAGATCCACCTCTAGAACCTACTCCTCTAGAACATGACCTCGACTAACGGGATGGACAAGATGGGCCAGCACCTATATCATGTTGTGGTGTCAAACACATACATCGGCTATTGAAGCCACTAGGATATGATCGAGAAGGTGTTTGTGGTGGATTCATAAAGCTAGGAGTGCCCTCGATGGGAGGAGTCCCTCTGAAGGGAGTATCACCAGTGGGAGTAGTCCCGCCAAGTGAGTACTACCAATGGGAGTAGTCCCATCAAAGGGAGTGCCGCTGGTGGGAGTGTAACTGACCACGGGGAGTGCTACCACGAGCGATCCACTATTGTGACATGATGGCCATATAAGCAAGAGATGTTGGTGCAATAGAAACCAAGCCAACAGACTTGGTTAATTAACATAACCCCTATGAGCTCTATATAATCCACGTCTTGTAAAAATCCCTCACATTTACCTTTGTAAAAGTGATTTACAACCACAAGGAAGTTAGGAACTATTTGGTAGTTGAGTAATGAGAGAATATATCCTATACTTCAGGCTTCACTTTTAGGTGAACTTTTGAATTTGAATTAAAAATTTTGGCTCCAAACTCAACTTTAAAAGGAGGATAAAAACATCTGTGTGCTATCTTGATTCTATGAGATCATTAGAGAAGACATATTATGATGTTGAAGAGATCACTCTATAGCTCACTCACACTTCTCACATTATGCAATTGATCATTGCCAATGACATTGTATTTGTACATGTTTTAATACATAGATTTTATCATATCTTCACTTCATTTCTCGGTCATGACTACATCAGAAGAGTGATCTTCTCATCGCTTGTTCTCAATGCGTGGTTGATCATTTATAGTTATTTAAAGCATGATATATCCACCATATTGTATATTGTGTTGGCACAAAATCTCATTGTCATTACTCATCTCAATTGTAAGATATTAGCACGACGTTGCTCTTTGGTCTATCGGCTGATGCACCCCAAAAATGTCAGGAATGTTTTGTGATTTGCTAAACATTATTCGCAATGTGTCGTCCATCATTTTTTATGAAATCACTCATGATTGGTAGCTATCTAAGCTAATTAGATTTCCCCAAAAGGAATTAAGCCAATGGCTACTGTGCTCAGAGAACTGTTCAAAACACTGAATAGGTGTAGGGACAAGAATAGCAAGTTTTTTTATCTTGGATCAATTCCTACCTATCCATTTTAATCCTTTGATTAGTGGATCATAATCCAAACATCATATGATTATTTATGATCATTAGCTAGGAAAAGAGGCTCACTACACTCTCCAGCAACTATTCTTGGTAGATGTTAAGCAGGTGCGAGCAACACCACTTCATCTCTGAAGACTATCCACCATCTCCTCCAATAGTGATATCAGAGCACAACAAGCAAGATGGGAGATGGATTTCCATCCTTCATTGACAAATTGGATAGAAACAACTACTGAGCATGGTCACTAAGGATCCAACCCTACCTTCAAGGGAGAAGTCTATATGGATACATCTCAAGAGATGAAGAGACGCCAATATTCAGGAGCAAACATCAACCCACAAAAGAAGAGCAAGAAAGTCTGGCTACATGGTGTGCACAGGATGCTCTTGCGAGGTCTTATCTACTAAACTCAATATCTTATTTATTATTGCCTCACATTATGAATTGCAAGACCTCCCAAGAGACTTGGGAAGTACTCTCATCATATTTCTCATCAAATACTAGAGCTAGGAAGAATCAACTATGGATGGAGTTTACAATTATAAAGAAGCAACCAAATCAAGGAATAGTTGATTATGTAACCAAGATGAAAGATGTGGTTGACCAGCTTGTAAGCATTGGAAAGGAGATAGAAGAAGAACACATAGTAAGGAAAATCATTAATGGCATCAAATCTGATGATAAGTGGGATTCATTCACCATAGCAATGGACCGCTACATGGATATGCAAATACCTAACCTCAAGACCTTGATGGGACAAATCTTCACTCACAAGAAAAAGCTCAACAAGAATGGTGACATCTCCAGAGGTAACCAATCTTCTGCCCTTTAAATAGATAAGAATAAGAGTAAGGATAGAGGTCGAATCAAGAAGAATGAAGAAGAGGTTGGTACCTCTCATGCGAACTACACAAGTAGAGGAAGAGGTGCTAGAGGAAGGGGCAGAGGAGGAAAGCAAGGCACTGGGAGATCCTACAACAATCCACCTTGCAATATTTGTGGACTTACTAATCACACCACAGAAGAATGCTTTAAGAACACAAGGAACCAAAGGGGAAGAGGCTTCCAAAAAGGCAGCTATGGACAATCTATAGGTAGGTACAACAATGGAGGAAGCAACTACGATCATAACTACAATCAAGGCTACTAGAACAACAATTGTCAAGGAGGTTTCAAAGGAAGAAGAGATTATAATAACTACATAGAACACCAAGAGGATTCTCTACTCATCATGAACATGACATCCAAGCAAGGTAAAGATGATGAGCATCTTTTCTATATTGATTCATGTTTTTCCAATCATGTGGCTAGAAATGTAGCCTTATTATATGATCTTGAAGAACCCAAAGGGACGCATGAAGTACAGACATGTGATGACACTAAACACTCAGTCAAGAAAATTGGAAATTTCAAGATCTCTGATGGTAACATGAACCTCTTAAGTAAGGTTTTGTATGTGCCAACTATAACCAAAAACCTAATTAGAGTTGGACAGATTGTTGAGAAAGGCTTACATGTCAGATTCACTAAGCATGAAGCATATGTGGAAGACCCTGAACAAGGATTCAAAAGGATTGAGGTGCAAAATCTCATAGATTATTTACATTTGAGATTGAAGACACTAGGAACATAGCACTCTTCAATTTTAAAGACACATATCTTAGCTAGAGATATGGCATAAAAGACTACGAGACATAGGAGAAAGAACACTAAAGCAAATATGCAGGGATCAAAGTGTGCTTTGCATTCCCAATGTGACCAAGCAACACATGATATACAAATGTGGAGTATGTCAATTTGGTAAAGCTCACAGGCAACCATTCAATAGAAAGGGGTACATGTATGAAGACTTCTTGGAGCTTGTACACATCAATGTGTGGGGTCCTAGCAAAGATCCATCAATCTCAGGTTCAAGGTGTTATGTTTCATTTATAGATGATTATATTAGATGGATAATCCTTTACTTCATGAAGCATAAGGATGAAGTATTTACATGTTTCAAAAATTATTTGGCATTAGTTGAGAATCAAACAGGTAGAAGCTTGAAGAGGATCAGTTCTAATGGAGTCAGTGAGTATTTTTCACATGAATTTGATTCATTCTTACAAGAAAAAGGAGTAAAGAGGGAATTCAAAACAAGATATACTCTTGAATTGAATGGAGTGGCAGAGAGAAGGAACAGGTTAACAGTTGAAACTGCTAGGTCAAAGTTGAAGGAGAAGAAGTTACCTAACTACCTATGGGTAGAGGCTGTTTGCAAGAGATCAAGGAGGAAGGAAGACCAAGCATGTTAGGCTCGAGGGGAGTTGTTGGTGCAATAGAGACCAAGCCCACATACTTGGTAAATTAGCATAACTCTTATGGGACTCTATTTTATTACCCTCTTGTAAAATTCCCTCATATTTACCTTTGTAAAAGTGCTCTAGAACCACAAGGAAGTTAGGAAGCATCAAATCTCAAAGTATTTGGTAGTTGCATAATGCGAGAATATATCATATACTTTAGGATTCATTTTTAGATGAACTTTTGAATTTGAATTCAAACGTTTGTCTCCAAAACTTTAAATGGAGGATAAAAATAGCTGCATGCTATCTTGATTCCATGAGATCATTAGAGAAGAGATATTGTGATGTTGAAGAGCTCAATCTATAGCTCACTCACACTTCTCACATTGTGCAATTGATCATTGCAAATGACATTGTATTTGTACATGTTTTAATACATACATTTTATCATATCTTCACTTCACTTCTCTGTCATGACTACATCAGAACAATGATCTTCTCAGAGCTTGTTCTCAGTGCATGATTGATCATTTATAGTTATTTAAAGCATGATATATCCAGCATACTATCTACTATGTTGGTACAAAATCTCATTTTCATTACTCATCTCAATCATGAGATATTAGCATGACATTGGTCTCTGGTCTATTGACTCATACACCCCGAAAATGTCGGGAATGTTCTGTGATTTGCTAAACATCATTCTCAGTGTGTAGTCCATCATTTTTTATAAAATCAATCATCATTGGTAGCTATCTAAGCTAATTAGATTTCCCCAAAAGGAATTAAGCCAATTGCTACTATGCTCAGAGAACTATTCAAAACACTAAACAGGCGTAGGGACAAGAATAACAAGTTTTTTGGTCTTGGATCAATTCCTACCTATGTGTTTTAATCCTTTGGTTAGTGGATCCTATTCCAAACATTATATATGTTTATTTATGATCATTAGCTAGCTAAAAAGGCTCACTACACTCTCCAGCAACAATTCTTGGCAGGTGTGAAGTAGGTTCAAGCAACACCACTTCATCTTTGAAGATATCCACCATCTCCTCCAACAAGAGGCATGTGAGATATAAACTCTAAAAACTGGTCCTCTATCATAGAATGCATAGTGACTAGTGGAATATCTCCCATTGTTCTCTACAATAAAAACTCAATTAATTAACATAGGATAATAATAGTAATATACAAAAATAGTTCTCTACAAAAATACATAGCAAAATAAGTAAACACAAATAAATACGTACAAGTTTTTGCTTCATAAATCCTCTATTCTAGCATCCTCTTGGAGATCTGACATGCAGATGATATCTATATCAACATTGGAAATTTCTAGATCTCTTGGTATGGGCTCCCCTTCTTGATCATTATCCTCATACAACATATTGTGTATTACCTCATCATGTTCCTCATCATCTTCAAATACCTCTTCTTCTAAGACAATGATGTGTTCCACCTCGAGTACCCAATGCACCTCAAAGGCCACTACATATGGAATTTCTTCTACGTCTATGTCCTCACAAATTTTTCTACTATATGGAGAGACTTGTAAAAACTATAGCCATTGTGGTTTGTCCATAGCTTCATGGATTCAACTTGAAGCAAAACATTCTTATCCCCCTCCATTGTTGCGTTTCATCCAGAGGTGACTTCTTTCAACCATTTCACATCAA
Source organism: Ceratopteris richardii (assembly GCA_020310875.1). Lineage (NCBI taxonomy): Eukaryota > Viridiplantae > Streptophyta > Polypodiopsida > Polypodiales > Pteridaceae > Ceratopteris > Ceratopteris richardii. The sequence continues at coordinate 94,805,940 of CM035434.1, forward strand.
ACAAAAAGTAGTCAAACCTCCTGAATGATAACTTCAAGATATCTTGGATCACTCCACAAAACTTGAGTTGGCCTTCTTGAGCGTTGTTGTCTCTTGCACTAGCTCTACTTTTTTGGAGAAAGTTCACCATCACCCCACTATGAAAAGTAGACCTATTTTTGTCGATGCATGCGATTCTAAAAGTGTCATTCGTGAGACCATAGTGCATTGTATTTGCAATACTCCCAATAACATCCATTTGTGACTTCCTCCTCTTCTTTAGAGATATCCTCACCTACTACCTTTGCTTGTGAAATGGCTATATCTAGCCATCTGCTCATTGGAAAGGGTGGAAGAGGTCGAAAACTATATGGAAGAGGCAAAAAGCGAGTGGAAGGATTCTTTTGAAATTGAGTTCTCTCCTTTGCATTTGCCTTCTTGGCAAGCTCATACCTCTCCAACAACTATGACATGGGATCCACGTTAACGATGCAAAACTTCATTGCCCTCTCTCTGAAAGCTGCATCCATTTTTCTTTGCATCCTTTTACCTTGAGGCTCATCACCTACGAGATCAAGATCTTCATCATCACTCCATAAGTGAGGCATTTCTGGGTCCGGCATGTGTAGAAAATATATTATGAATACAAGATACTCTTGTATGAGCCACCCCTCAGACATGCTACCTCTGGATGTGCACTCTGATGAACTAGCCCTTTTAATGTCTTCATGAACTACTCTAAGAAGAACATATGTCCACTATGAGGAGTTCCTACTATTGGAGCTTCATCAAGCACATGAACCAATAAATGAACTTGAATTGCGAGAATACATGTGAGAAAATACTTCTCAACCATATAGAAAACCTCTATAGCATTGAGTTTGCTCTCTCTCCTTATCTCTTTAGAAGAGATCCATGGTACCAACGAACTGATTTTATAAATGGTTGTTCACACATGCTTTGAAAGGCAACCCTTCATAGCTACAAGGAGCACAAACTGTAAAACATTGTGCCAATCATGAGACTTGAGCCCTCCGAGATCCTCGTTCCATATGAAGGCAATCTTCAGACAACTCATGCATATTGTAGGTGTCCGAAACTCTAAAATCACCTTCTTCACTTGTTGCTCTTCCATCTTGTGAAAGAGTATATGTGTGTATGCATATGTATATGTATGTAAAAACCCTAAAACCCTAATCCTAAAGAACTAGACCTAGAACATGCATATGTGTGTATGTGTATGTGCATGTATGCATGTGTATATATATGTGTATGTGTATACGTGTGCATGTGGGTATGTATATGCATGTGTATGTGTATATCTGGGTATGCATATGTGTATGTATGTAAAAACCCTAAATCCCTAATCCTAAAGACCTAGACCTAAAACATATATGTGTGTATGTGTATGTGTATGCATGTATATATACATGCATACATGCACATACATACACATACACATACACACATATATGTTTTAGGTCTAGGTCTTTAGGATTAGGGATTTAGGGTTTTTACATATATGCATACCCAGATATACACATACACATACACATACACACACACACACACACACACACACATATATATATATATATATATATATATATATATATATATATATATATATATATATATATATATATATATATATATATATATATATATATATATATATGTGTGTGTGTGTGTGTGTGTGTGTGTGTGTGTATGTATGTAAAAACCCTAAAACCCTATTTTTTATATATTTATTTTTATTCAAAAACCTTAATTTTGTATATATTTAATTATACATAGTACATTTAATTATATATTCTAATTTTTTCCACATTTTTATTTGAGTATATGTATTAATATTAAACCTAAAACCCTATTTTTTAAATATTAAGGTATATTTATTTATTTAAATTTAAAAACCCTAATTCTATATATATTAATTATACATAGTACATTTGATTATATATTCTAATTTTTTTCCTATATGTTTTTTTATTATATATATTAATATTAAAACCAAAACCCTATTTCTTAAATATTTAATTACATATATTTATTTTAATTCAAAAACCCTACTTTCGTATATATTGAAGTATACATAGTACATTTGATAATATATTCTAATTTTTTTCCTAAATTTTATTTGATTATAAATATTAATATTAAACCTCAAACCCTATTTTACTAAAATTTAATTACATATATTTTAGTTTAATTGAGAAACCCTAATTTTCAATATCTGCATGTGCTTGTATGCACGTGTATATATATGTGTACATGTATATGTGTGCATGCATATGTGTATGAATGTAAAAAATCTAAAATCCTAATCCTAAAGACATAGACCTAAAGCATGTATATTTATGTATGTGTGTATGCATGTGTATATATATTTGTATCTGTATATGAATTATGTGTGTATACATGTATATGTGTGTATGTATGTAAAAGCATAAAACTCTAACCCTAAAACATGTATATGTGTGTATGTGTTTATGTGTATGTATATGTGAGGTATGTGTATGTGTATGTGTATGTGCATGTGTTCATGTGTATATATATATATGTGTGCATGTGTTTATGCATATATGTGTGTATGTGTATATGTATGTATGCATATGTGTATGTCTGTAAAAACCTGAATACCCTAATCCTAAAGACTTGGACCTAAAACATGTATATGTGTGTATGTGTGTATGCATGTGGATATATATGTGTATGTGTATATGTGTGTATGCATATGTGTATGTCTGTAAAACCAAAAACGGTAATTCTATAACCCTAACCCTAAAACATGTATATGTGTGCATGTGTGTATGTGCGTATGTATGTGTGATGTGTGTGTGTGATTTGTGCATATGTGTATGTGTGTTTATGCATGTGTGTGTGTGTATATATATATATATATACATATATATATACATATATATATATATATATATATATATATATATATATATATATATATATATATATATATATATATATATATATATATATATATATATATATATATATATATATATATATATATATATGTATATATATGTGTGTGTGTGTGTGTCTGTATGCATGTATGCATATGTGTATGTATGTAAAAACCGTAAAACCCTAATCGAATCGTGATCACAAATTGACCTAGACCTAAAATATGTATATCGGTGTATGTCTATATGTTTGTATGCATATGTATATATATGTGTGTGTGTGTATATGTGCGTATATGCATGCCTATATGTATGTAAAAGCCAAAAACCCTAGCCCTAAAACATGTATATGTGTGTAAGTGTGTATGTATATGTGATGTGTGTGTATGTGTATGTGTGTGTATGCATGTGTGTATGTATATGTGTGTGTATGTGTATATGTGTGTATGCATATGTGTGTATGTACATGTATGTGTATGTGTGTCTATGTGTGTATATATGTGTGTCTCTTTTTTCTATGTATATATGCATGTAAGTATATGTGTGTCCATATGTGTATGAAAGTGCATGTATATATATGTGTGCACATGCATGTATGTATATGTGTGTGTATGTATGTATGCATATGCATGTGTATGTATATGTGTGTAAGTACATGTGTGTATGTATATGAATGTATGTATGCATGCATCTGAATGAATATGCATGTGTGTATGTAATATGTATGTGAGTGTGTGTATATGTGTGTGTCTATGTGTGTATGTATATATGTGCATATGTGTGAAAAAGTGTTGCTATGAATATATGTGTATGTGTGTGTATGTATATTTGATGTGTGTGTATGTGTATGTATGTGTATGTATGTATATGTGATGTGTGTGTATGTGTATGGGCTTGTACGCATGCGTATATATATGTGTATGTGTATATGTGTGTGTATATGTGTGTATGCATGTGTATGTATGTAAAAACCCTAAAACCCTAATCCTAAAGACATAGACCTAAAACATCTATATTTTTGTAGGGCATGTGTATATATATGTGTGTATGTGTATATGTATTATTTGTGTATATGTGTATTTGTGTATATGTGTGTATGTATGAAAAAGCCAAAATTCCTAACCCTAAAACATGTATATGTGTATATGTGTGTATGTATATGTGAGTTTTGTATATGTGTATGTGTGTGTATGCATGTGTATATATGTGTGCATGTGTGTATGAATATATGTGTGTATGTGTATATGTGTCTATGTGTATATGTGTGCATGCATATGTGTATGTATGTAAAAACATGAATACCCTAATCCTAAAGACTTAGAGCTAAAAAATATATATTTGTGTATGTGTGTATGCATGTGGATATATATATATATATATATATATATATATAGATATATATATATATATATATATATATATATATATATATATATATATATATATATATATATATATATATATATATATATATATATATATATATATATATATATATGTGTATGTGTATATGTGTTATGTATGTGTGTATGTATGTAAAAGCCAAAACCCTAATCCTTAAACCCTAACCCTAAAACATGTATATGTGTGTATGTGTGTATGTGTGTATGTATGTGTGATGCCTATGTATGTGTATGTGCATGTATACATGTGTGTATATATATGTATGTGTATATGTGTGTATGCATATGTCTATGTATGTAGAAACCCTAAAACCCTAATCCTAAGGACCTAGACCTAAAACATGTATATGTGTGTACGTGTCTATGCATGTGTATTTATGTGCGTATATGTGTGTATATGTGTATATGTATGTGTCTATGTATGTAAAAGCCAGAAACCCTAATCTTAAAACCGTGGCCCTAAAACATGTATATGTGTGTAAGTGTGTGCACTTATGCATGTGTATATGTGTGTATATGTGTGCATGTGTGTATGTATATGTGTGTGTGTATGTGTATATGTGTGTATGTACATGCATGTATGTGTATGTGTGTGTATGTGTGTGTCTTTTGTGTGTGTATATATGCATGTAAGTATATGTGTGTCCATGTGTGTATGTATGTGCATGTATGTATATGTGTGTGCATGCATGTATGTGTATGTATCTATGTATGCATATGCATGTGTGTATGTATATATGTGTGTATGTACATGTGTGTATGTATATGAGTGTATGTATGCATGCATATGAATGAATATGCATATGTGTATGTAATATGTGTGTGAGTGTGTGTATATGTCTATGTCTATGTGTGTATGTATATATGTGCATATGTGTGAAAAAGTGTGTGTTTGTGCCTCTTATGTGTGTATGCATGTGAGAGTGTATGTTTATGCATATGTATGTGTGTGTATGCATGTGAGAGTGTATGTTTATGCATATGTATTTGTATGTATGTGTGTGTATGCATGTGTGTGTATGTCTATGGATGTGAGAGTGTATGTTTATGCATATGTATGTATATGCATGTGTATGTATGTGTGTGCATGCATGTGTGTGTATGTATATGTGTGTGTATGTATGTATCCATGCATATGCATGTGCCTATGTAATATGTATGCATGCATATTCATGATTATGTGTGAGTATGTGTGTATGTATCTGTATCTCACTCTCTCTTTCTCTCTCTCTCTCTCTCTCTCTCTCTCTCTCTCTCTCTCTCTCTCTCTCTCTATATATATATATATATATATATATATATATATATATATATATATATATATATATATATATATATATATATATATATATATATATATATCTATTCTAATAAAGAACAAAACAATCACTTACATCAATGTAATTCTTCGGATCACTATCATCAAAGCCCAATTGACATCATCTCTTGTCAAATTCCAATGAATGGATGCCAAAAAGCTCCTGCAAAACAAAAGAGAAGAGAAATTAGGTTTTCTCTTGGGTTATTAAAACACACCATCAGTATAAGTGTCAGTATAGGCATTGGTATAGGCATCACTAATACCACGAATATACCAACACTTATACCGACATGTATACTAGCGGTTATACCACTGACAATATTTTTGCGTACTTATACAGATGGCAAGCTTTCAGTGCTTATATCGACACCCAAGTGACCATTAATATGGCTAGCGTGGTCTTTCCAGACATTTCCAATGATGATATCGACATCGCAATATGATCATTGGTATGGATAGCATTGATATTCCCCTGTTGTAGTGTCTCTAGAAGGCTCCATCAAATATAAACTAAATTCAATAAAGACAACTCGAGCATGCAAAAATGCATGCTTACAATTCAGAGATATGAAGAAAAAATCATGAGAAAAAAAAATCAATTGTACTCTAAAGATTGGTGGTAGGCAAAACTGATAGGCAAACTAAAGAAATGTGTAGAATCCGAAAGAAGGAACAAAGAAAATAAGATCTTCCCCATATGATTGACAACATGGTGTGGAATGATCTTCAGATGAGAATAATTTAATTGTTGCTTATCAATCATTGTAACTAACTTCTAGGTGTCTCTACTCCACTTTCATCCTAGGGGAATGATTGCATCACCACCATCTCAAGATTCTGATAAAAAACAATTCCACAACATATTATGCATTTTCTTGATTCTCCCCTCACTGACTAGAAAATCCTTGAAGTGATTGGAACCCTCCCCAAAGGTAAAGGCCATGGGCTAGAGAGTCTCACTAATGAGTTATTCAAACATAAAGATGTTTTGGTGGTTCCTCTCTGCTTGATCTACATGAGGCTCTTAGTTTTGATGCTTTCTTGAAATTCTTAAATGAAGGTGTCATAAAGCTCATCCTTAGGAAATATAGTAAGAACAAATTTGGAAACTAGTGGCCTATCATCATGCTCGAGATCGGCTACAAGGTATTCACCAAGGCCATACACAACTACATTGTGGGCCATCTCTGCTTGTGGTTCATGGAAGACCAGAAAGGCTTCATCAAAGGTAGATAAATCATCAAATTCATCCTTGATATTTGTGTGGGATTCAATAACATGGAGTATTCCCAAAACATTCTCTTCCTCAAGATTGATTTTGGCAAAGCATATGACAAGCTAGAGTGGGATTTTATCCTCCAATCCCTTAAGGACCTTAGATTGGGCCCTAACTTCATCAAAATGATTTCTAGGCTCCTAGGGAATGCACATTTCTATATCAACATTAACAACAAATTCTCCTTGACTACAACCCTCAAGCATTCTATCAAGAAAGCTTTTGTGCTTGCCCCACTACCTTTTTTATTTTTGATGATGGGCCTAGATTTGTTCTAGATAATCAAGTTCATTTGGATCTTATTAAGGGTCTCACTCTCCCCTATACACACAATCTGATGGTTTTGAGACACTTCCCTTATGATACCAGTTTCTTTATTCATAATGAATCTAAGTTTGTCTCGTGACTTTAGCATTTAACCACTTGAAAACTACTAACATATTGCTTCTTGGTTCGACCCCCCATTTTCTAAGGACTCAAGGTTTTCAAGAGTGTGATACTTTATTGAGCTTTACTAGATTTATCTATGAAGAGTGATGCCACATTTGTTTCTTTCCAACTCCCTTAGTTCGAAACATCAGGTTTATCCTTATGTATTGTTCTTTATATATTGTACTCGGTACTCTCTTTATGCAATAGAAAAAGAATAAGAAGATCATTCTTTCTTGCCTCAATCTGTGTGTGCTCCTCTCTTTGTATGTGAGAGTGTGTGAAAGCTCTATTCCTTATCTCATTTCCCTTGACATTGCATCCAAGCCAGTGTGGCTATAGAGAATTTGTGGAGACTATGTGAGAAGGCATGGAGAATGGGCGCATCACAAATGATCTCAAATCGCTACAAAATTTTGTGTGAAGGTAGAAGGCATCAAAATATTTTGTTTAGTGATTCTTATGGTTGCTTGCTTTGCTTAGATTTTAGTTTCAGAGCTATGCCAATCTCCATTTCAAGCCTATAATGTGGTGCCTACACAAAAACTTAGCCACTTTGCAAAACTATAACTTGTATTTTGTAAGGATAGAATAGGCCAATGGTGTATAGGGATCTAGGGAAATTATGGGTGTATACGGTCTCTCATAGACACTTCCAAGCTCTCATACCATTATTGCATGGATTATGCTCAGCTGCAATGTGCCAACATACTAAGAGCCCATGTGTAGAGAGAGACAAGAGTGCATTCATGATGTGTTTGTAGACAACACGGAGCTCGTACCAAAAAGCAGATTGATAGAACAATGAGAAAGATTTTAGTAACTTACATTGTACTCTATAAAATCTCCCTCAAAATGCTTCGTGGTAGAAAAGTATGTATATCTATAAATGGATTATTCCAATTCAAAAAAAACTTTTCTTTACAAATAAAGCAAAAGAAATAAATATTTGCTGATTTTACAAATACAATGCCATATGAAGCAATTCATATATGGTTGTATAACGAAATACGCATTATCTATAGAAAAATATGCATATGTTTATATTTCAAAAACTTTAGAAATTTATGAATAATCAACTTTATCTATGACCTTCAATGGCCATAAAATCTACATGCTTTGATGATCGTCGATTTACTCATCATCGAAACAAAAAACACTTTGAATTTTCTTATTTAGCACATATAATATAGCTAGTGTCACATGTAATAAGATTATTATATAAAAAATAAAGTAACTAACACATAATAAGTCCAATAATTCCATTAATGATAACTATCTATGCTATGTTATTTTACCTTATTTTATGTTATTTTATCTTTGAATGTGCTGCAACTTCAATGTCTTTGGATGTGCCACTCCAACGCTAGAGAGAAAGATATGCAATATGCTTTAAGAGTTGAGAAGGAAGCTGTGGGCAATTCTCCAATTCAGTTTTTTGGCGGAAGTCCACTTAGAGTGCCAATACATAGAACAAAAATTCATCATAGAAATTTGTCACCACTATGTGCAGATATTATTTCTGTAGGAATAGGTGTGAGAAAAAAGAGAGGTTCCCTACAAGGTGATATATATGCAGTGACTCGTCAAAGATAGAGGAGCCATGTTCATCCCCACGAAATTGAGAATGGTAACCAGAAAATAAATAAATTCAAAAGGTAAGTGCTTCACGAAATTGAGATAATGTATAACTACTTTTCTTTTATTTGTTTATTTCTCTCCATGATAAATATAAAAACGAAAAGGCATTATTGTTCGGGGTCCGAGATGCAGGTCAAAGAATGGAAAATATAAGCCTCCGATGAAGTTATGGATATCACTTACGTAGAACTTTCCTCCCCGAGAGAAAAGAGATGATCTATGTAGAGTTGGAAAGTTCTTTGAACATAGTGTGTGCTCACAAGTCAAACAACTCATTTAATAACGACAGAGAAAGATTGTCGAGATCTTCCAAAGCTTCATCATGATCATGTTGAGGTGAAGAACTCTCATGACGATTCTTGGTCAAACATCCAATCAGATGTCAACCTATATGAGGCTAGGCTTGATAGAGGCTATGCTTCCCTAGCCATTATCCCCTCCCTCTCCCAAAACATGGAATTTGTTGTGTTGGATCACTACCCTATAATTTTAATGTTTAAACCCTATATAAAGAATAAAGAATAGAAAATCCCTTAGGTTCTATCAGGGTCAGAGAGTGTTTTCCCTCCCCTAGATTCAGTAAGAAAACTCTATTACTCAAAAACATGCTTTCAGTATTCACTCATTTACTTCTAGATGTTGTCCGTCAGACTCATGCAGTCTTGCACAAAGCAGAGCAGCAAATCCAAAGTATCTGTGAAGTAGAAGGGAGAATCTCTCTAGAAGGCTCCATCAATTGGAAACTGAAATCAATAAAGGCAACTCCAACATGCAAAAATGCATGCTTACGATCAGGAGATATGAAGAAAAAATCATGAGGAAAAAAAATTCAATTATACTTCAAAGATTGGTGGTAGGCAAAACTCATAGGCCAACTAAAGAAATGTGTAGAATCCTAAAGAAGAAACAAAACAAATAAGACTTTCGCCATAGGATTGACAACATGGTGTGGAGTGATCTATATATGAAAATAATTTATTGTTGGTTATCAATCATTGTAACCAACTTCTAGGGGTGTCTACTCCAATTTCATCTTAGAGGCATTATTGCACCCCCACCATCTCAAGAGTCCAAAAAAAAATCCAAAATTTATTATGCGCTTTCTTGATTCTCCCCTAACTGATAAGAAAATCCTTGAAGTGATTGGAACCCTCCCCAAAGGTAAAGGCCATGGGCTAGAGAGTCTCACTAATGAATTATTCGAACATAAAGATGTTTTGGTGGTTCCTATTTGCTTTATCTAGCATGAGGCTCTTAGTTTTGGTGCTTTGTTAAAATTCTTGAATGAAGGTGTCATTAAGATCATCCATAGGAAATATAGTGAAAGCAAATTTGGAAACTAGTGGCCTATCACCATGCTCCGAATTGGCTACAAGGTATTCATCAAGGCCACAGCCAACGGCATTCTGGGCCATCTTTTGCTTGTGGATCATAGAAGACCAAAAAGTTTCATCAAAGGTAGATAGATCTTCGAATTCATCCTTCATGTTTGGGTGGGAATCAATAACATGGAGTATTCCCAAAACATTATCTTCCTCAAGATTGATTTTGGCAAAAGCATACGATGGGTTGGAGTGGGATTTTATCCTGCAATCCCTTAAGGACGTCATATGGGGACCTAAATTTATCAAAACGGTTTCCATGCTTCTAGGCAATGCCCTTTTCTATATCAGCATTAACAACTAGTTCTCCAAATTTGTCACCCTCAAGCATTCTATCAAGAAACCTTTCCCATTTCCCTGTTGCTTTTTGTTTTTTTCCATGATGGGCCTAGATTCCTTCTAGATAATCAAGTGCATTTGGGTCTCATTAAGGGTCTCTCTCTCTCATACCCACAATCTAATCGTTTTGAGACATTTCCCTTATGATACCAAATTTTTATTCTTAATTATTCTCAGTTTGTCTCGTGACTTTGGCATTTGACCTCTTGAAACTAATTACATATTCCTTCTTGGTTCGACCCCAATTTTCTAAGGACTCAAGGTTTTCAAGAGCGTTAGAGGGGCCAAGTCTTTTCTCTGTTGATATCCCTATGGGCTTGGGTGTCTCGATGGGACATCATTAGGATAGGTTGCATGAAAATGTATTAAAAGAAAAGATTTGTGATTGGAAGAGTACTACGCAACTTAATGTGGGTGAGAGCATGCAATGGTGGTGGACATGTTCCTTATCTCCTCTTAACGCCAGAGATGAAATGGGAAATATGCTCTAGCCCAAAGGATACAGGTGGATTGGGTATTCTCCATATCGAAGCCTTGGCCAACAAGATGATGGCCAAGTGTAGGATAAAAGCTTGTAGTAATCTCAATCCTTCTTGGGTGAATCTTATTTTTAGAGACAGTGATGTCTTTACTCTTATTGGGTTCCCCAAGTAGAGAGACCTCAATTCCATCAATCTTATTTCTTTTTTCATTCTCAATTTTTCTTAAGGGATCATATCTTTGTTGAGATATCAAGCTCAACATGTGATGATCAAGGATGAAACATATCACTTTTCATTTCCCTAACATGTATAGTGGTTACGCCAATATATGTTACGGATACTTTATTGAGCTTTACTAGATTTATCTACCGAGACTGATGCCACATAATTTTCTTGTCAGTTCACTCATTCGCGGACATTAGGTTTTTCCTTATGTATTGTTCTTTGTATATTGTACTAGTTCTATTGTTGTGTTATGTCATTTTGTATATTCTCTTCATGTAATAGAAAAAGAAGAAAATGATCATTCTTCCTTTACTCAATCTATGTGTGCTCCTATCTTTGTATGTGAGAGTGTGTGAGAGCTCTCTTCTCTATATCCTTTCTCTTGACATGGTATCAGAGCTAGTGTGGTTGTAGAGAATCGGTGAAGAGTATGTGAGAAGGCACGGAGAAAGTGCACTTCACAAGGATCTCAAATTGCTATAAAATTTGGTGTGAAGGCAGAAGGCATCATAATATTTCTGAAAGTTATTCCTTTAGGGTCACTAGTTTTTCTTAGATTTCACTTTTGGATCCATCTCAACCTCCATTTCAAGAGCGAAAGGTGGAGCCTATGGAAAAACTAGGCCACTTGGCAAAACTTTAACTTGCATTCAGTTTTACATCTCTCAAATATTCCAAATCTAGAATTTCAAGTGACTATGTGTACTGTTGATACACAGAAACTATGATTTTTTGTGATCAAATTGTCATGTCAGTGTGATAGGATTCAAGTAGAAGTATTGCGTCTAGTGATTTTCCAGTATTCTTCCTACAGAAATGGAAAATGTAGATGGAATCAATCAAATTTAGGTAGTAAGTTGGACAAGGACAAATTTCATAATTGGAAATCTAGAATGAAGAATTGTCTGATGGGAAAAGTCTACTGGATGTAAATCCAAGGAGAGAATGAAAATGCTCCAAAATTACGAGAGGAATCAAATTCTGGAGTAGTTAAGAGCATATGAAGAGTCGAATCAAGGAGCATGGAAGGTAATCTATTCGCTATTTGATAGCATATAGGATAGCATGATTAGTAACACATAGGATGCGAAAACTCTAAAAGAGGCTGGGAAAAATTTGCTCACATTATATGCGACCAATACAAAGGCACTTAATTTGAACTCAAGAACGGACTACATATGTTAGAGAAAAAGAGCATGTTAGTAAGTGACTACACCCTAAAATTCAAAAGCATTTGTGAGTAGCTTTCATCTATTTCCATCAATGTAGATAATGATGATAAGGTGCAAGTGTGCCTTTGTGGTTTAGGAGTTGCATATAAGCAGTTCAAAAACTTCTATTCAGGCCAAGGAAAATATTCATGGTTGCATTCATTTCAAGAATTTTGAGATTCAAGGTAAACATCCTATCCACTTTGTTTCGTTTCGCGACCAACCTTCCATTCTATCTATACTTGTCTACATATAAACCATCAACATTGAACCTAAATTGTAATCCTTGATGAACCAACTGTGTGATGTGGGGCACTTGAATCAACATACAAGACATTACCATTCAATTTTGGAACATCAGTAGACATTGTACTCATCATGTGAGTTGGACCATGAATAACATCTCCAAATCATCTACACTTGTGGATGCATAGTTTTTTTGTTTCTTTCTACAATTTTGATTTTTCAACCTAAAATCATGTTGAAAGTGACTAGGGTTAATACAATTCCATCATCCCTTACTATCATTACCTGAATCATTTCTTTGGAAAATTTTGTGGCCTCTTTCGCTTCCCCTACCTTGAAAGTGTCCTCTACCTCTTGCATGATTCTATAGTTGACCATCCTCTTGGTTACTCTTCCCTCATGCACTTCCAAAGCCTCTTCCTCAGTATCTTCCTCTACTAGAATAGAATACCTACTCAAAACCAGATTCTCCTTGGGAGTTTGAGTCTTCACCAAGGTTATTTTCTTCAGTTATCAACATGGACACAAGATCAGCAAAATTTCAAGGTGTAGGGGTTATTGCTGACATAGATATTTGGCATAAGAAAATTGGACATGCAAACTTTCAAGGGCTGAAGTTGATGCCATCAAAGGAGCTTGTGAATGGATTACCAAATTTCAAGGTTGTAGAGATGCAAAAGGTATATGAAGCATGTCAATTTGGTAAACAATTTAACGCATCATCTCCACATGAAAAGCATGTTAGTGAGAATGTGCTAGAAATAGTACATACAGACGTTTGGGGTCTCGCAAAGGCCACATTTATGGGAGGCTCTAGGTTTTGTGTCACTTTCATTGATGATCATACATGGAAAGTCTGGGTATACTTCATGAAAGAGAAGGCTGAGGTGTTTACTCACTTTTGGAATTTCAAGGCTATGGTAGAAAACGATATAGAGAAGTATATTTTGACATTGAGATCTCATGGAGGAGGTGAATACATGTCAAATGAGTTCAATAGTTTTCTAAAAATTCATGGAATTTGAAGGCAATTTTCATGTAGGTACACACCACAAAAAAATTGCATTGCTGAATGCAAAAGAGCCTTGATGGTTGAGAAAAATATGCCTCACTATTATTGGGAAGAAGCTATCCACAGTGTTGTATACATCATTAACATAACCTTGACTGCTACTGTACATCAAGTTACACTTGAACAAAATACAGGTAAAGAGCCAAAATTATCACGTATGAAAACATTTGGCTACATTGCATATGTACATTTTCTAGATGCGTTGAGGATGAAACTTCATTCAAAAGAAAAAAAAGAATGATCTTCATTGGGTATATCCTTGATCGAAAGGGATATAAATGTTAGAAGTGAATCACAAGATAGGTGAAGGTAAGCAGAGATGTGGTGTTTGATGAAATTTCAAGCTTCTATGTAGATACCAAACAAGGAAGAGTGATGGAGATCACTCATTATATGCAAGCAAGGGTGATGATGGAATCATGTTTGTGGCTATTTATGTTTATGATTTGATTGTAGATTGTGATAATGAAGAACGCATTCGAGAGGTAAAGAAACTCCTTATGCACGAATTTGACATGAAAGACCTTGGTGTGTTGTGCTATTTCTCAGGCGTTAAGTTTATACATATAGAAACAAGTGTATGAATTTCACAAATGAAATATGCCTTGAGTATGCTAGAAAAGTATGATATGGCTGATTGCAAGCCAATTTCCATGCAATTAGATCTGTTGGGAAAGATGGATGGATACTCCAAGAAATGATTTGATACTACTAATCCCTACTTTTTACCAGCCCTCTTTCATTTCATACTTGCGTTTTAGGCCTTCTTAGCTTTCCAATGACACAAAATAAGTGCCTATGTACTTTGGAAATGATGCAAGTAATGATTAATTCAAAACAGAATACTTCCCAATTCACAATCCATCAAAAACCTTATATTTTGGTTCACACACCTACTGCTTGTTAAGCTCAGTGCTTCTAGTACACTAGGAATTAGAAAATTTCCTTTTCGAGATATCACACTAACTGAAAGCGCTAATGAATCCAAGTGAAATCACTTAAAATGATTTACTATACACAGAGCCATAAATTTAGCAAGTGTAGCATTACCCCCGATTTTTTTGGACCTTTGCAGAGAATGACTAGTGACCACTTCGACGTGCTTTTCTCCCACTCCACTCAATGGAATGTCTTCAAACTTTTTCAGCATGTAGTAGACTTAGAGATGATTCCAATGAGCTATAGAACATTGGAAACTATGGAGTAATGACTGAGATATGACCAATTCAAAAGCATTGTTTTGAGTGACAATGATAGAGAGACCAATAGATATAAGCAATGATCTATTGTATTATATGGCAATGTTGTAGATGATCATTGGCATGATAATCAATGCCCAATGATAGATAGAGATGTAGGCTATAGAGTGAGCCTCTCTATTACATCAAATAATAAACTCTAATCTCAGTAAGGCGACCTCTCTCTCCACGAGTTTTTGAATTGATCTTTTATACTGTTGTTCTTCAAATTTGAATTTGAATTCAAATTTGGCCCTCACTAAAAAAGGTGATCCCTTAATCTAGGAGATATTCTCTCTAATGAAGTTGTAATTTTTCAATCCATCTAACTCCACGAGTTTAGTGGCTTTTACAAATATTCCTTCAAGTTAATTTGACTTTTACAAATGGTAAAAGATAAAGAATCCATAGCAATGGTTCTCATGGGTCTTCAATTAATTGCACATATAATTTTCTTATGCCTATCCATGTGTGTAGGCTTGGCACTTGCACCAAAAAGATCAAAATTTGAAGTTGGATACGACATTAAGTGAATCATTGGAAAATGCAACTATGTATAGGAAAATTATGGGAAGCTTGATATATCTCACAATTGAAAGACCTAATCTAATTTATTTTGTAGGACTTCAAAGTCAATATATGGAGGTTCCTAAGAAACCACATTTAGATGCTTTGAAATGCACTCTATGTTATGTGAGTGCCCAATGAAGATTGGGTTGGTAGTGTTCCATATAGAAGATCTACTTAAAGGCTAATTATAGAGGTGTTGCAATGGTAGCATGTGAAGTATCATGGCTAGAGATGCTACTTGCACATTTACCCATGGAAGTGCAGAAGTCTATCATCATTTATTGTGATAACCCTAGCAACTCATACTTAACATTTAAATGATGTGATGGCAATGCAATAGGGTGGACTCTCTCCTTCTTGAGAGCTCCACAATGATACTCTTGTATTAGAAAATAGAGCTCTGAATGCCTCGCATAGTACTCCACACAAGACTTCTCCAAATGCAATTTCTAGTCTCTTAGCTAAGATAGTATACATGAGACTATCAACAAGAGACTGATAAGGAATGTTGGTCATGAATTCCTTGTCCTCATTGGATTTGGGGCAACTATCCTTGCTCAATTTTCATATGTGAAAAGGTGTACTCAATGCCTCTCTAACTTGCATATTGAACCTCTGAAGTACTTTGGATATGTACTCACTATGAGACAAGTATATGCACCTCTTACATCTATCATGATTAATATGCATGCTAAGAATGTTTTTGGCATCCAAATACTTGATATCAAATGTCTCACTCAACTTCTTTTCTAGAAATGACAACTCATAAGAAGACTTCCCAGTAATCAACATATCATTTACATAAAATATCAAAAATATGAAGCTATTATCTGAGCATCTCTATCTGTAGAGACAATGGTCCTCATTGCTTCAAGAATAACCTTGAGCCTTCATAAAATCATCAAACTTTTGGTACCATGTTCTAGGGGGCTATTTGACATATAATCTCTTCTTTTGCTTACAAACTAGGCTTTCTTTGCCAAGAACTACATAAACCTTTGGTTTCTCCATATAGATCTCATCTGCAAGAAATTATTCTTCAGATCCATTTGGACTATCTCTAAATCCTTCATTCAACAAATCCAAGCAACATGTGCAGGATCGTCATCTTGACTACTAGGAAGAAGTTTTCCTTGAAATAAACACCATGTTGTTGCTTAAAACCCTTTGCAACAATTCGTGCTTTATGCTTTGGAGAAGCACTTTTGCTGTGAATTTAGTGTATTTACCCATTTATAAGGTAAAGCTTTCCTACCCTTTGGCAAACATACTAAATCCTAAGTACCATTCTTGCGAATAGAATCCAATTCACTCCTCATGGAAGACTCCACTTGACATGGTCCTCTCTTTGCATGGCCTCTTTGTAGAAAGAGGGCTAACTTGCATATGTTAGCATAACAAAATCCAAACCTAAAACATATCTATCAAGTGGATGCAAAATTAAAGAAGTAGGAGAAGCTAGGAGAAGGTGGAAACTTGAGTTGCCAAGTGATGAAGCAGGTCTAGAAAACCAACACAAGACCTACCCTCACTCTTTGGATATGTGAAATAGATCTTGTAGGCTTTATATTAGTGCAATGAAATGCTATATGTACCTTGGATCATCAATAAGAATCAATTAATACAAGATAAATAGAGTTGCACTTTGACTAGCTCACAAAACCTTCTATTTTGGGATGAATGCTTCCACTTCAAACATTAAGAGTAACCATCAGAATTGCAATAAGAAAAAATCCCTTTTATGGGAATTTTATAAATATATTTGAATTGCTATAATGCATAGAAATCCTAGTTCTTACCAACCAATGAACGAGAATTGTGATTAATACTTATTAGGTGAACCCCTCACTTTTTATGGTTGTGAGGAAATGACCCTGAGACATTCAACTAATGATTTATCTAAATCTACTTAACCAAATGCATTGAAACGTTTTTCACATAAACTAGAAAATATTATCTCTACAATGCATGTTGAATCACTCCATTTGCAGCTATATAGAGAGTGAACCAAGCTCTACAAGATTACTGAGCCTAAGGAAGAAGGAGTAGAGAATAGTGAAGAAGAACCAAGATGATCACCAATGTGTATGCATTGCTTTAGCTATCATCATCTCATATTGTACAAAGTTTTGAGTCATTATGTAGACTCTTAGGTAGCTCCCAATGAATCAAACTAACTAGATTTGAATTCAAAATCTTGTGAGGATGTAGTTCTAATGGAGAATGATCTTCCTATAGATTAGGAAAAGTGAAATACAATTTTGATCAGTTGCTTTTAGGTGAAATGATTTGATTCATCAATGATCAATCGCAATCACATATAAATCTTGGATTTTGGGCCTTTTTCTTTTCTCTTTTACAAATTTAAATGCTTTGGAACTTATATAAGAAGGTGATCATATGATCAAACTCTTAATACAATAAATGAGTGCACATAAGTGCTCCACAAGAGATGTATTCATTTAAACATTCATATGATAGGGTAAACTCACCTCAAGCATAATGAAATTTTGGTGATCTAATAGCTCCACACTCAAGTTAAAGTACACTTGAGTCTTCATTCTCTGATAGGTTGAGTGCCTGCTATAAATTTGAATCTACATAGCTTTATCCCATCAAGAGCCTTTGTCATCATCTCTGCTATTTTCTTCTCATTAGGAGTAAATGAAATGCAAGTTCCTTTTCCATAAGATTCTCTCTTACAAAGTGGTAATGGAATTCTATATTGTGCTTTCTCCTTGCATGGAAAATTGGATTTATAGCTAGATGCATAGAACTTACATTATCTCCAAGTATGTGAGGCTTGGAGCTTACAAGTCCCAAATCTGAGTACAACTCCTCGAAACATATTTCTTCTTGTGTTGCAATAGTTAGACCTCCATACTCTGTTTCAATTGAAGATAAAGCAACTTTTGGTTGCTTCTTAGAACTCCAAAAGACCGATTTTAAAGCTACAAATGCTAAGTATCCAAATGTGATTCTTCTATGATCATTTGCTCTTGTGCAATCTGCATTAAAGTAGATTTTGATATCCAATTCTAAAGCATAATACACAGAAAGTACCTCCATTAAGTGTTCCTTTGATATTATTGAGTACTTTCTTTGCAGTATATATGTGTGTTCCTTTAGGTGAGTGCATGAATTAACTAAGCACTCCCACACTATAGGATATATTTGGTCTTGTGGGAGTAGCATATATCAAAGTACCAACTAAAATTTGATATTCTTTAGGATCATCAATTAAGTCACCTTCATACATAGCACATGATTCATTTCCAAGGGTGTACCTGCAAGCTTGGTGTTCTCCATTTTCAACTTGAGAAGTAGGTTTTGAGTTAGATACATCCCTTCATTTGTCAAATCACTTGCATATGCATACCAAGGGTAGCTTATCTAAGTTAGATATATCCCTTCATTTGTATAAATCACTTGCATACCTAAGAAATATGTGAGCTCACCCAAGTTGCTAATTTTGAACTCCTTTTGCATATGTCCTTTGATCCTTTGAATTCCATTACCCATTAAAATACTGTCATCTACATATACACATAGATAGATAACCTCATTGTGATCCCTTCAGATGAATAATGAACGATCCGAGTTGTTAGATTTGAACCCTTGATGTTGGAGGCATGTAACCAATGTGTAATTCCAAGCTCTAGGAGCTTGTTTCAATCCATAGAATGCTTTTTTAAGTCTCCAAACATAAAATTAGGATGTGGTATGTATACTTCTTCACCTATCCAACCATTTAGAAATGGATTTTTTGCATCAACTTGGAGGAGCCTCCAATTTCTTGTAGCAGTTGTATTTATCGATGTTTTGATTGTAGTCATCTTTGCAACCGGTGACAATGTTTCCTCATAGTTTATACCATGAATTTATGAACATCCTTTAGAAAATAACCTACCCTTTTACCTACAAATTGATCCATCTGAATTCCTTTTAAGTATATATACCCATCTTCAATTAATTACCTTCTGATTGGATAACATTGGAACCAATTCCCAAGTGTCCATCTCCTTCAAAGTATCTTTTTCTTCTTTCATAACCTTTTTTCTACGTCTAATCATTCCAACATGTGTGGAGGTTTTGCGATCATCCATAACTTACCCTTAGAATATGTTTGCCTCTCATCAAAGGTCACAAAAAATATTTTATGACCTTTCTAAAATGTCGTTGCTTGGGATCCTTAACGTGGTGTACCTTAGCGTGCTTCAACCAAGCTCATCCCAAAATCAGATTATAGTCATCCCAATTGCTAATTGATTTGAAGACCACTTTCTTGTATCCAAAGAGTGATGTCTTCCATAACGCAAATAATCTAAATCCGAGCCTGGTCAGCCATCCAAGTATAAAATGTGGTAGTTTGGATGTTTTCCATTCCACTTGCTTATAGATCGATAAAGAGGCAATGCTAAATCCAGAGCCCCCATCAATTAGAACTTTGGAAATTGGTATGGATTTATCATACTATGATTAATGGAACATCACAATCAAGTAGTTTTTCTTCAATTGTTTCC
This sequence comes from Ceratopteris richardii, assembly GCA_020310875.1. Taxonomy (NCBI): domain Eukaryota; kingdom Viridiplantae; phylum Streptophyta; class Polypodiopsida; order Polypodiales; family Pteridaceae; genus Ceratopteris; species Ceratopteris richardii. Next base: position 94,826,201 of record CM035434.1, read on the forward strand.
ACTTGATTAACTAGAACCATAGTTTCAATTTTTGTAGATTCTAGGGCTAAGGTTTGCACTTTTGACTAAACTTCTACTAATACTGCTTAAGAGCTGACACTAGATTCAAGATTTCACCTAACTACATATCAATAGATTTACAAAATACCTTCCAAGAACATGGAACAGTAGTAGAGGTAATAGTCTCAAGCTAGACTTTGTGGAGTAGGAGTTCTGCTAGACCAATGATTTCATCTCTATAGGAGTAGAACATTTCATAGCCTCATTATCCATAGTTGACATCCAATCTATAGCTCCATTTAGTTTGAATGGAATCCTTCATCTGGACTTGATACTCTACACTAGTCAATAATGGTTGCTTTAGAACTAGAAAGTGTGGAGGCACCTAAGCAACCCAACTAGAAGCTTGGTTGTACATGTTGTGCTACTCATGGATGCTAGGATGGAGAAGTGGGCTCTTCTAATGAAGTTGCTTTGGAGATCGAGTGATGATTGTGGCCACTAGTTCCTCATAGGAGATCATGGCTATATTTGTCATTGGTGCTTTTGATTTAGTTTCTTGTTTTCCTTGATCATAGCCTTAAACTTTTGGACAATTTGACCTTGTGTCCAAACTCCATATAGAACAGACATTCCAGCCCCTTAGAACCTTTCTAGTAATTACTACCTTCTCTCCCATTGTAGTTAATAGGCTTTTGGCCTTGTTTGTAGCCTTACTATTTTTTCCATTCTACCTTGATAGACATGAATTCATAGTGATTTCACGTGGTGTCGAGAAGTCGATCGCTTCACCTAGCACCGCTTGCTTCCAGGAGATTTGTGCCTCCAATCTCAAAATATTCCTAAGGGTCCACGAGAGCAAGCAAAGAAGATGTGGCTCAAATCCTCAATGTTGCGGCGACAGTGGTGGAGCTCCACAAATTTTGTGAGCCTTTAGGTTGGTCTAGATACCACAGCGGAGGATTTTCCACATGAGAACTGCATTTTTGTTTTTGATGTGGGGATGCTAGATAGACATGAGCTTCAAATCCAAACACAACCTTGTCCAAGTCACACGATTTCCATTGCGCCACATAAGACCATCATGGCACAATGGATCCAGCCCCATGAGGAGTTGGGTTTTTGAACATTCCCAAGCAATGCATCTACTTTTAAGGAGAGCCGATTCTTCATAGTTCACCCTTGTTTTAGGGTCTATGTCCTCAAATCTGATCCACTCGCGAGTTTCTTGTTTCTAGAGGTGTTTCCAAAGTCTAAAACCCCTTTTCTAGAGCCCCTTAGCATTTTGGAGGTTCCAAGAAGCCACACCTTTGATGCCCGAGATCAAAAACCATATTGAGTCATTTTGTCTGATATCAGATGCCCATTTTTTTATCTTCTTTGACTCTGACAAATTGTTTGAACTTGTTGCAATTCTTCCACAGTGAGCGCACAAAATTCGAGCCTTTGGGGGAAATCGGAATTAGGGAGAATTAAAGGGTAAGGAGGTGAAAGTCCTTCCAATTAGGGAGGCTCACCAACGTAATCATGTTCTTGTTCATGAAAATGAGCTAGACCCAAGAGGTCTTATAATTGCATCAAGCCTTGATGATCCATTTTGCCACCAACTTGTCATCCATTCCTTCAATATCCATAATGCCTAAACCCCCACAATCCTTTTGGTTGATGCAAGTAGACCATTTAATTTTTGGAACCCCTCTTCCATTATGATCCCCCATTCGAAGAAATTTTCAGTAGATTCCTTCGAGTTTGCTAAGCTCTTGATCTTTCGGTCTCCCACAAGAGAGAAAGTAAATGTTCGAGGAGATGAGGAAGGTATTTATTACCATGGCATGGCCCACAAGGTTGATTTGCATGCCCTTCCAATACGCTAATATATTTTCTAGTTTGGAAAGGACCCAATTCAATCTCTACTTTATCGAGACACCAAAGTCCATTGGGATACTGAGAAGGTAGAAGACTTGGCTTTTGAGGATAATTTGGCAACCGTGGTCAACCAGCACTTGGGGTGGTGGTCCGGAGATGGCTCAAAAAGCGGTCTTGGAGTGGTTGATTTTGGAGTTAGAGGCCTGACAAAAAGCGTCAAGGCACCTTAAAAGGCTTCAATGCTTGTCAAATCATTATGCACAAATGCGTTCATGTCATATGCAAAAGGTCTCATGATCATCTAACCATGGTTGAGAGGTAGAGAGAGTTTAATATGACCCATTTCCATGTGATGTTGCACAATACGGTTGAGCCCACCCGTGGATATAACAAAGAGTATAGGGGCCAATGGGCATCCTTGCCTAATAGATTGTTTTAATCTGATAGCCTTCAATAACAGGCTATTGATATTTATATACATCGATGCATTCCCCCAGCAAGGTAGTAATCATCTTAGTGAGCTTTGGAATATAGCCGAGTTCTTTAAGATATTGAAGGAAAAAGTCCCATTCTAGCATGTCGTAGGCTTTGTCGAAGTCCATTTCAAGGAATACAACATCTTGATTCGACTCTTCAGCAAAATTGAGACCTTCCCAAATATCAATGATAACTTCTAGTATAGATATACCCTTGATGAATACTTTTTGTTCCTTGCTAACCCACCTCTTCAAGTGATAAGAAATTCAATTAGTAACTGCTTTTGCAAGCATCTTGTACCCTATTTGAAGCATCCTGATTGGGCGCTAGCTTTCAATCCTATTCTTGTTATTGTTTTAATGAATAAGCTTGATGACACCATTGTTTAGACATTTGAGAAGGGCAGCAAAAGCTAAAGCCTCTTGCAAAACCTAGTGCAGTGGAGCGGCCACCACCTATCTGAAAGATTTAAAATATTCATTTGAGAGGTCGTAAAGACCCCAGCTTTTCCCATTGGGGAGCGTATCAATAGCATCAAGAATCTCATTATCTGAGATGGGTGTGTCAAGGAGAGACTTAAAGTTGTGCGGTATTCACGAGGGAGAGACTCTCGAGATGGTTACCATGCAATCATTCTTATGGGGATAAAGGGGTGTTGAAACCCCCAACAATTGAGTAAAATGGTTGACAATAATAGCACTATTTTCTTCTTCCATTTTGCATTGGACCCCATTGTGACCTATCAATAAGGGAATAGAATCTCTAGTTTGCTTCCTCTTGAGGATGCTACATATCTCTTTAGTTGGCTTGTGAGCCTTGCTAGCCCACCAATCTTTAAAGTATACTTAGAGGTTTTTCCTTGAGTTTCTTCCTTGTATCTCAACATGCCTCTGATTTTCTATAGTCCCATCTCATATTGGAAGTTCCTTTGTTCATTTCCTCCTCAAGGCGCTTGAGCCTTTGATAGAGCTTCTCTCTCTCTCTCCCTCCACTACACATTGCAAAGCATCTTATGGGTCTTGACCAGAATTTGACGAGTCTTATCAACCACCACCCTCCAACATTTTGTTGGTGAGGTGCTATTGGCATAAGCCTCATACCAAACCAAGGTAATTTTATGATGTACAAAGGGAAGGGAGAAAGATGTCCGGCAAGCATGGAACCATGGAGCTTTTTTTGAATTTGATAGTTAGCTTAAAGGTGATAATAATAGGGTACTCATCTGATATGGTGAGGTCAATGTGTTGCAAGATGTTGGGATCACCCCACTTATGAATAATGTTATGTGTGATATAACTTCTATCAAGTCTTGCTTTCCTCAAGTCATCCCTAGATTGGAGGTCCAACCAAGAGAAGCCATTCATATCCTCAATTTCTCTTGACCATCAATGGTACACCCTCTGTTGTCCCATTGATCCGAAGGGTCTTCCACCATGTGGAAGTCTCGGCAAAGCATCACGTTGTGGGAAAGTGAGTCGAAAGAGGCCAAGTGTCAATCTCCTCTATTGTGGGAAAATATTTTCTTTGAGAATCGGGTTGAGTCCATTAATGAAGTAATCATAGGCCGCATCTTTTGGAGGCTTCTCTTGTTCACAAATCTATCTTAAAGTGCTTTGGAACATAGAACCATAGTCAGTAATAGTCTAAACGGGTTGTTGAACCATATACTGCAAAGAAATAAATAATTGTACTATAGACTTTTCCTTCTAGAATCTGCATAGAAAAGCATCACGCAAAGCATTATAAATGACAAAATGATTCAGAGTGAAATCCATTAGCCATTTGATAGCTTCACCACCGAATGTAGTCTAAAAGAATTGACATGTTTTGCCTAATGTCTTATAGATGATCGCATAGTCAATAAATGAATGGGGTCATTTATGGTAGGATGAGAAATTTAAGGTAAGGAAGCATGATAATGCGAAATTGGAGTCCAAAGTCCATGCATGTTAGCTCAGCGGGTTGGTCCTTTGCCTTTCAAGGTAAGGCAAGAATTCAACCCTTGCAAGCTGCAACACGATATCTCTCTCCACTTGCATGATGAGGTGTTTAAACTAGTCCCTTAGAGGATGGTTGGGCCTTCTAGCACCCCTATTTAATTTGGGCCTTCAAACTACCGAGTTCAAATGAGTTCTCTTGTTTGCTTCTAGGTCATCCTTTGCCAGATTTTGCCTTATTAGACCTTTTGTCTTTGTATCTAGTAGTTTGTATGTTCTCTCTCCTTGTTTTGTGGCATGCAAGGGGTCCAAAGGGTGCTAGGCTTGCCTTTAGTTGTAGTTCAAATTAATTCAAGGTATGACGAAGAGTAGAATTCAATGATCGAATTTCGTTTTCTTTTTTTTAAGATGGAATATAAAGGGGATGGAGCTCAAATCATTTGAGGAATATGGCTGATGATATGGACGTTTCACGAAATCTATTCATTTCGGGCAAACAGCTTCATCTTGTCAAAGTCAAACGACTCTTGAACTTCTTCTTTTATTTAGTTATATGATGCTTTGTGTGCGTGCATAAAGCTCTGTTTGTACATATGATCCGTATCTCTAAATCCATGCATGTAGACCCATTTTCTGCATATAGACACTTATCTAGAAGCGTTGGCACACGATCGCTTCATCTTGTCAACCCAACCAAACTTATTTTAAATCAAGGACTGTCAACAAACGAGTAAGTGGAGTAGCACACCTTCACCATTTCTAATAGGATGAGCATTGACTAGAAGAAAAAGGAATCGTGACTTTTCATTAGTTTTATATAGTCAACTATTCCACATACACATCGTGAACGACTCCTTTGAAAGGCAATCTAATGACGATTTTAAAATTAGTGAAGCGCGTTGGCATCATTACTACCACCAAAAACGTCTAGAACCCCCCCCCCCCCAACAAGTATACAAACATGTTTCTTTTTCTTATCAAAGACTTTAAAACTCAAAGATCTTTATTACCACCAAAAACATCTAGAAACCTCCCCCCCCCCCCCCCCCCCCCCGCCCCAATCAAGTATTCAAACATGTTTCTTTTTCTCATCAAAAGAAAGTTCAACTTTGGCCTACTCTGTCGAACTTTAATTAAAGAAAAAGAAAGAACAAGCTACAAGTGAATGGGACTAGCGCCCTTGGGACCCCCCAAATCCCACAAAGCAAAGGTAGATCTTGCGGGTCTACAGAGTGTTACAAAAGAGGTTAAAAACCCTTCCATCCCCCTCATGTGGGGCCCACTTGGGTTTAAGCTTGTTCATCTCGATAAGAAACACTTTACAATGCTTAAAAGTGGGGACCTCTTACAGTTGGAGATTCTTTTGCCAATGAGAATAAAGAATTCTTGATCAACCACTCTTTAGGAGGGTGTCCAAAATTGATGGCATATTGTTCCTTCCAAATCTTCCACAGGGTTTCCCCTCTTATAGCATTCCATAGTGCCGCTGAGAAGCCCATTTCTTCACAAAGTAGCGCTTGCTTTGAGGTGATTTGTGCCTGCAGCCTCAAAATATTACCAAGGGTCCTCTAGAGCAAGAGAGACTTGGAGAAACGAAGAAGATGTGACTTAAATCTTCACTGCTTCTGTGACATTGCTTGCACCATGGCGGAGCCCCACAAATTTTGCTAGCCTTTAGGTTGGTCCAGATACCACGCTGGAGAATTTTCCACTCCCAAGCAATGCATCTGCTCTAAAGGAGGGTCCATTCTTCCTAGTTTACTGTTATTTCTATGTCTATGTGCTCAAATCTGATCCATTAGCTAGTTTCTTGTTTTGAGGTGTTTCCAATGTTTGAAACCCTTGTGCTAGAGCCTCTTAACATATTGAAGGTTCAAAGAAACCACACCCCTGATGCCTGAGATCGAAAACCACATTGAGTCATTTTGTTTGATACCGGCTGCCCATTTCCAATCTTCTCTATCTTTGACAAATTGTTTGAACTTGTTCCAACTCTTCCACAAGAAGCACAACAGATCCGAGCCTTTATGGGAAATCAGAATTGGGGAGAATAAAAGGGTGAGGAGGTTCAAGTCCTTCCAACGAGGGAGGCCCACAAACGAAATCATCTTCTTATTCGTGAAAATGAGCGTGGCGCAAGAGGTCTCAAGGTTGCACCAAGCCCTGATGATCCATTTTGCTGCCAACTTGTGAGCCATGCCTTCAATATCTGTAATGCCCAGACCCCCACAATCCTTTTGATGGATCTAGGTAGACCATTTAATTTTGGAAGCTCGTCTTCTATTGTGGTCCCCCATTCAAAGAAAGTTTCTATAGATTCTTTCCAATTCGCTAAGCTCTTGATCTTTCAGTCTCCAACACGAGAGAAAGTAAACGGTCAGGGATAAGATGAAGGTATTGATTACCATGGCACGGCCTGCAAGGTTGATTTGCATGCCCTTCCAATATGCTAACTTGTTTTGTAGTTTGCAAAGGACCCAATTCAATGGTTGCTCCATCGAGACACCAAAGCCCATTGGAATACTGAGCAGGTGGAAGACCTAACCCTTGGGGATAATTAGGCAACCATGGTCAACTAGCAGTTAGGGTGTGGAGGATTGAAGATGGCTCTCAAAGCTATTTGGAGTATTTGATTTTGGAACTAGAAGCCTCACAAAAAGTTTCAAGGCACCAAAAGGAATCAATGTTGGTCAAATCATTATGCACAAATACGTTCATGTCATCTTCAAATAGTCTCATGATCATTTGACCATGGTTGAGAGGTAGGGTGAGACGTTTAATATGGCCCATTTCCATGTGATGTTGCATGATATTTTTGAGCCCTTCCTTGGAAATAGCAAAGAGCAGAGGGGCCGAAGGGCATCCTTGCCTAATAGATCATTTTAATTTGATAGCCTTCAATAACTCGCCATTGATCCTTATTTGCATCGATGCATTCTTGAGCAATGTAGGTATCATCTTAGTGAACTTTTGGCTACAGCCAAGGTCTTTAAGAGATTGGAGAACAAAGTCCCATTCTAGCCTGTCATAGGCTTTGTCGAAGTCGATTTTAAGGAAAAGTACATCTTGCTCCGATTTTTCAGAAAAATCAAGAGCTTCCCAAATATCAATAATAGATTCTAGTATTGATCTACCCTTGATGAATCCTTTTTGGTCCTCGCTAAGTCTCATGATCATATGACCATGGTTGAGAGGTAGAGGGACACCTTTAATATGACCCATTTCCATGTGATGTTGCACAATACAACTGAGCCATTCCATGGAGATAGTGAAGAGTAGAGGGGCCAATGGGGATCCTTGACTAAAATATTGTTTTAATCTGATGGCCTTTGATAATTGGCCGTTGATATTAATTGGCATTAATGGGTTCCCCAGCAAGGTAGGGATCATCTTAGTCAATTTTTGACTGCATCCGAGTTCTTTAAGAGATTGAACGATAAAGTCCCATTCTAGCCTGTCGTAGGCTTTGTCGAAGTTGATTTTAAGGAATACAATGTCTCGCTCAGACTCTTCATCCAAATTGAGACCTTCCGAAATGTCACTTATAGCTTCTAGTATTGATCTACCCTTGATGAATCCTTTTTGGTCCTTGCTAAGCCACCTCTTCAAGTGATAAGAAATTTTGTCAGCAATTACTTTCACAAGAATCTTGTTCTTTATTTGAAGCATTGTGATTGGGTGCTATTTTCTAATCCTATTCTTGTTACCTTTTTTATGAATCAGCTTGATGACACCATTGTTTAAGCATTCGGGAAGGGCACTGAAAGCTAAAGCATCTTGCCAAACCAAGCGCAATGGGGTGGCCACCACATGTCTGAAAGATTTTAAAAATTCATTTTTGAGGCTGTTAGCACCTCAGCTTTTCCCATTGGGGAGCGTATCAATAACTTCAAGAATCTCATTATCTGATATGGATGCATCAAAGAGAGACTTCAAGTTTGGTGGTATTCATGAGGGAGAGACTCTCGAGATGGTTGCCATGCAATCCCTCCTATGGGGAGAAAGGGGTGTCAAAACCCCAAGGAGTTGCGTAAAATGGTCAACAATAATAGAACTATTTTCTTCTTCCATTTTGCATCTGACCCCATTGTGACATATCAATAAGGGAATATAGTCTCTAGTTTGCTTCCTCTTGAGGATGCCACACATCTCTTTAGTTGGCTTGTCAGCCTTGCTAGCCCACCAATATTTAAAGTATACTTGTAGGTTTTTCCTTTGAATTTCTTCCTCGTATCTCAACATGCCTCTAATTTCCCATAGTCCCATATGGTATTGAAAGTTCCCTTTGTTCATTTCCTCCTCAAGGTGCCTGAGCCTTCGATAGAGCTTCTCTCTCTGCTTCCACTGCACATTGCGAAGCATCTTCTGGCTCTTGAATAAAATCTAAAAAATCTTCTCACCACCCTCCAACATTTGGCCAATGAGGCGCCCTTGGCAAAAGCCTCATACCAAACCAAGGTAATTTTAGGATGTACAAAGGGAAGGGAGAAAGATGTTAGGCAAGCATGAAACCAAGGTTCCATTTTGAATTTGACAGTTGGCTTGAAGGTGAGAATAATAGGGTAGTGGTATGATATGGTTCCGTTTTTGATATGACAGTCTGCTTGAAGATGTTGGGCTGGCCCCACTAATGCATAATGTTCCATGTGATATAACTTCTATCAAGTTTGGATTTCCTCAAGTCATCCCCAAATTGGAGGTTCGACCAAGAGCAACCATTCGTATCCTTAATCTACACTGGGTCGAAGTGGAGCTTGATTTTATCCCAGATACCTTTCTCTTGACCATCAATGGTATGCCCTCTATTGTCCCATCGATCCGAAGGCTCTTCCACCATGTTGAAGTCCCCACAAAGCATAATGTTGTGGGAAAGTGAGTCCAAAGAGGCCCAAGTGTCAATTTTCTCTATTGTGAGAGAATCTTTTCTTTGAACATAGGGTTGAGTCGATTAATGAAGCAATCATGGGCCATATCTTTCGAAGGCTTCACTTGTTCACAAATCTATCTTAAAGTGCTTTGGAACATAGAACCATAGTTAGCAATAGTCTAATTGGGTTGTTGTACCATATATTGCAAAGTAATAAATAATTCTGCGATAGACTTTGCCTTCCAAAATCTGCATAGAAAAGCATCACACAAAGCATCCTAAATGGAAAAATGATTCAAAGTGAAATCCATTAGCCATTTGATAACTTCACTACACAACGTAGTCTAAAGGAATTGACATGTTTTGCCTAATGTCTTATAGATGATCGCATAGTCAACAGATATATGGAGTCATTTATGGTAGGATGAGACATTTACGGTAAGGAAGCATGATAATGCCAAATTGGAGTCCAAAGTCCATGCATGTTAGCTCAGCGGTTTGGTGCTTTGCCTTTCAAGGTTAGCCGAGAATCCAACCCTTACAAGCTGCGACACGATATCTCTCTCCAGTTGCATGATGAGGTGCTTTATCAGTTCCTTTGAAGGATGGTTGGGGGACTTCTGGCGCCCCTGTTTAATTTGGGCCTTCAAACTACCGAGTTCAAATGAGTTCTCTTGTTTGTGCTTAGGGTCATCCCTTGATTTTGCCTTAGTAGACCTTTGGCTTTGTATCTTTCTAGTTAGTATGTTGTTTCTCCTTGCTTTGTGAAATTCAAGGGGTCCAAAGGGTGCTATGCTTGCCTTTTAGTTGTAGTTCAAATTAATTCAAGCTATGAAGAAGAATAGAATTAAATGATCGAACTTCTTTTTCCTTTTTTTAAGGTGGAATATAAAGGGGATGAAGCTCAAATCATTTGAGGAATATGGCTGATGATGGGAACGTTTCACGAAATTTACTCATTTCGTGCAAACAGCTTCATCGTGTCAAAGTCAACAAGTCTTGAAGTTCTTTTATTTTATTGTAGTTATATGATGCTTTGTGTGCGTGTATATCAAGTTCTGTTTGTACATATGGTCCGTATCTCTAAATGTACATATGGACCGTATATCTAAATGTGCATAAACATGCACGTAGACGCATTTTCTGCCACATAAACACTTATGAGTTGGCACACGATCGCTTCATCTTGTCAACCCAACCAAATTTATTTTAAATCAAGCAGTGTCAACAAACGAGTAAGTGGAGTAACACACCTTCACTATTTCTAATAGGATGACCATTGACGAGAAGAAAAAGGAATCGTGACTTTTCATTAGTTTTATATAGTCAACTACTCCACATACACATCGCGAACGACTCCTTTATTGACGACTTTAAAATTAGCGAAGCGCGTTGGCATCATTACCCATCAAAGATCTTTACTACCACCAAAAACGTCTAGACCCCCCCCCCCTCAAAACAAGTATTCAAACATGTTTTTTTTCTTATCAGAAGGAAGTTTGGCCTTGGCCTACTCTATCGGATTATAATTAAAGAAAAGAAAGAACAAGTTACAAGTGAATGGGACTAGTGCCCTTAGGACCCCAAATCCCACAAAGCACAGATAGATCTTGCGAGTCTAGAGAGTGTTGCAAAAGAGGTTAAAAACCCTTCCATCCCCCTCATGTGGGGCCCACTTTGGTTTAAGCTTGTTGTTCTCGATGAGAGACACTTTATGATGCCGAAAAAGAGGGGATCTCTTACAGTTGGAGACTCTTTTGCCAAGGAGGAATAGAGACTTCTCAATCAACCACTCTTTAGGAGGGTGTTCAAAATTATTGGCACATCACTCCCTCCAAATGTTCTAGAGGGCTTCCCCTCTTATAGCATTCCACAGTGCCTCTCAGAAGCCGATCGCTTTGCCAAGCAGTGCTTGCTTCCACGTGATTTCTGCCTATAGTCTCAAAATATTCCCAAGTGTCCTCCAGAGCAAGAGAGACTTGGGGCAAGCAAAGAAGATGTGACCGAGATCCTTGATGCTGCAACAGCATTGCTTGCACCATGGCAAAGCCCCACAAGTTTTGCTAGCCTTTAGGTTGGTCCCGATACCAAGGTGGAGAAATTTCCACATGAAAACCGATTTCTTAATCTCGATGAGGGGATGCCAGATAGACATGAATTTCAAATCCCAATGAAACCTTGTCCGAGTCAAGAACCACTTCTTGTTAAGCGTGATATGATAGTCTCTATTTACTTTGATTCTAGGAATTTTGGATAGGTGATTGCCATTGTGCCACATAAGACCCTCATGGGATGGCATATCCTGCCAAATGAGGAGTCGGGTTTTTGAACGATCCCAACCAATTAGTTTTGGGTATATGTCCTCAAATCTGATCCACTGGCTAGTTTCTTGTTTCTAGAGTTGTTTTCAACGTCTAAAACCCTTGTTCTAGAGCCTCTTAGCATATTGGAGGTTCCACAAAACCATACCCCTAATGCCCGAGATCAAAAATCACACTGAACGATTTTGTCTGATATCGGCTGCCCATTTTCGATCTTCTCTAACTCTAACAAATTGTTTGAACTTACTCCAACTCTTCCACACATCGGAGCCTTAGGGCAAAGTGGAATTCGGGAGAATAAAAGGGTAAGGAGGTCAATTTCTTCCAATGAGGGAGGTGTTGATGCAATTAAGCCCAAGCCTAGATACTTGATCACCTCACATAAGCTTGATGTATTAGCATATCACTTGGAAGGCTTCATTTGTACAACCTCTTGTAAGTTTGCTTCATAATTTCCCATTGTAAAAGGTCAATAAACCCAGAAGGAGTTAGGAAGCATATAATCTCTTATCATTTGGTAGTTGAGTCAAGAGAGAATCAATCCTATACTTTAGGATTCACTTTTATGTGTAGATTTGAATTTGAATTCAAATCTTTGGATCCAACAAAAAACTATAAAAGAGGATATGAAATGCCCGCATGCATCTAAAGGTTCAAAGATCATATTCATTACCTTCATTGAGAAGAGGAGCTTACCTCATAGCTCACTCTTTCGGCACTCATTGAGCAATGATTTATTGCCAATGACATTGTACTTTTACATGATTTAGTACATACATGTTCATTACTTCCTACTCTCTTACCTCTATCACACTCCATCAGGACACTGAACTTGTCTGAGCTTGTTCTCACTGTATAGTTGATCATTTCTTGTGATTTAAAGCATGATAGCTTCAACATATTGTCTACTTTAATCCTACAAAGTTTTATTAATAATGATTCTCGTGATCATTAGATATTAATCAAACTCTTGTCACTGCTTTGTAACTGTCAAGGTGTTGATATATTTAGGTAGTGATGTGTGTGAACACTCTAGGATGGCTGGGGCACTTTTTTCCCTCTTTAGGAGGTTTTTTTCCCCCGGCTTGTATATACGCCTATTGCCCTAATGGGCTACTTATCTTTTTACATTCTCTAGTAATACATTCAATATTATGTGTTGTGCTCCACGCTTCTTCTCCCTCCTTGTGTTGTTCGCGTGCTTCCGCAGATGTCTATCTCCAACAATTGGTATTAGAGCATGTCGTTGCTTCACCCTCGACACTCCTCTGATTGCAGTCTCAAATCACACGAATTTTGGTGAGCATACACAGCATGTTTTCGAGATCAATACAGCTTCACTCTATGGTGCCGAAATTGCGATCTGAGCTCGTTTCGGCCTCCGAACGCACTATTGCAGTGCTTGTGCAGGCTATTTTGTCTTTTTTTGCCACACGAATATACCAGTTTTTGTTCACCAATATAAGCGTCTCGGAGTCTGCTACAGGTCTAGTGGAATTCACCTTGGCAGTTCTGTTCAACTTTTTGAGATACAGCCAATTTTCTGCATCAAGTTATTTTAGTCACTGGCCATGTCTAAAAGCAGTGATGTATTCCGTATGTTGGCTCTTGAGGATAAGTTGGATGGTACCAACTACCTGTTATGGGCTTATATGATGCGACATGTGTTGGTTGCAAAATGACTGTGGAACATTGTGCAAGGTGTCGAAAAACGTCTTATCACACCTGCAATTGTTACAAGTGTTGGTACTGAAGCTGATATAGAAGGTATCAAAGATTATGATATTCTACATATTCATGTTCGTGCTGCGGTTTCTGCTGCACCTACTGTAGAGTAGATTCGTTGGGATGGCAGAGATGCCCAGGCACATGCATTCATAGCTTTTTCTGTCAAATGTGCCATTATTCCTCACATTCGCCCTTGCAGAACAGCTAAGGATACTTGGGATACACTTACCACATAATACCAAGCTAGGAATGAGGCTCGTGTTGCTTACCTCCAAAAACAGTTGGAGAGTGAGCACATGAATGAAGGTGATTCTATCTACAGTTTCCTAACGAAGATCAAAGACTTGAAGGAACAATTGATTTCTGTTGATGAGGTTATACCAGATAGCTCACTTGTGCAGACCATTCTCAATGGTCTTCCTGATTCATATCAGAGTTTTGATTCTACTCTTCGGTTCATGATGAAAGGCAATCCAAATGCCTTATCATTTGAGGAGTTAGTCTCTGTTTTGTTGCAGGAAGATCAGTCCAGCCAAAACAGGTCCATTATGCAAGTTGTAGATCAAGCTTTCTATGGCTAGTCAGAAGGCCAAAGGAAAATGGAGCTCTTCAACTAGTAAGGAGAAATCTACTAGTTCTGCATATTCAAAGAAGGAAGATAAAGATGAGAAGAAATCAGAAAAGTAGAAATTGTTTTGTAAGTACTGTAAAGGGAATGATCATATCATAAAGAACTCTCCAAAAGTGGCTGCTAAAGAGGCAAAGAAGAAAGAGGCTAGAATGGTTGTTGCAGAAAGAAGAATGGGCATTTACTATTGTCTACAGTTTTGACCCATCTTCTCATGAGCAGTGCATGTCTGCAGTAGACTCAGATGTTTGGCATTTCGATAATGGGGCAACCAAACATATTACCTCACAGCGCAGTTTCTTCTCTTCACTCGAGCCTGCCCCTACAAGGAATACTGTTACATGCACCAACAACTCCTCTTATCCTGTTATGGGAGTTGATAAGATCATTTTGACTACTGGTGATGGTACTTCTTTCACTTTGTCAGATGCTTTATTTATGCCAGGGATCAAGAAGAACCTGTTATCAGTTTCTGCATTAGCCAAGATTGGCTTGGTTGTGAAATTTGTTGATGACAGATGTACAGTCCATGATCTATCAAATGGCGACGTGATTATTGCTTTTGGCATTTTATGTCGTGGGCTGTATAAGTCATAGACTATGAAAGATCTATAAGTGATTCCGCATGTGCAATACATGATTCTTAGGGTATGTCAGATGCAAAGCTTTGGCATGCATGCTTTGTTCATTTGAATTTTGCTAGTTTGTTATGCGTGCAAAAATCTGAAATGGTGTCCTCTTTGCCCAAACTTGAGGCACCTGGAAAACATGTTTGTGAAGGCTGTATTTTCGGCAAAATGCAGTGTTCCTCATTTCCAAAAGATGGTTCAGTTCGGGCTACTGAAAAATTGTAGCTTGTACATAGTGATGTCTGTGGTCCTATGCAGACACCTTCTTTTGGAAATTATCTTTACTTCGTGACTTTCATTGATGATTTTTCCAGGCATGCATGGGTATATCCATTGAAGCCAAAGTCCAAAGTGTTCATGTGCTTCAAACAATTTTTCGTTTTGGCTGAAAATCTGTCAGCACCCTCGATTCAGATCGAGGGGGGGGGGGAATATAAGTCTTCTGATTATGGATTTCAGGTTGAACGTGGGATAAGACACCAATGTACAGTGCCGTATACACCTCAACAGAATGGAGTTGCTGAACAAAAGAACAGGTCTCTCATGGAGATGGTGAGGTGTATGGTCAAGAGACAGGCTTTACCACATAGTTTCTGGCTTGGGGCTGTCATGTGTGTAGCATATGTACTAAACAAGTTTGCCACTAAAGTGCTGCAATCTATCACTCCGTATGAGGATTGGCATGATCGCAAGCAATCTGTTGCTCATCTCCGTGTTTTTGGTTGTTTGGAAAATGCATTAGTGCCCGAACAACATTGCAAAAAATTGGATGATAAAGCAGTAAAATGTATTTTTGTTGGGTACAGTTCTGAACATAAAGGCTATCGTCCGTATCATCCACAAACTAAACACATTTGGGTTAGCTGTGATGTTGTTTTTGTAAAGGATGATATTCAGCCATTGCTTTCATGTACTAAGGAGACATCTGTTAGCTTCAAAGACATGTATGATACTTTGCTGCCTCTTTTTATAGGTGGACAGTCTAGTGCTCGTCCTAATGAGGCAACTTCTTAGCCTTTGCAGGTTTCATGTGATGATGCAGATCATTCCATTTCTGATGCAGATTTACATGATGCACTTATTGATGAGAGAGCTGATATTGAGCAGGCAAGAACTATGCCAAAATGGTTGGTGCAAACCTTGCATGACAACAAATTAGATGCACCTCTATCATATCGTACTTGATCAGGCTCTCATAGTGCCTCTTTTGCATCATATATCTATGCTATGGCTGCATCTAGTCTCTGTGATGAGACTGAGCCTGTTTCGTTTGATGAAGCACAAAATTCAGAAAATTGGATGGCCGTTATGCAATCTGAATATGATGCAATAATGAAGAATGGTACTTGCTCTTTATGTGATTTGCCTCCTCGCAAGAAGGCCATTGGCACTAAGTGGGTATACAAGCTGAAGCGTAAACCTGATGGTACAATTGATAGGTATAAGGGTAGGCTTGTTGCAAAGGGTTATGCATAGGAAAGAGGCATTGATTTTGATGAGACCTTTGCACCTACATGCCGTATGACTACTGTTCGGAGCATCTATGCACTTGCAGCCCATCATGGTTGGAACGTACATCAATTGTACATTGAAACTGCATTTTTGAATGGTGACTTGCATGAAGAAGTGTATGTTTTTCAGCCCCGTGGCTTTGTGTAGAAAGGGCATGAGAACCAGGTGTGCAGGTTAAAGAAGGCATTATATGGTTTAAAGCAAGCACCACATGCTTGGTATGAAAAGATACATGCCTATCTGATTGCACATGGTTTTGATAACAGTCCAACTGAAAGCACCTTATATGTTAAGCGTGCTAATGATGTACTTCTGATCATTGTGGTTTATGTTGATGACATGCCGCTCACTGGTCCTCATGAGAGGCATATTACTAGTTTTAAGACTGATTTGCATGCCTCATTTGAGATGTGTGGTTTGGGGCATTTGCATCATTATTTGGGCATTGAGTTTATGCACGTTGATGGTGGAATGGCTTTGTGTCAAACGAAATATATTGACACATTATTGTAGCGTTTTGGCCTTGAATACTGTAAGCCTATTGCCACTCCTATGGAGACAAGTTTACGATTGAGTCTTCATGATGTTGGAGATGCATTTGATTCTTTTCTCTATCAGCAGGCTGTTGGATGCTTGATTTACTTATGCATTACTCGGCTAGATATTCAGTTTGTTGTCTCATAGATGAGCAGGTTTATGCATTGCCCAAGAGTCAAGCATTGGCAGGTGGTTAAGCGTATCTTTCACTACTTGAGTCGTACTCAGCTACTTAGGTTGTTTTATCCCAAGGGGGGATCACTACAACCAGATTTGCATGCTTCTTTTTTACTCTGATTGGGCTGGTTGCTATGACACTCATGTGTCCACTAGTGACTTTTGCTTCATGCTTGGTAGCTCATGTATATCTTGGTTGAGCAAGAAGCAGCCTACTGATGCCACTTCCCATTGTGAGGCTGAGTATAGGGCAACTTTCATAGCGACTATTGAGTGTGTGTGGCTCAGATGCCTTATGGCTGATTTGGGTGTTGTCAGTCTTCTACCACCACCATCTTCACTGACAGTTAGAGCGCATTGGCAGTTGCGAGGAACCTTGTGTTCCATGCTCCCACTAAGCACATTGAGGTGCATTATCATTATGTTAGGGAGAAGTTCTCTGCTGGGGAGATCAGCTTGGCATATGTGCCCACACAGGAGAACATTGTAGACCTTTTCACGAAGGCTCTCCCTAGGGAGAAGTTTGAAGCTTTCCGCAAAGCTTTGGGCTTACTTGCTTTTGTGGAGTGATTTCCACATAGATTGGCGCTTCCTTAGACATGAGTGCCAGCTACATGTTCACCGCATCACTCCCAGGGGGGATTTGTTGATATATTTAGGGAGTGATGTGTGTGAACACTCTAGGACCACCGGGGCACTTTTTTCCCTCTTTAGGAGGGTTTTTCCCCCGGCTTGTATATATGCCTATTGCCCTAATGGGCTACTTATCTTTGTACATTCTCTAGTAATACATTCCATATAGTGTGTTGTGCTCCAAGCTTCTTCTCCTTCCTTGTGTTGTTCGCGTGCCGTAGACGTCTATCTCCAACACAAGGCCCGTAAATGTCGCGATTCATGATCAATTTGCTAAACATATTTCTCTGCATATAGTCCATCATTATAGATTATTTCCCTCATGATTGGTAGCTTGTTAAGCTTATTGAAGTTTCCCAAAAGGATTTTTATCAATTGCTTTTGTACTTAGAGAATGATTCAAAACTCTAAGTAGGTGTCCCAACCAAAATAGCAAGTTTTTGGACCTTGGATCATATGCCTACCTATCAGTTTTGATCCTATCATTAGTGGACTATCTTGCAAGCAACATATGTGATTAGTTATGCTTATTAGCTAGCTAAAGAGGCCCACAACACTCTCCAACCATCACTTATAGCAGGTGTGAAGCACGTTTTACCTACACCAACTCATCTCTTGTGATTATCCACCATCTCCTTCAATAGTAGTATCAGAGCAAGTACAATAAAGATGGGAGATGGATGTCCCTCTTTCACTGAAAAATTGGACAAGAACAACTACTCAGTATGATCACTAAGGATGCAAGCATACCTTCAAGGGAGAAGCTTATATGGATACATCTCAGGAGATGAAGACATGCCAATCTTTAGGAGCAAGAATCAACCAACAAGGGAGAGCAAGGAAGGCTGACCACATGGTGTGCAAAGGATGCTCTTGCCAGGTCATATCTACTAAATGCACACTTGGATTTCTTGTTACCACATGTTAGAAATTCCAAGACCTCCCAAGAGACTTGGGAAGTGCTTTCATCATACTTCTCCTCAAACACAAGAGCTAGGAAGAATCAGTTGTGGATGGAATTCATACCCCTCAAAAAACAACCAAAGCAATGAGTGGCTGATTATGAATCCAAAATGAAGGATGTAGCAGACCAGCTTGCAAGCATTGGAGAAGAGATAGAGGAAGAGCACATAGTGAGGCAGATCATCAATGGAGTTAAGGTTGATGACAAATGGGAGTCTTTCACCACAACAATGGATCTCTACATGGATATGCAAATACTTGATCTCAGCACCTTGATGGGACAGCTCTTTAGCCTTGAAACAAATCTCAACAGAAATGGTGACAACTCAAGAGTTAACTGTGTTGATATATTTAGGTAGTGATGTGTGTGAACACACTAGGACCACCAGCGCACTTTTTTCCCTCTTTAGGAAGTTTTTTTCCCGCAACTTGAAATATATGCCTATTGCCCTGGTAGTGATGTGTGTGAACACACTAGGACCACCAGCGCACTTTTTTCCCTCTTTAGGAAGTTTTTTTCCCGCAACTTGAAATATATGCCTATTGCCCTAATGGGCTACTTATCTTTGTACATTCTCTAGTAATACATTCAGTATTGTGTGTTTGTGCTCCAAGCTTCTTCTTCTTCCTCGTGCTGTTCGCATGCTTCCGCAGATGTCTAACTCCAACAATTGGTATCAGAGCAGGCCGTCGCTTCATCTAGGGCACTGTCGACACTCCTCCGTTTGGAGTCTCAGATTCGCATGAAATTTGGTCCGCATACTCAGAGTGTTTCAAAGATCAAAACAGCTTTGCTGTGTGGTGCCAAAATTGCGATATGAGCTCGTTTCGGCCTCCGAATGCACTATTGCAGTGCTTGTGCAGGCTATTTCGTCTTCTTGTGCCGAAGGTATATAGCAATTTTTGTTCACCAATTTAAGCATCTCGAAGTCTGCTACAGGTCTAGCAGAAGTCGTATGGGCAGTTTTGTTCAACGTTTTGAGATACAATCAATTTTTTGCATCAAGGTATTTTAGTCACTGGTCATGGCTGAAAGCAGTGATGTATTGCGTATGTTGGCTGTTGAGGATAAGTTGGATGGTACCAACTACCCATTGTGGATGTATATGATGCGACATGTATTGGTTCCAAAAGGATTGTGGAACATTGTGCAGGGTGTTGAAAGACGTCCTGTTACACCCTTGACTGTAGGTATTGCAAATACAGGTGTTGGAGCTTATGAAGATGGTGTCGAAGATGATATTGCGTAGATTCCTATTCATGCTGCTGTTTCTGCTGCACCTACTACAGAGCACACTCGCTGGGATGGCAGAGATGCCCAGGCACATGCATTGATAGCTTTGTCTATCAAACGTGCCATTATTCCTCATATTCGCTCTTGCAGAATAGCTAAGGATGCTTGGGATACACTTACCACATTGTACCAAGCTAGGAATAAGGCTCGTGTTGCTTACCTTCAAAAACAGTTGGAGAGTGAGCTCATATGAAGGTGATTCATATGAGAGTTTTGCTTCTACTCTTCGGTTGATGATGAAAGGAAATCCAAATGCCTTATCATTTGAGGAGTTAGTCTCCGTTCTATTGCACGAAGATCAGTCCAAGCAAAACAGGTCCATTATGCGAGTTGGAGATCAAGCTTTCCTAGCTAGTCAGAAGGGCAAAGGAAAATGGAGCTCTTCAACTAGTAAGCAGAAATCTGCTAATTCTGCATATTCGAAGAAGGAAGATAAAGATGAGAAGAAATCAGAAAAGCAGAAATTTTTTTGTAAGTACTGTAAAGGGAATGATCATATCATAAAGAACTCTCCAAAACTGGCTGCTAAAGAGGCAAAGAAGAAAGAGGATGGAATGGTTGTTGCAGAGGCCTCTACACCAAAAACAGAGTCTGCAAATCTTGTGCAGGAAGAAGAATGGGTCTTTACTACTATCTGCAGTTTTGACCCATCTTCTCATGAGCAGTGCATGTCTGCAGTAGACTCAGATGTTTGGTATTTTCACAGTGGGGCGACCAAACATATTACCTCGCAGCGTAGTTTCTTCTCTTCACTCGAGCCTGCCCCTACAAGGAATACTGTTACATGCACCAAGAACTCCTCTTATCCTATTATGGTAGTTGGTAAGATCATTTTGACTACTACTGATGGTAGTTATTTCACTTTGTCAGATGCTTTTTTTGTGCTAGGGATAAAAAAGAACCTCTTATTAGTTTCTGCATTAGCCAAGATTGGCTTGGTTGTGAAATTTGTTGATGACAGGTGTACAGTTCATGATCTGTCAAATGGCGATGTGATTATTGCTTCTGGCATTTTATGTCATGGGCTGTATACGCTAATAGACTACGAAAGATCAGAAAATGATTTGGCTTGTGCAGTAAATGATTCTCAGGCTATGTCAGATGCAAAGCTTTGGCATGCACGCTTTGGTGATCTGAATTTTGCTAGTTTGCTACGCCTGCAGAAATCTGAAATGGTGTTCTCTTTGCCCAAACTTGAGGCACCTGGAAAACATGGTGAAGGCTGTATTTTGCGCAAAATGCAGCGTTCCTCCTTTCCAAAAGATGGTTCAGTTCGGGCTACACAGAAATTGCAGCTTGTACATAGTGATGTCTGTGGTCCTATGCAGACACCCTCTTTTGGAAATTACCTTTACTTTGTGACTTTCATTGATGAGTTTTCCAGGCATGCATGGGTATATCCACTCAAAGCAAAGTCCGAAGTGTTCATGTGCTTCAAAAAGTTGTTGGTTTTGGCTGAAAATCTCTCAGCATGTAAAATGGGCACCCTCCATTCTGATCGAGGGGGGGAATATATGTCTTCTGATTTTAATGCATTTCTGGCTGAACGTGGGATAAAACACCAGTGTACACTACTGTATACACCTTAACAGAATGGAGTTGCTGAACGGAAGAACAGGTCTCTCATGGAGATGGCGAGGTGTATGGTCAAGAGTCAGGCTTTACCTCATAGTTTCTGGCTTGAGGCTATCATGTGTGCAGCATATGTACTGAACAGGTGTCCCACTAAAGCATTGTAGTCCATCACTCCATATGAGGCTTGGCATGACCGCAAGCCATCTATTTCTCATCTGCGTGTTTTTGGTTGTTTGGCATATGCACTAGTGCCTGAACAACATTGCAGAAAATTGGATGATAAGGCAGTTAAATGTATTTTTGTTGGGTACAGTTCTGAAAGTAAAGGCTATCGTCTGTATCATCCACAGACTAAACGCATTTTGGTTAGCCTCGATGTTGTCTTTGTGGAAGATGCTATTCACCCATTGCTTTCATGTACTAAAGAGACATCTATTAGCTCCAAAAACATGTATGATACTTTGATGCCTCTTTTTACAGGTATGATGCTATAATGAAGAATGGTAAATGGTCTTTATGTGACTTGCCTCTTGGAAACGAGGCCATTGGCACTAAGTGGGTATACAAGCTGAAGCATAAACCTGATGGTACAGTTGATAGATACAAGGCTAGGCTTGTTGCAAAGGGTTATGCACAGGAAAGAGGCATTGATTTTGATGAGACCTTTGCACCTACATGTCATATGACTACTGTTCGGAGTATTTGTGCACTTGCAGCCCATCATGGTTGGGATGTACATCAGTTGGACATTAAAACAACATTTTTGAATGGTGACTTGCATGAAGAAGTGTATGTTTTTCAGCCCCGTGGCTTTGTGTAGAAAGGGCATGAAAATCAGGTGTGCAGGTTAAAGAAGGCATTATATGGTTTAAAGCAAGCACCACGTGCTTGGTATGAGAAGATACATGCCTATCTGGTTGCACATGGTTTTGAGAACAGTCCAACTGAAAGCACCTTATATATTAAGTGTGCTAATGATGTGCTTCTGATCATTGTTGTCTATGTTGACGACATGTTGCTCACTGGTCCTATTGAGAAGCATATTGCTGATATCAAGGCTGATTTGCATGCCTCATTTGAGATGTCGGATTTGGGGCATTTGCATCACTATTTGGGCATTCAGTTTATGCAAGTTGATGGTGGAATGGCTTTGTGTCAAACGAAATATATTGACACATTATTGCAGCGTTTTGGCCTTGAAGACTGTAATCCTATTGCCACTCCTATGGAGACAATTTTACAATTGAGTCTTCATGATGTTGGAGATGCATTTGATGCTTTTCTCTATGAGTAGGCTATTGGATGCTTGGTTTACCTATGCATTACTCGGCCAGATATTCAATTTTCTGTCTCACAGATGAGCAGGTTTATGCATTGCCCAGGAGTCACGCATTGGAAGGCGGTTAAGTGCACCTTTCGCTACTTGAGTGGTACTCGGCTACTTGGGTTGTTTTATCCCAAGGGGGGATCACTACCGCCAAATTTGCATGTTTTTTCTGACTCAGATTGGGCTGGTTGCTATGACACTCGTGTGTCCACCACTGGTTTTTGCTTCATGCTTGGTACCTCATGTATATCTTGGTTGGGCAAGAAGCAACCTACTGTGGCCACTTCCAGTTGTGAGGCTGAGTATAGGGTAGCTTTCATAGCGACTCTTGAGTGTGTGTGGCTCAGACGCCTTATGGCTGATTTGGGTGTTGGCGAGTCTTCTGCCACCACCATCTTTACTGACAGTCAGAGCGCATTGGCAGTTGCAAGGAACCCTATGTTCCATGCTCGCAGTAAGCATATTGAGGTGCATTATCACTATGTCACAGAGAGGTTCTCTGCTGGGGAGATCAGCTTGGCATATGTGCCCATGCAGGAGAACATTGCATACCTTTTCACGAAGGCTCTGCCTAGGGAGAAGTTTGAAGCTTTCCGCAAAGCTTTGGGCTTACTTCCTTTTGTGGAGTGATTTCCACATAGCTTGGCACTTCCTTATACATGAGTGCCAGCTACATGTTCACCGCATCACTCCCAGGGGGGATTTGTTGATATATTTATGTAGTGATGTGTGTGAACACACTAGGACCGCCGGGGCACTTTTTTCCCTCTTTAGGAAGTTTTTTCCCCCCGGCTTGAAATATATGCGTATTGCCCTAATAGGCTACTTATCTTTGTACATTCTCTAGTAATACATTCAGTATTGTGTGTTTGTCCTCCAAGCTTCTTCTTCTTCCTTGTGTTGTTCGCGTGCTTCCGGAGACGTCTAACTCCAACAAACCAATCTTCTTCCCTTTATACATATAAGAATAAAGCTAAGGATAAAGCTAAAGGTAAGAAATAGGATGAAGAGGCTAGTGCCTCGAGCTAATTATGCAGGAAGAGGAAGAGGTACTAGAGGAAGGGGCAGAAGAGGAAAGCAAGGTAGGGGGAGACCCTACAACAATTCACCATGCAACATATGTGTTTTCAACAACCACACTATAGAAGAATGCTACAAAAATACAAGGAACGAAAGGGGAAGAGGCTTCCATAGATGAAGCTATGGACAAACTAGAGGTTGGTACAACAATGGTGGAGGCAAATACAACCATAACTACAATCAAGTATGCAACAACAACAATTATCAAGGAGGATTTCGAGGATGAAGGCACTTCAACAGCTATACTGAAGATCAAGAAGACTCTCTACTCATCATGGACATGACATCCAAGCAAGGTAAAGATGATGAGCATCTTTTCTACATTGACTCAGGTTGTTCCAATCATGTGGCAGGAATTGTGGCTCTATTATCTAGTCTTGAAGAACCCAAGGGGAAGCATGAAGTACAAAGAGGTGATGACACCAAACACTCAGTCAAGCAAGTTGGAAATGTCAAAACTTTTGATGGTAGTACGAACCTTTTGAGCAAAGTTCTGTATGTGCCTACTATAAGAAAAAACCTATTTAGTGTTGGGAAGACTGTAGAGAAAGGTCTACAGGTCAGGTTCACTAAGCATGGAGCATATCTTGAAGACCCCCAAAAAGGATTCAAAAGGATTGTCGAAGGTGACAAGTTAGGTAGATTGTTTGCTTTTGAAATTGAAGACAGAAGGGACATAACACTATTTAGTTATAGAGATCAAACCTTATCTGAGTTGGAAATATGGCACAAAAGGCTAGGGCACATAGGAGAGAGAACTCTAAAGTGAATTTGTAGGGATCAAAGTGTGCTTGGCTTTCCCAATGTAACCAAGAAGCATATGATATACAATGGTTGAGCTTGCCAATTCCGCAAATCTCATAGGCAACCATTCAACAGGAAAGGATACATCCATGAAGATTATTTAGAGCTTGTGCACACTGATGTGTGGGGTCGTAGCAAAGTTCCATCCATCTCAGGCTCAAGGTACTATGTATCTTTTATTGATGATTACAGTAGGTGGACAATCCTCTATTTCATGAAGAATAAGGATGAGGATTTTGCATGTTTTAAGAAGTATTTGGCACTAGTTGAAAAACAAAAAGGAAGGAGTTTGAAGAGAATCAGGTCTGATGGAGGTGGTGAGTACTTTTCACATGATTTTGATCTATTTCTATAGGAAAGAGGCATAAACATGGAACTAACAACCATGTATACTCTTGAATTGAATGGAGTGGTAGAGAGAAGGAACAACTTAGTTGTTGAAGCAGCTAGGTCTATGTTAAATGAGAAAAAATTACCTAATTATTTATGGGTAGAGGCTATATCCACAACCACCTACTTGTTCAATAGGCTTCCATCCAAATCATTGGATGGTATGAAACCATATGAAGCATGGAATGGCAGGAGACCATCATTGGATCATTGCAAAATATTTGGGTGCATTGCCTATGCACACATCCCATAAAAAATCAGAGCGAAGCTTGACCCCAAGGCTGAGAAATGTATATTTATTGGGTATGATAAGAATCAAACGGGATATATACTATACAATCCCACTAACAAGGCACTCATAGTTAGTAGGGATGTAGTATTTGATGAGAATAATTCATGGTTTGAAGATGATTGCAAGAAAGTGAGGTTACCATATGACTTGGAAAATGATTTTCCAACCCTCACTAAAGAAGATCAACACCAAGCAGATGACATCAACTCTGAAGATGAGGAGAAGATTGATTTCAAAGCTTGGAAGTCAAGAGGAAATTTCAAATACAAAGAATTAGAGGATCTACCCTAGTCTCCCAATCAAGCTTTAAGGATATCACAAAGAGAAAGTAAGAAGCCTATAAGGTAGGGATATGATACATCCTTAGTCACAAAGCACTATGTGCATATCACTAAAGATCATATGGCATAAGAGCCTTCTTCATTTGAAGAGGCTAAGTGGAACCATTGCAGGAAAATCACACGGGATCTAGTTCAAAAGAAGGGAGATATGAAGGTAATTGGTTGAAGATGGATATATAACATTAAAAAGAACTCGGATGGTTCAATAAGCAGGTAAAAGGCAAGGTTAGTGGCAAAGGGATTTGCCCAAAGACATGGATTAGACTATGAAGAGACATTTTCACATGTGGCAAAGATGCCAACAATCAGGGTATTGGTAAGTCTTGTAGCATCAAAAAATTAGAATTTATATCAGTTAGATGTCAAGAATGCATTCTTTAATGGTTGGATATCAGGTGAAGTGTATATGCAACAACCACCAAGTTTTTAGGATGAAGAGAAAGCAGGTTATGTATGCAAGCTTAGAAAAGCACTCTATGGTCTCATGCAAGTTCCTAGAGCTTGGAACCATAGGCTTGTTAACTATTTGTAGGATCAAGGCTTTGTGGCAAGCAAGGTAGACTCTTCTTTATTTATTAAGAAGAATAAATTAGAAGTCATCTACTTATATGTCTATGTAGATGAATCATTATTAGAGGTAATGATTCTGATGGTATCAAGCAGGTCAAGGCTCAATTGATGAAGGAATTCAAAATTAGTGATCTAGGGTTATTAACCTATTTCCTTGGCTTAGAACTTGTGTATACAGATTCAGGTATATTCATCACACAAGGGAAGTACACACATGATATGTTGGTAAATTTTAAGATGGAGAACACTAAAGTTACAGGTATCCCTATGGAGCTCAACCATAAGCTACGTTCACATGAAGCTGAACCACTTGAACATGTTACAAGTTATCAACAACTTGTGGGTAGTCTTAATTATGCTACTTTAACAAGAGTAGACATTGCCTATGCAGTTAGTACATTGAGTCAGTTCATGCATGTACTAAGGAAGCCTCATATGGAAGCTGCAAAGAGGGTGCTTAAGTATCTAAAGGTTACGATGAAAAAGGGATTGGTCTATCCCTTCACTTCTGACACACATATAAATATGTATTCTGATGCAGATTGGGCAGGCTCCAAGGATGATAGGACGAGCACTTCAGGGTATCTTTCTTTTGCAGGATCAAAGCTCATATCTTGGTCATCCAAAAAGCAACCAATTATGGACTTATCTTCCACAGAAGCAAAATATAGAGCTTTGGAAAATGCGACTCGGGAAGCTATGTGGCTTAAGCACTTGTATGCAGATTTGGAGATACATTCCTATACTCCAATTATCTTTGGAGATAGCATTAGTTCACCTCATCTGGCTATTAATCCTGTGTACCATGCCATAACTAAGCACATTGAAGTGCACTATTGTTAGGGAGAAATTTCTAAGTAAGGATATCGAATTATCCTATGTATCAACTCATTTACACTGTGTAGATATACTTACCAAATCATTGGATGGAACAAAGATGAACAGGTTCAAATTGATTATTGAATTGCAAGAAATCAAGGAGCAATGAAGATCAAGCATGTTAGGCTTGAGGGGGAGCTGTTGGTGCAATTAAGCCCAATCCTACATGCTTCATCACCTCACATAAACTTGATGTATTAGCATATCACTTGGAAGGCTTCATATGTACAATCTCTTGTAATTTTGCTTCATAATTACCCATTGTAAAAGGTCAATAAACCCATTGCTCCAACAGAAACTATAAAAGAGGATTTGAAATGCCCGCGTGCATCTAGAGGTTCAGAGATCATATGCATGTACCTTCATTGAGATGAGGAGCTCACCTCATAGCTCACTATTTCCTCACTCATTGAGCAATGATTTATTGCCAATGACATTGTACTTTTACATGATTTAATACATACATGTTCATTACTTGCTACTCTCTTATCTCTGTCACACTCCATCAGAATAGAGAATTTGTCTGAGCATGTTCTCACTGTATAATTGATCATTTCTTGTGATTCAAAGCATGATAGCTTCAGCATAATGTCTAATTTAATGCTACAAAGTTTCATTATTAATGCTTCTCATGATCATTAGATATTAATCAATCGTTGCTCACTCGTCTGTAGTTGTCAAGGCCCATAAATGTCGGGATGCATGATCAATTTTCTAAACATATTTCTCTGCATATAGTCCATCATTTTAGATGATTTCACTCATGATTGGTAGCTTGGTAAGCTGATTGAAGTTTCCCAAAAGGAAGTTTATCAATTGCTTTTGTACTCAGAAAATGGTTCAAAACTCTAAGTAGGGTGTCCGAACCAAAATAGCAAGTTTTGGACCTTGGATCATATGCCTACCTATCTGTTTTGATCCTATCATTAGTGGATCATCTTCCAAGCAAGATATGTGATTACGTATGCTCATTATCTAGCTAAAGAGGCCCACAACACTCTCCAACCAGCACTTATAGCAGGTGTGAAGCAAGTTTTAGCTACATCAACTCATCTCTTGTGATTATTCACCATCTCCTTCAATAGGAGGCCCACCAACAAAATCATGTTCTTGTTCGTGAAAATGATCTTGGCCCAAGAAATATCAAGGTCGCACCAAGCCCTGCTACCAACTTGCAAGCCATGCCTTTAATATCCATAATGCCCAGACCCCCACAATCCTTTTGGTTCATGGAGGTAGACCATTTAATTTTGGAAGCCCCTCTTTTGTTAATGTCCCTCGACCAAAGAAAGTTTCTATAGATTCTTTCGAATTCGCTAAGCTCTTGATCTTTCAGTCTCCAAAAAGAGAGAAAGTAAATGGTCGAGGATAAGAGGAAGGTCTTAATAACCATGGCATGGTCCACAAGGTTGATTTGCATTCCCTTCCAATATGCTAACTAGTTTTCTAGTTTGGAAGGGACCCAATTCAATTGTTGCTCCATCGAGACACCAAAGCCCATCGGAATACCAAGCAAGCATAAGACCTGACCCTTGGGGATAATTTGGAAACCATGGTCAACCAACAGTTAGGGTGGAGGTCTGAAGATGTCTCTCAAAGCAAGTTTGGACTGGTTGATTTTGGAGCTAGATGCCTCACTCTTGGCTAGGAATTGGAAGAAGCTATGTGCAATTAGTTAAAGAACCCAATGAACACTTGCTTATGTTTTTTACCATTAACATTTGTAAAAGTCATTTGACTTAATATAATTTTTTAAATGCCACTAAACTCGTGGAGTTAGGAGAACTTTATGGTACGAGTTTCCTTGAGGCAATATCTCTTTGTTTAGAGGAAGAACTTTTAGGTGGAAGTTCTTTTAAATTTCAAAAATTCAAACTTTAGGAGAGTCAATACAAAAGTAGCTTGAAATCTCGCGGCCAAATGTGCCCCATTACGAGCTTAGTGTTGATCATTTGATGTAATTGAGAGGCTCACATTATAGCCTACTCCGATCACCATCACTGGACATCATATTCATGCCAATGATCATGTACAACATTGTTACATAATACATTACATTGATGATTACATCTACATTCATCTCTGTTATTGTCACTCAAAATAGTGAACTTGTCTTGCTCATATCTCAGTGATCTCTCGACCATTTTCAATGTTCTATAGCTCAATGGAACAAGCGCAAAGTCTAATATAAGCTGCCAAAGTTTGAAGAAGTTTCATGTAGCCAACTCAGGGAAAGGTGTCTCGAAGTGGTCACTAGTCATTCTCTGTAGAGTTTCTAAAAAGTCGGGGGTAAGCTTCTACTTGTTGATTGCTCAGAGTATAGTATATCATTTTAAGTGAATCGTCTTGGAATCATTAACTCTCTAAGCTGATTAGATACCCTCAGAAGGAATTATTCCAACTGCTACTGTATTGTGGGTACTGTGCAAAACTTCCAACAAGACCAAAGTAGCAACGTTTTGGTCATAAGCTAGTTCCAAACTTATCTGTTTTGATCAAAGTGTTTGAAGCATCTCTTCAAAGTACATAGGCTCTTATTTAGTGTCATTGGAAATCTAAAAGGGCCTACAACTCAACTCTGAAGTAAAATAGGGCAAGTACAAAGCATGTATTAGTAGTACCAACTCATTAGTAGTAAACTTGAGGTAAAATGGGAGATGTTTTTCCTTCTTTTATGGATAAATTGGATAGGAAAAACTACCACGCATGGTCCTTGAGGATGAAGACATACTTGCAAGGAAGGAGTCTCTATGGATACATATTTGGAGATGAGGAGATGACCATTTTCAGAAGCAAAGGAAAACCTACAAGAGAGGAGCTTGAAAGACTCAACTCATGGTGTGCCAAAGATGCATTCGCAAGGTCATACTTACTTAACTCTATCTTTGATTTCCTTCTTCCACACATTAGGAACTATAAGACATCCCAAGAGACTTGGGATACATTGTCTTCATATTTTTCTTCCAACACAAGGGTTAGGAAGAACCAATTGTGGATTGAGTTTACCACTCAAAGGAAGCAACCCAAGCATAGTATTTCAAAATATGTGACCAAAGTCAAGGATGTAGCTGACCAAATGGCCAGCATAGGAGAGAAGATTGAAGAGGAGCAAATTGTGAGACAAGTAATCAATGGTATCAAGGCAGATGAAAAATGGGAAAGCTTCACAATTGCTATGGACTTATACATGGACATGCAGAGAATGGCACTGAAAGCTAATGTCTCTTGCCAAACCAAGCACAATAGGGTGGCCTTCACCTATCTAAAAGGCTTTATAAATCCATTTGTGAGGCCATCAAGACTTCGTCTTTTCCCATTAGGGAGCGCATTGATGACTTTGGGAATCTCATTATCTGAAATGGGTGTGTCAAGGAGAGACTTCACATTATGCATTATTCTCGAGGGAGAGACTTTCGAGATGGTTGCCATGTAATCCCTCCTGTGGGGAGAGAGGCGTCGAAACCCTCAATAGTTGAGGAAAACAGTCGACAATAATAGCACTCTTTTCTTCTTCTGATTTGCATTCGACCCCATTACTACCTCTCAAGAAGGGAATAGAGTCTCTAGTTTGCTTCCTCTTGAGGATGCAACAGATCTCGTTACTTGGCATGTTAGCCTTATGTGCCCATCACTCTTTAAAGTATACTTGCAGGCTTTTCTTTTGAATTTCTTCATTGCATCTTAGCATTCCTCTTATTTTTAATAGTCCCATGTGATATTGGTGGTTCCCTTTGTTCACTTCCTGCTCAAGGTGTCAGAGCCTTCGATAGAGCTTCTCTCTTCGCCTTTGCTGAACATTGGGAAGCCTCTTGTGAGTCTTGACCAGAATTTGATGAGTCTTCTAAATTGCAACCCTCCAACATTTGGCTAGTGCAGTGCCATTGGCGAATGCCGAGTTCCATACCAAAGTAATTTCTTGATGGACATTGGGAAGGGAGAAAGACGTCAGGCAAGCATTAAACCAAGGCGGTGTCGGGATGAAATCCCTCAGGGAAGTGTGGATTGTTTTTTTTCAAAGTCAATTGATTTTATGAGTTTTGTGTGGTGTTTTCACTGAGAAAGAGGTAAAAATTGTACATGTTTTGGTCGGAACCATGTGATTTCTGTAAATAGTCCATGAAACTAAGTCTAGCCCCCTGGAAACCCTAGGTTGGAACCTTAGTTTTGTCATTTACCATAAGTCTAGCCCTTGGAATTTATTTAATTTGTGTATATAGTGTGAAAGCAAAACTTAATTTAAGAAAAATAAAAAGAGAAAAAGCAAAAGATTCAAAAATAGAAAGAAGAAAATTGGGAAAAAAATAAAAATAAAAAAGAGAAAAATCCAAAAATAGAAATAAAGATGTGAGGTTTTAGGAATAGTAAGAGAACATGAAAGAACGCTCCGGAAATAGAAAGTTATCTAAGGAGGTTAGAAGATTCTAGAGAAGTCCTAGATAGGGGAAGGCCTATAAATAGGTGGCCTAACCTTATTTGTTCCTCCCCATGGGTCTTGCTTATGGATCTTCCTACCAGGTATGTTCCTTACCTTTCCATGTTCTTTACATTTATTGTTCATGCACCTTAGTAGCTGGGAAGCATGTGATTACTCTGCATTATGTTTTTCATTATGGAGACGTTTTGTTCAATTGGTCAAGATGGATGTCCGATCAGTAGCAGAAAAGGTTGGAGAGAGAGAGATTTTCCTGGGCATAGATACCATCTCTGAGAGATTTAGCAGCATAGGTCCAGAGAGAGAGTGTACGCGGGGAATTTATGGCACTCTACAATAAGCAGAGAGAGAATGTCTAATGGTGGCACCCGATGATGTTGCTACTGACAGATGATGATTACACTTTAGAATCGAGGGTCGACGAGAGAGTACAGAGAGTGGCTAGCAAAAATTTGGGAATATCAAGCGCGCAGGCGATGTAAGGCATAGAGAGAGGCGATCGCGTGTGGACAGCAGCTCTGGTGGTGCACTAGAATTCAGAGATAGAGAGGGACGCGGTCAGCAGTACATGTAGGATAACATGGAGAGAGACAGAGCTTGACGGAGAGATTTATGGAGAGAGCAGATCGGTGCCTTCGGCTGCTGCATATCGCAGTCGAGAGAGAAAGGTGGCCGCGTTGTCGGACGAATCTATCCAAACGGGAGATAGAGTGCATGCAATGTGTCAGAGAGAAAGAGAGAGAGCGAGGAGAGAGAGTCCACGCGGTAAGGGCTCAAAATCGTGATGCACAAGGAGTTGACGCTGGAGAAAGATACCGCGTGTTCAGAGAGACCTTCGGAGAGCCTGTTGGAACTTGGCAGCAGTCGTTGAAATAGAGAGATCGTGAGAGAGAGAGAGACGATCATAGTGGCGGTGCTATTGGAGAGGGCTACCCATTCGGAGAGAGAGATTTAGGACGGGCGACTGAGATATGCGGAGGAGAGAGAGGGAGGTCAAACGGTGCTGCGCAGGACATTTTGGAGCCTATCTCGTGGAGAAAAGGAATGGAAAGAGATTGTGGGCACTCGGCAGTGGGCACCATAGGATCCCGCGCAGAGTTAGAGAGATGATCGTTGTCGGCATATCAGAGAGACAAACAAAATCTGGAGGCCGATTCCGGAGAGAGTCAGAGTGAGACGGAGATGCACTGTTGACCATCTCTGGTGGTAAGAGAGAAACATGATTCGAGAATTTACCTCGTGGCAGAAATCAAAGGCTATGGCGAGATGGGATGAGAGAGAGAGAGATAGATTTGTAAAACACAGTTGGGACCATAAAACCGACATGGACATGTTTAATGGATCATAGCAAACCATCAACATGGAATTATAAGTCAATAAAATGAATGCCGAATGTGAAAGGTTTAGACAGTCAAAAGATAAAATGGGAATATTGGGGAAAAATTTGATATATGTTATAAAACGAAAAGGGGGAAATTAGCAAAAAGAAACACAAAAAGAACAACAATAAAGCATATAGTATTGAAGTTTTAGTTTTTCTCTTTGAAGTTTTTTTTTACTACTGATTATTTTTCATCCTCCCCGTTGAACTTCTTGGCGGATCTTCCCTCTATGTTACTGCGTGATTGGAGGCTACTATGGATATATGAAGTAAAGAGGAGACCTGAAATAAAGCTTGGACCGAAGATTCGAAGAGAAGACCTACCCGCAAAAGTTCTGAAGACTGACGAGCCACGAGGGCGACTTCTTGCACTGTAGCGGGAGGCCTACGTAATATCCGGCCGATCTGCACTGTAGCAGCGGCATATATTTGTATTCACCTGTTCCGCACTATAGCGGATTTTTGTATCACGGACCCGCACTGTAGCGGGCTTCACTGTATGATTCAGATTTATTGGAGGACTCCAATTTCATTTATGTTGTATCATTGAGATTTGTACACACAATGATTCCGAGTATCAGTGTTGTATCTGATTTGTCTCTTTCCCGACGCCTACGGTCTCACGCGTACGCACGCACGTCTCGTCACTTCTGAGGGGTAGGAGCCCTACGAGGATCGCCACACTAGAGGGCGAGGCGCCCAACGCGTAGACGCTGCTCGCGGGACAGCGGGAACGACGCACACCAGTGAGGGGCCTGATCCAACCCCAACGTCGGCTTCCTGCCCGACCTCCTTCTTCCCGACAATTGAACCTGACGTGAAGCGAGGCGGTTGCCTGTTGATCCTCGACGCGTCACCCACTCCTTGAGAAGACAAGACAGGAACCTCGGCGTGAGATCAGTGCTTGAGCTTGAGCATTCACGATCTGCACTAGTTTATTCCATACATCTGTGCACAAGAAATTAAAAATGAATAAAATGATTGAGGAACAATTTAATAACGAAGAGCGAATTAAGGAAGTAGAATTTAACACGAATGAATCTATAAAATCAAAGTTTGGTATTGTTATGACCCTTATGTAAACTATAAATGCAATATCTGACACTATTCAGCTAATGGGCATAAGTATAAAAGACCTAAAAAATGAAATGGATTCTGAGATTTCTAAATTGAGAAATAAGGTTTACCTGTTGACAAACCAAGTTAAAGACCTACAAACATCGAAATGTGATAATGAGCATGAGGTAAAAGTCCAAGGCATATCTGCACACAAACACTCATTAGGTCTTAGAAGACCCACGCCTAGAGTGATACCTAGGAAATCAAGTTGGGTTGAGAAGAGACCTATACGTTGCTTTTGGTGTGATCAGTATGGACATATGTTTTGGGATTGTCTAGCATATGAAAGTGCATGCAAACATAAACTAGTAAGTCAACATGAAAATAAAATTTGTAAATATCAAGAGGAGATACCCTTGCACTTGAATATAGGAAAAGGTGGGATGAAAGAATATTTTGAAGAGACAAAAACTAGATCGAAATCAGTTCAAAGGGTGTGGAAACCCAAAAGACTAGAGAACAGTAAATCTGATGAACAAACAAGAATGATATCTATTGAGAGTCACGAGAAACCTACTAAAGAAATCCAAGGTAGACAAATCAAGGTTGAAAAACATAATATTGAACAGATATTGAGAGAACAAATGGAAATCGATAAAAGAGAATGTGATAGAGAAACTAAAGAGAAGTCAAAGAAAGACCAGGATATATATGTGTCATTTGATCCACAACTTTTGGCTAATGAAAACCTATTTGACCAAGAGAAAGTTATGAAGTTGCAATCCCAATTAAACTTTGACAAACAAATTGAACATGAAAAGAGTGAAGAAGAAACTCAAGAAGATATAAAGTGTGATAAACGAGTTAACAAAGCGGAAAAACAGTTGCGTGATGATATTATCAAGCAAATTGAGGGGGATATAAAGACAACTTCAAAGACGTCTAAGAGTTTGAAGAAGAATAGAAGAAGTAGAAACCTAACATTTCAAGACATATTTGCAAACCTTGAATGATGATTGAAGAAAAATCATAATGAAACATACAAGAATGATCAAGAACTATTGAATGAAGATGATTGATGAATGTTAATGATTCATGATGATGGTTTATGATAATGGATGATGATGAAGATGTTAGTGATTGATGACGAATGATGATTGATGATGATGGTTTATGATGATTGATTATGATGATTATGATGATGATGATTCTGGAGGATACTAATGACACTGATGCTGATGCTAATGAAAAATGATGGATCATGAAGATGAAGAAAAGTTGGATCAATCAATGATAAAGATGGATAAAATGATCATGTGAAATGTTTCTGATTTGAGATCTATTTTCTTTCTATTAGAGCATATGCATTGCATTGGTGTATGATAAAGATATGTATGAATGTATGAAAATCATGAAGAATGAAGATAGCAAATATCTATTATGGGTTTGCATGAAGCATGAACGACTAGGAATTATATGAATGGAGTCACTTAGTAGACTAGAGACTTTTCGGAGTGAAAGCTTGGGGATGTGATGGCAAGCTTAGACCGAGTACATGTATATGCTGATTGATTTGAACGCTTAGTAAGTGGGATTCTTTGGGTCCTAGTATTTATTTCTTACGATATCTTACCTCCATATGGATCCTGATTCATGAAAAACATTCATACTTAAGCCAGCTTATACGTGTGTGCATGTTGTTAGCGCGCTACGATGGGCTAGTAGGCGGGTGGAATCACCTTGGTCGGGTGATCAAGGCCACGAGCCGTAGCTAGTTTTGTCGTAGGCCTGACCTATTTGTTGTCATGCACCTGCATGGGTCGGTAGGTGGGTGGAGTCACTCTGGCCAGGTGCTCAGAGCCACAAGCTGACGTCGATTTCATGTAGGGCTGATGTTGTGTATGTCGTGCGCTATGTCGGGTCGGCAGACAGGTGGGGTAAACTTGTCCGCCCGGCCAAGTTTACCCCACCTATCTGCCGACCCGACATAGCGCACGACATACACAACATCAGCCCTACATGAAATCGACATCAGCTCGTGGCTCTGACCACCTGGCCAGAGTGACTCCACCCACCTATCGACCCATGCAGGTGCATGACAACAAATAGGTCAGGCCTACGACAAAACTAGCTACGGCTCGTGGCCTTGATCACCCGACCAAGGTGATTCCACCCGCCTACTAGCCCATCGTAGCGCGCTAACAACATGCACACACATATAAGCTGGCTTAAGTATGAATGTTTTTCATGAATCATGATCCATATGGAGGTACGATATCGTAAGAAATAAATACTAGGACCCAAAGAATCCCACTTACTAAGCGTTCAAATCAATCAGCATATACATGTACTCGGTCTAAGCTTGCCAT
The DNA here is from genome assembly GCA_020310875.1 of Ceratopteris richardii. NCBI lineage: Eukaryota > Viridiplantae > Streptophyta > Polypodiopsida > Polypodiales > Pteridaceae > Ceratopteris > Ceratopteris richardii. The sequence goes on from CM035434.1 coordinate 94,862,269, forward strand.
CACATCCCCAAGCTTTCACTCCGAAAAGTCTCTAGTCTACTAACTGACTCCATTCATATAATTCCTAGTCGTTCATGCTTCATGCAAACCCATAATAGATATTTGCTATCTTCATTCTTCATGATTTTCATACATTCATACATATCTTTATCATACACCAATGCAATGCATATGCTCTAATAGAAAGAAAATAGATCTCAAATCATAAACATTTCACTTGATCATTTTATCCATCTTTATCATTGATTGATCCAACTTTTCTTCAGCTTCATGATCCATCATTCTTCATTAGCATCAGCATCAGTGTCATTAGTATCCTCCAGAATCATCATCATCATAATCATCATCATCATAATCATCATAATCAATCATCATAAACCATCATCATCAATCATCATTCGTCATCAATCACTAACATCTTCATCATCATCCATTATCATAAACCATCATCATGAATCATTAACATTCATCAATCATCTTCATTCAATAGTTCTTGATCATTCTTGTATGTTTCATTATGATTTTTCTTCAATCATCATTCAAGGTTTGCAAATATGTCTTGAAACGTTAGGTTTCTACTTCTTCTATTCTTCTTCAAACTCTTAGACGTCTTTGAAGTTGTCTTTATATTCCCCTCAATTTGCTTATAATATCATCAAGCAACTGTTTTTCCGCTTTGTTAACTCGTTTATCACATTTTATATCTTCTTGAGTTTCTTCTTCACTCTTTTCATGTTCAATTTGTTTGTCAAAGTTTAATTGGGATTGCAACTTCATAACTTTCTCTTGGTCAAATAGATTTTCATTAGCCAAAAGTTGTGGATCAAATGACACATATATATCCTGGTCTTTCTTTGACTTCTCTTTAGTTTCTCTATCACATTCTCTTTTATCAATTTCCATTTGTTCTCTCAATATCTGTTCAATATTATGTTTATCAACTTTGATTTGTCTACCTTGGATTTCTTTAGTAGGTTTCTCTTGACTCTCAATAGATATCATTCTTGTTTGTTCATCAGATTTACTGTTCTCTACTCTTTTGGGTTTCCACACCCTTTGAACTGATTTCGATCTAGTTTTTGTCTCTTCAAAATATTCTTTCATCCCACCTTTTCCTATATTCAAACGCAAGGGTATCTCCTCTTGATATTTACAAATTTTATTTTCATGTTGACTTACTAGTTTATGTTTGCATGCACTTTCATATGCTAGACAATCCCAAAACATATGTCCATACTAATCACACCAAAAGCAACGTATAGGTCTCTTCTCAACCCAACTTGATTTCCTAGGTATCACTCTAGGCGTGGGTCTTCTAAGACCTAATGACTGTTTGTGTGCAGATATGCCTTGGACTTTTACCTCATGCTCATTATCACATTTCGATGTTTGTAGGTCTTTAACTTGGTTTGTCAACATGTAAACCTTATTTCTCAATTTAGAAATCTCAGAATCCATTTCATTTATTAGGTCTTTTATACTTATGCCCATTAGCTGAATAGTATCAGATATTGCATTTATAGTTTGCATAAGGGTCATAACAATACCAAACTTTGATTTTATAGATTCATTCGTGTTAAATTCTGTTGATATATTTAGGTAGTGATGTGTGTGAACACTCTAGGACTGCCGAGGCACTTTTTTCCCTCTTTAGGAGGATTTTTTCCCCCGGCTTGTATATACGCCTATTGCCCTAATGGGCTACTTATCTTTGTACATTCTCTAGTAATACATTCAGTATTGTGTGTTTGTGCTCCAAGCTTCTTCTTCTTCCTTGTGCTGTTCGCGTGCTTCCGTAGACGTCTATCTCCAACAATTGGTATCAGAGCAGGTCGTCGCTTCTTCTAGGGTGCTGTCGACACTCCTCCGTTTGCAGTCTCAAATTCGCACGAAATTTGGTGAGCATACACAGCGTGTTTCCGAGATCAATACAGCTTCACTCTATGGTGCCGAAATTGCGATCTGAGCTCGTTTCGGCCTCCGAATGCACTATCACAGCGCTTGTGCAGGCTATTTCGTCCTTTTGTGCCAAAGGTATATACCAGTTTCTGTTCGCCAGTTTAAGCATCTCGAAGTCTGCTACAGGTCTAGCAGAACTCGTCTGGGCAGTTCCGTTCAACTTTTTGAGATACAGTCAATTTTCTGCATCAAGGTATTTTAGTCACCGGCCATGGCTGAAAGCAGTGATGTATTCCGTATGTTGGCTGTTGAGGATAAGTTGGATGGTACCAACTACCCATTATGGGCTTATATGATGCGACATGTACTGGTTGCAAAAGGATTGTGGAACATTGTGCAGGGTGTTGAAAGATGTCCTGTTACACCTACGACTACAGGTACTACAAATACAGGTGTTGGAGGTACTGGAGCTGATGAAGATGGTGTCGAAGATGATATTCCACAGATTCCTGTTTGTGCTGCTGTTTCTGTTGCACCTACTACAGAGCAGATTCGTTGGGATGGCAGAGATGCCCAGGCACATGCATTGATAGCCTTGTCTGTCAAACGTGCCATTATTCCTCACATTCGCTCTTGCAGAACAGCAAAGGATGCTTGGGATACACTTACCACTTTGTACCAGGCTAGGAATGACGCTCGTGTTGCTTACATCCGAAAACAGTTGGAGAGTGAGCACATGAATGAAGGTGATTCTATGGACAGTTTTCTTACAAAGATCAAAGACCTGAAGGAACAATTGATTTCTGCTGATGAGATTATACCAGATAGCTCACTTGTGCAGACCGTTCTGAATGGTCTTCCTGATTCATATCAGAGTTTTGCCTCTACTCTTCGGTTGATGATGAAAGGCAATCCGAATGCCTTGTCATTTGAGGAATTAGTCTCTGTTCTGTTGCAGGAAGATCAGTTTAGGCAGAACAGGTCCATTATGCATGTTGCAGATCAAGCTTTCCTGGCTAGTCAGAAGGGCAAAGGAAAATGGAGCTCTTCTACTAGTAAGCAAAAATCTGCAAATGCTGCACAATCGAAGAACCAGGATAAAGATGAAATGAAATCAGAAAAGCAGAAATTGTTCTGCAAGTACTGTAAAGGAAATGATCATATTATAAAGAATTGTCCAAAACTGGCTGCTAAAGAGGCAAAGAAGAAAGAGGCTGGAATGGTTGTTAGAGAGGCCTCTACACCAAAAACAGAGTCTGCAAATCTTGTGCAAGAAGAAGAATGGGCGTTTACTACTGTCTGCAGTTTTGACCCATCTTCTCATGATCAGTGCATGTCTGCAGTAGACTCAGATGTTTGGTACTTTGACAGTGGGGCGACCAAACATATTACCTCACAGCGCAGTTTCTTCTCTTCACTCGAGCCTGCCCCTACAGGGAATACTGTCACATGCGCCAATAACTCCCCTTATCCTGTTATGGGAGTTGGTAAGATCATTCTGACTACTGCTGATGGTAGTTCTTTACACTTTGTCAGATGCTTTATTTGTGCCAGGGATCAAAAAGAACCTGTTATCAGTTTCTGCATTAGCCAAGATTGGCTTGGTTGTGAAATTCGTTGATGACAGGTGTACAGTCCATGATCTCTCAAATGGTGATGTGATTATTGCTTCTGGCATCTTATGTCGTGGGCTGTATAAGCTCATAGACTATGAAAGATCTGTGAATGATTCGGCATGTGCAGTTCATGATTCTCAGGCTATGTCAGATGCAAAGCTTTGGCATGCACGCTTTGGTCATCTAAATTTTGCTAGTTTGTTACGCCTGCAGAAATCTGAAATGGTGTCCTCTTTGCCCAAACTTGAGGCACCTGGAAAACATGTTTGTGAAGGCTGTATTTTGGGCAAAATGCAGCGTTCTTCCTTTCCAAAAGATGGTTCAGTTCGGGCTACGCAGAAATTGCAGCTTGTACATAGTGATGTCTGTGGTCCTATGCAGACACCCTCTTTTAGAAATTACCTTTACTTCGTGACTTTCATTGATGATTTTTCCAGGCATGCATGGGTATATCCACTCAAAGCAAAGTCCGAAGTGTTCATGTGCTTCAAACAGTTTTTGGTTTTGGCTGAAAATCTGTCAGCATGTAAAATGGGCACCCTCCGTTCTGATCGAGGGGGGGAATATATGTCTTCAGATTTTAATGCATTTCTGGCTGAACGTGGGATAAAACACCAGTGTACAGTACCGTATACACCTCAACAGAATGGAGTTGTTGAACGAAAGAACAGGTCACTCATGGAGATGGCGAGGTGCATGGTCAAAAGTCAGGCTTTACCACATAGTTTTAGGCTTGAGGCTATCATGTGTGGAGCATATGTACTGAACAGGTGTCCCACTAAAGCGTTGCAGTCTATCACTCCATATGAGGCTTGGCATGACTGCAAGCCATCTGTTGCTCATCTGCGTGTTTTTGGTTGTTTGGCATATGCATTAGTGCCTGAACAACATGGCAGAAAATTGGATGATAAGGCAGTAAAATGTATTTTTGTGTACAGTTCTGAAAGTAAAGGCTATCGTCTGTATCATCCACAGACTAAACGCATTCTAGCTAGCCGTGATGTTGTCTTTGTGGAAGATGCTATTCAGCCATTGCTTTCATGTACTAAGGAGACATCTGTTAGCTCCAAAGACATGTATGATACTTTGATGCCTCTTTTTACAGGTGGACAGGCTAGTGCTGGTCCTAATGAGGCAACTTCTAAGCCTTTGCAGGTCTCATATGATGATGCAGATCATTCCATTTCTGATGCAGATTTACATGATGCACTTGCTGATGAGAGAGCTGATATTGAGCAGGCAAAAACTATGCCAAAATGGCTGGTGCAGACTTTGCGTGATAGCAAATTAGATGCACCTTTTTCATATCGTACTCGTTCAGGCTCTCATAGTGCCTCCTTTGCATCAGATTGCTATGCTATGGCTGCATCTAGTCTCTGTGATGAGAATGAGCCTCTTTCTTTTGATGAAGCACAGAATTTAGAAAATTGGATGGCTGCTATGCAATCTGAATATGATGCTATAATGAAGAATGGTACATGGTCCTTATGTGACTTGCCTCCTGGCAAGAAGGCCATTGGCACTAAGTGGGTATACAAGCTGAAGCGTAAACCTGATGGTACTGTTGACAGGTATAAGGCTAGGCTTGTTGCAAAGGGTTATGCACAGGAAAGGGGCATTGACTTTGATGAGACCTTTGCACCTACATGCCGTATGACTACTGTTCGGAGCATTTGTGCACTTGCAGCCCATCATGGTTGGAATGTACATCAGTTGGACATTAAAACATCATTTCTGAATGGTGACTTGCATGAAGAAGTGTATGTTTTTCAGCCCCGTGGCTTTGTGCAGAAAGGGCATGAAAACCAGGTTTGCAGGTTAAAGAAGGCATTATATGGTTTAAAGCAAGCACCACGTGCTTGGTATGAGAAGATACATGCCTATCTGATTGCACATGGTTTTGAGAACAGTCCAACTGAAAGCACCTTATATGTTAAACGTGCTAATGATGTGCTTCTGATCATTGTTGTCTATGTTGATGACATGCTGCTCACTGGTCCTATTGAGACACATATTGCTGATTTTAAGGCTGATTTGCATGCCTCATTTGAGATGTCTGATTTGGGGCATTTGCATCACTATTTGGGCATTCAGTTTATGCACGTTGATGGTGGAATGGCTTTGTGTCAAACGAAATATATTGACACATTATTGCAGCGTTTTGGCCTTGAAGACTGTAAGCCTATTGCCACTCCTATGGAGACAGGTTTACGATTGAGTCTTCATGATGCTGGAGATGCATTTGATGTTGTTCTCTATCAGCAGGCTGTTGGATGCTTGATTTACTTATGCATTACTCGGCCATATATTCAGTTTGCTGTCTCACAGATGAGCAGGTTTATGCATTGTCCAGGAGTCACGCATTGGAAAGCGGTTAAGCGCATCTTTCGCTACTTGAGTGGTACTCAGCTACTTGGGTTGTTTTATCCCAAGGGGGGATCACTACTGCCAGATTTGCATGCTTTTTCTGACTCAGATTGGGCTGGTTGCTATGACACTCGTGTGTCCACCAGTGGTTTTTGCTTCATGCTTGGTAGCTCATGTATATCTTGGTTGAGCAAGAAGCAGCCTATTGTGGCCACTTCCAGTTGTGAGGCTGAATATAGGGCAGCTTTCACAGCGACTGTTGAGTGTGTGTGGCTCAGACGCCTTATGGCTGATTTGGATGTTGGCCAGTCTTCTGCCACCACCATCTTCACTGACAGTTAGAGCGCTTTGGCAGTTGCGAGGAACCCTGTGTTCCATGCTCGCACTAAGCACAGTGAGGTGCATTATCACTATGTGAGGGATAGGTTCTCTGCTGGGGAGATCAGCTTGGCATATGTGCCCACGCAGGAGAACATTGCAGACCTTTTCACAAAGGCTCTGCCTAGGGAGAAGTTTGAAGCTTTTCGCAAAGCTTTGGGCTTACTTCCTTTTGTGGAGTGATTTGCACATGGCTTGGCACTTCCTTATACATGAGTGCCAGCTCCTTGTTCACCGCATCACTCCCAGGGGGGATTTGTTGATATATTTAGGTAACACTCTAGGACCGCCGGGGCACTTTTTTCCCTCTTTAGGAGGTTTTTTTCCCACGGCTTGTATATACGCCTATTGCCCTAATGCGATACTTATCTTTGTACATTCTCTAGTAATACATTCAGTATTGTGTGTTTGTGCTCCAAGCTTCTTCTTCTTCCTTGTGCTGTTCGCGTGCTTCCGCAGACGTCTATCTCCAACAAATTCTACTTCCTTAATTCGCTCTTCGTCATTAAACTGTTCCTCAATCATTTTGTTCATTTTTAATTTCTTGTGCACAGATGTATGGAATAAACTAGTGCAGATCGTGAATGCTCAAGCTCAAGCAATCAAAACAGTCTTTCTATTTAAAGTGTTTGTAGAGCAATGCAAAGAATCACAAAACTTGAAATGCTAGTACTTGGAATCTCTGATCTCGCGTCGAGGTTCCTGTCTTGTCTTCTCAAGGAGTGGGTGACGCGTCGAGGATCAACAGGCAACCCGCTCGCTTCACGTCAGGTTCAGGTGTCGGGAAGAAGGAGGTCGGGCAGGAATCCGGCATCGGGGTTGGATCAGGCCCCTCTCTGGTGCACCATTCCCGCTGTCCTGCGAGTGGCATCTGCGCGCTGGGCGCCTCGCCTGTGCTCTCTGGAGGGTGCACAATCCTCGTAGGGCCCCTTGCCCCTCGGAAGTGTCGAGACGTGCGTGCGTACGCGTGGGACCGTGGGCGTCGAAAAAAGACGATTGGATACCGCAATGATACACGGAATGCAGATGAAGCCCAACGATACAATGGAAATGAAACTGAAGCCTCCAATAAAATGAATGATACAAACAGGCCACTACAGAGCAGGTCGATGGTACAATAAAACCGCTACAGTGCGGTGCGATGATACAATATAAAAGCCGCCACTACAGTGCAGGCCGGCCGATGTAAACTAGATCCCTCGCTACAGTGCGAGAAATCGCCCTCGAGATTCCGCTTCGGTCTTCGCGGTCCAAGCTTTTCTTCCAGGTCTTCACTTCGGTCCGCTCTTTACTTCAGGTATCCTCAGCAGTAGCCTCCCTTCTCTTTACTTCAGATAATCAAAAACCGCATAAACCTGTAGGAAGGTTCCACAAGAAAGACCACGGGGTTTGTACTCGTTACTTTGGTCTTCAATCAGCAATTCTTTACTTCATATAATCCTCCAATATCATCAACCGCTCGAACCTGGAGAACAGATGCACTAGGACGATCCACGAAGAGAAGCAAATGAGGCTTGGCCTCGTATTTATAGGCTCCCCCACCCTTCTCCTTGGGACTATTCTCTATAAGTTTCCAACCTCCCTACTCAACTTTCCAATTTCACAGGACCATGCATGTTCACTTACTATTCTTGGAAAATCCCATCTCTTAATTTTATTTTTGATTTTTGTCCTTTTTATTTTCCCTAAATTAATGTTTTGATTTCACACTATATACAGGGTTAATTAAACTAAGGGTTTGGGCAAGGATAAACACCAAATCCAAGGGTCTAGGTTACGATTTTTGGTCGGGAAAATTAGGGTTTTGATCACAATCAAGTCAAACACATTAAACCAAGGGTTTATTTACAATTTGGACCTAAACTCCAAGGGTTTCCAAGGGTTCAAGTCCGGTTTTTGTAGAGCAAACCGGCATTTTCAGTCAGTTTCAAGGGTCAAACCTAGGTTTTCATGGGTCTAATGTCAGTTATTTACATGCACGGTTCTAACGCACATCTCTAACATGGTTTCTTATCACGCAGGCAATCAAATCCATCAAATCATGCATAAAATATACCCTCTTCAATCAAAACATCACACAACACGTCATAAAACAATGAACTTTTGAAAAAAAAACAATGCACACTCCCTGTGGGATTTAATCCCCACAGCAGTTTCTGAATTTGGCAATAGGCTTGAAAGTGAGAATAATAGGGTAGTGATATGATATGGCGAGGTCAGTGTGTTGAGAGATATCGGGCTGACCCCACTTACGGATGATATGGATTTTCTACTCCCAATTATCATAAATATAGACTAACATCTGAACACTTCACTTCAGAGATACACCATAAACACTATCACCATCAATAATACAAACAACAACAGAAAAATAAATTATAGAGTGTAAATCGATATTTTGCATGGGAAACACAACTGATATTAACCTAGAAAGTTATAATCAAGATTGTGGTAATATGGGTAATAACATGGTAATGGCTTATAGGAAACTTTGTATTAGAGACTAGAATTCCTTCTTCTTCTCAACCATACACACATTCTCTTGCTAACTTGCTTACGGGTAATCTACTAGTTGCATGGGTATATCAGGACACTAAACTATTCAGACTTCATGAGGACACAAAAGGTACAAAAGATATGTCCTAACGTTAAGTTCAAGAATGTACAAAACTCTAGAAATTACAAATGAATATACAAACTTGATAAGTCTGCACCTGCAGCCTCCTAACAATGTTTAGAATGTAAAATTTTTAGACCATAAAGCATTAACATAGTTCATGGTTATTAACGAAGGAAACACACACTACCCAACCAGGAACGAACTTGAGGTGGACACCAATGACAAAGCCCTAGAGATCCTTGGCAATAAAGAAACCTTCCAAGAGGGTTTTACTACAAGCAAAGAAGATGGCTTCACTACTAGTAACAAAGATAACATGGATAGTGAAAGTTCCATCATTGGATCGACTATTCCGGAAATGGTTTCCAGTTCTTCCCAATAGGAGGCATCCCACAAAGGAAAACAACCTATGGAGCTACACTGGAAAAGCCCCCACAAGAACTTATTGCTAAGTCGGGACCCCCTCCTAGCAAAAAAAAAAGATGAATCCAAGAAGAGAAAGGATAAGGCTCCCTCTAGCAAAGAGGGTACATTACGACAATGATCGTCATCTCGTTAAATGCTAGAGGGCTAATCGACCCCTCAAGAGCGACCATCATTGGTCAATGGCTTCGTGACATTAGCCTAAACCCAGAATTTATCTGTATTCAAGAGACTAAAACTGATGGAGCAGACCTCCAAAAATGGCTCAGACATGTCTCCTCGACCCATGTTTGGATTTCAACGTCGCACTAGCGGGGGTCCGGTGGGACGGTAATCGGTATTAATCGATTCTGGTTTGAAAACCTTGAGAACTCCATTGAAGATGAGTGCCATTGATGGATTGCTATTTCCTTTGGTGCTCCCTTTCATTTCACTTTAGTTTCTATGTATGCCCCTAATGGGGAGTTGGAGAGACTGAACACTTGGGCCTCCTTGGACTTGCTTGAAAAAACTTGGAGAAGCTTCTAAAAAAGTAGAAAAGTGTGTTTCGAAGTGACGAAGTTTGGTCTAACCAATCGGCACAAGACCAGCCCTTGATCTTATGCAGACTCAAATAGACCTTGTAGGCATGTGATAAGTGCAAAGAAATGCACTATGTACTTTGGAGCATTAAGGAGAATGAGTCGATACAAAACAAATAGGCTCGTGGGTCGACTAGCTCAAAAAACTTACTATCTATGGAAGAGACAATGAACTTCAAATGCCCATAGGGACCAACGTGATTACAATTAGAAACAATTCTTTTATGGTAGTCATACACATAAGGTTGACTGTATATAATTCACAAAAGTATAAGGAATAATTAAAATATGCTATAGGAATGAATGAGACATTCACCGGTGGTACTTCCTATTTTTCAAGAATAGGTAGAGAATGACCTTGAGATAGAAACACTCACATTTCTCCCAATCTACAAAATAAAATGCTATGAAAATTTATATGCATAAGCTAGACACTAATAGCTTTCCAATGAGCTACTGTAAACTCCATTTGGAGCTCTGGATAGAGAGCAGTAGCCTTTGCAAGATTACTGTTGGCGAAGATGATGATGCAAAGAATTGAAGGAGCAAGACAATGATGGTCATAAGCATATGTATATTGCTTTCATGTATTGTACAAGTGATTTCAAGTCTTTATATAGACTCTAGGACTGTTCCACAACTTGTACAAAAGGAGTTTGAATTCAAACGAAGGTGGGAATGGTTGTTGGAGCGAATCAATTCACTTTCCTACAATCTAGGAAAAGTGAAGATCTAGTTTGATCTACTTTTAGGTGATTGATTGCTTGATTGAATGCAACTTCAACCACCACAAATTCGTGAAATTTGGGCTCTATCTTTCTACCTTTACATGTGTAAAGCTAAGAGTTTTACAATGGTAAATGAACCATCAAAAAACTCTCAAAAAATACAATAAATGAGCATAAGAAAAAGAACTCTTCAACGGACATTCTTTCTACGCGATAGCCTTTGATGTAGATCAAATCCACCTCAAGCATATTGTAAGCTTGATGTTCTACTCCCCCTCAAGCTAAAGTATACTTGAGTCTTCATTCTCTGATAGGTTGAATATCTGCCATAGTTTTGAATCTACAAAGATTTATTCCATCAAGTGCCTTCGTCATCATATCTGCTACTTGCTTTTCAGTTGGAATAAAAGAAATGTCAATCTCCTTTTCCATGAGCTTCTCCCTGATGAAGTGGTAATGGACTTCTATGTGCTTGGTTCTCGCATGGAAAATAGGATTTGCCGCTAGATCCATGGAACTTACATTATCTCCAAATATGTGAGGTTTGGAACTCACAAGTCCCAAATCTATATACAATGTTTTTAACCATATTACCTCTTGAGTTGCTATGGTCAAGCCTCTATACTCTGCTTCAGTTGAGGATAAAGCAACTGTTGGTTGCTTCTTGGAACTCCATGACACTAGCTTCGAACCTGCAAATGCTAAGTAACCAGATGTATTTTTTCTATCATCCTTAGCTCTGCCCAATCTGCATCTGAATAGATTTTGATATCCAAATCTAAAGAATAAGGATAGAATATACCTTCATCGATTGTACTTTTGAGACACTTAAGTACTCTCTTAGCCGCATCCATGTGTGCTCTTCTCGGTGAGTGCATGAACTAACTAAGTACTCCCACATTATATGAGATGTCTGCCCTTGTATGAGTAGCATATATCAAGATACCTACCAAGCTTTGATATTCTTTTAGGTCTTCAATTTTCTCACCTTCATAAATACTAAGTTTATGATTTAGCTCCAAAGGTGTACCTATAGGTTTAGTGTTCTCCATTTTGAACTTGAGAAGAAGATCCTGAATGTAGCTTCTCTAAGTCAAATACATTCCTTCATCTGTATATATCACCTGCATACCTAGGAAATATGTGAGCTCACCTAGGTCATTGATTTTGAACTCCTCTTGCATGTGTCTCTTGATCCTTTGAATGCCATTTAGATCATCACCTGTGACAATAATATCATCTACATATACACATAGATAGATAACCTCATTGTGATCCCTTTTGATGAATAGAGAAGGATCAAAGCTGCTAGCTTTGAACCCTTGATCTTGAAGATATGTAACCAACCTGTAATTCCAACCTCTAGGAGCTTGTTTCAATCCATACAATGCTTTCTTAAGTCTGCAAACATAAGATGGATGATTAGGGTTTTCAAAACCTGGTGGTTATGACATGTATACCTCTTCACTTATCCAACCATTTAAGAATGCATTTTTCATATCAAGTTGGAGGAGTCTCCAATTCCTTGCAGCAACTACACTTATCAATGTCCTGATTGTAGTCATCTTTGCAAATGGTGAGAATGTTTCCTCATAGTCTATACCATGAGTTTGTGAGCATCCTTTGGCAACTAATCTTGCCTTGTACCTGCACATTGATCCATCTGGGTTTCTTTTAACTTTATATACCAATCTGCAACCAATAACCTTTTGATTTGGCGACATTGGAACCAAATCCCAAGTGTCCATTTCCTTCAATGCATCTATCTCTTCTTTCATGGCCTTTTCCCAATTAGGGTTTCCTTTGACTCCTCACAGGTTGAGGGTTCCTCTGAAATAGAGTCTTTTGCCAAGTATATTGAATGCTTTGTAACAAATGTGGAATCATATCCATACCGTTCTGGTTGTTTCTTCTCTCTTGCTAATCTTCTAGGTGCTTGTTTGGAGCATTCTCCAACCTCTTGCATCTTTGCTTTGCCTCTTGACTTCCATAGCTTGTAATCCTTTTCCCTTTCATTTTGGTCATCCTCTGTATCACTTCTTGGATCCTGGACCTGTGTATCATGCTTGCATCATAATTGATTAGAGTCAGAATCAAGATCATATGGTAGTGTTACCTTTTGTTTGTCTTCATCATACCAAGACCTGTGTTCTTCAAACACAACATCCCCACTTGTAGTGAATTGCTTGGTTGAAGGATTGAAGAACTTGTAACCCATCTGAGTTGAATCATATCCAATAAACACTGCCTTTGTTGCCCTTTCATCTAGCCTACCTCTTATTTGTGATGGTACATGAACATAAGCTAAACAACCAAAAACCTTGCAATGTCCAAGACTAGGTTTTGTTCCATGCCATGCTTCATAAGGAGTCATACCTTGAAGTGATTTGGATGGTAGTCTATTGACAAGGTACATAGCAGTTGAAATAGCTTCTGCCCATAAATAATGTGGCAACTTCTTTTCCTCAAGCATTATTCGCGCTGATCCCAACAGTGTCTTGTTTCTCCTCTTTGGGATTCCATTTAGTTGAGGAGAGTACCTAGTAGTCACTTCCCTTTTGATACCTTTTTCCTACAATAACTCATCAAACTCTTTGGAGAAGTATTCTCCCCCTGCATCAGATCTAAGCTTCTTTAGTGATCTACCTGTATGATTCTCCACATGTGCAAGATACTTCTTGAAGCAATCAAACACTTCATTCTTACTCTTGATAAAGTATAGAATTGTCCATCTACTATGGTCATCAATAAATGAGACATAATACCTTGATCCTTCCAATGAAGGTTCTTGACTTGGTCCCCATACATCTGTATGTACTAAGTCCAATAAGTCGTTGTGGATGTAGCCTTTGTGGTTGAATGGCTGTCTTTGTGCCTTCCCAATCTGACATGCATCACACCTGTTGATCATGTGTTGCTTTGATATGTTCGGCAGTCCTAGAACACTTTGATCCCTGCATATATCCTTCAAGGTTCTTTCATTCACATGAGCAAGTCTCTTATGCCACACTTCAAGATCACTTAGGGTTTGAGACCCAAAGTTGAATAGAGCTATGTGTTGAGATAGATGGATGGATGCTCCAAGAGATCGAGTAGGTACTGCTAAACCTGCTTTGTACCAGCCCTCTTTTGCTTTAGAGTTGATAAGTAGACCTTCTTAGCTTTCCAATAACACCAAAAAATAGCCTATGTACTTTGGAAGTGATGGGTGTAATGATTGAACCAAAACAGATAACTTTGAAGTTCACAAACTCAAGAAAACCTTCTATTTATGTCTTGACACCTGCTGAATGTTTTGCTCAGTGTGACCAGCACAGTAGAAATTGATAAAATTCCTTCTAGGGGTATTTAATTAGCTTAGTAAGCTACCATTTGCAAGTAGAATAAAAAGATAAACTATGCTAAGAGAAATCAATTTAGCAAGTTTAGCTATACCCTCGACTTTTTAGGACTGTAGCAGAAAATGACCATAGTTCCACCTCGATGCAGATTTCTCTGAAATGACTAAATAAAATCACTTCAAACTTCGATAGCATGTAGATGACTTTGAGCTGAATCCAACAAGCTTGGAATCACTTGATTTGGTGAAGAATTGACGGAGATATGCCCTTGACAAGTTGATAGACTTTTGAGTAGACTAACAGAGAACTCAGAGATGAATGATATAAATATATCTATTAATGAACACTTGTATACAATCCCATTGGCATGAATAACATTTCCTAATGGTGTAGAGAGGTGTAGGCTATAGTATAATCCTCACACACACTCAAAATAAGTAGAATGAGGCTCGGGAATGATCTCTCTCTAACCCGCGACTTTTCATATTCACTTTTATATGAAGTGAGTGAAGATTTGAATTCAAATTCAAATTTTGGCTCCCTATAATCAAGCTCCTAAATGCTTGGAGATATTCCTTCAATCAAATGAGCTACGTTTTCCACGACTCACTTTGGTAGATGATTACAAAAGATTCCAAGTCAATTTGACTTTTACAATGAGGTAAAGTGGTAATTAACCACTAGCATATGTTCCTATGCTTCTTCATGTAAGTGTAGACTTTAATGCATCCTTTGAGCCAAATGTGTAGGCTTGCAATTTACACCAACAGCTCCCCCTCAAGCCAAACATTTTGGCTTAAGTCTTCATCTTCAATCTTCAAGTACATCCTATAATCCAATCATGGATTTGAGCCTGCAAAGTTTTGTTCTATCCAAAGCTTTAGTCAACAAATCTGCACATTGCATATTGGTTGATACATAGGTAAGTTGAATGTCATTGCTTATCAACTTCTCTCTCACATAATGATAATGGACCTCTATGTGTTTGGTCCTAGCATGATAGATAGGATTAGCTGCAAGATGAAGAGAACTTGTATTATCTCCAAAGATAATTGGTGACCTAGTATACAATCCCAATTCTGTATACAAAAGTTTAATCCAAATTGCTTCTTGTGTGGCATTAGCAAGTCCTCTATACTCTGCCTCTGTAGAAGACAAAGCAACAATAGGTTGCTTCTTTCAAGACCATGAAATTGGTTTGTCACCTGCAAAGGAAATATATCCAGAAGTGCTCCTCCTATCATCCTTGCATCCTGCCCAATATGCATCTGAATAAATTTTGATATCAATATCTGAAGTGTAAGGGAAATACAAACCATGGTTCTGTGTACCCTTGAGATACTTCAAGATTCTCTTGGTAGCCTCTAAGTGAGGTATCCTTGGCTTGTGCATAAATTGACTTAGCACACTTACTCCATATGCAATATCAATTCTTCTAAGAGTAGCATAGTTCAAGCTACCCACCATACTTTGATAACCTGTAATGTCTTTGACTTCATCACCTTCATGGGCACTTAGATTTAGGTTTACCTCCATTGGAGTGCTTGTTACTTTAGCATCCTGCAAGTGAAACTTCTTCAACATATCCTGTACATACTTTTTCTGAGTAATGTATATCCCTGAATTAGTGTAAACTAATTCAAGCCCTAGAAAATACTTCAATAAACCAAGATCATTGATCTTGAACTCCTTCATCGTCTGGCTTTTGAGATACTTGATTCCATTGACATCATTACCTGTAATGATGATGTCATCAACATAAACACAGAGATATATTACCTCTGAATTACTTCTCTTAATGAGCAGAGAAGTGTCAGCCTTGCTCATGACAAAACCTTGGTCTTGGAGGTATGTAGTTAACGTGTAATTCCATGCCCTAGGTGCCTGCTTCAATCCATATAATGCCTTTTTTAATTTGCAAACATAAGTTACCTTCTTAGGGTCCTCATAGCCAGGAGGTTGTGACATATAAACTTCTTCTGAAATCCATCCATTTAAGAAAGCATTCTTGACATCCAATTGGTACATGTTCCAATTCTTTGATGCAGCCACACTTACCAACACTCTGATTGTTGGCATCTTGGCCACAAGAGAAAATGTCTCTTCATAGTCAATGCCTTGGGTTTGTGCAAAACCCTTGGCTACCAATCTGGCTTTGTACCTATTAATTGTTCCATCAGAGTTTCTTTTCAACTTATAGATCCATCTGGATCCTATTACCTTCATAGAATCCTTCTTGGGTACTAACTCCCATGTGTCACTCTCCTTGAGTGCTTCAATCTCCTCATCCATAGCTCCTTTCCATTCTGATTTGGTTATTGCTTCTTCATATGAACCTGGTTCTTCATTTGACAACTCTTTGGCAAGATAAACTGAATGTTTAGTAACAAGAGATGTATCATACCCATATCTGATAGGTTTCTTGTTTTCTCTTTGAGATCTTCTGATTGATTGAGTTGAAGATTCAGGTATGTCTTCAAGCTTCTTCATCTTCATTTTGCCCTTGGACTTCCATGCCATGAATTCTTCAAGGTTGATAGTGTCTTCATCATCCGAACTCGAGTCTTCATTCTGAGTAGGTTCCTCCTTTGCAAGTTTTGGAAATTCCTCTTCCAAGTCATAGGGTAGTTTAACCTTCCTGCATTCATTCTCATACCAAGAATCATTTTCATCAAAGATCACATCTCTGCTTACCATAAATCCCTTATTGGTAGGATTATAAAACCTGTAACCTTTTTTATTTAAATCATACCCAATGAAAATGCATTTTTTAGCCTTTGGGTCTACCTTACCTCTTATCTGAGAAGGAATGTGCACATATGCTACACATCCAAATATTTTGCAGTGATCTAATGATGGTCTCTTACCATGCCATGCTTCATAGGGTGTCATACCATCAAGTGACTTAGATGGTAACTTGTTTATGAGGTAAGTGGCAGTGGAAACACTCTCTGCCCATAGATAGTTAGGTAACTTGTTCTCATTAAGCATAGATCTAGCTGTCTCAACAATTAACCTATTTCTTCTCTCAGCTACCCCATTTTGTTCAGGAGAATACCTTGTGGTTATCTCTCTCTTGATGCCTCTGTCCTGCAAGAAGTCTTCAAATTCATTGGAGAAGTACTCACCTCCTCCAACTGACCTTAGCCTCTTCAAATTCCTTCCTGTCTGGTTTTCAACTAATGCAAGATATTTCTTAAAACAATTAAATACCTCATCCTTGTGCTTCATGAAGTATAATATAGTCCATCTGCTATAATCATCAATGAAAGACACATAGTACCTTGATCCTGAGACTGAGGGGTCTTTGCTAGGTCCCCAAACATCTGTGTGTACAAGCTCTAGGTAGTCTTCATGCATATATCCTTTCTTGGAGAAGGGTAACCTGTGAGACTTACCAAATTGACAAGCACCACACTTGTAAATCATATGTTGCTTGGATACATTAGGTATCCCAAGCACATGTTGGTCCCTGCATATTTGTTTCAAGGTTCTTTCTCCTATGTGCCCTAATCTTTTGTGCCAAATCTCAAGCTCTGAAAGTGTTTGATCTTTATAACTGTATAGTGCAATATTCTTTGTATCTTCCAACTCAAAAGTGAAAATTCTACCTGATTTTTCTCCTTTAGCAATCCTCTTGAACCCATGTCTTGGATCCTCCACATATGCTCCATATTGATTAAATCTGACCTGCAAACCTTTCTCCACAATCTGACCATCACTCATCAAATTTTTGGTAATGGTTAGTACATAGAGTACCCTGCTCAACAAATTCTGATTACCATCACAAGTCTTAACATTTCCAACTTTAACTACTGAATGCTTTGTATCATCACCTGTTTGGACTTGATGTTTACCTTTTGGTTCCTCAAGATCAGAGAGTAATGCCACATTGCCAGCCACATGATTTGAGCACCCTGAGTCAATACAGAATAGGTGGTCATCATTTGTACGTGGCTTTGAAGTCATGTTCATGATCAGAAGAGAGTCATCCTGCTCCTCTGTGTAGTTGTTGTAGTCCTTTCTGGTTTTGAATCCTCCTTGGTAGTTGCCATTGTAATTGTTGTTGTGGCCTTGGTGATGGTTGAACCTTCCTCTTGACTCTGAGTATCCACCTCTTTGGTAGCCTCTTCCTCTTTGATTTTTGTAATTCCGGAAACACTCATCTATAGTATGATTTAATAAACCACAAATGTTGCATGGTGATGAGTTATAGGGTCTCCCCCTACCTTGCTTACCTCCTCTGCCCCTTCCTCTTGAAGATCTACCTCTCCTTGCATAGTTGGCTTGGGAGGTAGAGCCTTCATCTTCCATTTTTTTGCTCTTGCCTTTATCCTTAGACTTCTTATCAGTGTATAGGGCAGAAGATCCTAGCCCTTGTATTGGAGGAAAAATATGGTGACAAAGTTTCCCAAGTTTCTTGGGATGTCTTACAATTTGTGATATGTGGCAAAAGAAAGTCACAGATAGATTTGAGTAAATATGACCTCGCCAATGCATCCTTAGCACACCATGTGTTGAGTTTATCTTGTTCTTCCTTGGTTGGCAATCCTCTTGCTTTGAATGAGGGCAATTCCTCATCTCCTGAGATGTATCCATAGAGACTCCTTCCTTGTAGGTAGGTCTTCATCCTTAGAGACCAAGCTTGATAGTTGTTCCTATCCAATTTATCAATAAATGAAGGAAAACCATCTCCCATTTTACCTCTATTGCTCTGATACCACTGTTGGGATAGATGGATGGATGCTCCAAGAGATTGAGTAGGTATTGCTAAACCTGCTTGGTACCAGCCCTCTTTTGCTTGAGTGTTAATAAGTAGACCTTCTTAGCTTTCCAATAACACCAAAAAATAGCCTATGTACTTTGGAAGTGATGGGTGTAATGATTGAACCAAAACAGATAACTTTGAAGTTCACAAACTCAAGAAAACCTTCTATTTATGTCTTGATACCTGCTGAATGTTTTGCTTAGTGTGACCAGCACAGTAGAAATTGATAAAATTCCTTCTAGGGGTATTTAATTAGCTTAATAAGCTACCATTTTCAAGTAGAATGATGTAAAAAGATAAACTATGCTAAGAGAAATCAATTTAGCAAGTTTAGCTATACCCCCGACTTTTTAGGACTGTAGCAGAAAATGACCAGAGTTCACCTCGATGCAGTTTTCTCTGAAATGACTGAATAAAATCACTTCAAATAACTCAGAGATGAATGATATAAATGTATCTATTAATGAACACTTGTATACAATCCCATTGGCATGAATAACATTGCCTAATGGTGTAGAGAGGTGTAGGCTATAGTATAGTGCTCACATGCACTCAAAATCAGTAGAATGAGGCTCGAGAATGATCTCTCTCTAATCCGCGACTTTTCATGTTCACTTTTATATGAAGTGAGTGAAGATTTGAATTCAAATTCAAATTTTGGCTCCCTATAATCAAGCTCCTAAATGCTTGGAGATATTCCTTCAATCAAATGAGCTACTTTTTCCACGACTCACTTTGGTAGATGATTACAAAAGATTCCAAGTCAATTTGACTTTTACAATGAGGTAAAGTGGTAATTAACCACTAGCATATGTTCCTATGCTTCTTCATGTAAGTGTAGACTTTAATGCATCCTTTGAGCCAAATGTGTAGGCTTGCAATTTACACCAACACTATGTTCCTAGTTTCTCCTACTTCAAAAGTAAAGAGCCTACAATGCTTCTCACCTGCACCTATCTTTTTGAAGCCTTGACATGGATCTTCCACAAAAGCTCCATGTTGGGTGAACCTAACTTGCAAGCCTTTTTCAACTATTTGGCCTACACTTATTAGGTTTTTAGTCATAGTGGGTACATAGAGAACCTTACTTAGAATGTTTGTCCTGCCATTGGAAGCTTTGACATTACCAATCTTCTCCACATTGTGCTTTGTGTCATCCCCTGTTTGCACTTGATCTCTATGCTTTTGACTTTCCAAATCACATAGAAGAGCAATGTTGCCTGCAACAAGATTCAAACATCCTGAATCTATGTAGAACAAATGATCATCTTCTTTACCTTCTTTGTGGCTTAGATTCATAAGAAACAATGAGTCTTCATGTGGTTGATCTTCTGAATATGTGTTGTAGTCCCTTCTATTATAGCTTCTATTGTTATTGTTGAAGTTGTTTCCATCTCTGCCTCCATTGCTGCCATATCCACCTCTTCCACTTCCTTTCTGGGTCTTCCAATTGAACCAACAATTATGAGTGGTGTGGTTGGTCGTATCGCATATGGCACAAGGTTGAACATTCTGACCTTTGGTTTTGTCTTGCTTTGGTCCTTTCTTCTTCCCTTTCCACTTGCTTTTGCTTGCGAAGTTGGCTTGGGAGGTCTCTTCTTCATCTTCTTCCTTCTTCTTACCTTTCTGCTTCTTATCCTTCTTATCTGCATATAGATCACTAGTTGAATTACCATGATAAGAGTTACCTTCCTTTATGCTATTGTTGGCTTCTTGATTGATGAGTTGTCCAAGAAAGATGTTGAAGTCTGGGGTTTCCGCATCCATGATGAGATCATAAGCCATCGTGAAGGATTGCCATTGCTTATCACTTCGAATGCCGTTGAGAATTTTCCTCATGATGACCTCTTCTTCAATCAGCTCTCCAATGGATGCTAACTAATCTGCAACCTCCTTGACCTTGGTAGCAAACTCTGTGATCGTTTGTTTAGGTGTCTTCTTCATTTGGTTGAACTTGTTCCAAAGATGATTCTTTCTTTCTTTGGTACTAGCAGAAAAGAAAATCTCGAGGGCATCCCAAGTCTCTTGAGATGTCTTGCATCCTGTAATATGTGGTAATAGAAAGTAAGAGATAGAGTTTAGTACGTACAACCTTGCTTGAGCATCCCTTGCACACCAAAAAGTGAGCTTATCTGTCTCCTCTTGTGTAGGTCCTCCTTTGGATCTTGGAATAGGCACAGCTTCATCACCTGCTACAATTCCATAAAGATTTCTACCTTGCAAATAGGCCTACATTCTAATTTGCGAAGCTATGTAATTGTGTCGATCAGGCTTCTCGATCATTGAGGGAAATCTGTCACTCATCTTGGTTTAGCTCTCATACCATTGAAAGAAACTTGGAGAAGCTCATAGAAGGTAGAAAAGTGTGTTTTGAAGTGACGAAGTTTGGTCTAGCCAACCGGCACAAGATCAGCCCTTGAGCTTATGGAGACTCAAATAGACCTTATAGGCATGTGATAAGTGCAAAGAAACACACTATGTACTTAAGAGCATCAAGCAGAATGAGTCGATACAAAACAGATAGGTTCACAGGTCGACTAACTCAAAAAACTCACTATCTATGGAAGAGACAATGAACTTCAAATGCCCATAGCGACCAGCATGATTACAATTAGAAAAAATCCTTTTATGGGAGTGATACACATAAGGTTGAGTGTATAGAATGCATAGAAGTATAAGGAATAAGCAAAATATGCTATAGGAATGAATGAGACATTCACCGGTGGTACTTCCTATTTTTCAAGAATACATAGAGAATGACCCCGAGACAGAAAAACTCAGATTTCTCCCAACCTACTGAACCAAATGCTATGAAAATTTATATGCATAAACTAGACACTAATAACTTTCCAATGTTCGAGGATTCGCTTGCCCACAATGTGCTTATTTGTGGTGACTTTCATGTGGAGGGTGGATACCTTGCCCCTCCTACCAACACAACTTAGACTTAGAATATCGTGCCTCTATAAGAGGGTACAAATTCAAGTCAAATTTACACATAACGTGAACATCATTTTTTTAAATGTAGATAAGGACTCATGTTCTATAACTCTTAGGTGTTGGAGTAAGCGCAACTTGTGGATCAATAGTGGCACCTAGGTATGGATCACTAATGGCACCTATCATTATATGGATGACCTCTTAGATGGTTTGATCCATAAAAAATATCCTTCACAAACCAAGGTGCTTTATGTCAAGTTCTTCTACCATATGGGTACTCTAGTACAAGATATCTAGTGACATACAATTGATGCATCAGGCAAGTTATTTGAAAACAACGAAGTGATGTATCATAAGAACCAAGTTAACCTATATGTACCCATATGATGGACCCTCAAGGTTATATCTAAGAGCGAACTTGCATGAGAAGATGTGAATCTATGTATGTTTCCAAATGCATACCTAATATATCAAAATGCATACGTAATATACCGAATCTATGTATGTTTCCAAATGCATACCTAGTGTACCAAATTCCTCCATGGTAGACATCCTTGTCTTGAATTGCTACGAGGCTTATTCTGTCTTTGAGTTTCTTCTTCTTCTTCCCTCCTTTCTCTCTCATGCACTTTAAAAGATCATGTGATCCATTCTTAAAGCGATTTTGGATGCTACCTTCGGGAGGAGTCGTGTGGATCTCTTCCAATGAAGAGATCCACACGACTAGTGTTCTTTTCCCTAGAGGAGCTTTTCGCACTTAAACTCGAGGGGGGACTTATGTGCTTTCTTATTGGCTGCCTAGTGTAATTCCTTTTGTCATTTACAAGAACATGTTGAATGCCTAATTTCATTGATGCATGAGGGGTCAGAAAATAAAAGAATGTTCTCTCTTGAAAACTGCACTGTAGAACACAACTCATACTAATCTAGAAAGTTACAATCAATAGTTCGGCACTGCGAGTAATACACCACACCAATGGCTTACAACAAACTTCAATATACAAACAAGACTGCCTTTTGCTTCTCCGCCATCCACTCACTCTCTTGCTTACTGGCTTCCGGGAGTTATGATGGTCGTATGGGTATATAAGGACACATAATTGTTAAGAATTCATCAGAATGTACATGAAGAATGTACAAAATCCCAAAAATTACAAATAGATATACGAAATGGATGAGTAACTACTGACAACCTCTTAAAAATGGCACACATGATGGACTCAACCCATTACTCTAGTTAATCCTCTTTGTCTATGTACAGATTCATGTAGGATGGCCATTCGCAACTCATGTTCAGACTTGGACGCTTGCTAATTGCAATTTCCAGCCCACCACTGCAATCTTTGCTTCAACATACTTTATAGATAGAATGTCCATAATATTTTTGTTTACCTTAGCCACTTTCATGAACTGGTTATGCATCTCTTAAGATCTTTATTCCTTCTGCATCAATTTCATATCTTTTTGTTCAACTGTCTTTTGCAACTTAGGTACTTTTCAGATTTCTTTTCTTATTTTTTATTTCTAATATCTGCTTTGTATCTGCTTACTACTTCCATAATTCATTTGTGTTCTTGCATTTGCATAAAGGAGGAATTAGATTGTTATCTAGTGAGATCATTTGTTCCTCCAATCAAGACTTTTCGGGTTTCGATAACTCAATTTTTTTCTCAATAGCATTTTTCTCTACCAAAAGCTTAAAATCCTTCACTGTAGAATCTTGCAACTCAAACTTTAAAGTCGTTTGCTTTGCATCCACTTTCTCCAACATTGTTTATAATTTCAATATCGATCTTTCCATCACGGGAACCCACTTAACAGAGACACCAGCTCATCCTACCAAAGTATCCTCCAATTCATTCACTTTTTGGGTAAACAATGCTTTTTTGTCTGTTGGACAATAGACTCTACACATTTGAAATGAAGCAAGCAAAGGGCTAATAACATGGATCCATTGGCCATAATAGAAGATTTGGTTTGAGTTATTATGGCATATGATATTATTCATCAGAAGAGTTCCATAGATCCTTTATTTATATAATTAAATAATGGAAAATCAATTGTTTAGGTTTGAGACCCTTACTGATCTTCATTATGCTGGTGCTTGGACTTCTCATTTGCCTTCCTCTTGCTATCGGCCCCCATCCTAACAACTTCTTCTACTACCTTGCATTGTCAACATCACAGATTCTTCTTCCATTCTTCTTCATTCGATTTCTCTCTCAAGGGTGGGTCTTGAAACAACCTCCAATTATATATGTTGCACTTCCATTGCCAACCTCAAAGCGTCTGCTTCCATTCTTGTTCATTAAGTTTCTTTCTTTAGAGCATGAATTCAACCAATTGTCAATTATCTAAGCTCTAGGCCTTATGTCTAACTTTTTCAACCTTTTTGAAAGCTTCATTGACGATCATTTCTCTCCTATGTTTGCTTCTATCATCATCCTCATTATCACTATCTAGGTGAATAGGATCTTCTAGTTCTCTCAAATTCTCTACCACAAAAGCAAACTCCTCTACTTCAATGACTTAGCTTCAGGCTGGTAATGGACCTAAAAGAAATAAAAGTGTAAAATTTAAACCTAGTTTTGTACTAAATGTGTGTCTTTTTCATTGGTCAAAACAATCTTTTAAGCACCAATCCACCTAGCCGTGAACTTCAAATACTTCACAAATGATTTAACCTAGATATTAATGGTGAGCATCACAAATCTTAATCCTAGATGAAGGGGACTAGCGTGGAGGTGATCAAAATCTAGGTGACCCAATCCACCCAATTGCAAAATGTGGAGGTGATCGTAATCCAAGTGGACTAAGGATTGGGAAACATGCAATAGGAGGAGTTAGGACTTCAACAAGTATGCCTTTGATACAAGATACATATGCATGTCTATATATGAAAGTCATGTTACCAAAATAAACCTCAAAACCTACATGATCTATCTTTCCATAAGGATAGATTAGAACCGATTTTTTGGTAGATAAATTATTACTTAAGATACAATTTTACACAAGTACACAAATCATCATTTGCCCTTTTGACTCAAGTGACATGGATATGCCTGCAATGCAAAGATTGGAAAGAAACATGCATGAATTGAACTTGGCAACAGGCAAGAATTCGACCAAAAAAAGGTTGGAATGAACTTGAAAAACAAAGCAAAATGAAATTTAAAAAGAAATGATATTTTTTATTTTTCTTTTTTCTATTTTTTAAATGGATACTCTTCTTTATGAATCGGCCTCGTTGTTGTCATCTTCTTCAATGTCCTCATCTAAAATATACTCTTCATTATCATGTTTCTTGAATAATATCATCCTTTGACCTACAATCAAAATTTTTTTATGCCACATCATTTGATTCACAAAGAGCATATGTACAATTGCTTTTGACTTTTGATACAATGTATAACCCAAACCACCGTTGATTGTGTTTTGTGAATGCAGCATATTGAGAATGAAATGTACTATCGTAAATGAGCACCCAATCTCTTACTTCAATTGGTTTAAGACACAATCAATGCACTCTGTCAAAATAAAGTTTGTCCTTCAGTCTAGATTCTCTTAATTTTTCAATGGCATCATCAACTCTTAACTTACCTTGTTCTATATGTTTATTGTGTAAACTCAAAAAATCATTAGTAGAAATCTTTTTAAACCAAGGCAAATTTGACGATGCAGAAATACAAGATTGAATTGGAAACAATGGATTTTGAGAATACATGAGTTTAGTAGGCATATACCCTATTGTACATGTGCACGTCATTCTATCTGCCCAAAGTGTAAAATGTAAGAATCTAAGCCATTGTTTAATGTCACCATTACATTCTTTAGATATGGCTTTCACAATAGGTGGGTGCCCTCTCTCTATTTTACCAGTGACCTCTGGATTATATGCAATAGTGAGAGACAAATGAATACCATGATCGTCAAATAATTCTTTCGCTTCCCTTGCATCTAACTCTCCATGGGTGGCAACTACTTTCTCTTTGTACCCAAAGTGACTTACGATTTCTTTCAAGCAAGAATTTGCAAACATTGTAGGTGGTCTTAGAGCGTAGTGCACATCCCTCTACATAAATAGTTAAGTCCTCTCTTGCAAATACAATGTAATGCATTTTGTCAATACCTTTAGGCATAGTCACAAGGTCTATCACCCACTTGCAAGTACAATGTAATGCATTTTGTCAATACCTTTAGGCATAGTGACAAGGTCTATCACCCACTTGTAGTGTATACAAGGTGGATAAGTAGCATGCAAAGGATATCTATGTTCGACTAACAAATAAAGTTGAAAAGTAGAACATGTAGAAACATATTTACTAATGTCAACATACATCCTAGGCCAATAATAGGTACTTCTAATTTTTTCATATGTTCCAAAAAATCCTTTATGACTTGCCCATAATGTCTCATGCTTTTCCTTCATTACTTGCAACCTAAGACCTCGTTTTCGTACGATTCATTGTGGATTCTTAACCTTACCCTCAGCATGTCTCCAAAGATAACCATTATGTAAGAAAAAATTGTAAGCTCATTTCCTAATATTATGGAATTTGCTCGTAATCCAGCTAGGTAATGGTTGTAGTGTAGTCAAATACTTTCCTATGTCTCTCCATTCATCTTCGTACTTAGACTCGAGAAGATTCTCATACTCGGATATATGTGGA
Source organism: Ceratopteris richardii (assembly GCA_020310875.1). Taxonomy (NCBI): domain Eukaryota; kingdom Viridiplantae; phylum Streptophyta; class Polypodiopsida; order Polypodiales; family Pteridaceae; genus Ceratopteris; species Ceratopteris richardii. Next base: position 94,888,600 of record CM035434.1, read on the forward strand.
ACATAGTCAACGAAGCTCAATTGCTTTATTAGATCAATTTCAAGATCATCATCAAGTCTAGATCTTGATAACATACAACAACTGAATTTGACTTACGTGAGATATGAACTAACTAAAGATTTATGAATTTTATATATGAGATCCATCTAAGCATGGCTATATCAAGAGATGAACAATTGGCTATCATTCTAATGAGAGGCAAACAATCAGTCTCAACTTTGACATTTGCACCTATGAAATATTCTTTGTCTGTTTTCAAAGTTGTTACCATACCCATAGTTCTCATTTGATTTGTGGATACTTTCATTGTGTTTCATGTAAAATTTTCACCCCAAACCTAACCGCATATCTACTACCTTCATTATCATCTTGACTTGTGACCCAACCTATACCAATAGGACTAGTATCAACTGTGAATATAATAGTTTTGTTAAAAGAATAGTCTACATGCTTAAGAATGGGAGCTTCAACAACAACTTCTTTAGTTTATGCATAGCTTGAGTGTGTTTTCTAGTCAAAATAAATTTTTATTTCTTCCTCAACAAGTCATAGAGACAATCAACAACATGAGCAAAGTGTGGGATCCAAATAACACACAAGATGCAAGCACCAAGAAAGCTATGTACCTCACTCATGTTGTTACATGTTTCAAAAATCTTGATAATGGCATCAACTTTTTGTGGGTATGTCTTTCAATCATAATGACCACATAAATGTCAAACAATAAAAACCTCATTGACACCAAAAATAGATTTTTCTATGGAAAATATGAGACCCATCTCTTCAAATCCTTGGAATATTCATTCACAATCAGAGATAGGGTCAAGAACAAATTTAGGACATCTAGATGAGTCTAAAGTAATGTCCTTTACATGCTCCTCACTCCCTTTAATTGGAATATCATCAATGAATGGCATGGTTATGTGAGGGATAAAATCATGTAAGACCATATTCATAGCACGCATCATATGAGACATAGAGTTAGTGGCTCCTTGAGGTAAAGTACAGATTTCACAAAGCCTAAAGAAGTTTTCATTGTGGTTATGTCATGACTATGAATCGCTAATTGGATTCCATCATACCTAGAATATAATTCACCCATTGATTAGATAGAATGTCCTTAAAATTACTTAGCAAACTCATCTACAATGTATCTTGTTCCTACGTTCCTTAAGGTGACTTTATTGAAGGGTTGGAGATCTTGAATAAAATGTAGTTTCCCATTCTTTTTTGGCAAATTGAACCATCTGTTTGAGTAAGGTGCAAAAGATGGCTCTAAAACTCTCATGTTTATCTTCTCCTTAAGTAGTTTCATTAACTAAGGTAAGTGAGCCTTTGGAATTGGCATAGGGTGAAGATTCCATGGAATATGTGGAATAGTAAAGATAATCATGGGTGCAACTATCTTAGGATCCCTGCAACCAATCTCATGAGGATATAGCTCACAATCTGCACAACTAATCTCATGAGGATACATAGTAAAGTATTTCCCATGGCTATGTATGACTCTCTCAAATTTATCTCTCTCTGTTCGCAAACAAAAATCATCATCTCTATCGATTTTTACATGTTTGATTTTCTCATCCGTGAATGTATGTCCTATATTTTCCCCATCTCAAAGAATTGGATTGTTTTTCACATAAATAATTTTTCGCTTGGGGTAATGGCTGAGCTATGGGTTTGATTTTCTTGTCTACATTTTTGTATTGTTCAACTTGCTCATCGATATATTGGGATAAACAAAATGCTCATTGCATGTAGTTGAAGAGCTTGCCAATTGATCATCATGTGATGCACCTATCTATGACCTCTCTACCAATATGTTGTTGAGAAAACCTAGTAGGTACGTGTGCTTGATGCATGTCACAAAGGCACACTTGTTTCCTTAGCTTATTCTTTGTCATGGTCACCAAGGTGCAAAATGCAGCAACCTACAACAACAATGGCACTAACAACAAGCAATAGTGATAGTACACGGCACTCGCACTCTTACATTTGTGAATGCACTATCACTCACTCTCATAATAACGACTAACATGTTCAAAATTAAATTAAGTATCACAAGGCCAATAATGCATGTGCTACAGAAATTATGCATGGGTTTGCATGTAATCGCCTTAAATTGTCCAAACTTCTACTCATCATTATCTATGCATTCAAACACGATCGAGTAGTGTTGTCGATTACCTATCATAACTATGAACAAAGAATCAGAACCCTTCATGTAAATTGTTATTACAAGGCTCTAGGCAAGTCCCCAATTTTTATGCCTTTTGAAAATATGTTTTCAATTTTTTTATTTTTTCTTTGAGGAAAATATATACATCTACCTTTATATACATTTCTTCTTTTCTTCAATATTCCCTCTTCAATCACTAAATCTAGTATGGTGAGAGCTTGCCCCCATTAACTACTCTCTAAAGAACATCCTTGCTCAAGCTAGTGAGTTTCGACGTAGCTACACTCCCAAATGTAGCATGCTTTAAATCCCAAGGCTCTACCCATCTAGTAAAGTAATCATCGAAGGTCAAAATAAAGTTTTTCTGAGATTATCTTGTTGGTGGGTGATTCCTACCGATAAAATCCAATCCCTACTTTTGGAAAGTTTCAAAAGCCATGAAATAGTGGAGAAGAAAAAGATGCATATCTTGAGGTTCACTTATCCACTAAGAGGGACCATATTTATATATAAATTAACATATTTCTTTTTGTAAAGTAGGCCATCAAAGAAAATTCTTCGTAATTTTCTTAGCCATGAGAAAATCTTCACAATGACTAGAATCAAGTATAGAATGAGCTTCCAAAATCACTACAGTAACTCATCCAAAATAAAGAAAAACTACTAACTCCAAAGAACAAGCTTCTTATGGGCAATGTAGATGTGCACGGCTATGGTGCTACTCTTATGTCTATGGCGTTCACTGTTTATAGACACACAACGATGGAGAGAGTGACATAGAGAGAGAAAGTATCTTCACGGTGAGGCGATGGCAAAGATCAATTTTCAAAACTTATATTGTTTTTACATCTTCTAATGCCACATCATCAAATCTCCCCCTCAAGCTCAGAATGAGCTTGAATACAAAATGAAAGAAACACATATCTCCATACAAGATGAAATAACATGAAATGAAATTTAAATACAAACTAAAGCTTTCTAACTCCTAATGCTTCTCAGAAGTAGATAAACTTTTCTTTGGAAAGAGCTTTGGTGAAGATATCCGCCACTTGTTCTCCAGTGTTGATGTGAATCAACTCCACTTCTCCTTCGATGTCCTTCTTGCGAACAAAATGATAATTAACTTCGATGTGCTTTGATCTCGCATGATAAACAGGATTCTTTGATAGCATAATGCTGCTCACATTGTCACAATAGATAACCACCTTTCCGTCGATGTAGACTCCCATGTCTTCAAGTAGATATTTTATCCATGTTGCTTCACAAACGGCTTGTGTAATGCCTCTATATTCAGCTTTGGTACTTGACAAAGCGAAAGTTGGTTGCTTTTTGCTACTCCATGAAATGATTGCACTTCCAAGTGAAAATGAAAAACCACTCATTGACCTTCGATCCATGATATTTCCTACCCAATCTGCATCTGTATATGCATATATACATGGCTGAACTTTTCTCTCATAAAACAAGCCAAAATTACATGTTTCTTTCATATATCGCAATATGCGTCGCACTGCATCCGAGTGCACTCTACATGGTTTACGCATAAACTGACTCACCAAACCAACTGCAAAACTCAAATCCGGTCTTGTCTTTGTTACATAAATGAAACTTCCAACCATCTTTCTATACATCTTGGCATCATGCAAGTACTTTCCATCATCCATAAGCTTAACATTAGCATCAAGTGGCGTATCAATAGGTTTGCAAGCACTGATACCAAATCTTTCAAACATTTCCAGCATATAATTTTGTTGTATCATCCAAATTCCCTTTTTCATTGAAATTACTTCAATTCCCAAAACATATTTCAGCTCTCCCAAATCCAACATCAAAAATTCAGATTTTAGTTGCTTTTTCAAATCAGCAATCCTCTTCTCATCATTGCGAGTAATGATCAAATCATCGACATAGATCACTAATAGAATTGTTTCACTTCCTTGATTCCATACAAATAGTGAATAATCAGCCTTTGATTGCATAAATTTCAGATCCAACAACTTCTTAGTGAATTGTTCACACCATGCTCTTGGAGCTTGTTTCAATCCATGAAGCACTTTCTTTAACTTGCATACATAGTCAGGATACTTTCGATGCACATAACCTTCTAGTTGCTGCATATAGACTTCCTCATGCAATTTTCCATTCAAAAATGCATTCTTAACATCCATTTGATACAATTTCCAATTGTTCATAGCAGCCCATGCAATCACGCTTCTCACCGTTGTCATTTAACCACTGGACTAAATGTTTCATCATAATCCAATCCATATACTTATGCATATCCTTTTGCAACTAAGCGCACTTTAAATCTTTCCAATGAACCATCACTTTTGCACTTCACTTTGTATACCCATTTGCATCCAATAGCTTTCTTATTCAGTGGTAATTTCACTAAATCCCATGTATCATTCTTCTTCAATGCATTCATCTCATCATCCATTGCTTTACACCAACCTTCACTTTGTGACGCATCATGAAAATTCTTTGGTTCTTCATGCTTAATTCTTTCTATCATGTATGCATAATGAAGCTTCATAGAATTATTGTATAGATTCAATGTATCCACAGGATGTTTTACTCTCGTAGATCGTCTCAAAGGTGTTTCTTCATGTGTCTCTTTTCTTGCATGTGGGGGAGTATATTTTTCCTTCATATCTTTCAACATGCCAGACGTAACTATCTCATCTTCAACATCTGAATCAGACATGTATGTATCTTTCCCCTTCTCCTTTCTTCTTGCATAGTCCTTTGCATTTTCACTCCATGACGTTTCAGGTGTAGGAAATTCATATGAACCATAGTCTTGACTCTCTTCATGGTCAAAATTCCTACAACTTGTTCCTGGCCTATCATGAACATTATGCATAGTAACATCCATATCATTCTCTATCACACCCATATCTTTGGGTGCATACCATGATGTTTTTTCATTGAATATAATATCTCTACTCACTATACATTCTTTTGTAACATGATTATAACACCGATATCCTTTCCTCTCTTTTGAGTACCCAACAAATATGCACTTTTCAGATTTTGCCTCAAACTTGTGTCTCAATTGACTAGGCATATGCGCATAACAAATACTTCTAAAAACTTGTAAATAGCTAACATTAGGCTTATGCTTCCATAGCCTCTCATAAGGTGTGAGATCATGAACCATGCCTGTGGGAGCTCTATTTATAATGTGCACAACCATATGACAAGCTTCTACCCAAAACATATCTGGCATGTTCTTTTCATTCAACATGGCTCTAGAAACCTCCTCAATCACACGATTTTTGCATTTTGCAACACCATTTTGTTGTGGTGTGTATCTACAAGACAATTGCCTTCTGACTCCATGATCACTTAGGTATTGATCAAATTCTCTTGAGATATATTCTCCCCCTGAATCTGATCGTAGGCATTTTATATACATTCCGAACTGCTTTTCAACCATCTTTTTAAATCTCACAAAGCACTCAAAGACTTCACTCTTATGCTTCAAAAACTAAATCCATGCATATCGGCTATAATCGTCAATCAAAAAAATATAGTGAGCCACCAACTGATTTTGTTCTAGCAGGACCAACCACATCACTGTGGATTAGCTCTAGTGGTCTCCTCCTGTGCATTTCTCTTCTTGGAAACTTCATACATTGATGTTTTCCAAATGCGCATGCTTCACTAATTCTTTCAAAGTTTAAATGACCAAATCTTGGCAGTCCATGCATTAACATTTGCTTTCCCATAGACTTCAATTTTCTCAAATTGATATGACTAATTTGTTTATGCCATCATTCAGCTATATCTGAATATTCACTCTTCTTGGCATACATGTTCTCATAAAGGGGTGTACCCATATCCAACCTGAACAATCTACCCATCTTCTTTCCATGATCAAGTAATTTTTCCCTTCTTCCATACTTGACATCATGTATAAAACAGCCGTGTTTATTAAAAATAACTTCCATGTCTTGACCTACTAGTTGACCAACCGAAACTAGGTTCTTTGTAATGCTAGGTACATGTAAGACATCACTTAATGTGTTTCGGACACTATTTCTTTGTACTAGCGGTACATTTCCAACATCGTTAATCACATGTAAGGTATCGTCACTAGTTGCCACATACTCCTTAGTCTTCAAAGCCTCTTTTGATTCAAACCAATTTCCAATACTCGTCATGTGATTTGTGCAACTAGAGTCTATATACTAGTTCATATCGTTTCCAAGCTTTGACATACTATTTAACACATGCTCCATCACAAACATATTATCTCTGCCATAGTCTCTATATGAACTTTCTACAGAGAAATTTCCATGTGCCGCATAATGGCTTCTACCTCTTCCTATTTGACTATTCTGCTTATAATAACAATCTTTCTCAAAATGGCTATACTTGCCGCAATGGTAGCGATTCCCAAGTGCCTGTGATCTTCCTCTACCTCTAGAGTATGATCTTCCTCTACCTCTTGGCATGTCCATTGTATTTGTATTTCTAGAAGATGATCGTCCATGACTAGAACCTCTTCCTCTATGCTAAAAAAATGCATGATCTCTCGAATTGCCACTTCCAGATGCATTTAAACCAAGTTTTACTTCTTCTGTCATGCAAAGAACTACGAGCTCGTCAAAATCTGGCATAGTGCCTCTCACTGAGATAGAAGTATCTAAGCTCTTGTACTGCGGTCCGAGACCATTTAGCAAAACTGAAACCATATCATCATCATCAACCGTGCAATTTATGGAAGCTAAATCATAAGTGATCTTCCTAATTTCGGCCACATAATTCGTTATGGACCTATTTTCATGCCATACGCTATGCAACTTTTGTTTTATGTGAATTTTTCTAGCTTCCGTCGACGTACCATATATCTTATAGATTATATCTGAAGCTTCCTTTGGTGTCGTAGCTTTCATAATATGTCGAATCAGGCTCTCTGATATACATATCAAAATCCAATGGAGAACCTTTCTAGATTTTTCTATCCACGTTTTATATTATTTTTGCTCTTCTGCATTCGAATTCTCAGGCAACTCATGATACTTGTCCTCTCCATTCACTAGTCCCCATAGACCTTTTCCCATCAAGAAATTTTCCATCCTATACGACCATATGTGGTAATTGTCTTTATTCAGCTTATCACCAACTATTTGCGCAATATTATCACCCATCCTTGCAATTTAAGCACTTTTCTATGCTATGGCAATTTTATGGCGAGGCCTAGAAAAAATTCAACAGCATTTCGACTGTTTTTCTAAATATATGCACCAAAAACTGAATCTTCACAAGTAATCTCAATGATTTCCCTCTTGTTCTAAGAACTCCCTGCATCTCTATGCCCTTATATGCTCAAGTTTTATCTCTCTGAAAAAAAATTCGGCACAGTCTCCTTTGTCCAAAGTATATATGAGCCAAGCCAACTATAATCAATCCACTCCAAAAACCCAAACTGTGGGTAAAAACGTCAATAAGAGTCCGTAATGTAAGCAAATATACTTTGACGAGAGGCCTCAAAAATATACATTCATCCCGTGATCGATACACAAGGTCTTTGGACTGTCTTCTCTTTGGACTTCCACCTATATCACTGTTGGAGATAGATGTCTGCGGAAGCACGCGAACAACACAAGGAAGAAGAAGAAGCTTGGAGCACAAACACACAATATTGAATGTATTACTAGAGAATGTACAAAGATAAGTAGCCCATTAGGGCAATAGGCGTATATACAAGCTGGGGGAAAAAAACCTCCTAAAGAGGGAAAAAAAGTACCCCAGTGGTCCTAGTGTGTTCACACACATCACTACCTAAATATATCAACAAATACCCCTTGGGAGTGATGCGGTGAACAAGGAGCTGGCACTCATGTATAAGGAACTGCCAAGCTATGTGGAAATCACTCCACAAAAGGAAGTAAGCCCAAGGTTTTGCGGAAAGCTTCAAATTTCTCCCTAGGCAGAGCCTTCGTGAAAAGGTCTGCAATGTTCTCCTGCGTGGGCACATATACCAAGCTGATCTCCCCAGTAGAGAACCTCTCCCTTACATAGTCATAATGCACCTCAATGTGCTTAGTGCAAGCATGGAACAAAGGGTTCCTCGCAACTGCCAATGCGCTTTGACTGTCAGTGAAGCTGGTGGTGGCAGAAGACTGGCCAACACCCAAATCAGCCATAAGATGTCTGAGCCACACACACTCAACAGTCGTTGTGAAAGCTGCCCTATACTCAGCCTCACAACTGGAACTGGCCATAGTAGGCTACTTCTTGATCAACCAAGTTATACATGAGCTACCAAGCATGAAGCAAAAACCACTGGTGGGCACAGGAGTGTCATAGCCACCAGCCCAATCTGAGTCAGAAAAAGCATGCAAATGTGGTGGTAGTGATCCCCCCTTGGGATAAAACAACCCAAGTAGACGAGTACCACTCAAGTAGAGAAAGATGCGCTTAACCGCCTTCCAATGTGTGACTCCTGGGCAATGCATAAACCTGCTCATCTGTGACACAACAAACTTAATATCTGGCCGAGTAATGCATAAGTAAATCAAGCATCCAACAGCCTGCTGATAGAGAACAGCATCAAATGCATCTCCAGCATCATGAAGACTCAATCGTAAACCTGTCTCCATAGGAGTGGCAATAGGATTACAATCTTCAAGGCGAAAACACTACAATAATGTGTCAATATAATTTGTTTGACACAAAGCCATTCCACCATCAACTTGCATAAGTTGAATGCCCAAATAGTGATGCAAATGCCCCAACATAGACATCTCAAATGAGGCATGCAAATCAGCCTTGAAATCAGCAATATGCTTCTCAATAGGACCAGTGAGCAGCATGTCGTCAACATAGACAACAATGATCAGAAGCACATCATTAGCACGCTCAACATATAAGGTGCTTTCAGTTGGACTGTTTTCAAAACCATGTGCAACCAGATAGGCATGTATCTTCTTGTACCAAGCACGTGGTGATTGCTTTAAACCATATAATGCCTTCTTTAACCTACACATCTGGTTTTCATGCCATTTCTGCACAAAGCCACAGGGTTGAAAAACATACACTTCTTCATGCAAGTCACCATTTAGAAATGCTATTTTAATTTCCAACTGATGTACATTCCAACCATGATGGGTTGCAACTGCACAAATGCTCCGAACAGTAGTCATACGGCATGTAGGTGCAAAGGTCTCATCAAAATCAATGCCTCTTTCCTACGCATAACCTTTTGCAACATGCCTAGCCTTATACCTGTCAACTGTACCATCAGGTTTATGCTTCAGCTTGTATACCCACTTAGTGCCAATGGCCTTCTTGCCAGGAGGCAAGTCACATAAAGACCATGTACCATTCTTCATTATAGCATCATATTCAGATTGCATAGCAGCCATCCAATTTTCTGAATTCTGTGCTTCATCAAAAGAAACAGGCTCATTCTCATCATAGAGACTAGACGTAGCCATAGCACAACAATCTGATGCAAAGGAGGTACTAACAAAGTTTGCACCAACCATTTTGGCATAGTTTTTGCCTGCTCAATATCAGCTCCCTCATCAACAAGTGCATCATGTAAATCTACATCAGAAATGGAATGATCTACATCATCATATGAAGTCTGCAAAGGCTGAGAAGTTGCCTCATTAGGACCAGCACTAGACTGTCCACCTATAAAAAGAGGCATCAAAGTATCATACATGTCTTTGGAGCTAACAGATGTCTCCATAGTACATGAAAGCAATGGCTGAATAGCATCTTCCACAAAGACAACATCACGGCTAACTAGAATGCATTTAGTCTATGGTGATACAGACGATAGCCTTTACTTTCAGAACTATACCCAAAAAAAATACATTTTACTACCTTATCATCCAATTTTCTACGATGTTGTTCAAGCACTAGTGCATATGCCAAACAACCAAAAACATGTAGATGAGCAACAGATGGCTTGTGGTCATGCCAAGCCTCATATGGAGTGATAGACTGCAGCGCTTTAGTGGGACACCTGTTCAGTACATATGTTGCACACATGATAGCCTCAAGCCAGAAACTATGTGGTAAAGCCTGACTTTTGACCATGCACCTCGCCATCTCCATGAGTGACCTGTTCTTTCGTTCAACAACTCCATTTTGTTGAGGTTTATACGGCACTGTACACTGGTGTTTTATCCCACATTCAGCCAAAAATGCATTAAAATCAGAAGACATATATTCCCCCACTTGATCAGAATAGAGGGTGCCCATTTTACATGCTGACAGATTTTCAGCCAAAACCAAAAACTGTTTAAAGCACATGAACACTTCGGACTTTGCTTTGGGTGGATATACCCATGCATGCCTGGAAAAATCATCAATGAAAGTCACGAAGTAAAGGTAATTTCCAAAAGAGGGTGTCTGCATAGGACCACAGACACCACTATGTACAAGCTACAATTTCTGAGTAGCCCGAACTGAACCATCTTTTGGAAATGAGGAATGCTGCACTTTGCCCAAAATACAGCCTTCACAAACATGTTTCCAGGTGCCTCAAGCTTGGGCAAAGAGGACACCATTTCAGATTTCTACAGGTGTAGCAAACTAGCAAAATTCAGATGACCAAAGCGTGCATGTGAAAGTTTTGCATCTGACATAGCCTGAGAATCATTTACAGCACATGCTGAATCACTTACAGATCTTTCATAGTCTATGAGCTTATACAAACCACGACATAAAATGCCATAAGCAATAATCACGTCGCCATTTGATAGATCATGAACTGTACACCTGTCATCAATAAATTTCACAACCAAGCCAATCTTGGCTAATGCAGAAACCGATAATAGGTTCCTTTTGATCCCTGGCACAAATAAAGCATCTGACAAAGTGAAAGAACTACCATCACCAGTATTCAAAATGATCTTACCAACTCCCATAACAGGATAAGAGGAGTCGTTGGTGCATGTAACAGTATTCCCTATAGGGGGCAAGCTCGAGTGAAGAGAAGAAACTGCGGTGCGAGGTAATATGTTTGGTTGCCCCACTGTCAAAATACCAAACATCTGAGTCTACTGCAGACATGCACTGATCATGAGAAGATGGGTCAAAACTGTAGAGAGTAGTAAACGCCCATTCTTCTTCCTGCACAAGATTTGCAGGCTCTGTTTTTGGTGTAGAGGCCTCTGCAACAACCATTCCAGCCTCTTTCTTCTTTGCCTCTTAAGCAGCCAGTTTTGGATCCTAAAGGTCCAAGAGAGAGAGAATGGTTGGGGTTGTGAATAACCAAAGCAAGAAGCATGGTGGATGCACTGAAAGAGAGTAAAAAGGCAATGCTTGCCACAAACTTTCCATAATTATCTCTCAAATTGACCATTTTTATGTAAAATTCCAACTTGAGAAATATGCTTGAAGGCCGCTTCTTGTAATTGAATCCGTATTTGTGCAAGAGGAGGAATCTTTGATCTTGAAGTCTGATTCACTAACCCTCTAGGATTTTAGAACAGCCATTTGCACTCAAGTGAGGCCTCAAATGAAGGATCATGACTTAATTTTCACTAAGATAAAGACTAGAATGTGAATAGGATCATTTTTAAATCTTTCTATAAAATTGAACAAACCATCATATGTACTTCTTTTTAATCATTATCTCTTCAAATAAAATATGAATTTCTTGGGAGCTCTTGTGTCTTGTCTATGAGTGAGGCTTGTTTGCATAGGTGTGCATGTATATGTGTGCATGTGTGTGAGATTCATTGCGTGTATGTGCATGAATCCTAACATGTTGAAGGTCTTCACGTTACAAAATCATTTCTTGGATCAACATTGTGTGGGCAAGGATCCCTTGCTTAGTGTCAATTGGTACATGTATCGTGGGAGTGAGTTTACCTTGAACATTCTATTGTAGCTTGGGAATGACCACCTATACTTGGAGTCTAGAATTCAAAGTCAAGTTCAAAATTATGCTCACCAAATATTGAATTTCTTGATGAAATATAGTTGTGATTATGAAAAAGACACATTCTCTCATCCTCCCTGTATGAATCGGAGCATAAATGAAGTTATGGATTACATCCACAATGAAACTAATACACTCCATTGAACCCCATCATTTTGCATTTGAGGGATTTATGTTTGTACAGAATGATTATACAAAATTTAGTATCTTACATTCTCTTTTAAAAATTGAAATTAATCGTTTAAAACATGATCTATGTAGTCCATGAATGCTAGCTCATCCTGTTGGGGATTTTCCTCTTAGGCTAGGGTAGGGGTTCAACTTGTAGGGTTTGCATTAGGACACCCCTCATACCTATATGGCAAGATGTTTAATCCATCCTCCTTGAGAAAGCATTTGGCATTCCAATTGAAACCGGGCCTTCAGGAAATCCGATTTGAATTGGTCCTCTCATCTGGCCTTAGTGCCATGCCTTCATAGTTTCTACCTTAGCAAGCCTTGGGGATTTGTATCCTAGTAGATACTAGGTGTTCAATTCTTGCTTTGTTAGATTTGGGGGTCCCATATATGCTTTGAAGACCTTTCATTATACTTTAAAATGAAATCAAGCTATCAAGAAAGCTAGATGTCGAACATCAAACTTCCTTTTATAAAAAAAAATCTATGCAATTCAAATTGTAGCATGCAAACGCAACTCACAATTTTATGTGAACATACATATGTTGAGCCACCAATTTATTAACGTGTTCTTGATTTAATAGACTAAAAAATCGTCTACTTTAGCTTAATATCATCTAAAGAGCTTAGTTCTTGGATAAATTTCTCTTCTCTTACTATCATTGCTTAACATTCCTTGTGTACTCCTAGGTATGGATTTGTTTTGCCTACTGTCTTCTACATGATTGCATACTCCAAAAATGTACGATGTCGTTTGAACTTGGATGAGAAATTTATGGTAATTGTCATATGATATTCATTGGGTGTGGATCATCATTTGGAGAAGGATGCCACATGGCATCACACGGGTATTTATACCACTTGGTAGAAGAGATAAGAGGAGGTCTCATAAAAGAGGAGTATTTTTGGGATTATAGATTATTACTACTCTTCATAATAGAGAGTTGCTCGGGCGTGGCTGGGAGGAGAACACAATCATCCCTCTGTGTGTGACAACGACAACGAGTAGCTTAAGCAATGTCAAAAAGTATCTACTGATTCACGACACACAAGTGAGATCAGAGCTTGCGGCTCAAGCAACACATCCGCTGTTGCAGGCGCAAGGATACGAACTCTGGTCTACTCAAAGGAAGGTTGATGAGCTATCCAATATTACAAAACCATTTGATGTGAAGTAATGATATTTCTTTAATTCAGTATTCATGTACTAGGCCTCCGTCCGTGAGCTATTGGAGGAGCAGGAGAGATGGATTTCCTTCTCTCCCTCCCTCAAGACCAGTTGGGTAAGTACCCAAATTGTTGGAAGTATTTTTGGTGGCGCAAGGTCATATTTCGGAGCATTCTGATTGCTCTTTCCCAATGTAGTAGGAGTACTCATCCACAAAAGTCATTGGAAGTGAGTCAACAAAACATGTCGGAGAGGAAGGAGGTGGGAGGAGCATCTCAATCCTCTATATATATGAAAAAAGGATGTTCATGATATATCAAATGTATGTGGAGATGAACTTTCCATGTATAAGTATTTTCATTTCAATTCTGAAAATATCCGACTGTTTGAGAAGAGAAAGGATGGGCTTTGGGCAAAGCTTTTGAGGGGAAATTATGTGTATGGAGAGTATGAGGTATATACTCTCATGTCAAGTCAAGGATACTCTCAAAATAAAAGAAACTAGAAGTTCTAGGCACCTCCAAAGTAGCCTATTTTTATGATTTTTACATAAATTTCAGGAGCTATTTTTGACTAGTAGACATTTTGGGAAAGGGAAATAAAGAGGGATTTTTCTTAGTTTGATAGGAAAAATCATGCACACATATAGTATAATATATGCACTCTCATATACCATCAAGAAATCCAAAATATACCTCAGTATGATGGGAGTTTGAAGCTCCACAAAACCCCCTTCCATCATAGTTTGAGAAAAAATTTCAGCACCTGAATTTAAGAAATTTCCATTTTGGAAGAGGGAAAGGAGGTGTGGTAGCTATGGATGGATGGGAAAAATTATATATACTGAGCGTATGGTGTATGGACTTCATAGGAAAATCATTAGATTCATCAAAATAATAAGTTAAGGAGGAATTTTACTTCCTCAAAAACCCCCTTCCCGCACTTTTTGGAAAAATTTCAAGTGTTAGTTTTAGCTGAACTCCATTTTTGGGAGTAAGATCAGAGACTATTTAAGAAGATACCTATGGATTATTGCATACATCCATGAGGTACGGTGTATGAATTACCTTGGAGAAGAGAAGATCCAAGAAAAATCCACATTAGGAGTGGATTAGAAGCTTGCTAAAAGCTCACATTTAAGTCTTTGCATAAAAGTAAAAATCTTGATTTAGGCCTCTTTTGGGGAGAAAATTAGCATGCAACAAGGGAGGATTTGGGAAGGTGAAAATAGGCCCAAACATCTTCATATACCACTCTCTGAGTTTATGGAGAGAATTTTAGGATTTTCTTGATGGAAGAATGTTTTTGGGTACCCCAAAAATCATATTTTCACACTTTTTCCAACCCCTCCAACAGTCCACTAGTTTGGCATGTCCCACTTGAAATGGCCATATCTTGGGCTAGGAAACTCCAAATTGGACGCACTATGGCTCATTTGGAAGAGCACAAGGTCTACTTTCAGTTTATGAAATTTGGAGAATATGTATTTTGGCAGGTATGTACAGCTCCGTAAAGTCTGAACAGTTTTGGGTAACTACCTTCCAGGAGCCATATCTTTCAAACCGGGAAGGCAATTTGCATAATTTCACTTCGAGCTCTTTACGCATGCTACATATTTCAGTTTATGAACATTTGCGGGTCCTAAAGTTGTTTTTGTAGGTCTAGGAAAGGATTACTAATGCATTTTTTGACTAAATTTGCATTATTTTGGAAATCACCTGACTATGCTTTATGTTTTGAGAAGTCATCCGATGTTTTCGGATAGTTCCAAGCTTATATTAGGATCTGAGGAGGAACCTGCAGAGGTTTCGAAGCTCATTGAGAAGGATTGGATGCATGCCATTCCAAAACCTAAACTATTCAGGGACGTATGCTTTATACTTCAGGCATTTTACTTTATGTTATGGCATGTTTTGTATGTACATTCATAGATTGGATTGCGTACATCAAGTATTGATCATTGTTTAAATTCTAAAAGTATGGATCAATAGGCAAGAAGTACACTTTTGGATTGTTTGCAGGAAAGAGGATTGCAGAAAGTACATGGTTATGCAACACAGAGAATTGTTTCCAGCATTTGTTTTTATATTTTGCAGGTTATGGAGTCCATATATGAGTTTATGGCGTGCATGCCATGAGCCTGTCAAGCCCTATGCTGTTGGGTGGTCTATGTGCCACTGAGCTTATGGTTTAAATCTTTTTTTGGGATTCCATTTCCTAGAGAAATGCTGTTAAAATTTTTCCTACTGCATGGCGTTATATACGCACTTACCTTGAGGTAAGAATGTTATGGCATGGTAACATGCATTTTCTACAAACATCAATAAAATGTAGGCATGCTTCTAAGCATGTATTAGATAGACTTAGTACCATCACAATATCATAGATAAGGCAACTTCATTAGGAACAGGATACCTACACATAATCCTTATGAATTTTAGACCATAGGATTGCAAAAGGGAAGGAGCTATACCTTCACCATTAGTAATGTGCACAAGCAATCCTATAGGTGTTAGGAAGTTGCATACAGGCACGGGAGATACATTTATGATAATCTCCAAGGTAGAGAAGATTTACTTATCTTCACAAAAGTCTCACAGTAGGATTGAGAGACTATTGGGTATTATCAGGAATACCCAAAGAGTGACTAGTTTCACTCATGCACATCACTTGAGCAAGTAGTGAAGCATTTCTGCTACACTACTAAGGAAACCAATTAGTTGGGATCACACAAATGGGTTTCATGAGAGAGCATTGACAGGTGCTTATGTCATTCGAGTGATGGTTAGGAAAGCCACAGGTATGGCACTAGCTCTATAAATTAGAGCATAGATCCCTTAGTTAGAAATAGTTGGGGTACCCAATACATATATGTACATCGGGATCTATAGAGAGGTACTTAGACTTAGTCTAGGTACCTAGGAACAAGTTGGTTTGGAACAAAAAGGGATCCATTGTCACACATTGACTAGAACCAAACTAACTCGTTCGAGGATATGGGACTCATTTGAGTCCACTGATATGTTTTTAGGATATGGGATTCATTAGAGTTCACTTGCATTCCATTACATGGAATATATTTTCCGTTTAGTGTAGGTATGACACCGTGAATTGGAAAAATTTTCACTGGTATGGGATGGTGGAAATGACTTCCCTTTGAGCACTCTTCTTCTATGGCCGGGGAGAAAAGGACTCATCATTCATGGCATCATGTCTCACTAGATCAAAGGGGATCTCTTTATAGACATCTCCTTAGGATTGGGAGTTATCCTTCATAATTTAGGGAAGATTTATTCTCCCAATAGAGAATGTGATAGGTGATTTTATCAACATTGGAATCACATACTCATTTTGAGTTTTTCAGGAAGGATAATTCCATCAGTTTGATTGGATTGTATAGATCCATGCACAAAGTATGGTTGGCAAAGATTATTCTTTACTATGGATACACATGTGTTTACACTATCATGTCACATCATTGCTGACCATTTTAGTAGAGGGCTTTGACCCTTATTAGGGATTTATTTTCTCCACTCTTCACTACATACACCTTCATTGGTTACGGGAGATTTGTTCTCCATCTTCATGGGAATATCGATAATGAGGAATTATCCATTAGTTATGGAAGAGAGGACTAAATAAATTAATGACCTTCTCTTTCAAGGAAAGGAGAAGTGGGAATCAGTTCAGAGATCCATGAGAGATCTCACTTTAGTTCAGTGGTCTCACTTTAGCTCCTGTTCTTTGCGAGAGAAAGAAGGAAAGGAAAACATGATTTCTTCATAGAAGAATAGAGTATGTTTTCCTTTAGATAGAAGAGGTGTTTGGGAAACATCTCTTAGTCTTTATTTCAGAAGGAATTCATTTACTCTACTTTTCAATGTAATTTTCCTTCACATGGGAGTTTCTTTCTCCACTATTTTGGAAGGAAAAAACATGGAGAACTTATATGCATGTTCTCAATTACGGATGAGTAGAGTAATTGAATTCAAAAGAATCTCTTTCAAGGGGAAAGGGAAAGTGGAATAGGTTCCACTGCTAGAGCTCTTTTCCTTAGAAGAGATTGAAGAGAGAGAGAGAGAGAGTTTTAGTTTCTCACTTTCAGGTTGTCTAGATAGAAGTGGCACTCTTCTATCAAAGACAAGAGGGAGATCACTTAATCATGATGGTTAGATTGAGTCTCATATGGAGACTCTAGAGAAGAGCAATTATGTTACTCCAGTGATGGTCTTTGACTAGATGAGATGATCTAGTTATTGACATTAGTGAGACTGGAAGTAGAGTTATGATTCTTCTCTTTAGGGTTTCTAGGAGATATGGAGATATCTAACCTATGGAGGTACCAAACTCTTAGTTGGGGTTGCGTCATGAGTATG
Source organism: Ceratopteris richardii (assembly GCA_020310875.1). Taxonomy (NCBI): domain Eukaryota; kingdom Viridiplantae; phylum Streptophyta; class Polypodiopsida; order Polypodiales; family Pteridaceae; genus Ceratopteris; species Ceratopteris richardii. The sequence goes on from CM035434.1 coordinate 94,906,416, forward strand.
ATGAGTAAACATCAGTCAGGAGGATGGGTACTTATTGATTATATGAATCTCAAAGGGAATGCATTCTGCATTCATGTGGCAAACTATAGGGAAGAGAAATATTAGAGTTTGCACAAGTGTTGATAGATGCTCTTCCAATAAAACTTAGTCCATAGGTAATGGATGAAAAACCACAAACGACTTGGTTGGTGAAATGTAGAAATTGCATTTTACTACCATGAGCTAGATGATGGATTTGCATAGTTCACAAGATAGTTAAGTTGTCATCGTGCTTTCTAATTAATTTGATGACAAAAGAAAAGTAATGTGGGACATGACTTCCTATATCCAAAAAGTGATTTCTTCTATAAGGCCAATGAGTTGATTTCTTCCATAGATTCGAATATAAAATGGGTCAGTTTGGATGCTTTCCATTCCATCTGCTGACAAATTAAAAAAATTGGAAATGTTGAATTATGAGGCCCCATCAATTAGAACTCTAGAAACTGGTTCACAATTATATCATACCGTGATCAATAGAACATCTAATCCACCAGTTTTTCTTCAATCATTTCTACGTGATTAACTAGAACCGTAGTTTCAATTGATGTAGATTCCAATGCTAAAGTTTGCACTTTTGAATAAACTTGTGTTAATAGTGCTTGCTTAAAAGTTCGCACTACAAGAAGAGTTCACCCAACTACATACGAAAAATAGATTCACACAATACCTTCCAAGAGCCCCAAATGGTAGTAGAGGCAATGGGCTAGAGTTTCACTTTCTAGGAAGAGGATTTCTTCTTGGCCAATGATTTCATCCCTACAGGAGAAGAGTGCTTTGTAGCATCATTATCCATAACTAACATCCAATGATCTGTAGTTCCCTTAATTTGGATGGAAGCCTACATCTAGACTAGATATTGTGCACTGGGCAATTTTGGTAGCTTCAAAACTAGAACGTATGAAAGCACCTAAGTAGCCCAACTAGAGGCTTGGTTGTACATGTTGTGCTACTTGTGGGTGCTCAGATGTAGAAGTGGGTTCTTGGAATGAAGTTGCTCCATCGAGCGAGTTATGATTGTGACTTTTGGTTCCTCATAGGAGAGCACGAACATATTTTTCATAGGTGCTTTTAATTTAGCTTCTTACTTTCTTTGATCATAGTCTTCTGATTTTGGACAATTGAAACTCATGTGTCCAAACTCCATATACAGCAAAGCTGAAGTCCCTTAGAATACTTCTCATAATTATTGCGTTCTCTCTGATTGGGGTTAAAAGGTTTTCGGCCTTGTTTGTTTCCATGATATTTTGTCCATGCTATCTAGATGGAAGCTGAATCTATAGTACCACTAACTCTTGTATTGTTACCAATTTCCATAGGACACATACTATTTACACATGGTTCCTATTATGAAGGACGAGAATACAAAATGCACGTTGGACCTAATTAGTAGCAAGAGTACTATTTGTGACATTTAACATGGAGTGCTCCATACTATGATCCATTACATTACAAATAGTGCAATACAATTTGTTTGGATCACAATTTATTGCAATATGTCCTACATTCTAATATTTGGTACAATAAATTTCCTTAAAAGAATCTATTTGTTGAGTAAGTCGTATAGGAGTAAGAGTTGAAGCTTCAAAAGTATACTACATGAATGGATTTTCCACCTTTAGGTTTTATTCGAGTTGGCCCGTAGCATCTATGATTTGATCCAATGTGAGTGTTTCATCTAAGATATAGAGGAAAATCTTTTCTTTCAGCATAGGGTTGAGTCCATGAGAGGGTGCTCTTATTCAAGAATCTATCTCAAATTGCTTCTGAACATAGAAGCATAGCCACCAATGGTCTAATTTATATATTGCAAATCAACAAATAATTGTCCTATAGTTTTTCCTTCCAAAATCTACATAGAAAAGCATCCTGCAAAGCATCATAAATGGAAAAAATGATTTGGAGTGAAATCCATTAGCCATTTGACTTCGTGGGAGGATGTTGGTGGTCTCATTTATGAAGGTGCGAGGCACTCTTTCAATGCTCAGTGGCACCCTCAAATCTGTGTCAAGGCTGACCTCAGCACGCTACTTCCATCAAAGATCAAAGTGGACCTAGGCAAAGGGGATGTTTGGGGTAAAGACACTAATTTCAAAAACCTACCTAATGCGTGCTTTGGTTGTGGCCAATAAGGCCAAAAGAATAAAGATTGTACTAAAACAAAACAACAAACAAAAGCAAGAAGCATAAAAAAGATTTTCAAGACAACAATGGGACACTGAATCACCTGGCAAACGAAGAGAAAGTAAAGGGCTCCCGAAACCCAAAAATCCACTCAGACAGGTTCACAGAAGTTAGAAGAAGAAGGAACAGAAGCCCTAGTGTGACTTCTGAGAGAAATCATATTCCGGATATCCCCCTTCCCCCCCAAACAACTTGTATTGCAATCTGGAAAAGGAGATTAATGAGCCCGATTACCTAGGTAGGAACCAGTTTGCGGTGGACACCAGCGACAAAGCCCTAAAGATCCTTGACAACAAAGGAACCAATCAAGAGGGCTACACTATAAGCAAAGAAGATGAATTTACCACTAGTAAGGAAGAAAACATGGATAGTGAAAGTTTCATCATTGGATCGACTATTCTGCAAATGGTTTCCTATTCATTTCAACAAGAGGCCTCCCACGAGGGAAAAGAGCCTATTGAGTTATCTTGGGAAAGCCCCCACAAGAACAAATTACTACACTGGGACCCCCTCCCAACAGAAAAGAAAGACGAATCCAAGAAGAGAAAAGATAAGGCCCCTTCCCACAAAGAGGGTAACTTACAGTAATGATCATCATCTTGTTAAATGCTAGGGGGTTGACTCACCCCTCAAGAGTGACCATCATTGGTCAATGGCCTCGTGACATTAGCTTTAGCCCTAAATTTACCTGTATTCAAAAGACTAAAATTGATGGAGCAAACCTCCAGAAATGTCTTAGAAATGTCTCCCCAACCCATGTCTGGATTTCAACGTTGGACCCCCAGGGGTTCGGTGGGCTAGTAATTGGTATAAATCAATTTTGGTTTGAAAAGCTTGAGAACTCCATTGAAGATCAAAGCCATCGGTCGATTGTTGTTTCCTTTGGTGCCCACTTTCGAGTCATGTTAGTTTCTATGTATGTCTGAAATGGGGAGTTGGAGAGAGTGGACACCTGGGCCTCCTTGGATGCAATCCCCGGCCACAACATGCTAATTTGTGGTGACTTCAATATGGTGGAGGACCCTGTGGACAGATGGAATGGCAAGGGTCGAGTCATCGAAAATCATGAGAAAGAACTTGGGATAGAACCAAATTGCACTTGGATCTGGTTGAATTCAAAGATTTGAATGGCTTTTCATGGTCAAATCTCCAAGAGGGTGTGGATGTGAGGAAATTTGGACTAGACATAAGCTACATTGCTCAGAGCATTATTCATCAGTGGGGCCATCCTTCCCTCTTGCAATGCACTGACCTCGCCATCTCTGATCCCTACCCGATCATTATCTCATTCCAACCTCTCACCAAAACCCATAAGGCTCATTGGTTTCATGCCTACTCCACTTCTAATTTCTCTCTCCCCTCTTTCCATCAAGAAATTGTTGAAGTGTGGAAGGAGGCATTTGCTATCTATTCATCCCTTGCCAAGAGCTGGAGATGCGCAATCAAAAAGTCATAGTAGATCATGATAGGAACGAGAAAGATGCTCCATACTGTGTAGCATGGATGTAAACAATATCTATATCATAGAATCTGGAGACTTGAGGAGGAAGTGAACAAAGGAAAACCTCAATCCCAGAAGGGTCTATGAAGAATTAGAGCACTATTGAGATATGAGGAAGAAATACAAAGGAAAAATTTGCAAATATTATTTAAGGAGTGGTGGGCCTTATCTTTTCCATCACCATGGAAGGGCTTAGGCATCTGGTGGAACAATAGGTGGAAGTTGGTTATATCAAAGGCCTCTTGTTGCCCTTTAACCGCTGCGAGATCACCATGAGACTTTTTGCAGACGATATGAATGCGTATGTCCACAGTCACTCTACCAGACTGGAGATGTTTTGGAGGTGCCTAGATACTTTCTGTGAAGTCTCTGGATCCAAAATCAACCACCCAAAGATAGTTTTTCAGAGCTATTGTCGGGATCCCACTTGACCTTCTCTTTGAACATGGCTGCCAAAACATTCCCCAAGACCAAATTTTTTGTCTTATTCCCTTGGGCTTTGGTATCTCGTTGGAACAGTGGTGGAACTTGGTCCTAGCTAGACTGAAAAGCAATCTAAACTACTGGAGAGGTATGCAAATCAATCTTGTGGGTTTTGCAATGGTTACTAACACGTTCCTCGTTTTGTCAACCATTTACTTCCTCTCTTGTTGGAGACTGAAAGTGCATGTGTTGTCCAAACTAGAAAGTATTTGGAGCAACTCCCTTTGGACATTAGACCACAACATGAGCAAGGTGCCTTAAATGAAATGGTCCATCTGCACTAGCCAAAGGGATAGTGGGGGCCTTGGTATTCTGAACATGGAGTGCATGGCTAACAAACTCACACCAAAATGAATGATTAAGGCATGGTGCAATGGGGAGACATCGTGGGCCGAATTGATCTTCAGAAACAAGAACATGTTGACTTTTGAGGGATTTGTGAATTGGAAGAATCTTGACATTTTTGCCCTTTTGTTTTCCCCGATCCTAATTTTCTTGAAAGGCTTGAATCCCTATGGAACAGTTGGAATAAAGTCAAAAGCTTCATAAGAATCAGAAGATTGGAAGTGGGTGGCTGGTATTAGAGAGAATGGCTCTATCTGTTTTTCGATCCATGGCATCAAGAACATGGAATCTTGGAACATTCGAAGTTCCAAGGGGCTCTGGAACAAGGGCTTCAGAAAATGAAAACATCTCTGGAAACAAGACACCAACCAATGGATCAACTTTGAGGATATTAACCCTAGTGTCAACATTACCTATGAAGAATGGAATATTTTACAAAGCAGATGTCTTGCTTGGGACCGCTCTAAAGTCCATTCTCTCATGGGACAGGACTCTCCGTGCCCACTGGGTCTTAGATGGTATAATGGTAATTGCCTAACAAAAATCCTGAATATCAAAGGAAACATTTATTATCAGGTCAACCTCAACAAGAGGTGCTTTTCCTATATGCTGCTATGGGGGGATATGCAGTTTATGGCTATGTGGCACCCTCTCATAGAGAACAAAAAGTATGTGCTCTTATGGCAAATTCTTCATTTGGGAATCTAGACCAACCTAAAGGCTAGCGAAATTTGTGGGGCATCTCCCTAGTGTAAGCATTTTTGCCGGTCCATTGAAGGCATTGGTCACATCTTCTTTACTTGGCCCAACTCCAAGAGGCTCTAGCAGATTTTCCAAAAGAGAATTAGACTTCAGAAGCATATCAACTCGAAACAATTTCTCTTAGGAGAAGCGATCGGATGCTCGACAACTCTCTGAAATGCCATCAAAAGGGAGGTCCTCTAGAAGATCTAGCAGGAAAGATGTGCCTATAACTTTGATGACTCCACCAAAGAGTGGTCAATTGAGAAATTGGTCTTCCTCATCGGTAGAAGAATCACCAACTATAAGAAATCCTCCCCTTCATGCATCAGAAAGTGCTCCTTCTGATCAACAACAAGCTTAAACCCAAGGGAACCCTGCATGAGGGTGATGAGAGGGTGATTAAACTTTTTGTCTCTTGCTATTTTTGCAATATTTCCATTTTTTGCATCCAGCAACGCCATTTTGTTGTGGTGTGTAGTTGCATGAAAATTGTAGTCGAATTCCAAGACTTTTAGAAAGATCTTGAACTCACTTGACATGTATTCACCTCCTCCATCAGATCTCAATGTCTGAATATACTTTCCTATTTGCTTTTCCACCATAGCCCATAAGTTTTGGAAATGATTGAACATCCCACTCTTCTCTTTCATAAAATATACCCATACTTTTCATATATGGTCATCAATGAAAGTGACATAAAACCGACAACTGCCCATAGATGTGGTCTTTGTAGGACCACAAATATCTAGATGTACTATTTCTAGCACATTCTTGTTGGGAAAGGTGGATGGACACTTCAAGATGATGAGTAGGTACTGCCAGATCCTACTTAGTACTAGCCCTCTAATACTTTAGAGTTGATAAGTGGACCCTCTTAGCTTTCCAATGACACCATAAAAGTGCCTATGTACTTTGGAAATGATGTATGAAAGATTTGATCAAAATAGACTAGTTCAAAATAGAAGACTCCAAGAAAACCTTCTATTTTGAGTCATACACCTGCTGCTTGTAATGCTCAGTACAACCAGTATAGTAGGAATTGGAAAACATCCTTTTAGGAATATCTAATTAGCTCAGTAAGCTAATGCTTCCAAGTGGAATCACTTAAAATGATCAACTATGCTCAGAGAAATCAATTTAGCAAAATTATCTTTACCCCTGATTTTTTAGGACTGCTGCACGCATGGACCACTGAGTGCTTCGATGCCAATTTCTCTCAATCTGCTGAATAGAATTACTTCAAAACTTTGTCAGCATTTAGATAACTTTAAGCTGATTCCAACAAGCTATAGATTATTGAATTTGGTGGAGAAATGAGTGAGATATGCTCAGTACAAGTTGACAGTAGAAGATGATTATAATAGAGATGTCATAGATGAATAATGTAAGTATAATGTATTAATGAACAATGTTGTGCAATGTCATAGGATTGGTAATCATAGCGTTATGATGAAGAAAGGTGTAGGCTATAGTGTAGGCCTTACACACGTACAAAATGGCAATGAAAAGCTCGGGATATGACCACTCTCTTATGTGACTTTTACAAGAGAGTTTATATAAGTGTTCTAATCCTCTATTAGCAATGGTTTCCATGAAACTTCATATGTGTATGAGCTACAAGCCAAATGTGTAGGCTTGTGTTTTGCACCAATAGCTCCCCCTCAAGCCAAATATTTTGGCTTGGTCTTCACTTCTAGTCTTCATGAATATCCTACAATCCAATCATTGTCTTAAACCTGCAAAGTTTTGTACCATCTAATGCTTTAGTTAGCAAATCTGCACATTGCATATTTGTTGATAAATAAGCTAGCCGAAAAATAATTCAAACTTCCCACTATGCTTTGATAACCTATAATGTCATCAAGTACATCACCTTCATGAGCACTTAATTTTACATTTACCTCCATTGGAGTACTTGCAACTTTGGCATCCTGCAATTGAAACTTCTTCAACATATCCTGTATATACTTTCTCTGAGTAATGTAAATGCCAGAATTAGTATAGACTAACTCAAATCCAAGAAAATATTTTAGTGATCGAAGGTCACTAATTTTGAACTCCTTCATCATCTAATTCTTGATCTGTTTGATGCCATTAGCATCATTACCTGTAAGTATGATATCATCAACATATAAACAGAGGTATACTACTTCTGAATTACTTCTCTTAATGAATAGAGAAGTATCTGCTTTACTCATGACAAAAACTTGGTCCTGAAGATATGTGGTCAATCTATGGTTCCATGCCCTAGGTGCCTGCTTTAATCCATAAAGAGATTTATTCAATTTGCATACATATGTTACCTTGTTTGGATCCTCATAGCTAGGAGGTTGTGACATGTACACCTCCTCTGAAATCCATCCATTTAAAAAATGCATTTTTTACATCCAACTGATACATGTTCCAATTTTTTGATGCAACCACACTTATCAATACCTTGATGGTTGGCATTTTGGCCACAGGTGAGAAGGTTTCCTCATAGTCAATGCCTTGGGTTTATGCAAAACCCTTAGCCACAAGTTTGGCTTTATGCCTGCTTATTAACCCATTAGAATTTATCTTTATCTATAGATCCATCTAGAACCAATTACCTTCATTAATTCCTTCTTTGGTACTAGTTTGCAAGTGTCATTCTCCTTGAGTGCTTCGATCTCCTCATCCATAGCTTCCTTCCATTCTCCCTTGGTCTTAGCTTCTTCATATGATGTCGGTTCTTCAATTGATAAATCTTTGGCAAAATAAACAGAATGCTTAGCAACAAGAGAGGTATCATACCCATATCTAATTGGTTTCTTGCTCTCCCTTTGTGATCTTCTGATTGCTTGATTAGAGGATTCAGGTATATCCTCTAATTTCTTCATCTTGAGTTTACCTTTGGATTTCCATGCCTTGAACTCTTCAAGGTTGATGATGTCTTCATCATCTGAATTTGTGTCTTCATTCTCAGTAGGATCCTCCTTAGTGAGGCTTGGAAGCTCCTCTTCCAAGTCATAAGGTAGTCCTATACTTGCCAACTGATCTGCTATATCTTTAACTTTGGTCACTGTTGGAGAAACAATCACTAATTGGACATATATTTGAAGGTCAAAGCTTTAGAAGAAAAACCACATGCCTATGTGAAGGGACAACAAGTGTATTATATTTGTAAAGTTAGTTCACTTTAGTTCTAGAAGTTTTTTAAAAATCACGAGAATAAGAAAATCTATATAAGTTAGTTTGTATCAACTGACGCGATGAGGAAGACAATGAGAAAGTGAGTTAGTACTCATTTTTGTATGACTGAGAATAGTCGGGCTTCTCTGTGTGAGAAAGCACCTGTGCATTTGTGAGGTTTCATAGTTATGGAAAGAGTTTATTAAAGTTCTGTGTATAAGTCTTCCTCTTCCATCTCCAGTGTTTGTCTTCTATGTAATGATTTGAAAGGTTCAAGCTTTCCAAGCAAATCGATGCCTGGCATCGAATGTATGTTGAAAGGTTGAGTTTTATGCGGGAAGTCGATGCCTGGCATCAAATCCTAGTTGCTAAGTCATTATCTTCATATCTGAATTTTATCTACTCATGAATCTTCTTGAAAAGATGAAGTTTGTGGAGCAACTCGATGCTTGGCATCGAGTTTCAGCATAAAGTCGATGTCTGGCATCGACTTCTAGCATAAAAGTGTTCTTGCTCATGTCTTGTGTTCAAAGGCTAATTTTGGTGCTGAAAAAGTGGTTGAAAAAGCTCAAAGTTGATGCCCGGCATTCACTTTTGGTTGCAAGTCGATGCTAGGCATTGAATTTTCATTTTTAGACACTCAAAATTACTAAAGAAGGCAAAATTTCGAGTTTTGGCAAGTCATACAAGGTCATCTTGTGAAGGCCATAACTTGAGTTCTAGAGATCCGTTTCTTGCATATGATAGCTTGTTGGAAATCTCTACTCTTGTAGTTTCAGCCACTAAAAGATCTTGGAAAAATAATATTTGAGCTCAGAGAAATCAGCAAAATACTGAAGGTATGTCATTTCAATGACTAGAAAATTCTCAAGAAGTAAAGTTCTTGGTTTTGGCTATCATTTGTCAAAGTTTGGAGTGGCAATGAGTTAATGGTGAACATAGAGGTGTTCTAGTATCACATTAATTCATTTCTTGTGGTGTTTATACATCAACAAGTGGTATCAGAGCAGAAAGGTCCTAAAGAGCAGAAGGTGACAAAGGTACGAGAAGTTTTGAAAAGTTTTTCATTAAAGGTTGAAAGGCGAAGCATTTGAAGATAGAAGGCATCAAAAGGTTACTTCAAAAGTATCGTCATATACAAAGAACTCTAAAAGGTATTTTCCATTATCCTTTAAGGTCATAGGTTGAAGCAGAAGGAAAGGAGTATGGCAGATCATATCTCCATTGACAAACTAGACAGAGATAATTATCCCGCATGGGTAATGAGAATGGAAGCCTTACTTATGAGTAAGGATCTCATGGTATATGTAACAGGTGAAGAAGAAAAGCCAGTATTTGAAGATGAAAGCCGACCAAAGAAAGAGGAACTTGATGCTTTAAAGCATTGGCAGAAGAAGGATGCAAGTGCAAAGGCGTACATCTACAACACAATCTCAGATCATTTGCTACCACACATCAGAGGATTGGAATCATCTGAAGATATATGGAATGCATTGGAGTATCATTTCCAAAGTACTAACAAAGCAAGGAAAGCAAGTCTATGGTCAGAGACATTCAAGAAGAAGCCAAGTCAAAGTATTAGTGATTATGTCACTAAGATGAAGGATCTAGCAGATAGTCTTGGATCCATAGATGAAGATGTTGAAGATCACAGATTGATTGCTCAACTACTTGTAGGTTTGAGAGGAGATGAAAGGTGGAAACCTTTTGTGTTGTCTACAGAACTTTCTTTGAATCATTTTGTTCCAGACTTGAACCAATTACTTGGTTTGATGCTCACATATGAGCAAGACTTGAAGGGAGATGGAGATAAAGGACAAAATTCTGCAATGTATATGAAGAACAAGAAGAAAGGAGATAAAGGTAAAGCAAAGGATGAAGAAGAGTCAACTTCTCAAGTTTATTATGCAAGAGGTCAAGGCACTGGCAGTAGAAGACCAAGAGGTTTTGGAAGAGGAAGAGGTAATCAAAATAACAACAAGAAGGCTTGCTAGATCTGTGGATTGAGTAATCATTTAGCTCATGACTGTTGGCACAACCAACAAGGATCAAACCAGAATCAAAACAACAATAGCAGAGGCAGAGGTGGAAGATATCAAAGTAATTTTCAAAGAGGTAGACAAAGTCAAAGAGGAGGCTATGGTAGAGGTGGAGGAAGAAGTTGGGGACAGAATCAGTCCTACAACACAACCTACTACAATTATGCAAATGACACACAAAATGAAAGTCATACATCATTGATGATGAATTCAATCAACACATCAGATAAAGAAGATCTAAAGGTATTTTACATTGACTCTGGATGTTCTAATCATTTGTCAAGAAACATAGAATTGATGTCAGAATTGGAAAAAGGAATTTCTAGTCATACAGTTCAAACAGGTGATAATACAAGACATAGTGTACATTCAATTGGAAAAGTGAAATGCAAGAGTGGAGCAGATTTGCTAACCAATGTTTTGTATGTTCCTAAAATACCTAAAAACTTGATTAGTGTGGGACAGATAGTTGAAAAAGGTTTTCAAGTCAGGTTTACAGATGAAGGAGTATTTGTTGAAGATCCAGAGAATGGATATAATCAGATTGTCTCTGGTAAGAAAGAAGGTAGACTCTTTACTTTAAGAGTACAAGGGAACATTGGTCAAGCTTTGCTCACACATGGTGAAGGAGTGATTACAAAACTTGATCTCTGGCGTAAGAGATTAGGTCATTTCAATGAAAGAGGAATTAAAGCTATGGTTGCTAATCAGTCTGTACTAGCATTACCAAATGTGTAGAGTCAACATATGGTTTATATATGTGAAGCATGTCAAATGGGAAAAGCACACAGGTTACCATTTCAAAAGAAAGGATTCAAACATGATGGATTACTAGAGCTCATTCATACAAATGTATGGGGACCAACAAAAGAAGGATCTATCAGTGGCTCAAGGTATTATGTTCTTTTCATTGATGATGCTACAAGATGGATAACATTATATGTTTTGAAGGAAAGATCAGAAGTGTTCGGAGCCTTCAAGCATTTTCATGCATATGCAGAGAGAGTCACAGGTCAAAAGCTTAAAAGACTAAGGTCTGATGGAGAGGGAGAGTACTTCTCCCAAGAGTTCATTGATTATCTTTGGAATGCAGGTATTAAGAGGGAAATAACTTGCACGTATACACCACAACAAAATGGTGTAGCAGAAAGGAGAAATAGGACTTTGGTTGAGTTTGCTAGAGCTATGCTGAAGGAGAAAAATTGCCCAAATTATCTTTGGGATGAGGCTGTAAATATAGCTACATATCTTGTGAATAGATTACCATGTGTAGCTCTCAATGGAATGACTCCATATGAAGCTTGGTGGGGTAAGAAACCAACACTAGATCATTGTAGAGTGTTTGGATCAATTGCATATGCTTATGTGCCATCACAACTAAGACATAAACTTGAACCAAAGGCAAAAAAATATGTGTTCATTGGTTATGATGAAAAGCAGATGGGTTACAGGTTGTGGAATCCTTTAACCAAACAATTTCTTGTTTCTAGAGATGTTACATTTGATGAACACAAAAGTTGGTATGCAGATCAAAGTCATACAACTGAAGAATTTGAAGAAGAGGTAAGAAGATGTGAGAAAGGAAAATCAATTGTGCAGGTGAATAGAGATGAAGACTATATGCAAGCAAGTACATCCAGAAGTGGATTAACAAGAAGGAATGAAGAAGCTCCTATATTTGATGAAGAAGTGTATCCAGATACTTATGAAGAATGTGAACCAAGAAGGTCAAGTAGGACTAGAAGACAACCAGAAAGGTATTCTTATGATACTTCTTACATAACTCAGAAGAACTATGCATATATGGTCAGAGATGATGAAGAACCTCAGAACTATGATGAAGCTAAAGGTAAGGAAAAATGGGAAGAATAAATGAAGGAAGAATTCAATGCATTAGAGGAGAACAAGACATGGGAACTTGTTCCTAAACCAAATGGTAAGAAAGTTATTGGAAATAAATGGGTTTATAAAGTGAAGAAGCTTGCAGATGGAAGTATAGCCAGATACAAAGCTAGACTTGTGAAGGCTATGCCCAAACCTATGGCATAGATTATGATGAGACATTTAGTCCTGTAGCTAAGATGTCAACTATAAGGACAATCATTGCTATTGCAGCTTCAAAAGGATGGACCCTAAGTCAATTGGATATAAAGAATGCATTCTTGAATGGATATATATCAAATGAGGTATACATGGTGTAAGCCGCCGGATTGGCAATTGTAAATCCTTTTTCCTTTTCATATTCCGCACGAACTGAGAAGTTGCTACAAAGAGATGTAACTTTTTATAAAGCAATGAAAAGACACTTTTGGTGACGACCAGAAGAGTCGCCAGACTGTCTGACTAGACGAGACGTTCTGTGGAGTTCTCGTAGTGTGTGTTTGAGAATTCTGCGTACTGTTGTGTCTTTCTGTTTTGTTTGATTATCTGCACCTGTACGGTAAGATTGGATTACGGTAATGTTACATTAAGTGAAGTATTGAATCGTTGTTCTGAAAGTTGTTTACTGTAAGTCTGTGTTACGTTAATGTTTATCCTTGCATTGTGTACTGAGATATATTGATTGGAATACGAATATGTAATTCCGTAAAGGAATGAGCCAGAGTTTTCTGTTAGAAAGTTGGATTAGTAGAGATGTTTGAACGGAAGGTCATGTGAGTGAGTTGATTTGGGAAAATCAAGTATAGGGCTTCTGATTATTCAGACCCCTTCCACTCCCAAGAACCCGAATAGAGTTTAAACGCGTTCTGACGGTAAACGCGCGTTTAACACTAGCGCCGTCTGTGGGAAAGTGGCACCAGAATGTTGCAAATTAGTTGTGGGAAAGTGGCAAAAGATTGTTGCAAAGTAATTATCGAAAAGTGGCAACAGAGTGTTGCACATTGATTGTGGGAAGGTAATCATAGATTGTGAATCGACAGTAAGGTAGAAGTAGTACGCAAGAGTTGAAGAAGGTGATATATGCCAGTTACTCGGTCCGGTGAGTTATATCCGAAGTACAGACAGCCTTGGGTGGTACCAAATTTGCGAAGGACACCCCCAAGAGGAAGAAGCGCAGATCGGTTAGGTCTGGTCGTCGAAGAAGGAAAGCATATTAGTAGTGATTCCGGTAGCGTTCCAGTGGAACATACTACAGTTCCGGTAAATTCCGGTGAAATCTCGGTGCAGTCTACAGAAGATACAGTAACTTCGGAGTCCACAGGAACGCAGTGTGCAGTTGATCCGACACCGTCTAGTCAAGATTCAAATCTCTCTACGGATAGAGGTGTGTTATCCAGAGAGGTCATTGAAGGTGAAAGAATACCCTGGATTGGGGAAAGTTCCACTAATTCCGGTGGTAGTTCGGTCCTAGTTGCAGAAAATTTACGATTTTCTGGTGACAGTGTTATACTTCCCGGTGAATCTTCATTCTGGACACCACTGTTCGGAGCAAGTTTGCCTACATTTGATACCGTAGAAGAGGATAAGCTATTCGAATTAGAAATTCGTAAGAGGTTGAGCGCCATTTTCGAACCGGAAGGAGAGCAGCCTAATCATACAGACTCTAAAGAACCGAAAGCACATCCTCATAACTCAGGAAATAGTAACAGTACCAACATGAGTGGGCAACAACAACAACAACAACAACAACAGCAGCAGCAACAGCTACTTCCACCTCGTTTGGTTCCAATAGGAGTCACCTACACAAAATTCGGTGGATTTCCAGGTGATGATCCTGATGCTCATGTACGTACCTTTGAAATTAGTTATGCAGTACTAAACCATCCACCTGATCCGGCATACAAGGCCATAGTATTCCAGTCAACCTTAGTTAATGAAGCAGCGAGGTGGCTTACAGAATATGATATCAACCATTTCGGCACCTATGAAGCGGTAAGGGATGCGTTTTTGCAGAGATTCCGGCTAAAGAAGAACCCTACAAAAATTTTTGATTACCTGCAGAACAATAGATAGAAGCTGAATCAAACAGTGCAGGAATATGCCACCCTATTCAGAACTCATTTGAGACAACTACCTCCCGCACATGTTAATTTACTGGATGATGTCATCACTCAGTGGTTTATTAATGGGTTAACTCCACAACTAAAACAAATTATGATCATCCGTTGTGTGGGAGCTATGACATTAGATGCGGTTATTGCAATGGCTTTGCAGCTCGAGCATAAGGTTGGAGGCTTTACCGAAGATTTGGAGTGGTTAAAAGCCAGTAAAAGTGTTGCAGAGGATCCGACCAAACAAATGTACTGCACTAAGTGCAAGAGTCGAGGGCATACCAGTGTCACATGTGCCCTTAATCAGATGTATTGTGCTATCTGCAATACAACCGGACATTCCACCAAAAATTGTGCTTATAACGACAAAGTGCAGGGACCAGCAACCGTAAATGCTATTATACAAGAACCTAGGCAGTCAGCCACTCATTATGTACCATTTCAGATGAGAAATAATCAGCAGCAAGGATACAGAAATTATCAAGGATAGCGAAATATAAATAACAATACAAATCGCTGGCAGACAGGAACATCATAGGAAGGTAATTCTTTGCCATCCCCTCGCTGTCATTTTTGCGGTGAGTTAGGCCACATACGCAGATTCTGTAAAGATGCAGCTGAATATGATCAAAGGAAGAAAGAGCGTCAGAATCCTATGACCAATATGGTATATATTTCACCAGTAGAAACTCAGGCCGCAGTGATTCAAACAAGATCTGGTAAGCAGTTACAACCAGCAGCAGAAGTGTTTGAACCTGGCATCCATGAACAACAGAGAATGTATCATAAAGCTAGTCAATGGACCACCAAAGAGCCTACAGTGTTTCCAGATCCCATTCTAGTAACCCAAGTTCCGTAGTCAAAGGAAGGATCGCAGGAACAAGATTCTAGCCCGGTAACAGGCGCATCATCTTCAGAATCGGTGAAAAGTACAATTCAAACAGATCAGGCATGGGAAATTTTATCTAAAGCATCCATTACTCTCCCTCTTGGACAGTTACTTGCACTAGTACTGGGAGTTCGGCAGCAAATCCAACAACAGCTCAGTCCTGGATCTTCCTGCATTCCAGCGACAGCAACGGTACAACCGAAAACTGATTCTACGGTGGATCATTCGGTCCCCTTGATTACGGTATGGTACAAAAATCATAAGATTACTCAAGTACTAATTGATGGTGGGTCTGGTGTAAATATAGCCACTACAGCGCTTTGTAAAAAGTTGGGATGGATGCAAATCGAGTCTGTTCAATTTTTCGTTAGAATGGCAGATCAATCTCGAGTTCATCTAGTAGGACTCGTATGGAATGTCTCGATAACCTTGCAGGGTACATCGTTTAAGATGACTTTTGTAGTCTTAGAACTACCGGAGTCTAGTCTTGATTATAATCTTCTTTTCGGCCGACCCTGGTTGAAACAGACTAAGGTTATACAGGATTGGTTAGCATAGGAACTTACTTTTAAGGACAACCACCGTAAATATGTTGTCAAATTAGATGCTATTCAACCCTGTGAACTCCATGCCAGACCATATGTAGCAGAGCCAGTCCACATGTTGGATGGCTTATCTGACGATGAAGAAGAAGCATTTTTGAAGAACAATGAAGATATGATTTCCTTAGGCACTGTAGATCTGCAATCTATTGTAGATAACTGGAGTCGGGCAGCCTGTATGATGGTGCCTATGACCGAAGAAGTGGAGACAGAAGATATTGTTGCTATGAATGAAGCCGTTCTACAACATCTTTTATGGTCAGCTAAAAATCCAGGCAAACCTCGTCAATTCTATGTTCCCGAAGATCAGTTAATCACCTATAATTTGGGAGATGAAGTAAACCCGCGACCTGTCAAGATAAAGGAAGGATTGTCTGAAGTATTTCAAGCAGATTTGATCCAACTTATTCGTGAATTCTCTGATGTTTTTGCATGGGATTATCGTGATATGAAAGGTCTGGACCCTCGCATCTATCAACATAGGGTAATGCTCAAACCAGAAGCCAAGCCGATTAAACAACCCAGCTATCGTATGAACCCTAACTATGCAGCACAGGTCAAAGCACAACTTGATCGCCTATTAAAGGTAGGATTCATTGTACCTATTGAACATGCTGAATGGATCTCCTCGATCGTGATTGTACCAAAGAAAAACAAGCAGCTCCGAATATGTGTCGATTACCGGAAATTGAATGCAGCCACCGTACCTAATCCATTTCCTCTTCCATTTCTTGAAACCATGCTAGACACAGTGGCTGGACATGAGATGTACTCATTTCTCGACGGTAATAGTGGTTATAACCAGGTCCGAATGGCTGAGCAAGATATACTGAAAACAACGTTTATTACGAATTGGGGTGTTTTTGCTTGCGCAGTCATGTGGTTTGGATTAAGAAATGCTCCTAGTACCTTTCAGCGATGTATGCAAGAAATCTTCTCACCCTATCTTACTTCTTTTATGCAAATATATCTAGATGATTTCTCTTTATTCGGTAAGATGGTTGCATACCTGTATCATTTATGGTGTTGCTTTGAAAAATGTCGAGAATACCGACTCTATTTGAACCCCACCAAATCTGTCTTTGCGGTTTCTTGTGGTAAACTCCTTGGCCACATTGTATCTGCACAGGGCATAAAAGTTGATCCAGACAAAATTGCACCCGTGTTAGAAGCACCTCTACCTACTACACCGAAAGAAGTCATGCGATTCATGGGTCAAGTCAGGTGGCATGGTCGACATTTACGGTGGCTTGCCCATTTGGCAATACCCTTGAATCGGCTAATCACTAGTACTCCTCGACAGTTTGGTTGGACACTTGAATGTCAAACTGCATTTGATCGTCTAAAAGTTTTATTAACGCAGGTTCCAATTCTACAACCTCCTGATTGGGAACGCCCATTTCATGTTTTTGTAGATGCATCAGATATAGCCATTGGAAGTGTTTTAATGCTACAAACTGATAAGTGGTTTACACCTGCCTATTATGCAAGTTGACGGCTTGCTCCTGCTGAAAAGAATTATTCAGACACTGAAAGAGAATGTCTTGGTTTAGTGTATTCTGTAAAGAAATTCTGGCATTATTTACTAGGCTGAAAATTCGTCTTTCATGTAGATCATGCTGCGATGGTATATCTGGTTCGGCAGCAGCATTTAGGTGGCCGCTTGGCACATTGGGTTTTATTGTTACAAGAATTTGATTATGAAGTAATTCAATGACCCGGCACTGCACATGCATTAGCAAATTTTCTCTCTCGGTTGGATTCCGGTGAAGCTCCGGTCGGTGTTGATGACACCACACCAGCAATTTATGTTACTGAAACGACTAGTGATGAATCTGCACAACCTCCTATGACACCTACTTACTATGATCAGTTATTAACCTTTCTTACTGATGGATGTCCTCCTCCTCAAACTTCCCCTACAATTCGCTGAAAAATTGCAGTTTATAGTCACAGATTTCGGTTGATTACCGAAGAGTTGTATTATATGGATGACACTGGGTTTTACTTCGTTGTATTCCTCCACATGAAGTAAACTCACTAATCGCTCTGGCACATTCCGTACCCTCCGGTGGACATTTTTCAGCAGATTTAACGCACCGAAAAATTCTGCAAAGTGGGCTCTGGTGGCCTACTATGTACAGAGATATATCTCAATTTGTGCAGCAATATGACAATTTTCAGCGATCTGGACAGCCTTTACAACGCCATTTCTTTCCTCTGCAGCTTGTCTTACCTTTAGAACCTTTTCAGAAATGGGATCTTGACTTTATTGGACCAATCACACCTCCAACAATCCTTAGCAACAACAGATATATTCTGACATGCACAGATTATGCTACCAGATGGGCAGAAGCTTTGGCTTTACAGTCCGCCATAGCTGTTTCGGTGGCAAAATGTCTAATGAAGGATGTATTCCCACATTATGGATTACCTTTGGAACTTGTCACAGATCAAGGGACCCACTTTATCAACAATTTAATGCGAGTGCTCACAAACACTTTTCAGATTCTGCATAAATTCAGTTCACCGTATTATCCTCGTGCTAATGGCCTAGTTGAAAGTACAAACAAAACGTTGCTGACTATGCTTCAAAAGTTGATTGTGGAATCACCAGAAAGATGGGATCAATTACTACTGCAGTATTATGGGCATACTGGACTACATACAAGGTCGCAACCGGACTAACTCCTTTCAAACTTGCATATGGAATGGAGGCAATTGCACCAATGGAACATGTAGTACCACGCTTACGTGTGGTCATCTCTCAGAAATTGTTACCTGAAGAATCTTTACTATTTCGGTTGGACACACTCAGAGAATTAGATGAGCATCGCTGGGAAAGTTTTCTGACTCTTCAAGAAGTGCAGTGGCGGCAAGCTCGTACTCATGATCGGTATCTTAAAACTCCAGTTTTTACGGTAGGACAACTTGTGTTGTTTTATAATGCAAAATCAAATCGTTCTGCTGGAAAATTCAAGTTACGATGGTTTGGTCCTTACCGGATTACTGAACAAATGGGCCCAGCTACTTTTTGGTTGACTACTTTGACCGGAATTCCTCTTCCAAAAGTGATAAATGGTTCAAAATTGCGGCCGTATCATCAAGCGCCTGATTCGCACTGAAGTGTTCTGCGGTTGTCCGCGTATTTTTTCCTTTTTTTCTCTTTTCTTTTCCTTTTTAGTTTTGCATTATTAATAAAATAAGTATGTAAATATCCTTGTTTTGATACCTATTTATGATCAACAGCCGCCTTGCATTATCTTCTGCTCATGCATGCACACCGTAGTTGTGAAGGTTATCATCTCAACATCGCGCGATGATTAACAATTCCGGTAGCCTCACACTGCCAAGTATCTACTTAATCTCTTTTGTTTCGTTGTTAATCGCTATTGTATCTGTGTAATCTGTGTGCTTTGTGTTTCCTATATTCACTGTGTCTTTGTGCTAGGTTGTGTGCACATCATGGAAGCCCTGGCAAACTTTGCTACCTTCTGTGACGGACTCCCTACGGATGTGGGTGAATTCTTGCACGTCCGTGGGTTGTCTAATTTCGCTGAATTGCCTTGGCATTCAATGGAATGTCACCCATTTTACGCCCAAATCATTGCTGCCATCGCTGCCACACCTGCTACGGAGTAGAGTTGGCCAATTACCTCTTTACCATCTCGTACTGTAATCACAATGCAGTCATTTGCTGATGCTTTCCGACTCTCTCCGGAAGGTCGAGAGAATGGCCCAAATCTGCCAATTGCTACCATGATTCAATTGTTCCCTAGGTACTCTTCAAATGAGTATGCTATACTCTATCGCCTTGAGCCTGAAAGAACAACCTTACAATTTTTAGTAGCCATCTTAAACCTGCAGAAACATACATATGGGATATCTCGCCCATTCTATTCTGTAATTGATATGGCTGCTCGAGAGCCTATCAATTTCGCTTCCTATTTTTTCCGGCGCATTCACCGTGAATGCGTTGCGATTATTAAGCAGGTTAACAAAGGAGATATGCCGCATTCCCGTCTTCCACACATACTCAGTTTTCTGTTTCCGACCATCCAAGCAGCACAACCGCCTCCATGAGGTCCAATTTTATATCATGAGGAATCTGCTTAGATATTGGACGATCACGAAGAAGATGA
Source organism: Ceratopteris richardii (assembly GCA_020310875.1). Classification (NCBI taxonomy): domain Eukaryota; kingdom Viridiplantae; phylum Streptophyta; class Polypodiopsida; order Polypodiales; family Pteridaceae; genus Ceratopteris; species Ceratopteris richardii. Next base: position 94,926,529 of record CM035434.1, read on the forward strand.
CAAAGAAATCTTCCAGCTCCTCCGCCGAAAATGCATCAGAATAAGTTCGTCTGACAGTCAAGTACAGGGATCTGTTGATGGAAATAAAGTAGACAACAATGAAGAAGTAGGACATGAAGAAGAGACTTTCCACGATACAGCCACCTCCATGCACCATGATTCATCAGCTCAGTCATCTTCAAACCAACAACAGGATCAAAGTGTTTCTGCTGATTCTAAAGTCACATCTTCTAAGGACAAATCTCAGTAGCAGCCCAAACAAGAGGTGCAAGAAGATTCACAGGTAATTATTGCAGAACTTTTTCAGGAATTGATTACGGCACTAGAAGCTGCAATTGCCCAACCCAAAGTGACTACGCAGCAACTTACCAAAGCAGCTAATACTCTGCAACCCATTCCTCCACCCATTGTTCCTGTTCCACCCCTTGCTCCTGAGGAACCTACTGCTTCATCCTCCTCACTGAATTACTCTCCACCGGATTCCACTCATCTTTTAACCTCTTCATCACAGCCACTTCCTCCTTTACTTTCTCCAATTCCTATGTTCATAGAATTAGAATCTATGGGACGCATGATTATTCAATTTTCCCAGCAGCTTCCGGTGCAATTAAGAATGGTGATAGAAAATATTCGTCAGGAATTGCAACATAAGGTGGATACCCTTGAAGCAGATATCACTCTGTTGCAAGAAGAAGTAGATTCAGTCAAAGCAGAGAATCATAATGTGCACTTCCAGATTAGCCAGCTTCAAGCACAGCTTGCTCAACAGGAGACCGTAATTAATCAAAGAGATGTTGCCTTGGCCGAAGTCACAATAAAAGAAGATTTATTATGTGCTGCTGATGTCGAAATTCTTCAATTACGGCAGATAGTTAAAGATAAAGAGGATGCCCGCATAGTCCTAGGAGATTTGTTAAAGGAAACTAGAGATCAATTGGCTGAAGCAGTGCAGAAAGGATAGGAAATGTCCATTTTACTAAAACAAACCAATACAGAGCTAGAGTTTGCAAATGCCACCTTGACTGAATCTAATTCTGCTCTTAAAACGTAGATGATGTTGGTCGCATAGCTCTAGAAAGAGATCCCAGCAATTCGAAGAGAGCGCGATGCTTACTACAGGACTATTCAATTTCAAAATCAAGAGTTGGAAAGAAGAGAGAACCAACTGGGTGCTCAAACAAAAAGACTATCTAGAGTTGATAAACAGATTGCTGACATGAAAGTGAACCGGGATGCAGCTTTATCAAATGATTTTTACTTACAGGAAGCCTTTCTGCAAACACAGGTAGAAATTTTGATGAGCCACGTAATTGCAACCAGTTCAGTAAGAACTGATGCTCAGCTCGTAGAAACCAAAGTCCTGAAGCAGATGTTAGATTCATTAAAAAAGAAAATTGCTCGAACATTTAAATTAGCTAGAACAATGTATCTACAGGGTATAATCGATGAACCATAGAATTTTGTATACCTGCGGGTTCGAGTCCACCGTGCATGCCAGTGTAAGCCGCCGGATTGGCAATTGTAAATCCTTTTTCCTTTTCATATTCTGCACAAACTGAGAAATCGCTGCGAAGAGATGTAACTTTTTATAAAGCAATGAAAAGACACTTTCGGTGACAACTAGAAGAGTCGCCAGATTGTCTGTCTGGACGAGACGTTCTGTGGAGTTCCTATAGTGTGTGTTTGAGAATTCTGCGTATTGGTGTGTCTTTCTATTTTGTTTGATTATCTGCACCTGTATGGTAAGATTGGATTACGGTAATGTTACATTAAGTGAAGTATTGAATCGCTGTTCTGAAAGTTGTTTACTGTAAGTCTGTGTTACGGTAATGTTTATCCTTGTGTTGTATACTGAGATGTATTGATTGGAATATGAATATGTAATTCCGTAAAGGAATGAGCCAGAGTTTTCTGTTAGAAAGTTGGATTAGCAGAGTTGTTTGAACGGAAGGTCATGTGAGTGAGTTGATTTGGGAAAATAAAGTATAGGGCCTCTGATTATTCAGACCCCTTCCACTCCCAAGAACCCGAATAGAGTTTAAACGCGTTCTGATGGTAAACGCGCGTTTAACAATGGAACAACCTCAAGGGTTTATAGATTCCAGGTATCCAAATTTTGTTTGCAAGTTGAGAAGAGCACTCTATGGATTGAAACAAGCTCCAAGAGCATGGAATTATAGACTGGTGAAGTATCTCAATGATCTTGGATATCAAAGTTCAAAAGTAGATCCAAGTCTACTCATCAAAAGAACAGAGGAAGGTACAATCTACATTTGTATTTATGTAGATGACATTATAATCACAGGTACTTCAGATGAAGGAATCAAGGAGGTAAAGAGATTACTTGAAAAAGAATTCAAGATCAGTGATCTAGGAAAGTTATCATACTTTCTTGGAATGGAAGTCACTTATATAGATCATGGCATATATGTATCACAAGAAAGGTATCTTCTGAATCTATTGAAGAAGTTGGATATCTGGAAAATTGCAGGGAAGCTTCAACTCCACTTGAAGTTAATCACAAGCTCAGTAAATATGATGGTGCAGAATACAAAGATATGAGGAAGTATCAATCTCTTGTGGGTAGTTTGATTTATGCTACACTAACAAGAACTCATCTTAGTTATGCAGTGGGAGTTTTGTCACAGTTCATGCATTGTCCAAAGGACTCACATTGGATTGTAGGTCAAAGAGTTCTCAGATATATTAAAGGAACTATAAAGGAAGGATTATATTATCCTTTCACATCAGATTTGAAGTTGAGAGCCTACAGTGACTCGGACTCGGCAGGTAACCAGGATAACAGAAGATTAACTCATGGCTACATGATATACATTGGTGATAAGCTTGTAAGTTGGTGTTCAAAGAAACAACATACAGTAGCATTATCATCAATTGAAGCTGATTACAAAGGACTTATGGAAGCAGCTAAGGAGGTTATATGGATGCACACATTGTTCAAAAGCTTGGGCATTGATCAAGGTATACCTACAATACATGGAGATAATATGAGTTCACTTTATCTTGTAGCAAATCCAGTATTTCATGCAAGAACAAAACCATTAGAGATACATTATCATTTCCTCAGAGAAAAGGTAATGGAGAAAGAAATTGAAGTGGAGTACATTTCTACTAAAGATCAGATAGGAGACATAATGAGAAAGAGCTTGGATGGTGTGAAGACCAGCAGATTCAAAAGCATGGCAGGAGTAAAAGAAAAGAAGCTGATATGAAGAAATAGAGAATGTCAATTAGTGATTGAGGGGGAGCTGTTGGAGAAACAATCACTAATTGGACATATATTTGAAGGTCAAAGCTTTAGAAGAAAAACCACATGCCTATGTGAAGGGACAAATTCACAAGTGTATTATATTTGTAAAGTTAGTTCACTTTAATTCTAGAAGTTTTTTAAAAATCACGAGAATAAGAAAATCTATATAAGTTAGTTTGTATCAACTGACGCGATGAGGAAGACAATGAGAAAGTGAGTTAGTACTCATTTTTGTATGACTGAGAATAGTCGGGCTTCTTTGTGTGAGAGAGCACCTGTGCATTTGTGAGGTTTCATAGTTATGGAAAGAGTTTATTAAAGTTATATGTATAAGTCTTCTTCTTCCATCTCCACTGTTTGTCTTCTGTGTAATGATTTGAAAGGTTCAAGTTTTCCAAGCAAGTCGATGCCTGGCATCGAATGTATGTTGAAAGGTTGAGTTTTATGCGGGAAGTCGATGCCTGGCATCAAATCGTAGCTGCTAAGTCCTTATCTTCATATCTGACTTTTATCTACTGATGAATCTTCTTGAAAAGATGAAGTTTGTGGAGCAACTCGATGCCTGGCATCGAGTTTCAGCATAAAGTCGATGTTTGGCATCGACTTCTAGCATAAAAGTGGTCTTGCTCATGTCTTGTGTTCATAGGCTAATTCTGGTGCTAAAAAAGTGGCTGGAAAAGCTCAAAGTTGATGCCCGATATCGATTTTTGGTTGGAAGTCGATGCTAGGCATCGAATTTTCATTTTTAGACACTCAGAATTACTAAAGAAGGCAAAATTTCCAGTTTTGGCAAGTCATATAATGTCATCTTGTGAAGGCCATAACTTGAGTTCTAGAGATTCGTTTCTTGCATATGATAGCTTGCTGGAAAGCTCTACTCTTCTAGTGTCATCCCCTAAAAGATCTTAGATAAATAATATTTGAGCTAAGAGAAATCAGCAAAATACTGAAGATATGTCATTTCTGTGACTAGAAAATTCTCAAGAAGTAAAGTTCTTGGATTTGGCTATCATTTCTTAAAGTTTGGAGTGGCAATGAGTTAATGGTGACCATAGAGGTATTCTAGTGTCACATTAATTCATTTCTTGTGGTGTTTCATACATCAACAGTCACATACTCTGAGATAGCTTGCTTAGGTTGTTTCCTTTGGGTTGTGAATTCAATCCACAACTAATTCTTCCTGGCCCTTGTGTTGGAAGAGAAATAAGAAGACAATGTTTCCCAAGTCTCTTGGGATATCTTACAGTTTCTAATATGTGGAAGAAGAAAATCAAAAATTCAGTTGAGTAAGTAAGACCTTGCTAATACATCCTTGGCACACCATGTGTTGAGTCTTTCATGCTCTTCCCTTGTAGGTTGTCCTTTACTTCTGAATATGGGCATCTCCCCATCTCCTGAGATGTATCCATAGAGGCCCCTTCCTTGTAGGTATGTCTTCATCCTTAGAGACCATGCTTGACAGTTGTTCCTATCCAATTTATCAATGAAAGAAGGAAAACCATCTCCCATTTTACCTTAACTTTGCTCTGATACCACTGTTGGGAAAGATGGATGGACACTTCAAGATGATGAGTAGGTACTGCCAAATCCTGCTTAGTACCAGCCCTTTGATACTTTGGAGTTGATAAGTGGACCCTCTTAGCTTTCCAATGACACCATAAAAGTGCCTATGTACTTTGGAAATGATGTATGAAAAGATTTGACCAAAACAGACTAATTCAAAATAGAAGACTCAAAGAAAACCTTCTATTTTGAGTCATACACCTGCTGCTTGTAATGCTCAATACAACTAGTACAGTAGGAATTGGAAAACTTCCTTTTAGGGATATCTAATTAGCTTAGTAAGCTAATGATTCCAAGTGGAATCACTTAAAATGATTGACTATGCTCAGAGAAATCAATTTAGCAAAATTATCTTTACCCCTGATTTTTTAGGACGGCTGTAGGTATTGACCATTGAGTGCTTCGATGCCGATTTCTCTCACTCTGTTGAATAGAATTGCTTCAAGCTTTGTCAGCACATAGATAACTTCAAGCTCATTCCAACAATCTATAGATCATTGAATTTGGTCAAGAATTAAGTGAGATATGCTCAGTACAAGTTGATAGTAGAAGATGATTATAACAGAGATGTCATAGATGAACAATGTAAGTATAATGTATTAATGAACAATGTTGTCCAATGTCATAGACTTGGTAATCATAGCCTTATGATGAAGAAAGGTGTAGGCTATAGTTTAGGCCTTATACACATACAGAATGGCAATGAAAAGTTCGGGATATGACCACTTTCTTACGTGGCTTTTACAAGAGAGTTATATAGGTGTTCTAATCAAATTTGAATTTGAATTCAAATTTTGGCTCTCTCTAAAAAGTGGACCTTCATTCTAGGAGATATTCCCTCAATCAACTTCTAACTATTTCACGAGTTTTCCTTGGTTGGTGATTACAAAGATTCTCAAGTCAAAAATGATTGTTACAAAGGGTAAATAAGTAATCCTCTATTAGCAATGGTTTCCATGAAACTTCATATGTGTATGAGATACAAGCCAAATGTGTAGGCTTGTGTTTTGCACCAACAATTCTTACTAGCATGCTTGTCATGCAAAAATGATGCCCTTGATTGTTTACCAAATTGACATGTTGCACATACATTTTGCATCTCTCCAACCATGATACTTGGTAGTCCATTGACAAACTCCTTTGACTCCATCAATTTCAGCCTTTACAAATTTGCATGTCCAATTTGCTTGTGCCAAATCTCTATATCAACAATAACACCTTCACCTTTTGCACACATGGTTGCATTCATTTTAGGAATTTTCACATTCATGGTGAACATCCTACCAACTTCATTCCCTTTCGTGACCAACTTTCCATTCTGCTTGTACTATCCTACATATAAACCATCAACATTGAGCATGACTTGTAATCCTTGGTCAACCATTTGTCCAACAAAAACTAGATTCTTTGTTATATTTGGAACATGAAACAGATCAGAAGATGTTTTACCTTGTCATCCTCCATAGATAGTGCTATGTTTCCTATATTCTCGATAGGATGTGATGTGTCATCGCATGTTTCAACAAATCAAGAACTAGAAATTTGTGCAAATTAATAAACCATTCTACATGACTAGTCATGTGATTTGAAGCACCTGAACCAAAATACCAAATATTATCATTCGATTTTGAAACATGAGTAGACATCGTATTCATCATGTGATGTTGGACCATGAAGAGCTTCTATGAATCATCTGCACTTGTGGATGCATAGTTATTTTGTTGCCTTCTATTATTTTGATTCTTCAACTTGCAATCGAGTTCAAAGTGACCAAGTTTCCCACAATTCCAGGGTCCTTTACTATCCTTACCTGAATCATTTCTTTTGAAATTGCTATGGCCTTTTTGGCTCCCCTGCCTCAAAACTATCCTTTACCTCTTGCATGATTCTATTATTGACCTTGGTCTTAGTTACTATGTCCTCTTCCACTTCCGAAGCCTTTTCCTCTACCTCTTCCTCTACCACAGTAGAATACCTACTCAGAACTAGGTTTTTCTTGAGATTGAGTCCTCACCAGGATTATTTTCTTCAATTATCAGCATGGACACCATATCAGCAAAATTCAGAATATTTTCCCTAGTTTGAAAAGACATTTTAAATTGCTTATATGCAGCTCCTAAACCACAAAGGCACATTTCCACCTTGTCATCATCATCATCTACATTCACACCAACAGATGCAAGTGTCTCACATATGCTTTTGATTTCAAGATGTAGTCACTTATTGACATGCTCCTTTTCTCTAGTGTATGCAACTAGTTCTTGAGTTGCAATTTTCGTGCCTTTGTATTGATCTCATGCAATGTGAACAAATAGTTCTAAGCCTAATCATGCTATCTTGTATGCTAATAGATAGCGAATGCATTATCTCTCATGCTCCTTGATTCCATTCTTCATATGCTCTTAACTGGTATGCGGTATGATTCCTCTTTGGTAATTGTGGAGCATTTTCATTCTCTCCTTTGATGTACTTCCAACATCCCTCTCCCATCAAGGTTTTTGGCATTCTAAATCTCCAAGCATGAATTTGTTCTTTTCCAACTTATTGCTCAATAGCTAACTCATTTTATTGGCACTTTCCATTTCTATAGCAAATTGCAACACTACAAAAACGCTAGAAGTAGTACCTCTGCTTGAATATTGTCACACTTTGATGTGACAATTTGATATCAAAAAAACACAATTTTCATGTATCAATAGTACACAGAATTGCTTGAAATCTTGGATCTGGAGTTTTCAAATAGAATGCAAGTTACAGTTTTGAAAGACATATGAAAAAAAGGGTCAGGATGGCTTCAAAATAGAAATCTCAGTCAATTTCTGCAGCTATCTAAGGTCACTTGTGAGTCATGCTTTCTCCATACCTTCGTGCATACTCTTCACTATCAACCTTTTCCATGAGCTCTCGACAACCACATTGGCTCTGATACCATGCCAGGAGAAAGGAGATAAGGAAGAGAGCTCACTCACACACTCACACTCAAGAGTGTTGAGAATATGAGAGTGCATCTCCCTTTTGTATCTTGGAGTCACTCTATTTCTATTATATTTCAATTCCATTTCCATTTCCATTTTATATTATATCCTTTGTATTTGGGTACCTTGCCATTTGCTTCTACCATTGTATTCATTCTCCTTTGAGGGGAATTATCCCACATGAGGTGTACTTCGGAGAGCCCCTACCAAATCTATATAAGGAGGGCCTCTCCTCGAATTCGTACTTGGTTAGAAGCTTGAGGAGCCTACTTCATGCTCTTGGCAAGCTCATTTCTAATCCATGTGAGTTCACCCATTTCTTTGTCTGATCCCTTTGGGTCTCTCACACTCTTTCTTTTGTGAGTAAACTCTTCTTTTCATTTTTCTTCTATGCTTGTGTTCTCTACATGGTATCAGAGTGCTAGGTGGAGGTCTTGGCGATGCATTTACTAGTTGTTTTGGTGGTTGTGGTGCTTGAGTTTGGTGGTGTGACTCTCCATTGGGAGAGGTCTTTTTGCCATCATTTTGTGCTCTTCGGGTTACACATTTCCCATTTCCCACCCTCTCACCCTTTACTTCCACCCCTCTTAACCCTATTTTCCAACGTAGTACACCTTGCGTGCAGCACGATCAGGTTGACCTCTACAGAGCAAGAACAAGTGAAGGGAGCTCATTCTTTGACTAGTATTAGTAGTGATTACCTCAGTTGCATCATCTACATGTGTAGGAGAGAGACACGTACCGCATAATTCTAAGCGAGAGAATCCACTCTCTGACACAGCACCATCTCTAGGAAATAGAAAAAATAAATGAGTGAGAGAAAGTATGGATTTGCTTTTTGTAGTGAATGAGAGAGTGTGAGAAAATGGTTCTTTGCTCTATGGCATCACCTTCAACATGCAACACTGCACCATAGAAAGAGAGCCTCGACACAAATTCTACTGCAACCTCTTCTTTCTTAATTTTGAGAGAATATACACCTTCTAGAAAGAGAGAAGAGTGAGTAATAGAGAGAAGAAAATTCACTTTCTCTCACTTGGTCATTGTCAGACAACAACACACCATTTTTGTGTCGATTGTTGCGCCATCTTAGATATAGATCGAGAGAAATGGATCAACCAGTGCAGTACAGAGCAAGAGATAGGCAAACAAGCATGGTTTTTGTGTATCAAGACATAGAGCGAGCAAGAATTACCCCTCTAAACACATAGAACCTCTTTGTACATTGTAGCTTCTCAAGCACAAGAGAGAGAGAGAGAGGAAGAGAACCGCATATTGTCCTTCTAGAAATAGGCCCACACCGTGTTTGCATGCCACATGGCTACCTCAAAGTCAAGTTCGCTGATTGGAGTTAGTGAACTTGGCTGAATTCACTGATTGGAGTCACTCATTGAAGTTGAATTCACTGATTGTATTCAGTGTATTCACTTCTCTGGACTTGACTATATCCATCATTTGTGACGTGATTGATGAGCACCTCAAAATGGTTTTACTATTTTGTTAACTCACTTGCATTTTCTGACATCATTAATGATGTATTTTGAGAGAGCATTGCATTTGATCAAGGAAATAGCATGGGCCTGGGAGTCTCTCTCATTTTAGGTGAGTGAGCTTTGACATCAGGCGATTATACTTCTAATGCAGATAATCATTGCTCATTCATGTCCAACTTACTTTGAAATAACGCTTTACTTAGTTTTCTCAAATTCTCCACGTATTCTCATTCATTAAAATTTACCATGAATAATTACATTACTCTCTCCCGTGGCATCTTTTTGAGAATAATTTGTCACATAAAGTGCTTATGCTTTAATGTTTTCTCTCATTAAGAGGTTGTTCAAGCATTCTTTTCAGATGGTAACCCACTCATTAGAACTTGTGGTAACTATTTGGCACCTCCTAATTTTTCCACTATAAACACTTAAGCATTTACATTGTAAGAGAGCACATTGTACTATCCCCCCCTAAAGAGATACTCTTGTATTCTCCCAAAAGTTGCAACCAACCTTTGGCACTAAGTGCCCCATCTTTGTACAACAAAAATAGACAAAGAGGATCTTTTGTGTGTGCATTTGTGGGTTGGAGGCTAATCTAAGCCCACCCGCAAGCTCTCTCAAAGTTTCTAAGCCTACTATAAGGCTCAATTGTTGTGCAATGCGCTACTCTAAGCCCTCTTCTCCCATCGACTCATCTCAATTTTTGTGCAAGCCTATGGTTATTCTAAGCCCCTCCCCCCCTCCAAGGTGCCTCTCCCACATTATTTAGTGTAGGGCTACTCTAAACACACCCCCCCCCCCCCCACTCTACAAGGCATCTACTTCATTTTCAGTGCAAGTGTAGGCCTAATCTAAGCCCCGCCCCTACCCCAACTCAATTTTGTGAACCAATTTTTATCGCAATTGTAGTAACTTTGTTTCAATGGCTACAATGTCAACGATTTCAAATGCCACATCCTCAAGTCAATTATATTTACCCTCCTTTATGCCAATATTCATTCCAAAATATGGAAGGCTAAATGGCACAAATTACAACCTATGGAAGGATACAATTAGGGCCTATCTCTATACAAACCTGTTGAAGGTACAAAACAAGAACCCGATAATGAAACGAATCTAGGAGCTTGGAATATATGGAATGTAAAAGACAAAAAAGCATTAGGCCAACTTCTCCTCGCATGTGATGAATTGACAAAGGGTCACATCACTACATGTAAGACTTCAAAAGAAGCTTGGAATACTCTCACAAATCTCTATGAAGATAAAAAAACCTTCTAAGATTTACACTCTAGAGAACAAGTTCCACAATTTTATTATACATCCACAAGACACTATCGCAAAAGTGATAGCCCAATTTGAAGATTATCAATGTAAGTTAGCACTTTTGAATGACAAATTCCAAATAAAGACATGGAAATTAGGATACTTAACAAGTTTCCTCATTCTTATGAGACTTATGTGACCACTCTATACAATAGAGGTCAACCACTCACTTGGGAAGAAGCTAGAAGATTATTGCTTCTCCATGACCCTAGAAAAAAGACCGAAGCTACCCAAGAAATAGCTATAAAGGCCACAACTACCTTCCACAAGACTAAATGACAAAAAGGTGATCAATAATCGAAGGACAAAGGCAAGAAGACGTTCACTTGCAATGTTTGTGGCAAGCCTGGCCACATCAAAAATAATTCTTCAAGACAAAGAACAAAGATAAATCTAAGTCTACTTCAACAATGGATCATCACTCTCATTGCAGAAGTGAAGATCTCTTTCACACAACTGAACACAAGGCACTTGTAGCATTCACTCCAAGTAAAGAATGGATTTTTGATAGTGGGGCTTCATCACACATGTGCCATGACAAAGATGATTTTCATGAGTTTGAAGAGCACAAAGGTCAAGTTTGTCTTGATGACAGCAAGTGCATTGAGATCCAAGGAAGATGAAAAGTTCATATCACTAACTCAAAAGGCGAGACTAAGTCACTCAAAGATGTTCTTTATGTACCAAGCCTTTGTAAAAGCCTTCTCTCAGTAAAAGCTGTTACAAAGTGCAACATGAGACTCCAACTCGATCACAACAAAGTTCAAGTCATCGATCATGCATCCAATGAAGTGATATCTCAAGGCTCTAAAGACAAAGATCTCTACAAGCTTTCAAGTTTTATCACCAAAGGTTCAAGTCCTAGCTTGTGGCATTGCAGATTTGGACATACCTCTTGCTTAGCTAAGATCTCTTCCAATCATCTTTTCAAAGGTTTACCCAAGATCGCACAAGTGGAATTGAATTTCCTTTTCCAAGCATATGCCAAGCAAATAATTGCCCCTTTTACTACAAAAGCATCTATTTCTATACCTAAACCCTTAGCATTAGTCCATACTGATATTTGTGGACCTATGCATGCACCTTCTCTTAGTGAGTCAATTTACTTCTTCTTGATAGTAGATGACTTCACTACATATAATTGGGTTTATTCACTCAAACATAAAGAGGATGCCCTTTCCAAGTCTAAGGAGTGGACATAAACAATTCAAGAAGAATTTCTAAGTTCTTTGAAGGTCATCTGATCTAATGGAGACAATAGCTTTGTCAATCACAACTTCTCCAAGTACTTGAAGCTGCAACATGGAATCAAGTATCAATCAATGAAAGATACTCAACAAGGTAGAGCCTTACAGAAGATTCAAAGTGTGAAAGGTTATGCTTATTCAAAAGTGACTTCCACTACAATTTTGGGGAGAAGCAGTACAGACAACATTACATATTGATAACAAAGGGATTTCAGATGTCTTGAAGAATCAAACTCAATTTGAGGCTTACTTTCAAAAGAAGCCGAGTGTGAGCTATTTCTACATCTTTGGTAGTGATGCCTATGTCCAAGGCCATGATGATGATTGGCCTAAGCAGTACATTTTCATTGATTAAAGTGACCGACAGAAAGCATACAAACTCTACAACCCAAGGAATCATTCACTTATAGTAACCAAAGACTCCATGTTTTCCTATGGTACCATCGAAGGTTTATATTTCCCCTCAGCTTTAGTTGGGCATTACTCAAGGATCAGTGATACATCATTTTCCATTCCTATCTTTGTGAGTCCACTTACCTCGTCTACAGCAACATTATGAGCATGTACTTTTCCATTCATGGAGTCCAGCATCTTTTCAATTACCATAGGATACTCCTATATCTACTTGGATTCATCCCTTAGCTAAATCATTTTCTAGGCCAACTTCTCATTTCAGAAGGGGCTTCCATGATCCTATCGACACACATCATGACTTTGTACACTCCATGGAGGACTACAGCAAATAGATGTACTACCATGTGACTATGATTTTATGCTTCATGCTTTATATTTCATTCTTGTAGGACCTACTTCTTGGCGATACACATCTTGTGGTTCATATTCTCAAAGCTTTGGAGGTTCCCACGTACCACATGGGTTCATCCTACCTATCTCACATGGAGGTGATCTTGTCCAGTGAGATCTTGTTCCATTCCTATACCTCCTTGGTGGCATACTTATGGATCATCTGCTTGATCCATCTAGTGGACATCTTATGGAGTACTTAGCGATACCCCATGGTCGATACCACTTGGAGGCTTTGGATTTCCAAATGGAGACTTCCTATTTGGTGCTCATGTTGCTGTTGCTACATTCTTGGTGGACCTTTCTCTCATACCCTAGTAGCCTACATACTCTACAAAATGGAGTTGTAGAGGGGGTGTTGAGAATATGAGAGTTCATTTGCCTTTTGTATCTTGGAGTCACTCTATTTCTATTCTATTTCCATTCCATTCCCATTTTATATTATATCCTTTGTATTTGAGTACCTTGCCATGTGCTTTTATCATTGTATTCATTCTCCTTTGAGGGGAATTATCCCACATGAGATGTAGTTTTGAGAGCCCCTACCAAATCTATATAAGGAGGGCCTCTCCCCCATGTGTACTTGGTTAGAAGCTTGAGGAGCCTACTCCATGCTCTTGGTAAACTCATTTCTAATCCATGTGAGTTTACCCATTTCTTGTTCTACTCACTTTAAGTCTCTCATACTCTTTCTTTTGTGAGTACACTCTCATTTTCATTTTGCTTCTATGTGTGTACTCTCTACAAAGAGGACCTCACATAAATTGAGACAATAAATGATGATCTTCTTCTTCTTCTTCTTCTTCTTCTATTACATAAAAGGACTGTACAAGAATGACCTGATACAAAAATACAACTAGTGGAATAATGGATTGAGGGGGTTGAGAGATCTTCCCACCTCGAGTCACGCACACTTGAAATAGCTTGAATGCTCAGGATGCTCATTCCCAAGCTTATTCTGCACTAGTACTTTGCTTGGCCACATGGATAGCTCATAATTCTTGTAAGAATCCCCAAAAATAGGATCAATTGACCAAAACTTAACAAATATAAGAAATGGCCAAAAGTCTCCTAAGTGGGTATACAAGCGGTTTACACGTATAAGGCTAGGCTTGTTGCAAAAGGTTATGCTCAAGAAAGAGGCATTGATTTTGATGAGACCTTTTCTCCTAGTTGGGGAATGACTACTCTTTGTAGCATCTATGTACTTGCGGCTTATCATGGTTGGAATGTACATCAGTTGGACATTAAAAATGCATTTCTGAATGGTGATTTGCATGAGGAAGTGTATGTTTTTCAGCCCCATCACTTTGTGCACAAAGGGCATGAAAACAAAGTGTGCAAGTTGAAGAAGGCATTATATGGTTTAAAGCAAGCACCACGTGCTTGTTATGAAAAGATATCTCCATATTTGAATGCACATGGTTTTGAGAATAGTCCAACTAAGAGCACCTTATATGTTAAGCATGCAAATGATGTGCTTCTGATCATTCTTGTGTATGTTGATGACATGCTGCTCATTGGTCCTCATGGGAAGCATATTACTAATTTTAAGGTTGATTTACATGCCTCATTTGAGATGTCTCATTTGGGTCATTTATGTCATTACTTGGCCATTCAATTTATGCAAGTTAATGGCAGAATAGCTCTGTGTCAAACAAAATATATTGACATATTATTGCAACATTTTGGCCTTGAAGACTGCAAACCTACTACCATTCCTATGGAGAAAGGTTTACAATTGAGTCTTCATTATGCTAGAGATGCATTTGATGTTGTTCTCTATCAGTAGACTATTGGATGCTTGATTTACCTATGCATTACTCGACCAAATATTTAGTTTTTTGTCTCACAGATGAGTAGGTTTATGCATTCCCCAAGTGTCAAGCATTGGTATGCAGTTAAGCACATCTTTTGCTACTTGAGTGGTACCTGGCTACTTGGATTTTTTTATCCCAAGGGGGATCACTACTGCCAGATTTACATGCTTTTTTTTACTCTGATTGCACTCGTTGCTATGACACTCATGTGTCCACTAGTGGCTTTTGCTTCATGCTTGGTAGCTCATGTATATCTTGGTTGAGCAAGAAGTAGCCTACAATGGCCACTTTTATTTCTGAGGCTGAGTATAGGGCAGATTTCACAGTGATTGTTGAGTGTGTGTGGCTCAAACACCTTATGGCTGATTTGGGTGTTGGTAAGCCTTCTGCCACCACCATCTTCACTGACACTCAGAGTGCATTGGCAGTTGTGAGGAACCCTGTGTTCCATGCTCGCACTAAGCAGATTGAGGCGCATTATCATTATGTCAGGGAGAGGCTGCTAAAGAGATTAGCTTGGCATATGTGCCCATGCAGGAGAACACTATAGACCTTTTCCTGAAGGCTCTATCTAGGGAGAAGTCTCAAGCTTTTCGCAAAGCTTTGGGCTTACTTCCTTTTCAGGATTGATTCCACATAGCTTGGGACTTCCTTATACATGAGTGCCAGCTCCTTTTGTTCACCGCATCACTCCTAAGGGGGATTTGTTGATATATTTAGGTAGTGATGTGTGGGAACACACTGGGACCACTGGGGCACTTTTTTCCCTCTTTAGGAGGTTTTCTCCCCCCTCCTTGTATATACACTTGTTGTAGAGCAAAGAAGAGCAGAGATGCAAAGAGAAAGAAGGGCCTCAAAATTTTTTCGATTTAGGACACTTTATTTTTGTAACATAGTCACTTTATAATATATTTTCCAATGTAAATGCATTAGAGGAGTCCTCTAGATGCATATCCATAGATATCCGCATCATTACCCTTGTAAAATAGTAGGAAATTAGTTTTTTAGTCCATAAAGTACTGGTGTCTTGTGTGAAAGGACCATTTTTAGGGCACAAGTATATAAGTCATTTTGTCACTCTTTGTAAAGACTTTTTGCCATTGTGAAGAAGTAGAGAAGAAATTCAAATTTTCTTCTTTCCTGCTGATTTCCTCCTTCTCCATGATGTTTTGTGTCTATGTAATGCTTGGAATGTGTGTAGGACTACTGTCTATCCCTTCCCATCACTTTTGAACTACTGTAGTGTGTGTGCGAGCCTACACGAGTTGTGGAGCAAGTGTTGGTGTTTCCCACCATTCCCTATTTTGCACATAACTTGAAGAGAGTTTGTCAGATTCGAGTGGGAATACCACCACTAGATGTGTTTCATCAAGAGCTTTGAAAGGAACCTGCTATTGGCATATTTGGAGCTCGGAGCTGGGAGAAACATTCAAATTTGTGCTTACTACTATAGCTGGTACCACGACATGCATTTTCATAGGATTCGTGAGTTAAATAGGTAAATTCTTTTCACATACATTGTAGCTCAGCCACTTCACTTTCCATCATGTGTGCACACGTCCTCATACACTTGGTTCATGTGGTTCCGCGGATTGATAATTAAATGTGTATCGATCCACCACTATATGCACTTGTGGGGTGATTGAGATCATGTGTGCACACGTCCTCATACACTTGGTTCTTGTGGTTCCTCGGATTGATAATTAAATGTGTATCGATCCACCACTATATGCACTTGTGGGGTGATTGAGATTTAGTCTCATCGACACAAGTCCCTAAAGCTTCTCGACTTAGGTACACACATTATTGGCACCATTGTTGGGGAAGAAACTTAACCAACGTGCCTTTGTGATGGTTATAGCTCTGGAGTGAAGGAATCATACTTGTAGAGGTGAATTTGTTCAGTGGCAAGTAGTCAAACATTTTAGAACTTGTTACTTCACACTCATGGGGTGTGTGTAACGAGTTTTTAGGTTTAGGGTTAGGAGTGAGGAAGAAAGGGAAGAGTTAGGGTAAGGAAAGAGAGGAGTAGAGTAGGAGGAACTAGGAAACATCAAAAAAATCCCAGTTAGGTCTTAGGTAACCCAAGAACTATAAAAACCAAAAAAAATCACTTCAGTTGAACATTTGTGAGAGCAACTATCGTGAGCAGAGCAGCGATCAATATCGTCAACGTGGTATCATGCCTAGCAAGCTAGGGAGTGAAGTTGAGGGCATAAGGTTTGTTTGAGGCATCATTGAAGGTAAGCTATACAAATTTTTGGCATCAAAAACACACACATGCATGATTAAAAGCTTTTTCGCTATCGTGGGGAAGGACATAGAGTTTTTTGAGAGTTTTTGAGTGATACAGAGGGTTAAGAGGAAAGAGGTGAGGAAAAGAAACACTTTGCACCAAAAATCTTAGAGTTTAGATGAAATTTGGCTGAAATATCATGGTCAGTTGAGTTTTGGTATCGTGATACCAAAATTCCCTAGTATCGTGATACTCGCCTGGTATCATATTGTTGCATACCCACTTGAGGTATCGTGATACCATTTTGATATCGTATCTTCAAGTCGATATCATGATCGCGAGTGACCGACAGTATCGTATCGCCTCCCAGGTTGGTATCGTATCGTCTGACCACTCGGTACCATATTGTGTCGATGGTATCATATCATCGACTCAGCGGTATCGTATCGCATTCCAGGTTGGTATCGTATCGCCGACTCGGTATCGTATCGTGCCTATTTTAGTATCGTATCGTATGAAGAAGTGGTATCGTATTGTCGACCTTTCTGGTATCATATCGTCCGTTATTCCAGTATTGTATCGTGAGGGAGGGATTATGTCAATTATGCTATGATACCAAGTGTTGGGATTTGAGGCCCTAGGATCGTTCCAAAGATGATGATACAAAATTTTGATTATGTTGAAATAATCTAAGTGTGTGAAGTGAATGACCAACGAAGCTAACCTTATTCTCAAAAAATAGTTAACAACATTGTAAATCAACCAACCCTAATTTTTCAGTTTAGGGTAGAGAAACCCTAAAAACAAAATATAAGGTTAACTCACAAAAGATAGTTACCACCACCTTGTAGAAGACTTCTTGCTCCAAGAGAGTAGCCTCTCCTTCACCAAAATTGTGTAGAAGAAGATGAATAGAAGAATTTGATTGAGCAAGCCCACGTAAACAGATAGAGAATGCACAAGGGAATCCATGGAGCTCTAAGGGAATTGAAACAACTAGGAGTTTTTTGGCTTGATATGCCTAAGGATGTTCATGAATATGTTAGTAGTTGCACGGAATGTCAAGAAACTACTCCAAAAGATCATACATCGTAACCCTTCTCTACAATAGCACCATGCTAGAGCAGGACATTGTTGAAGTTGTTAAAGACACGAGAGCATGAGGAAGGAACAAGTCTAGCTAGAAAGCGGACCTATAGGCAATGAGCAAGGATTATGTCATATTGGGGAGACAATTATTCAAAAGAGGAAAAGACAATCAACTATGACTATGTGTGCATGAAGGAGAGTACTTAATCGTATTAGAAATGGCACATGCAGGTGGTGCAGGAGGACATTTTTCAGTTGAAAAAACTATAAAAATGATTCTCTTTCTAGGCTTGTGGTGGCCAACTCTACATATGGATGCAGACACCTAAGTATAAAGTTGTGAGGCATCCCAAAGAGCTAAGTACCCTATTAGATGAGATGACATGCCTCTGAGACCCATGGTTTGTGCAAGAGCCTTTTCCAAATGGGGTATTGATTTCATAGGACCAATTAACCCACCAGCCAAAGGATCACATGCTGAGTACATAATAGTGGCAACAGATTATCTAACTAAATGGGTAGAAGCAAAAGCAACTAGAAAAAATGATGCTGAGACAACAGCCAAATTTCTCTTTGAGCATATCTTTACTCCCTTTGGACTACCTATAGAGATAGTAAGTGATCGACGAACACACTTCATTAACGAAGTAATAGAGTCCTTGATGAATGAATTCCTAATGATTCATAAAAAATCAGCCACTTATCACCCCCAAGCCAATGGTCAAGCAGACAGTTCCAATAAAGTGTTGTGTATGGTGTTGACAAAGATAGTCAATAATGGAAGGTCAAATTGGGACAAACAATTGCACCATGCAATGTGGGCCTTTCGTGTGGCTCATAAGACAACCATTGGAACCACTCCTTTTAACCTAGTGTATAGACAAAATGCAATCCTGTCAATTGATTTTTTGGTACCTACTTTATGAGTAGCACAACAATATGAGTGGACAGGACAAGATCTATCTAAGCAACTCAAGTAGATTGAGAAGTTACACAAAAAAATATTACATGCAATTATAGGAATTTATGCCGCTAAAAGAAGATAGAAAGTGTATTATGATGCACACATCAAAGATAAAGGCTTGAAAGAAGGAGATTTAGTCTTGGTGTACACATTGAAGCAACATAGGCAGAAGCTTCAGAAATGCGGATATGGACCCTTACTGATCAATAGGATCTCAACTAGCGGACCAGTGAATCTAGCCACATTAGATGGAGATATACTTCCTAACTACATAAATTGTTGTCGAGTAAAATGATATATGGAGCCATTGACGGATTAGATGTTAGCACGACTCATAGGAGTGCAAAATCAAAAAAAAAAAAGAGAATAGAGAATTAGAGAAGAAGCATGCCAGCATGCATGATAGGAATTGGAGGCCAAGTCATAGAATGTGTTGGTGAAGCCCTAATATCCCTCCACCTAAAAAAATTCTTCGATGGAGCAAAGAGTTTTGGTATGTAAGGATGAAGACTTAGTAGAAAATCTGGTCCTAGGGCAAGATTGAATTATCAAGAACGAAGTGAGCATTCATCTAGCACAAGGATACATATCAGCCAAAATAGGACATAAAGAAATCTTTAGCTTGTTAGAAGAAAGAAGTTATCAGGCTTGAGGAAGACACCATAGAAAAGGAAATAGAAGATGAGTCAAGCAATAGCATACCCAAAGAACACCCTAAGCTAGAATTGCGTGCAAATACAAACGTGTTACTTGATGTGGTGCCTTTTTTTCCCATGAGAGATAAATGTAAGAGAGGAAGTGAGCACAATGCTCCTAAAATTACCTACACTAAAGGAAAAACATCCACATGGAAGTCTACCACTCAAGCATCATATCCATGGAATACTTGTCTACAATGGATGCAAAAGGATCGAATGACTAAACCAGATGATTCAACTTAGAAGCAGACCTGTCATTCAGTGGAAGCAAGGAGAGATAATCACTATTCATAACCGCAATCAGAATCACCAAGACTCCTTGGTGTGTGGCTTCCAAAATCATTAGTAGGAGCCTAGAAAACACAGCAGCATATGTAGATTCCAAACAAGGCCAGACAAACTGAAACTTAAGAGCTAGATAAGCTCAATGAAGTATTCTGCCAGCAAAGCGAAACAAGGAGGGCCAAAAGGAATCAACACAAGCACAAAAGGAATGCTACATCAACCAATAAGACTTTAGGAAAGAAGACAGCAAAGACCAGAGAACAACCAGAACAACGGAACCAAATACTTAAAACACTGACTACAAAATGGCTATGGAGACCCAAGAGCCGACTAGGACAAGAACCACCTACTCACCAAGATTCCACTTGCACTCATGAAGAGTCCAATGCACGTAGAGCATGCATAACAGGGCCCCATTTCAAGGCCATGCATATGGCACATTACCTTCTCGACAAAATTAGTGGTGCACATTTCCATCATTGGAATAGGTCGTAGATTCTACTTCCATAGGAATGAACTTACCGTGTAAATAAATAAATGCTTTGGCTAGAACTAACTTTTGTTTTCTTTTAGGATTAAAAATCAAAAGAGGTGGTAAGAGGCCTTACTTACTTAAGCAACGGGAAATGGAGTGACGCAATAAGCAAAATATCACTAAGCCACACACAACACATGACTTGATCTCTACTAGAAGCTGATTTTCTCTCTATTACAATTGCAGATGGCTTCTTAGGATTCCAAAGCAACTATTCAAGAAGAGGTGCTAGAGTTCCCATTATAGAGTGTGACAAAAGCCAAAGGTCATTGGTTGCGAGAGGATCAACTCGCTAGGGATTATCTTTTCTTAGTGATAATAAAGATTATGGACACTGACCATTAGTTCCCTGTAATGTCTCAAGATTTCAAAGTCGTACATGAACTCCCATCAACTATAGACATAATGACAAAGGCAGGTATTTAGAAATACTTTGAACTACCAATTTACAAACCAAACTTCCAAAGATGTACTCAGGTGATGAACACCCTTCAACCAGCGTTACATGACCCATTAGTGCCCGAAGCAAGAGTCCTAGATGCGGCCGAAGAGTGGGTAATCATACAATTCACCCATGACTTAATCAAAGAAGCTTTCGGATGTGAAAAATATGGAAACATAGTTTTGAAAGATGAAAGCCGAGGGACGAAGACATGAACATTCAGAAACATCAATCGTATCAATATAGAAGAAGAAGTCCGACTGATTCATCAACATTTTTGCTTTCCAAATATGCATCGATACACCACACCACAGAAAATCATAGTGCAGATGCTATCTCATGCTATCCAATAGATAGGTAATCGAGTGAACATGACACCATACATCCAAGAACGTCGTTTTGAAGCTAAGAATCAACGGAACCATAAAAAGTTCTTAAATGGAAGTGTCGCACTGACAATACTCATATACCATGCATTGGGTATCTGTGAACATTTGAAAGAGATGCCCTTATCTTTGGACATGGCTAAGTATGCTAAGTTAGCCACGGTCCTAGGGAAGAAGAAGGGAGTAAAAATAGTGGAAGAAGCGGAAACTAGCTCTGAACCAAGAATGAGAGGCAGCAAAAGACTATGAGAAATTATGAAGGTGGAAGAAGCCCTTCAAGCATCCAAAAGGATACATGTACTTACAAGGACAAGGATAGAAGACAATACGCCCATCACGGAAGAGGAATTAACCAAAGCAATGGAAGCAACTCATCAGTACATGGAAGGCTAGGTAAACCTACCGGTGCAAGGACATCATTACCAACAGTCTCATGAAGACACTGAACAAAGAAAGAGGCTGACTAAAGTCCATCGATATAGAGAGTTAGGATTGGCTAACTCTAGTTCATCATTCGATATGGAAGAAAAGTAGGAACCATGTATGATGAATGACATTACAAGTGACTCAAAAGATGATGGTAACTGGGAGGAACTGAATCAAGTCACGGATGGCTTTGGAGTGGAAGGTACAAAGATACGCCAAACTTCTAATGACACTATCAAGGACACAACAAGCCAAGAATCAACTAAAGAAGGAATTCATGTATTCAAAATGAATGAAGAGACAAAAATTCAGATAACAGAGACTCAATAAGATGGAGAAGTCCCAGTAAAGGGACCAAACTAGGAAAAGGAATAGGAAGAAGTGGAGGAGCCCGAGCCATTCACTCCAATTAGGGTGTTCACAGAACCTTCCAATTTTGATGTTACCTTTGAGGGAAGCACTACTAAGTTAACCACAAACAAGGAAGAGGAAAAAGAAAGAGAAATACTACTTCAAATAAGGCAACACACAACAAAACCATACACGTGGATCAAGGCAAAGATGTGAGAACAGGGGAGGAACCATGTATCCCAAAGACATGGCTAAATGTGGATGTAACTCAATGAAATCCTGTAGTAAAGCAAATGATACAAACTGCTATGGACACTCAACAACTAATGCTTGAGGCAGATGTAGACTATGACAAGGCTATGAGAGAGAGAAGCCAATTCCAAGTATTAAATGAAAACTTGTCTACAAAATTAATTCAAGCTCAATAGGCACTCTCAGCCAAGGAATCAGAATCCAAAGAAGCCAATGATAAATGCACCATGCTAGTGATGGAAAACCAGAAGCTCCAAGAGCAACTCAAAGAGCTACACAGAAAATATGAAGCTAGTGAAGCAGAGAAGGCAAGGATGAATGCTAGAAGTAAGCTACTTGAATCTCAAATCAAAATATATATGGAGGAAGCAGACAATCTAAGAAACATGAATAAAGAACTCATGATTTTCATACTATGCAACCAACCCATAGAAGCACTAGAAACCACCACAAATAGCACAAAGGTATTGGAAGATCAAATTCCAAAGTATGAAGATCAGCTAAAAGAAGAGCAAGCTATCAGAGAGGAATGGGAAAAGAGATATATGAATGACACTAATGAACTTAAGAAAAAATGGAAGGTGGCAGAGAATAAACTTATTGAACAATGCAACAAAGATGCTAATCAAATGGCTGCCATAGGCGAATAACTCCTAAAAAATAAGGAGAGAATCACACAAGCCACCAACAAGATAAAGGAAAGAGATGAAATTATTAAAAAGCTCAAGGCTCAAATAGAACAACAGGTAACAACGGGGACACCAGTAGTTCCAAGCTCCACGGCGGCTACTGAAGAGACTAAGATATGTTCTCTTTCTCCCCCCATGTATCATTCACCAATAAGGGAGGACACAGAGCCGAACACTGAGAGACATAATCAGGCTATTGCAGAACTAAGCCGAAATGAGTGGGCACTACTGGTGTCCCAGCTTATGGAAGAATTTGGAGAACAGGGGATCAAGGCAATGAAAGAGGCAAAGATTGAAAGCAAGAGCTTGGAACAGATTTTGAAATCGTTCAATATCCCTTACATACTACTGAAAGAAGAGACATGCCAATATATAAAGATGATCACCAATAAAGAACCAGATAGCGATCTACAATTCAACATGAAGAAATTCACATATACACAAGAAGAATTTGATAAGGCAGATCTTATCTGGAGATGCAAGCTTTTGGAAAAGAATCCTACATTATTGGTACACTCGAATTCGGTATTGTATGTGCTTCAAATCAATCCATCTTTCTACCCCGTACCTAGAAGATGCTCCTGGATGCAATTTTGGGAAGCAAAACGCTAGGGTTGCTTAAATAATACATGGCTAAACTATCTACTATTACCTAGTCCACCACGTAACTACTTACCGACAGAAGAATCCATGGTGAAGAACATCGAGTTTTGGATCTCCAGATATGTGATAGCACCGGATTTAGCCATTAAAATGAAAAACAAAATTTTGAGTATGCTACTTATAGTATTAATGGTGTTTCAACACATGCAATATACCTTTTTGAACTTCATCGGAATTAACCAGGGAGCAGATGCCCTAGTTTTTTATCTATCTACTACTCCTAGTCGCTTAACGCTCATGGCAATATATTCGAGGCTTATGTTTCTGCCAAGTCCATACATGTAATCATTTGAAGAAGCATTCTTTATAGGATTTTTTGAAATGGACTCGGAGATCTTTGTAAAAATATCTTCTAACTTAAATGTGCAACTGGTGGCATAGGAATTAAGCTTCTTTGTAGACCATTGAAAGGCACTAGATGACGGAGTAAAGTCGAGCCAAAGGAAGGCATTGATGATATGTCAAGCAAATTCACTTAATCATAGAGAGAAACAAGTCAAACAAACATACGCATGTCACCACAAAAAGCCTATCGGGGACGATAGAGTTCAGGAGGAGGGACATGTGGAGGCAGAATCAAGCAAAAAGAGAAGGAGAAGAAGATCAAAGACCAAAATGCCTCAATAAAGGAGAATCTCAATAAGAAAGAACCACCCTCTGCCCAAAGCCCCGCAAGGGCATGCATCAGGCAACAACACCAAAGAACTAGGTCCTAAAGAATGGAAATAAAGAAAGATAACAACGAGGACTTTTCATGGGAGGTTGCACACAGCTTCCTCATCCACCAGATGCATGCGATGGAAAGAAATGAACATTGTAAAGAAATGCATCAGGTCCCAGAGGATGTCAAAGAAGATTTAAGAACAGGGCCTTTGAAACGTAATGCTAGCTTAGAAGAGAGAAAAGTCTGACCAAGTGATGTGTGCAGTGGAAAGAAGTAAACAAGCTCCAAAAAACACAATAGTGGGAAGCACGCCACAGAAAAGGAGAGATCAAGGCTAGCAATTATCCATGAAGAAGTGCAAGAAGATATCCAACCGATCTTGAGCCCAGGAAGGTGCTTCAACATCTTGATCTTTAGGACGTCCATATCAAAGGCTGAAAATCCAGACCTTCATACCTTGCACTGGTTGCATGCGTGGCAACCCAACTTAACACAACAACCCAAATTTAAAGAGGTTATTGGTGAGCTAGACTAAAAATCGATTGTAGTTCATCTCCATGGGTTGCGTGTGGTTAAAAGAAAGAAGAGGCCAAAACCAATGCAACAGACTTCGATTTATTATCTGTTTCTTGACCACTGATAAAACCATATAATTATGACTCCCACAACAGGAGCTAGCAGTGGTCAACTATAAAGAAGCTTATCAGTTAATAAGGAACCAGATCGACTACAGGCACAGAACTAGAGACAAGAAGCAAAGCTTGTCAAGGGATGATAGAGACAAAGAGGGGGAGAGTGTTGTACAGAAAAGAGGCACAAAAGAGGAGCCCCACAATTTTCAAATTAATGAGCACAAATTTTCTTCTTCAAAATCCTAGAAAATTCCCTCAAAGCTATGTAAATGCACTAGAGGAGTCCTCTAGATGCATAAGCCGAAATCCTTGTAACATAACTCTTGTAAAATATTAGGAAATTAGAGATTAGTCAATAAAGTGCCAGTCTCTTGTGTGAAAGGACCATTTTTAGGGCACATGTAAATAAGTCACTTTGTGACTCTTTGTAAGGTTTTTTTGCCATTATCAAGAAGTAGAACAGAAATTTGAATTTGCTTCTTTCATGTTGATTTCCTCCTTTTATATGATCTTTTATGTGTGTGTAATGCTTGGAATGTGTGTGTAGGACTGTTATCTATCCCTTCCCATCATTTTTGAACTACTTTAGTGTGTGTGTGAGCCATCATGAGTTGTGGAGCGAGTGTTGGTGTTTCTCACCATTCACTATTTTGTGCATAACTTGAAGAGTGTTCTTCATATTGAGTGAAATTACCCCCTACTATATGCATCTCATCAAGAGCTTCGAAAAGAACCCGCTATTGGCCATGGTCATCGTTCCGAGCTTGGAGAAAAGTTTGAATTTATGCTTACTGCTATAAATGGTATCACAGCATGCATTTTCAAGGAGTTAGTGGGTTGGAGAGGTAGTTAAGTCTTTTCACATGCATTGTAGCTCAACACTTCACTTTCCATCATGTGCGCATTCGTCCTCATACACTTGGTCCATGTGGTTCCTCAGATTGATAATTAAATGTGTATCAATCCACCACTATATGCACTTGTGGGGCGATTGAGATTTAGTCTCATTGACACAAGTCCCTAAGGCTTCATGACTTAGGTACACAGTAAGCTTTCAGCCACATGTCTAGATCATCTGGTCTTGGGTCTGCTAAGATTGATCCTAGCTTGTTTAGTTCTCCTGTATGAGATGTAAGTGGGGTTTCTTCCCGTATTTCCAGTTTCTTAGGTTTCTTACCATCTCTCATGTTCTTCTTGTCCTCCTTACTTTTGTTTTTCATCCATTTGTCTCTAAGTTTTTCCCTTCTATCTTTTCAACTTTGGGTCTTCTTTATTTGGGTACTCTCACTTGGGTCTTCAGAATCTTCCACTACCTGTATTTTGGGTTCTAGGTTTTTATTCTTTTCTCGTTTAGAATCTACTTTGGCTTGCACTCGTGTGATAGCTTTTAGTGGTACTATGATGTACTCCTTATCACTACCTGATGATTTGATTACTTCAATCACATTGATTTGTGTTGTATTATGAGTCTTATTGGGATTCTTTAGGCAGTCTCTAATAGATGTTCCTTTCCACATTCATTGCAGTACCCTTCCCAAGTCCTTGGAGGTGGTGGGTTATATGGCAGGGTACACTCTCTTATGAAGTGGTCTCTTTCACATCTATAGCATGGTCCTTTTCGCACAGGTGGTCTAATGGGTGGTCTCATGGGTGCTGGAGCTTTCGCTGCAGTGTACATTAGGGTTGCAAACTCCGGTCCAAAGGTGTTGTCATATCCCTCATAACCATAGTATGGTTGGTCAAAAGTTTGGTCATACTCCATCAAACTCGTGTCATAGGGGTAGTATTCTCCTTGGGTTTGCTCGTATCCCTGATTCGTTGATTCTATACTAGCTAAAGGTGTTGTTGGTACAATGGCTCTCTCCATGTTTTCCTCTGGTTGAGTGTATTTAACTAGCACTACATTTTGTTGCAGGGGTGGATGTTGTCCTAATACTAGTTGCGGTTGTCCATATTGCCCTTGTTCATATGATCTAGGTGCTCCTTGTGGGCCTGGATAGGGGTTGTATCTTGGAATCTCCCTTCCTGACTCTCTAGGAGGGTATCCATAAGGCCTATATTGAGGTTGATTTAAGGGTCTTGATTGCTTGTTGAATGGGCAATTTTCAATAGTGTGATTAGTGTATTTCTACTCTATGTGGGAGTACAGGTTGGGTCCTTGAGGTGGCTTCCTATGGTATGGATAAGCTTGAGGCATGCCTATGCCTCCTCTTGCACACATGTGAGATGGATGATCTCCACCGCATAGGCTACATTGTTGTAACATGGGTATTCGCATTGATGGGTGCTGATAATTCCTCTATCCATGGACTCCTAACTTCTTCGCTACCAGTTCTGCTAGCTCCTCTACATTACTAGAGTTAGATGTCATTGTACATCTAGTGTCTTCTAATTTGGTAGGACTTGATGTACTTTTGAGGTCATCAGATAGGTTGTCCTCTAGGTCAATATATTCTTGAAGACACTCGCTCAATGTTTGGAGCTGTTTCACATACACTAGGGTTCTCAACGTCCCGTTTGTCAATCCATCCAAGAATAGTGATATCATTTTTTGCTAGGAGGGTCTTTTTGGTGCTAGACATCTATCGACATATTGATTAAATCTTCGGGCAGCTATTTTCACCGTTTCATTTGGGTTATGTGAAGCTATGGATTAGGGATGACGATTTGTGTTTAATTCCCCTCTTGGTGAATTCTCCAATGAGTTCTTGAAAAACTTGCCTCTCAAAGTAGTCACTAACTCTTCAGGGTCAGGTCTCCTCGAGTTTCCTTGTCCTTCCAATTCTCCTCTCTCATTGATGTGATTTGGATTTTCTCTTACCATGTAGATGTGAACTAATTTATCCATGTACACTCCTCCTTCATACTTGACTGTGGGCCGGGCACTTGTGAACAGATGGATAGGTATGTGCTTGAAGATGAAGAGGTGTTGCAAAATCCTTGATCTACACCAGCCAAATGAACTCCAGGAGTATATGGTGGGCCCTTTTAGCTTTCCAATGGATGTATTAGACACCCTATTTACCTTGGAAGATCACTCTCAAAAAGATAGATCAAAACAGATAAGTTGGAGTTAGCTCAGAGGTGAAAACTTGCTATTCTTGGTTCATACACATGTCTAGTGTTTTACATAATTCTCTGAGCACAGCAGCATTTAGCTCAATTCCTCTTGGAGAAGTCTAGGAAACTTAGAGAGCTAACTTTCAAGAGTAATCTCATAAAAAATAATGAACCACACACTGAGAATGAGTTTTAACAAGTGATGACATCATCGCGATTTTCACGGGCTGCTACAGAAATAGACCAGTGAGCAGAAAAATCAACATACCTCAAAATGTAGACATCTAATGATTATGAAAATTTGTATGGTTATACTAGACAGTAATCTGAATCCAACAAGCTTTAAACCACTGAATTTGGATAAGTAACCACTGAGAAATGGCTCTGACAAGATGAGTGAAAAAGTCAGGTACCTGATAGAGAAGTGAAGATGAACAGACCCTATTGACTTCAAATGAACATAACTGAAGATTGCAACATCCAAATGACATGAAAATATGTGAGCATATAGTAGACTTATAGAGCTAACGTTACCAAGTTAAATCACTGAAAATGATGCACCAAGCTCAGAGAAAACATCTCTGCAAGCTGACAAAAAACTGAGAGTAATGGCAGTGAGTAGTACACTTCACAAGAACATGGAAATATGAACCCAAATGATAATGAAAATGAAAGTATATTGCTTGTAAAATACAATGGACTTACTGATACATATGTATGCCTTGTAATCACACCTTGATATGGCATAAAGCTCAGCTCTTGGAGGTCTTCACATAGGTCTCTCTAACCACGACTAAAACTGCCATCTATTTATAGTTGAGTTTGGGAGGCTAACTTCCCTCAATCACTCTCCAATCAATCAATGATTGATTTGATTCTCTACCTACCACAAATCACAAATTCGTGGCTCCTCTTTCCATTCTTGATCAAGTGGACTCAACCACTTAAGATTCTCTTACTTTTACATTAAGTAAACTCTTCAAAAGTTACAAGAGGTAGTTCACAAGTGAACTTTTTTTACATAGTCTTCTTTTTAAAGCTTCTTCTAATACTTTGTGAGACTCAAGCCAATACTTAGGCTTGTCATAGACTTGCTCCAACAGCTCCCCCTCAAGCCAAGTATGCTTGAGGTCTTCAATCTTCCAAGATTACCTGCAAACCAATCATAGCCTTGAATTTGCAAAGCTTTGTACCATCCAATGCTTTGGTTAGAATATCTGCACATTGTTGATGAGTGGACACATATGATATTTGAATCTTTTTGCTTAGAACCTTTTCTCGTACATAGTGATAATGAACTTCAATATGTTTAGTCCTTGCATGAAAAATAGGATTAGCAGCCAAATGAATAGAACTCATATTGTCACAAAAAATAGTTGGAGTTCCAAACTCCAATCCAAGATCTTTGAATAATGTCTTCATCCACATAGCTTCTTGTGTAGCTATGGCAAGACCTCTGTATTCAGCTTCAGTAGAAGAGAGAGCAACTGTGGGTTGCTTCTTGGATGACCATGAAATAAGCTTTGAACCTGCAAAGGTAAGATAACCTGAAGTGCTCCTTCTATCTTCCTTGGAGCCAGCCCAATCTGCATCAGAAAATAGCTTCAAACCTAAATCAGATACATAAGGATAATAAAGTCCTTCATTTATGGTTCCTTTGAGATACTTGAGAATCCTTTTGGCAGCATCCATATGTGGTTTCCTTGGTGTGTGCATAAATTGACTTAGCACACTCACACTGTAACATATATCTACTCTTGTCAATGTGGCATAGTTGAGACTACCCACTAGACTTTGATATGATGTGATGTCCTCTATGAGTTCACCTTCATGTGAGCTCAATTTGTGATTGACCTCCATTGGAGTACCTGCAATCTTACAATCTTGCATCTTGAATTTTGCCAACATGTCCTTAATGTACTTTCTTTGAGTGAGAAACAAACCATGATCTTTGTAGACAACTTCCAAACCTAGGAAGTAGGTAAGTGAACCCAAATCACTTATCTTGAACTCTTCTCTCATCTGATCTTTGATCTTCTTCATACCATCTGCATCATTTCCTGTCAATATAATATCATCTACATATACACATAGGTAGATGACCTCAGAATTACTCTTTTTAATAAAGAGTGAAGGATCTGCCTTGCTTGGTTGAAAGCCTTTGTTCTGCAAGAATGAAACAAGCCTGAAATTCCAAGCTCTTGGAGCTTGCTTGAGACCATACAATGCTTTGTTAAGCTTACACACATAATCAGGATAAACTTGATTCTCAAAACCAGGTGGTTGTGCCATATATACCTCTTCTGTTATCCAACCATTCAAGAATGCATTCTTTACATCTAGTTGAAGTATCTTCCAATTCTTGGAAGAGGCAATACTAAGCAAATTCCTAATAGTAGGCATCTTTGCCACAGGAGAGAAGGTCTCCTAATAATCAATTCCCTGAGTTTGTGCAAAGCCTTTTGCTACAAGCCTTGCCTTATACCTGTTAATGGAACCATCAGAGTTCTTCTTGAGTTTATAGACCCATCTTGAGCCTATTACCTTCATGGATGAAGTCTTGGGCACCAAATCCCAACTGTTGTTTTCCTCAAGTGCTTCAATCTCTTCCTTCATTGCATGCTTCCATTCTGTTTTTGCTTTGGCCTCTTCAAATGATGATGGCTCCTCTTGGTTTATGTCCTGTGCTATGTAGATAGAATGTTTAGTTACTAATGAGGTGTCAAACCCATACCTTTCTGGTTTTTTCTTTTCCCTCATAGATCTTCTTAGGCCATGATGTGATGATTCTGCCTCATGTCCAAGTTCCTGCAATTTTTCTTTACCTTTAGACTTCCATGCTTTGATCTTTTCCATGTGAGATTCTTCATCATCCTCTGAGGTGTCTTGTTCTTCAATCTTTGATTGTTCTCTACCAAGCTTTGGAAAATCTTCTTCAAGATCATATGGTAAATTGATCTTCCTGCATGAATCTTCATACCATGAATTGTTCTCATCAAAAACTACATCTCTGCTTACCAAGAATCCTTTGTTGGTAGGGTTGTATAACCTGTAGCCCTTTTGATTGTTGTCATATCCAATAAATACACACCTTTCTGCCTTTGGATCCATCTTGCCTCTAACCTGTGAAGGAACATGAGCAAAAGCAATACATCCAAAAATTTTACAATGATCTAAGCTTGGTCTTCTTCCATTCCAAGCCTCATATGGAGTCATCCCATCAAGGGATTTTGAAGGCAACCTGTTAATCAAGTAAGTGGTTGTAGATACAGCCTCAGCCCATAAGTAATTAGGTAAATGCTTTTCATTTAACATAGACCTTGCAGCTTCAACAATTGTCCTATTCCTCCTTTCTACCACTCCATTTTGCTCAGGAGTGTACCTTGTAGTTACCTCTCTTTTAATTCCTCTTTCTTGAAGAAAAGAATCAAAATCATGGGAGAAGTATTCTCCCCCTCCATCTGACCTTAGCGTTTTTAGTGATTTACCTGTTTGATTCTCCACAAGAGCCAAATATCTTTTGAAACATGAAAAAACTTCATCTTTGTGTTTCATAAAGAATAGGATAGTCCATCTGCTACAATCATCAATAAAGGAAACATAATACCTTGATCCAGATATTGAAGCTTCCTTGCTAGGTCCCCATACATCTGTATGAACCAACTCCAAGAGATCTCCATGCATATAACCTTTCTTCATGAATGGTAACCTGTGAGACTTTCCAAATTGACATGCACTACACTTATAAATCATATGTTGTTTTGACAAATTAGGGAGTCCAAGTACACTTTGGTCCCTGCAGATTTGCTTTAATGACCTTTCACCAATATGTGCTAACCTTTTGTGCCATACTTCCAATTCTGTGACTGTCTGACTACCATAATTAAAGAGAGCAATGTTTCTAGTGTCCTGTAATTCAAATGTAAACAATCTACCTCTCTTTTCACCTTTTGCAATTCTTCTGAATCCTTGACTTGGATCTTCAACAAATGCTCCTGCTTTTGTGAACCTGACTTGCAACCCTTTCTCTACTATCTGCCCAACACTTATCAAATTCTTTGTAATGGTAGGGACATAGAGTACCTTACTGAGTAGGTTGATGTTTCCATCAGGTGCTTTGACATTGCCTATTTTCTCCACAGGATGTTTTGTGTCATCTCTTGTTTGTACCTCATGCTTATTCCTTGGATCTTCTAAATCTGATAGGAGTGCCACATTTCCTGCCACATGATTTGAACAACCTGAATCTATGTAGAAAACATGCTCATCAGATTTACCTTGTGGCATAGCCATGTTCATAATCAATAATGAATCCTCTTTGTTTGAGTCTTCTGTGTAGTTATTGTAGTCTCTCCTTCCTTTGTAGCCTCCTTGATAGTTTGAATGATTGTAGTTGTTCTAGTTGCCATGGTAGTTGTTGAACCTTCCTCTTGAGTAGCCATAACTTCCTCTATGTATCCTCTGCCTCTTTGATTCCTGGAATTCCTAAAGCAATTTTCAGTTGTATGATTAGTTAATCCACAAATAGAACATGAGTTGGAATCTTGGGATCTCCCCCTGCCTTGTCTACCTCCTCTTCCTCTACCTCTGCCATGTCTTCCTCTACCTGCATAGTTAGCTTGATATGTACCTGCTTCATCATCCACTTTCTTTGCCTTTCCTTTGTTATCTTTGGACTTGCTTTTATCAGTGTATAAAGCTGAAGATTGATTACCTTTAGAGCTTTCTCCATTTTTTATAAGCTTTGCCTCTTGAGTAAGTAGTTGTCCAATGAGTGTATTGAAATCAGGTACATGCATGTCCATGTACAAATCCATAGCTGTGATGAATGCTTCCCACTTGTCATCTGCCTTCAAGCCATTGATCACCTGCCTTACAATTTGCTCTTCATCTATTACCTCTCCAATGCTTCCCAACTGATCTGCTATGTCCTTAAGCTTTGTGACAAAATCAGTTACATTTTGTTTGGGAGCCTTCTTGAGAGTTGTGAACTCCAGCCATAGTTGATGCTTCCTAGCTTTGGTACTTGAAGAAAAGAAAGCTTCAAGTGCATCCCACACTTCCTGAGATGTCTTACAACTTCTAATGTGAGGCAACAAAAAATCTGAGATAGAGTTGAGGAGATAAGACCTTGCAAGTGCATCCTTGGAGCACCATGTGCTCAATCTTTCTTGCTCTTCTTGTGTTGGTTGACTTTTGTTCCTGAAACTTGGCATAACTTCATCTCCAGCCACATAACCATATAAACTTCTACCTTGGAGATAGGCTTCCATTCTTAATGACCAAGCTGAGTAGTTACCTCTGTCTAATTTGTCAATTGATGAAGGAAATCCATCTGCCATGTTGTCCAACCTTGCTCTGATACCACTGTGAAGAGATGGATAGGTATGTGCTTGAAGATGAAGAGGTGTTACAAAATCCTTGATCTACACCAGCCAAATGAACTCCAGGAGTATATGGTGGGCCCTTTTAGCTTGCCAATGGATGTATTAGACACACTATGTACCTTGGAAGATCACTCTCAAAAAGATAGATCAAAACAGATAAGTTGGAGTTAGCTCAGAGGTGAAAACTTGCTATTCTTGGTTCATACACATGTCCAGTGTTTTACATAATTCTCTGAGCACAATAGCAATTAGCTCAATTCCTCTTGGGTAAGTCTAGGCAGCTCAAAGAGCTAACTTTCAAGAGTAATCTCATCAAAAATAATGAACCACACACTAAGAATGAGTTTTAACAAGTGATGACATCATCCCGATTTTCACGGGTTGCTACAGAAATAGACCAGTGAGCAGAAAAATCAACATAACTCAAAATATAGAAATTCAATGATTATGAAAATTTGTATGGTTATACTAGACAGTAAGCTGAATCCAAGAAGCTTTAAACCACTGAATTTGAGTAAGTAACCACTGAGAAATGGCTCTGACAAGATGAGTGAAAAAGTCGGGTACCTGACAGAGAAGTGAAGATGAACAGACCCTGTTGACTTCAAATGAACATAACTGAAGATTGCAACATCCAAATGACATGCAAATTTGTGAGCATATAGTATACTTCTAGAGCTAACTTTACCAAGTTAAACTACTGAAAATGATGCACCAAGCTCAGAGAAAACATCTCTGCAAGCTGACAAAAAACTGAGAGTAATGGCAGTGAGTAGTACACTTCACAAGAACATGGAAATATGAACCCAAATGATAATGAAAATGAAAGTATATTGCTTGTAAAATACAATGGACTTACTGATACATATGTGTGCCTTGTAATCACACCTTGATATGGCATAAAGCTCAGCTCTTGGAGGTCTTCACATAGGTCTCTCTAACCACGACTAAAACTGCCATCTATTTATAGTTGAGTTTGGGAGGCTAACTTCCCTCAATCACTCTCCAATCAATCAATGATTGATTTGATTCTCTACCGACCACAAATCACGAATTCGTGGCTCCTCTTTCCATTCTTGATCAAGTGGACTCAACCACTTAAGATTCTCTTACTTTTACATTTAGTAAACTCTTCAAAAGTTACAAGAGGTAGTTCACAAGTGAACTTTACATAGTCTTCTTTTTAAAGCTTCTTCTAAGACTTTGTGAGACTCAAGCCGATACTTAGGCTTGTCATAGACTTGCTCCAACAGCTCCCCCTCAAGCCAAGTATGCTTGAGGTCTTCAATCTTCCAAGATTACCTGCAAACCAATCATAGCCTTGAATTTGCAAAGCTTTGTACCATCCAATGCTTTGGTTAGAATATCTGCACATTGTTGATGAGTGGACACATATGATATTTGAATCTCTTTGCTTAGAACCTTTTCTCGTACATAGTGATAATGAACTTCAATATGTTTAGTCCTTGCATGAAAAATAGGATTAGCAGCCAAATGAATAGAACTCATATTGTCACAAAAAATAGTTGGAGTTCCAAACTCCAATCCAAGATCTTTGAATAATGTCTTCATCCATATAGCTTCTTGTGTAGCTATGGCAAGACCTCTGTATTCAGCTTCAGTAGAAGAGAGAGCAATTGTGGGTTGCTTCTTGGATGACCATGAAATAAGCTTTGAACCTGCAAAGGTAAGATAACCTGAAGTGCTCCTTCTATCTTCCTTGGAGC
This sequence comes from Ceratopteris richardii, assembly GCA_020310875.1. Classification (NCBI taxonomy): domain Eukaryota; kingdom Viridiplantae; phylum Streptophyta; class Polypodiopsida; order Polypodiales; family Pteridaceae; genus Ceratopteris; species Ceratopteris richardii. The sequence continues at coordinate 94,961,514 of CM035434.1, forward strand.
CAGCCCAATCTGCATCAGAAAATAGCTTCAAACCTAAATCAGATACATAAGGATAATAAAGTCCTTCATTTATGGTTCCTTTGAGATACTTGAGAACCCTTTTGGTAGCATCTATATGTGGTTTCCTTGGTGTGTGCATAAATTGACTTAGCACACTCACACTGTAACATATATCTACTCTTGTCAATGTGGCATAGTTGAGACTACCCACTAGACTTTGATATGATGTGATGTCCTCTATGAGTTCACCTTCATGTGAGCCCACAAAATCCATACCCCACTTTTGGAATGGATCCAATGGTAAAACCGGATGATCAGACATCCGATCTGAATTGCTAGGTTGGCCCATCTTCTAACAAATCACACATCTTTTTGCACACTCATGTGCATCCTTTAACATAGTAGGCCACCATAAAATTGCTTGTAACACTTTCTTTCCTGTAATGTCCCCAGACAAATGACCTCCTGCTGGACCTGAATGTGCCTCTTGTAACACTGTTGGTTGCTCAAATACTGGTACACACCTCCTAGTAACCTGATCCACCCCTTTTTTATATAATGCACCGGCTATGATCAAATACAGTCTTCTTTTTATTGCAAATTTATTTCTTTGATCACCTGAAAAATGTTGTGGTAATGACCCATCCGCTAAAAATACCAGTAATTGATCATACCAAGAATCTGGTTCAGCAACCTGTGCATTAAACAATTCCGCATCGGGGAATTCATCATAGACACCTGAAGGTGCCTCTCCTGATTCCATCGACTGAAAAAGTCAGCCATTGCGTGCTCTTTGGCTGGAGTATGAATAATCACAAAATCAGACTCTTGCAATAAAAGAATCCACCTGGCTAGTCCTCCTATCAACAAAGGCTTCTTAATCAAATATATCAAAGCCTGGTGATCCACATGAAAAACCACTTTATTTCCCAACAAATAATGTCGAAACTTGTTGAGAGAATATACCATTGCTAAAGCTTCCTTTTCAGTCACCGGATAATTCCTTTGGGCTGAGCACAATATCCTACTAGCATAATACACTAGTCTATACCATTTACTGCATCAAAACTGCTCCAACATCCACATCAGATGCATCAACAAATATGTGGAAAGGCAATGACAAATCTGGTGGTTGCAAAATTGGTGCCACAGACACCATCTTCTTCAAGAGTTGAAATGCTTTTTCTTGATCATCCGCCCATACGAATGGAACATCCTTTTTTGTCAAATGTGTAAGTGGTAAAGAGATATTAGCCAAATATCATAAGTATCTGGAGTGCCACTTAATCTGACCCAGGAACTGCATTATTTCCTTCACATTCGTAGGTGCCTCTGCCGTCTAATAGCTTCAATCTTCTTAACATCTATGGCCATGCCTTGTTTAGAAATGACATGTCCCAATAAAATACCACTTCTGACTGCAATTACACTTTTAAACGGATTTAACACCATCCTAAACTATCGACATCTGTCAAAACATAATTTCAGATGCTGCAAATGTTGAACCTTCTTACCAAAGACCGAGAAATCATCCACAAACACCTGCATAAACTCTTGTAGGTAAGGTTCGAACACTTTATGTGCCACATAATTAAATGATGGTGGTCCATTCTTCAACCCAAAACTCATAACTGTGAACACATAAGCACCAAATTCTATAATAAACGCCATTTTATGCTGATCCTCTTCAGCCACACTAATTTGATTGTACCCTGAAAGCCCATCCAAGAAACTGTAAATTTTGTGTCCTGCTATTGCATCCAATACGGCATCACAAAACGACATAGCAAAAGGATCAGTAATTGTTGTCGCATTTAACTTTCTATAATCCACACAAATTCTGAGTTTCCCATTGTTTTTGGGGACTACAATAATAGGAGAAAGCCAAGTCACCTGATTAACAGGTTTAATAAATCCAACAACCAATAGTTTATCAATTTCTTCTTTCACTTGTTTAGCAAAATTTGGATTCATCCTATACCGTTGTTGCATAACCGACACTGCATCCATCTTCAAATTGATCTGATGTTGATGCAAATCCGGATCTATGCCCTTTACTTGAGAATAATCCCATGCAAATATGTCTACATACTCTTTCAACAAACAAATAAGATCCTCCATAAACTGACCATCTACTGGTTTATTGATTCTCACCATCTTAGGTTCAATTTCGGTCCCTAAATTGACTTCTTGAAGCTCTTCCTCCTTTACGCTTGCCAAACCTGCATACTTCTGGTCATATATCTGTTCAGCCAGACTTATTACTTCTTTTTCCTATTGTTCTAACTTGTACTGCACTAGAGTTGCCATACTTTTCTCAAACATCCTTCGTATTTGTACTCCTTCAACCTGTTCACCCAGAACTGGCCCATCTACTTTCTGCACAATCGGATCATCCTTACTCAATACTCCTGCGACATCAACCTCCAATATCGGTACTATCGTTGGATTTGCTTGCAAAAATTTTTCCTCTTCATCATCTTCTAAGTCATTCGCCAAATTAATAGTCTGAGCCATAAGTGGTTTATCCTGCACCGACATATTCCTTCTTCCTTGCATAGGGATTGTCACCTGCTTTTTCCCTTTTATGATCATTACCACATTTAGACCCCAATCTTGCTTGACTTTAGCAACCCTAAACCAAGGTCTTCCTAACAACATTTCATATGGATAAGCTCACTCAGACATCTTAATGACCACAAAATTTACCATAAATGACATTCGATCTGCTGCTGCTTCAGAATGCCAACAAGCTGAACTCGAGTTTGATCCGCCATCTTCACTTGAAACAGTGTTGGAGCAAATGACCCTTCTCCCATTTCTTTAAAAATATGCTGAGGTAATATATTCACCCCTAAGCCCCCATCAAGCAACACTTCATCAAATTGTCTTTGCCCATACTGTACCTGAATTATTGGCACGACAAAATCTACATCCACTGGATCAATATTATTGGCTCATATTGAGGGTACCGACCTAAATGTTGGCTCTGAATGCTGACCAATCAGCTTCTTCAATAATTTCTCCTGAAATGCTGGTACCAAGGACAATAATTGGTCTAAAGACAACTGTAATGGTGAGTTAATGATTACCTCAAACCAATCTTTATCAGCATCTTGCTTGATTGGATTCTTGTTTTCAGTTGTTATTGATGGTACCATGCCTGCATCCTACTCTTCCTTGGCCGGATCTATAAATTTCACCTGTTTATGCTGCTCTTGCTAAACCTGTTTTTGCACTTTGTCCCTAACCTGTCGTTGTTCTTGCCAATTAATAGGACCTTTGTTCTTGGACCTTGTGACAACGAACACTTCCACTTCTTTTCCTTTCCCACACTGCTTACAATCACAACACCACTGAGAGTCATGCTTTGCATTTACCATTTCCGATGTACTAGGAGGTATCTCCTTTTGACACTCCAGTTCTCGTAACTCAATAACTATAGCATTGGCTTGAGCAGCCTGCTGTCCTTGTTGTAGTTGTTTCCCTGTTCATTTGGCTGATTATACCGAATTGCTGGTATGCCCCTTTCTTCTCTATGTTTTACCCATAATGGACAATTGGGTCCTATCCAATGATGAGGCACTGAACAATATCCACAAGGCATCACTCTTTGTGGTCACCCCTGCTGATGACCTTGCTAGTTATGTCCTTGATGATTCCCTTGATCTCCCCATAGAGGTCTTGCTTGCTGCTGCCTCTAAAAATTGTCTCTCCCTTGAACAGGCATAGCCTGATTGGATGCCACATCAGTATTATTCCTATTCTCTTCTTGTGAACTTTGCCCTCTATTCTTGGGGTTGTACCAACATTGCTTTGTTGTATGTCCGTCTTTATCACAAATATCACAAAATCTCCTTTCTTTTGGAGCTACAATGGAATATCCATGTCTTTTTAACTTACTAATCCATGCTTCCTCTTTACTTTGCTTAGCCTTATGCTTGCGATGCTTGCTCCCTACTACTTCTTCATCTTGGGTATCAGAGTCAGAATCAGTTGAATCTTTGTCTGAGTCCAATTCTGAATCAGAGTCAGCCTCTAAACTAGAATCAAAATGTCTCTTTTTAGCCCGTCCAAATCTTCTTTCCACGCGTGCAGCTGCTAACACTAATACATCAAAGCCATTCGCAATATCCACACTTGCAACTGCATGTCTAATGGTACTTTGTAATCCTTTTTAGAAAATAATCTGCCAACATCTCGTTAGTAGGTCTTTCATTACCTTGTAATCGTTCCATTAAGGGTTCTGAGCATAAACTTCCACTAACATGGTTTTTTGCCTAATAGCTCTCAATTTCCGTAACACATCGGAAGGAGTCTTCTCTTTTCTAAATCGTTGCAAAAATGCTATTTTTAATGCATCATATGTAGCAAAATGAGCAATACCATATTGACTGAAGCAGCTCATTGCTCGTCCTTCCAACGTGGTAGCAAATTGCTGAAGTTTAATATCATCACCACATATAGCTGGGTATCCATTAGCTGTCCATTTTATCTCAAATTGAGCCACATGGCAATTAGCATCTTCTTTAGAGCCTCCTCTGAAATGAGCTGCTTTAACTTTGGGATTGGGAGGTAGTTGCGCCATTGGCTGTGGTTGAGGTGTATGCTTAGTTCTTTGACTAGTCGCCCCTACAAGTGGGTCAAACTGGAGTCGTCTTCTTACTCCTACAGTTGCTTCTATTAGGAATAGTGCTCCAAGTATACCGCCCACTAACCTTACCTTTGCTGCACCTGTTTCTCCATGTTCCTCTTTTGTTTCTAGATTAGCTTCCTCCTCGACTTCTTACCAATCCTAGAATTCTGAGGATGACTCCACGTTAGCTACCTTTGCCTGTGCTCTTGTAACATACACGTTACCAAATTGTTTCCTTCTTTCCTTCATGCATTTCTTGCTTCATTAGCAGCACAGTAGGATCGCCAAATGTGTTGGGGTTTGCGTTCAACACATCTCTACTTGTGTCTGAACAATCAAACTTTAGCACTGATCTACTTCACACAAAGAATACACTAACAACATAGTGATGGAAAAGTTCATTAAAACTTCTGAACTATCGAAAATACATTACAAAATAGGTAAATATGCTTTTGAAATCGAGATTTCCTCATCTTTCTCTTCTGGTGTTGTTCTCTCTGAGAATGCCTCTTGCCTCTTCTGGTTTCTTGCATTCTCCCTCTTCGAGATGCTTCTTCCCACTCCTAACTCCCTTCTCGTGAATGAAATATAACTACTCTCTTTATTGTGACATCAGCGCCTAACAAAAAGTAACTGTCTGTTAAAATCGGAGCAAGAAAATACAAATTCAGCAAATTTCTGACTCAGCAACATCTGCTTGAGTTATATCTAAGTTAGCCGACTTTCAGAATTCAGATTAACTATTTATCCTCAAGATTCTTCTATCCTCAACAAGGAGCAAGAAAGCTAACCTTATTCTCACAAAATAGTGTAACAAAATCATCCTTTCTCACATATCATCTTGGTTAATTAAGTTGTGTATGCTCAAAAGGTTTTAGTTTGGAACGATCCTGGGGCCCCAAATTCCAACAGAGGTGACACATCAACCTTTGGAAAGTAGCAGGGGCATTCGTGAGTCCAAAAGGCGTCACCCTAAAAGCATAGACTCCCCATTCACTTGCGAATGCAATTTTATGTTGGTCCTCTGTAGCGATTGCTACTTGGTTGTATCCAAAGAATCCATCTAGGAAGCTATAGACTTCCTTACCCGCAACTCTTTCCAATAGATGATCCGTGATAGGTAATGGGTAGCTATCACGGATCGTAGCTGCATTTACTTTCTTCATGTTAATATACACTCTTCATTTCCCATTCTTTTTGGGTACAACCACTAATGGTGACACCCATTTGGTGTGTTCTATCTCATAAATGAATCTAGCTACTAATAGCTTGTCTATCTCCTCCTTAAATTTTGCTCAATATACATCATTATAAGTGTAAGGGCATTGCTTCGATGGTTTTGCATCAAGTGTCATTGGTATTTGATGAGAACAAATGGATGGTTCTACACCTTTGAGGTCCTTGTAGGTCGATGCAAACACATCTCGATACTCTCGAATTAGTCTTATCAATTCTTCTCCCTCCTCAAATGACACATCTTTTCCTATGTACATGCATCTTTCTTCTCCATCTTCCATAGTCACTATTACTTTCTTTGTTTGTTCCTTGTTATCATATGCTTCTCAATCTCTTACCTCTCTCTTAGGCATCCTAATGGCTATCTTCCTTTCCTCTACTTCATATCTTTTGAAGTGTTCTGTGACTTCTGTGTAGTTATTGTAGTCTCTCCTTCCTTTGTAGCCTCCTTGATAGTTTGAATGATTGTAGTTGTTGTAGTTGCCATGGTAGTTGTTGAACCTTCCTCTTGAGTAGCCATAACTTCCTCTATGTATCCTCTGCCTCTTTGATTCCTGGAATTCCTAAAGCAATTTTTAGTTGTATGATTAGTTAATCCACAAATAGAACATGAGTTGGAGTCTTGGGATCTCCCCCTGCCTTGTCTACCTCCTCTTCCTCTACCTCTGCCATGTCTTCCTCTACCTACATAGTTAGCTTGATATGTACCTGCTTCATCATCCACTTTCTTTGCCTTTCCTTTGTTATCTTTGGACTTGCTTTTATCAGTGTATAAAGCTGAAGATTGATTACCTTTAGAGCTTTCTCCATTTTTTATAAGCTTTGCCTCTTGAGTAAGTAGTTGTCCAATGAGTGTATTGAAATCAGGTACATGCATGTCCATGTACAAATCCATAGCTGTGATGAATGCTTCCCACTTGTCATCTGCCTTCAAGCCATTGATCACCTGCCTTACAATTTGCTCTTCATCTATTACCTCTCCAATGCTTCCCAACTGATCTGCTATGTCCTTGAGCTTTGTGACAAAATCAGTTACATTTTGTTTGGGAGCCTTCTTGAGAGTTGTGAACTCCAGCCATAGTTGATGCTTCCTAGCTTTGGTACTTGAAGAAAAGAAAGCTTCAAGTGCATCCCACACTTCCTGAGATGTCTTACAACTTCTAATGTGAGGCAACAAAAAATCTGAGATAGAGTTGAGGAGATAAGACCTTGCAAGTGCATCCTTGGAGCACCATGTGCTCAATCTTTCTTGCTCTTCTTGTGTTGGTTGACTTTTGTTCCTGAAACTTGGCATAACTTCATCTCCAGCCACATAACCATATAAACTTCTACCTTGGAGATAGGCTTCCATTCTTAATGACCAAGCTGAGTAGTTACCTCTGTCTAATTTGTCAATTGATGAAGGAAATCCATCTGCCATGTTGTCCAACCTTGCTCTGATACCACTGTGAAGAGATGGATAGGTATGTGCTTGAAGATGAAGAGGTGTTACAAAATCCTTGATCTACACCAGCCAAATGAACTCCAGGAGTATATGGTGGGCCCTTTTAGCTTGCCAATGGATGTATTACACACCCTATGTACCTTGGAAGATCACTCTCAAAAAGATAGATCAAAACAGATAAGTTGGAGTTAGCTCAGAGGTGAAAACTTGCTATTCTTGGTTCATACACATGTCCAGTGTTTTACATAATTCTCTGAGCACAACAGCAATTAGCTCAATTCCTCTTGGGGAAGTCTAGGCAGCTTAAAGAGCTAACTTTCAAGAGTAATCTCATCAAAAATAATGAACCACACACTGAGAATGAGTTTTAACAAGTGATGACATCATCCCGATTTTCACGGGTTGCTACAGAAATAGACCAGTGAGCAGAAAAATCAACATAACTCAAAATATAGAAATCCAATGATTATGAAAATTTTTACGGTTATACTAGACAGTATGCTGAATCCAAGAAGCTTTAAACCACTGAATTTGGATAAGTAACCACTGAGAAATGGCTCTGACAAGATGAGTGAAAAAGTCGGGTACCTGACAGAGAAGTGAAGATGAACAGACCCTGTTGACTTCAAATGAACATAACTGAAGATTGCAACATCCAAATGACATGAAAATTTGTGAGCATATAGTAGACTTATAGAGCTAACTTTACCAAGTTAAACTATTGAAAATGATGCACCAAGCTCAGAGAAAGCATCTCTGCAAGCTGACAAAAAACTGAGAGTAATGGCAGTGAGTAGTACACTTCACAAGAACATGGAAATATGAACCCAAATGATAATGAAAATGAAAGTATATTGCTTGTAAAATACAATGGACTTACTGATACATATGTGTTCCTTGTAATCACACCTTGATATGGCATAAAGCTCAGCTCTTGGAGGTCTTCTCATAGGTCTCTCTAACCACGACTAAAACTGCCATCTATTTATAGTTGAGTTTGGGAGGCTAACTTCCCTCAATCACTCTCCAATCAATCAATGATTGATTTGATTCTCTACCTACCACAAATCACGAATTCGTGGCTCCTCTTTCCATTCTTGATCAAGTGGACTCAACCACTTAAGATTCTCTTACTTTTACATTAAGTAAACTCTTCAAAAGTTACAAGAGGTAGTTCACAAGTGAACTTTACATAGTCTTCTTTTTAAAGCTTCTTCTAAGACTTTGTGAGACTCAAGCCGATACTTAGGCTTGTCATAGACTTGCTCCAACAGCTCCCCCTCAAGCCAAGTATGCTTGAGGTCTTCAATCTTCCAAGATTACCTGCAAACCAATCATAGCCTTGAATTTGCAAAGCTTTGTACCATCCAATGCTTTGGTTAGAATATCTGCACATTGTTGATGAGTGGACACATATGATATTTGAATCTCTTTGCTTAGAACCTTTTCTTGTACATAGTGATAATGAACTTCAATATGTTTAGTCCTTGCATGAAAAATAGGATTAGCAGCCAAATGAATAGAACTCATATTGTCACAAAAAATAGTTGGAGTTCCAAACTCCAATCCAAGATCTTTGAATAATGTCTTCATCCACATAGCTTCTTGTGTAGCTATGGCAAGACCTCTGTATTCAGCTTCAGTAGAAGAGAGAGCAATTGTGGGTTGCGTCTTGGATGACCATGAAATAAGCTTTGAACCTGCAAAGGTAAGATAACCTGAAGTGCTCCTTCTATCTTCCTTGGAGCCAGCCCAATCTGCATCAGAAAATAGCTTCAAACCTAAATCAGATACATAAGGATAATAAAGTCCTTCATTTATGGTTCCTTTGAGATACTTGAGAACCCTTTTGGCAGCATCCATATGTGGTTTCCTTGGTGTGTGCATAAATTGACTTAGCACACTCACACTGTAACATATATCTACTCTTGTCAATGTGGCATAGTTGAGACTACCCACTAGACTTTGATATGATGTGATGTCCTCTATGAGTTCACCTTCATGTGAGCCCACAAAATCCATACCCCACTTTTGGAATGGATCCAATGGTAAAACCGGATGATCAGACATCCGATCTGAATTGCTAGGTTGGCCCATCTTCTAACAAATCACACATCTTTTTGCACACTCATGTGCATCCTTTAACATAGTAGGCCACCATAAAATTGCTTGTAACACTTTCTTTCCTGTAATGTCCCCAGACAAATGACCTCCTGCTGGACCTGAATGTGCCTCTTGTAACACTGTTGGTTGCTCAAATACTGGTACACACCTCCTAGTAACCTGATCCACCCCTTTTTTATATAATGCACCGGCTATGATCAAATACAGTCTTCTTTTAATTGCAAATTTATTTCTTTGATCACGTGAAAAATGTTGTGGTAATGACCCATCCGCTAAAAATACCAATAATTGATCATACCAAGAATCTGGTTCAGCAACCTGTGCATTAAACAATTCCGCATCGGGGAATTCATCATAGACACCTGAAGGTGCCTCTTCTGATTCCATCGACTGAAAAAGTCAGCCATTGCGTGCTCTTTGGCTGGAGTATGAATAATCACAAAATCAGACTCTTGCAATAAAAGAATCCACCTGGCTAGTCCTCCTATCAACAAAGGCTTCTTAATCAAATATATCAAAGCCTGGTGATCCACATGAAAAACCACTTTATTTCCCAAGTTACAAATAATGTCGAAACTTGTTGAGAGAATATACCATTGCTAAAGCTTCCCTTTCAGTCACCGGATAATTCCTTTGGGCTGAGCACAATATCCTACTAGCATAATACACTAGTCTATACCATTTACTGCATCAAAACTGCTCCAACATCCACATCAGATGCATCAACAAATATGTGGAAAGGCAATGACAAATCTGGTGGTTGCAAAATTGGTGCCACAGACACCACCTTCTTCAAGAGTTGAAACGCTTTTTCTTGATCATCCGCCCATACGAATGGAACATCCTTTTTTGTCAAATGTGTAAGTGGTAAAGAGATATTAGCCAAATATCATAAGTATCTGGAGTGCCACTTAATCTGACCCAGGAACCGCATTATTTCCTTCACATTCGTAGGTGCCTCTGCCGTCTAATAGCTTCAATCTTCTTAACATCTATGGCCATGCCTTGTTTAGAAATGACATGTCCCAATAAAATACCACTTCTGACTGCAATTACACTTTTAAACGGATTTAACACCATCCTAAACTATCGACATCTGTCAAAACATAATTTCAGATGCTGCAAATGTTGAACCTTCTTACCAAAGACCGAGAAATCATCCACAAACACCTGCATAAACTCTTGTAGGTAAGGTTCGAACACTTTATGTGCCACATAATTAAATGATGGTGGTCCATTCTTCAACCCAAAACTCATAACTGTGAACACATAAGCACCAAATTCTATAATAAACGCCATTTTATGCTGATCCTCTTCAGCCACACTAATTTGATTGTGCCCTGAAAGCCCATCCAAGAAACTGTAAATTTTGTGTCCTGCTATTGCATCCAATACGGCATCACAAAACGACATAGCAAAAGGATCAGTAATTGTTGTCGCATTTAACTTTCTATAATCCACACAAGTTTTGAGTTTCCCATTGTTTTTGGGGACTACAATAATAGGAGAAAGCCAAGTCACCTGATTAACAGGTTTAATAAATCCAACAACCAATAGTTTATCAATTTCTTCTTTCACTTGTTTAGCAAAATTTGGATTCATCCTATACCGTTGTTGCATAACCGACACTGCATCCATCTTCAAATTGATCCGATGTTGATGCAAATCCGGATCTATGCCCTTTACCTGAGAATAATACCATGCAAATATGTCTACATACTCTTTCAACAAACAAATAAGATCCTCCATAAACTGACCATCTACTGGTTTATTGATTCTCACCATCTTAGGTTCAATTTCGGTCCCTAAATTGACTTCTTGAAGCTCTTCCTCCTTTACGCTTGCCAAACCTGCATACTTCTGGTCATATATCTGTTCAGCCAGACTTATTACTTCTTTTTCCTGTTGTTCTAACTTGTACTGCACTAGAGTTGCCATACTTTTCTCAAACATCCTTCGTATTTGTACTCCTTCAACCTGTTCACCCAGAACTGGCCCATCTACTTTCTGCACAATCGGATCATCCTTACTCAATACTCCTGCGACATCAACCTCCAATATCGGTACTATCGTTGGATTTGCTTGCAAAAATTTTTCCTCTTCATCATCTTCTAAGTCATTCGCCAAATTAATAGTCTGAGCCATAAGTGGTTTATCCTGCACCGACATATTCCTTCTTCCTTGCATAGGGATTGTCACCTGCTTTTTCCCTTTTATGATCATTACCACATTTAGACCCCAATCTTGCTTGACTTTAGCAACCCTAAACCAAGGTCTTCCTAACAACATTTCATATGGATAAGCTCACTCAGACATCCTAATGACCACAAAATTTACCATAAATGACATTCGATCTGCTGCTGCTTCAGAATGCCAACAAGCTGAACTCGAGTTTGATCCGCCATCTTCACTTGAAACAGTGTTGGAGCAAATGACCCTTCTCCCATTTCTTTAAAAATATGCTGAGGTAATATATTCACCCCTAAGCCCCCATCAAGCAACACTTCATCAAATTGTCTTTGCCCATACTGTACCTGAATTATTGGCACGACAAAATCTACATCCACTCGATCAATATTATTGGCTCATATTGAGGGTACCGACCTAAACGTTGGCTCTGAATGCTGACCAATCAGCTTCTTCAATAATTTCTCCTGAAATGCTGGTACCAAGGACAATAATTGGTCTAAAGACAACTGTAATGGTGAGTTAATGATTACCTCAAACCAATCTTTATCAGCATCTTGCTTGATTGGATTCTTGTTTTCAGTTGTTATTGATGGTACCATGCCTGCATCCTACTCTTCCTTGGCCGGATCTATAAATTTCACTTGTTTATGCTGCTCTTGCTAAACCTGTTTTTGCACTTTGTCCCTAACCTGTCGTTGTTCTTGCCAATTAATAGGACCTTTGTTCTTGGACCTTGTGACAACGAACACTTCCACTTCTTTTCCTTTCCCACACTGCTTACAATCACAACACCACTGAGAGTCATGCTTTGCATTTACCATTTCCGATGTACTAGGAGGTATCTCCTTTTGACACTCCAGTTCTCGTAACTCAATAACTATAGCATTGGCTTGAGCAGCCTGCTGTCCTTGTTGTAGTTGTTTCCCTGTTCATTTGGCTGATTATACCGAATTGTTGGTATGCCCCTTTCTTCTCTATGTTTTACCCATAATGGACAATTGGGTCCTATCCAATGATGAGGCACTGAACAATATCCACAAGGCATCACTCTTTGTGGTCACCCCTGCTGATGACCTTGCTAGTTATGTCCTTGATGATTCCCTTGATCTCCCCATAGAGGTCTTGCTTGCTGTTGCCTCTAAAAATTGTCTCTCCCTTGAACAGGCATAGCCTGATTGGATGCCACATCAGTATTATTCCTATTCTCTTCTCGTGAACTTTGCCCTCTATTCTTGGGGTTGTACCAACATTGCTTTGTTGTATGTCCGTCTTTATCACAAATATCACAAAATCTCCTTTCTTTTGGAGCTACAATGGAATATCCATGTCTTTTTAACTTACTAATCCATGCTTCCTCTTTACTTTGCTTAGCCTTATGCTTGCGATGCTTGCTCCCTACTACTTCTTCATCTTGGGTATCAGAGTCAGAATCAGTTGAATCTTTGTCTGAGTCCAATTCTGAATCAGAGTCAGCCTCTAAACTAGAATCAAAATGTCTCTTTTTAGCCCGTCCAAATCTTCTTTCCACGCGTGCAGCTGCTAACACTAATACATCAAAGCCATTCACAATATCCACACTTGCAACTGCATGTCTAATGGTACTTCGTAATCCTTTTTAGAAAATAATCTGCCAACATCTCGTTAGTAGGTCTTTCATTACCTTGTAATCGTTCCATTAAGGGTTCTGAGCATAAACTTCCACTAACATGGTTTTTTGCCTAATAGCTCTCAATTTCCGTAACACATCGGAAGGAGTCTTCTCTTTTCTAAATCGTTGCAAAAATGCTATTTTTAATGCATCATATGTAGCAAAATGAGCAATACCATATTGACTGAAGCAGCTCATTGCTCGTCCTTCCAACGTGGTAGCAAATTGCTGAAGTTTAATATCATCACCACATATAGCTGGGTATCCATTAGCTGTCCATTTTATCTCAAATTGAGCCACATGGCAATTAGCATCTTCTTTAGAGCCTCCTCTGAAATGAGCTGCTATAACTTTGGGATTGGGAGGTAGTTGCGCCATTGGCTGTGGTTGAGGTGTATGCTTAGTTCTTTGACCAGTCGCCCCTACAAGTGGGTCAAACTAGAGTCGTCTTCTTACTCCTACAGTTGCTTCTATTAGGAATAGTGCTCCAAGTATACCGCCCACTAACCTTACCTTTGCTGCACCTGTTTCTCCATGTTCCTCTTTTGTTTCTAGATTAGCTTCCTCCTCGACTTCTTACCAATCCTAGAATTCTGAGGATGACTCCACGTTAGCTACCTTTGCCTGTGCTCTTGTAACATACACGTTACCAAATTGTTTCCTTCTTTCCTTCATGCATTTCTTGCTTCATTAGCAGCACAGTAGGATCGCCAAATGTGTTGGGGTTTGTGTTCAACACATCTCTACTTGTGTCTGAACAATCAAACTTTAGCACTGATCTACTTCACACAAAGAATACACTAACAACATAGTGATGGAAAAGTTCATTAAAACTTCTGAACTATCGAAAATACATTACAAAATAGGTAAATATGCTTCTGAAATCGAGATTTCCTCATCTTTCTCTTCTGGTGTTGTTCTCTCTGAGAATGCCTCTTGCCTCTTCTGGTTTCTTGCATTCTCCCTCTTCGAGATGCTTCTTCCCACTCCTAACTCCCTTCTCGTGAATGAAATATAACTACTCTCTTTATTGTGACATCAGCGCCTAACAAAAAGTAACTGTCTGTTAAAATCGGAGCAAGAAAATACAAATTCAGCAAATTTCTGACTCAGCAACATCTGCTTGAGTTATATCTAAGTTAGCCGACTTTCAGAATTCAGATTAACTATTTATCCTCAAGATTCTTCTATCCTCAACAAGGAGCAAGAAAGCTAACCTTATTCTCACAAAATAGTGTAACAAAATCATCCTTTCTCACATATCATCTTGGTTAATTAAGTTGTGTATGCTCAAAAGGTTTTAGTTTGGAACGATCCTGGGGCCCCAAATTCCAACAGAGGTGACACATCAACCTTTGGAAAGTAGCAGGGGCATTCGTGAGTCCAAAAGGCATCACCCTAAAAGCATAGACTCCCCATTCACTTGCGAATGCAATTTTATGTTGGTCCTCTGTAGCGATTGCTACTTGGTTGTATCCAAAGAATCCATCTAGGAAGCTATAGACTTCCTTACCCGCAATTCTTTCCAATAGATGATCCGTGATAGGTAATGGGTAGCTATCATGGATCGTAGCTGCATTTACTTTCTTCATGTTAATATACACTCTTCATTTCCCATTCTTTTTGGGTACAACCACTAATGGTGACACCCATTTGGTGTGTTCTATCTCATAAATGAATCTAGCTACTAATAGCTTGTCTATCTCCTCCTTAAATTTTGCTCAATATACATCATTATAAGTGTAAGGGCATTGCTTCGATGGTTTTGCATCAAGTG
This sequence comes from Ceratopteris richardii, assembly GCA_020310875.1. Classification (NCBI taxonomy): domain Eukaryota; kingdom Viridiplantae; phylum Streptophyta; class Polypodiopsida; order Polypodiales; family Pteridaceae; genus Ceratopteris; species Ceratopteris richardii. The sequence continues at coordinate 94,976,569 of CM035434.1, forward strand.
TCATTGGTATTTGATGAGAACAAATGGATGGTTCTACACCTTTGAGGTCCTTGTAGGTCGATGCAAACACATCTCGATACTCTCGAATTAGTCTTATCAATTCTTCTCCCTCCTCAAATGACACATCTTTTCCTATGTACATGCATCTTTCTTCTCCATCTTCCATAGTCACTATTACTTTCTTTGTTTGTTCCTTGTTATCATATGCTTCTCAATCTCTTACCTCTCTCTTAGGCATCTGAATGGCTATCTTCCTTTCCTCTACTTCATATCTTTTGAAGTGTTCTGTGACTTCTGTGTAGTTATTGTAGTCTCTCCTTCCTTTGTAGCCTCCTTGATAGTTTGAATGATTGTAGTTGTTGTAGTTGCCATGGTAGTTGTTGAACCTTCCTCTTGAGTAGCCATAACTTCCTCTATGTATCCTCTGCCTCTTTGATTCCTGGAATTCCTAAAGCAATTTTTAGTTGTATGATTAGTTAATCCACAAATAGAACATGAGTGGTTTATCCTGCACCGACATATTCCTTCTTCCTTGCATAGGGATTGTCACCTGCTTTTTCCCTTTTATGATCATTACCACATTTAGACCCCAATCTTGCTTGACTTTAGCAACCCTAAACCAAGGTCTTCCTAACAACATTTCATATGGATAAGCTCACTCAGACATCCTAATGACCACAAAATTTACCATAAATGACATTCCTGAAATAATGATCTGCTGCTGCTTCAGAATGCCAACAAGCTGAACTCGAGTTTGATCCGCCATCTTCACTTGAAACAGTGTTGGAGCAAATGACCCTTCTCCCATTTCTTTAAAAATATGCTCAGGTAATATATTCACCCCTAAGCCCCCATCAAGCAACACTTCATCAAATTGTCTTTGCCCATACTGTACCTGAATTATTGGCACGACAAAATCTACATCCACTGGATCAATATTATTGGCTCATATTGAGGGTACCGACCTAAATGTTGGCTCTGAATGCTGACCAATCAGCTTCTTCAATAATTTCTCCTGAAATGCTGGTACCAAGGACAATAATTGGTCTAAAGACAACTGTAATGGTGAGTTAATGATTACCTCAAACCAATCTTTATCAGCATCTTGCTTGATTGGATTCTTGTTTTCAGTTGTTATTGATGGTACCATGCCTGCATCCTACTCTTCCTTGGCCGGATCTATAAATTTCACCTGTTTATGCTGCTCTTGCTAAACCTATTTTTGCACTTTGTCCCTAACCTGTCGTTGTTCTTGCCAATTAATAGGACCTTTGTTCTTGGACCTTGTGACAACGAACAGGCTTGAGCAGCCTGCTGTCCTCGTTGTAGTTGTTTCCCTGTTCATTTGGCTGATTATACCGAATTGCTGGTATGCCCCTTTCTTCTCTATGTTTTACCCATAATGGACAATTGGGTCCTATCCAATGATGAGGCACTGAACAATATACACAAGGCATCACTCTTTGTGGTCACCCCTGCTGATGACCTTGCTAGTTATGTCCTTGATGATTCCCTTGATCTCCCCATAGAGGTCTTGCTTGCTGCTGCCTCTAAAAATTGTCTCTCCCTTGAACAGGCATAGCCTGATTGGATGCCACATCAGTATTATTCCTATCCTCTTCTCGTGAACTTTTCCCTCTATTCTTGGGGTTGTACCAACATTGCTTTGTTGTATGTCCGTCTTTATCACAAATATCACAAAATCTCCTTTCTTTTGGAGCTACAATGGAATATCCATGTCTTTTTAACTTACTAATCCATGCTTCCTCTTTACTTTGCTTAGCCTTATGCTTGCGATGCTTGCTCCCTACTACTTCTTCATCTTGGGTATCAGAGTCAGAATCAGTTGAATCTTTGTCTGAGTCCAATTCTGAATCAGAGTCAGCCTCTAAACTAGAATCAAAATGTCTCTTTTTAGCCCGTCCAAATCTTCTTTCCACGCGTGCAGCTGCTAACACTAATACATCAAAGCCATTCGCAATATCCACACTTGCAACTGCATGTCTAATGGTACTTCGTAATCCTTTTTAGAAAATAATCTGCCAACATCTCGTTAGTAGGTCTTTCATTACCTTGTAATCGTTCCATTAAGGGTTCTGAGCATAAACTTCCACTAACATGGTTTTTTACCTAATAGCTCTCAATTTCCGTAACACATCGGAAGGAGTCTTCTCTTTTCTAAATCGTTGCAAAAATGCTATTTTTAATGCATCATATGTAGCAAAATGAGCAATACCATATTGACTGAAGCAGCTCATTGCTCGTCCTTCCAACGTGGTAGCAAATTGCTGAAGTTTAATATCATCACCACATATAGCTAGGTATCCATTAGCTGTCCATTTTATCTCAAATTGAGCCACATGGCAATTAGCATCTTCTTTAGAGCCTCCTCTGAAATGAGCTGCTTTAACTTTGGGATTGGGAGGTAGTTGCGCCATTGGCTGTGGTTGAGGTGTATGCTTAGTTCTTTGACCAGTCGCCCCTACAAGTGGGTCAAACTGGAGTCGTCTTCTTACTCCTACAGTTGCTTCTATTAGGAATAGTGCTCCAAGTATACCGCCCACTAACCTTACCTCTGCTGCACCTGTTTCTCCATGTTCCTCTTTTGTTTCTAGATTAGCTTCCTCCTCGACTTCTTACCAATCGTAGAATTCTGAGGATGACTCCATGTTAGCTACCTTTTCCTGTGCTCTTGTAACATACACGTTACCAAATTGTTTCCTTCTTTCCTTCATGCATTTCTTGCTTCATTAGCAGCACAGTAGGATCGCCAAATGTGTTGGCGTTTGCGTTCAACACATCTCTACTTGTGTCTGAACAATCAAACTTTAGCACTGATCTACTTCACACAAAGAATACACTAACAACAGAGTGATGGAAAAGTTCATTAAAACTTCTGAACTATCGAAAATACATTACAAAATAGGTATATATGCTTCTGAAATCGAGATTTCCTCATCTTTCTCTTCTGGTGTTGTTCTCTCTGAGAATGCCTCTTGCCTCTTCTTGTTTCTTGCATTCTCCCTCTTCGAGATGCTTCTTCCCACTCCTAACTCCCTTCTCGTGAATGAAATATAACTACTCTTTTTATTGTGACATCAGCGCCTAACAAAAAGTAACTGTCTGTTAAAATCGGAGCAAGAAAATACAAATTCAGCAAATTTCTGACTCAGCAACATCTGCTTGAGTTATATCTAAGTTAGCCGACTTTCAAAATTCAGATTAACTATTTATCCTCAAGATTCTTCTATCCTCAACAATGAGCAAGAAAGCTAACCTTATTCTCACAAAATAGTGTAACAAAATCATCCTTTCTCACATATCATCTTGGTTAATTAAGTTGTGTATGCTCAAAAGGTTTTAGTTTGGAACGATCCTGGGGCCCCAAATTCCAACAGAGGTGACACATCAACCTTTGGAAAGTAGCAGGGGCATTCGTGAGTCCAAAAGGCATCACCCTAAAAGCATAGACTCCCCATTCACTTGCGAATGCAATTTTATGTTGGTCCTCTGTAGCGATTGCTACTTGGTTGTATCCAAAGAATCCATCTAGGAAGCTATAGACTTCCTTACCCGCAACTCTTTCCAATAGATGATCCGTGATAGGTAATGGGTAGCTATCACGGATCGTAGCTGCATTTACTTTCTTCATGTTAATATACACTCTTCATTTCCCATTCTTTTTTGGTACAACCACTAATGGTGACACCCATTTGGTGTGTTCTATCTCATAAATGAATCTAGCTACTAATAGCTTGTCTATCTCCTCCTTAATTTTTGCTCAATATACATCATTATAAGTGTAAGGGCATTGCTTCGATGGTTTTGCATCAAGTGTCATTGGTATTTGATGAGAACAAATGGATGGTTCTACACCTTTGAGGTCCTTTTAGGTTGATGCAAACACATCTCGATACTCTCGAATTAGTCTTATCAATTCTTCTCCCTCCTCAAATGACACATCTTTTCCTATGTACATGCATCTTTCTTCTCCATCTTCCATAGTCACTATTACTTTCTTTGTTTGTTCCTTGTTATCATATGCTTCTCAATATCTTACCTCTCTCTTAGGCATATGAATGGCTATCTTCCTTTCCTCTACTTCATATCTTTTGAAGTGTTCTGTGACTTCATACAGGTCTGGGTTGGTTCGGTCTTATCTATCATTTCCTAATGGTTTGGTCTCATCTGAGCTGCTTCTATTGCTAACACCTTGGGTGTTCCTTCTTTGTTATCAGCTTGGATTGCTTCTAAATACCGTTCCTCTGAATCAAACTCCGATTCTATCTCTATGCTTTCATACTCTTCCTTCCATTCCTTTTCTAAGACTTCTTGTGCATCTACCTCCTGAAGGACTACCATGTAAAAGCTTACATCATAACCTTCTTCGTCCATGCATCCATTCATGGTTAATACCTGTTGAGCCCATAAAATTCAGAATGGTCAAAGTCAACTATAGTCAAAGTCAACCACAATCAGAGTCAAAAGGTCAAAGTCAAAATAGTCAAAGTCAACAAGGTCAAAGTCAATTGGTGCAAAGTCAAAATGCTAAAGTGCAGGTGTGCACAAGAGTAGGCTTGTAGAAGGTGGAGGTTTGGTGCAGAGGAGGCCGGCAGTAACAAGTCCCTTAGGTATTTGGTATTTGTAATTGAGCACTCTATGTGATTTTGCACAGAAGCATTGGTTGTATTGTGTTCAACCTTGTATTTGTCTTATGTAATCTATCAACAGAGGCTTCGAGTGTGTATTTTCTCTTCTGGTCTTCCCCTTTTCTCCTACAAACACTCAAATCCCTTCTTGTCTAAGAATCCCCCAACAAAATTTGGCACGCACACTGGGACTTCAAGGAGATTTGAGCATAGGAGAAGATATATTGTAGTTGGAGAAGCAATATTCAAGTGTCGACAGTACCACTTCAGTGGACTAAGAGGTACATATTCTATCAATTATCTCATGTTAAGAGGACTATGAACAGCCCATGACCGCAACCGAGTCCCAAACATTGAGGGTCACCTGCAAGCAAACAAGAAGGAAGGCTGTTAGAAGATCCTCTAGCCCACTTTCATCAACTTCATCAGTAAGGACCATGGCGAGACAAGTAGATTTGGAAACCTAACTCTCAATATTAAATATAAAATTTCCTTCTTTCAAAGGCCTAGCTCAGGAAGATCCAGACGAGCATATTAGAAGATTTTTGGCACTATGCAAAACTAGAGGCTTAATGGGTAGGGAGGATGCCTTTTTTATACTCTTCCCTGCCACATTAGAGGGATTAGCAGATAAATGGTTCAATCAGTTTGCTGAGAACCATTTTACAACTTGGTATTTGATGAAAGATGCATTTAAAACTCAATTCGAGCATGGGAATACTGCAGAGATCATCATAGAAGAACTAGAAAATTTGAGATTGGGTCCAGGTGAAAAGTTCCCAGAGTTTGTGACTAGGGCCAAGGCACTAATGGGTAAATTGCCAGATCCACCACATGATTTTTTTGTTAAGAAATGGCTAGCTAAGCCACTTCCAATGGCCACCCAATGCAAAATCAAGGAATTAGTGTTGCCTACAGCATCCATAGAGGAATTCATCAACACAGCTACAAGATTGGAACAGATAAGGCAACAGTATGGAGCAACTTCTTCTCAACTACCATATTCTACAGAGATGGAGGATCCAGTAATCCAGCTAAGGAAGGATCTTGAGGGCTTAAAAAGGAATAAGACCCACAAAGAGGAGGAGAATGTTGTTACTCAGTTGCGAAGGGAGATTGAAGCATTAAAGCTCCAAAAGGAGGAGGAGGCCCAAGCAGAGGAATTGGCCCAACTGCGACAGGAGCTGCAGGAACTCAAAGGGGGTGGCATCAAGAGTGGACTTTGGTGTTCCATGTGAAGTAAGCAAGGGCATATAGTAAGTGAATGTCCTCTGTTAAGTGTGACTTGCCAAATATGCAGGAAAGTTGGCCATGAAGCCCAGGAATGCCAATCAAGAGGAATGCCTGCAACAACATATTGGACACAAGGAGGACCCCTACCACCAGCAAATGTGATGGTTGCTGCACCCAATCAAGGTAACACTTACAACCCTAGACAGAGGAATAACTTTGCAAATGGGCCTAGAAGGCCAATCATTTGTTTCAGATGTGGAGAATGTGGGCACTATCAAAGTAGGTGCACTCTACCAGAAAATGCCCCTCCTTGCAGAAACTGCCCAGAGGCCAGAGACCACTATACAAATTGTTGTCCTAAGAATCAAGCCTCTTCATCCGGGCCCCATATTCAAATGATTTCTGTACATAAAGAAGGAATGTTAGATCAGGTCAATGAGCCATCACCATCTACCAAGGTGGTGCAGCTAGAAGAAATAGACTCTTTTACAGTGCACACAAGAAATAAAGTAAAGGCTCAAGTAGATATAGCTCAACAACAAAAAATTGATGGATTGAACAAAGACAAAGAGACATCTGAAGACAAGGCCACTACATGTGCAGATATAAGGCAAAAAGGAGATCCCATATGTACCAGTGATGCCATTGGGCATGCATTTAACAGGGCTCAGGAGGAGTTTGGTAAGTCAATTTGAGCCTATGCTCTTAAGGAATCAGAGGCTTCAAAGCTTCTCAAATCCATGAAAAGAGAGGTTAGTATTTTTTATTTAATAAAGATGGATGGGAAATTCAGGTTAGAACTATTGCAGATAATTGATGAGGCTTCAACTACAAGTTTGGTAGCAAAGACTGTTGTTTTACGTAAAGGAAAAATTGTAGGGGAAGCACCCCTTACAGATTATAAAAGTCCTCGGCTGAGAGTATCTATCAAAGGTCATTAATTTCAAGGAGTTATTGTGGATGGTGGTTCTGGCATTAACTTGATGTATGAACATACAATGGAAAAGATTGGACTCCACCCTTCAAGGCCTGCAAATGTCACTGTTACTTTGGCAGATCAGAGCAAAGTAAGGCCCTTGGGAGTGATCCCAAAAGTTCCACTTGAAGTACAAGGTAATCTATTCATTCTGGATTTTGTGGTTTTAAGATTGCCCCAAGTTGAAGGAGGATTTCCCCTCTTAATTGGAAGACCATGGATGAGACATGCAAGTGTCATTCATGACTGGGGCAAGGACACTATGTGGGTACAAAAGAAAGGGCAAGAGCTGACACAGATTCATTTAGAAGAGGGCCCAGATAATCAAGGAAACACCAGCATGATGCAAACAGTTGGCATTTGCATGGAACCAGAATCAGAGGATCAACCCCAAATAGATTTTGAGGAAGAAGAGGATATTCTAAATTGGCTGCAAGCAGGCAGCTCTTCCTCTTGTTTTGGAATTTTTCTTAATAATTCTTGCACGACTGAAGGTTATGATGAAGATGAAGAAAAAGTCTAGGTTGATGGATTGGGAGAGCCCATCACAAACCACAGAAGGGGCAGGAAGACATCCCTCAAACACCACTTGGAGGAGGATATGACAACTACAGATAAGGAAGTTACCAAGGCTAAAGGCAAGGTAAAACACTGTAGTGAAGAATGTTCTTTCTCAATTCAAGAAATACCAGCAAGATGGATGCATGACAAGGAGGAACACATTGAAATCCAAAATACCCCTACTTATGAAGCAATGCACGAAAAGCTAGTGGAAGAAGACAAGAACGGAGATGATAATGAAGATACTATGGTAGAGAGAAATCCTATCAAAGAAATACAATTAGGCACTCAAGATAATAGTTGGCCAATTTTGGTGGCCACTTGGTTGTGGAACCACCCAGGGCTCCTTGAAAAGGTAAGATCATTCTTGACCCATTATACAGATGTTTTTGCCTGGCATTATAAAGACTTAGAAGGAGTACCTGCAAATTATGGAGAGCATAGAATCCCTCTGGTTGATGGAGCCAAACCCATAAGAGGGAAGAGTTATAGACTTAACCCAAAATATGTTGAAGCTGTCTATGTGGAAATACAGAAGATGGAGGATGCAGGAATCATCATTCCTGTGGAACACTTAGAGTGGCTCTCACCTATGGTTATAGTACCAAAGAAGAATACCAATAAAATCAGAATTTGTGTTGACTTTAGAGCACTCAACAAGGTGACCATTCCAGATGGTTTTCCAATGCCCTTTGCAGAGCAGGTCATTGAAGAAGTGGTTGGACATGCATTATATAGATTTATGGATGGATTTAGTGGCTATAATCAAATATCAATACACCCAGAGGATTGCGAAAAGACTGCTTTTATCACACCTTGGGGAACATATGTGTATGTAAAAATGCCATTTGGGCTCAGAAATGCTCCAGCCACCTTTAACAGAACGGTCAATCTCATTTGTGGCCCCTTATTGCTGGAATCACTTAGAATCTTCATGGATGACTTCTCTTCGGTTTTAGGTTCTCACAAGGAGACTCCTTTAGATTGTTTGGACATCCAAAAATTTCATCATTACTTACTGGGAGTGAAATTTGTTATTATAACGGATCACCAACCACTAAAATACTTGCTCAACAAACCACAAGCCACTGGTAGAATATGGAGGTGGTTATTGTTGTTCCAAGAGTTTGATTTTTCTGTAGTCCACAGACCAGGAAAGAAAATGTTAGGGCGGATCACCTATCCAGAATCAATATGATGGATCAAGCTAGTGGAATCAATGATGATTTTCCAGATGCTCATCTGTTCGCTGTACAAGCTCAAGGTTGGTATTATGATATCAAGAATTTCATTAAAACTGGTATGTATCCAGAAAAGGCTAGTGTTGTGCGAAGGAAGAGACTGCTAATCAAGAGTAGACCATATACCTTCATTGAAGATAAATTATATAGACAGGGAAAGGATGACAGGTTTAGGAAGTGCTTGGAAGAAGAAGAAGTGAGGGAAGTCCTTCAATCTGCACATGAAGTAACAGGTGGTGGGCACCTTCCAGGGCATATTATGAGTGAGAGGATACTGGATGCTGGTCTATGGTGGCCTACACTATTTAAGGATGCAAATGAATGGGGAAAGGCATGTGACGTTTGACAGAGGTGTGGACCTAAGCCAACAAAGCAGAGGCATAACCCCTTGATTGTTTCCACTTCCTAGCAACCATTTGAGAAGTGGGGGCTAGATTTTGTAGGGCCCATCTACCCTCCGTCGATTCCAAAAAGAGAGAAGTATTTATTGATAGCCATAGATTATGCGACAAAGTGGGCTGAAGCTATTGCCTCCCTTGACTGCATTGCCCAAACTGTTGCTGACTTCATTTACAGTAGCATCATTTGTAGGTTTGGATGTCCACTTGAAATTTGTACAGACCAGGGTACTCATTTTGTGAATAAGGTCCTACAAGAAATTTTCAACAGATATAGAATCCTATATAGGACCTCTTGTGCTTACTATCCAAGAGCCAATGGACAGGCTGAATCAACTAATAAGGTATTAATTTCCATGTTAAGGAAGGAATGTATGTTACAGCCCACTTCCTGAGGCATTGCTTATCAAGGTACCCTATGGGCATACAGGTTAGCTTACAAAGAGGCCATGGGATATTCTCCATTCCAACTGGTTTATGGCATATTGCCAATTGAGCCCTTTGAATTTTTACATGGATCACCTAAAATAGAATTCATGTAGGGAAAGAAAGATTGTGAAGTCTCTCAGAGGCTTGGAGCACTACATAAAGTGGAGGAGATTTGTCTACTAGCAACAAAACAATTAATAGAGACTCAGATGAAGAGGAAGGAGGCACATGATCCACATGTGTGGAACAACAACATAGAGCCAGGCATGTTAGTTCTTCTCCATAGACCTCATCTTCAAACACAAGTGAGAGGAAAACGGCTTCCACACTGGGAAGGACCTTATCGAGTCAAAAAAATGCTGAATTGGGGTGCTGTGGAGTTAGAGACGCTGAAAGGAGAGGCCTTGCCACTGGTCAACATATCAAGGCTCAAGGCCTATCATCAACACACTTGAAGAAGTATGGATCACCTGGAACTGCAAAATCTGTCCAGGTTGTACATAGCTTTCTCATCTCATTTTGCTCAGTTTTAGTAGTTTTCTTTATCAATTTCATGCTTGTTCCTTGAGCTTTTAGCAAACCTAGAAGGCATTTTGTAACCTCTGCAAAAGTACAATTTCTGGGTATTTTTGAAAATTTTATCTAGCATTTTTTATCCTTTTCCGATGTCATTTTCTAGCCAAGTAAGAGGAATAAAGGAATCTCTTTCTGGTTTTGAGTACGAAAATTAAGCCTAGCCCTATAGAAAAATTTATGAGATTTTTTTCAGATGTTTTTGGCAATTGTTTGGCATTTTTTTGGATTTTTTCTCCAATTTTCTCTATTTTTGGATATTTTTTCAAAAAAAAGGCCCCCCTGGAATTTTCGGGTTGAGGGTATTAAATAAAAAAAAATCCCCCCCCCCCTCCCCCCCGGTTCTGATAGCCCCCCCATTTATTTTTTTATTTTTTATTTATTTATTTTATTATTTTTTATTTTATTTTATTTATATATTTTTTTTTATTATTTATTATATTATTTACTTTCTTTATTTTTTATTTTCTTATTTTCTTTTTATTTTTTATTTCTATCTGGGCATTCGAAAAAGGGACAAAAAAAAGATGAAATTTCAGACAATTTATTTTTATTTTAGAAAACATATAAATTTCTATTATTTTTTTATTTTTTATGGCTCAAAGCTTTTGCCTCTGGATCGTGCCTCAGATGGCCATTTTTTTTAAATTTGGAGTCATTTTCATGTATTTTGGCACCTTTGGATTCATTTTTTGACTTCATTTTTCCAAAATCCACACTTTTCTCTGACTTTTGGTCAAAATCCACATGTTTTGAGCACATTTATCACATGGTCTTATTTCCTCACATTGTCCACATGGTCTAGAGGAATAAAGGAATCTCTTTCTGGTTTTGAGTAGGAAAATTAAGCCTAGCCCTATAGAAAAATTTATGAGAATTTTTTCATATGTTTTTGGCAATTGTTTGGCATTTTTTTGGATTTTTTCTCTAATTTTCTCTATTTTTGGATATTTTTTCAAAAAAAAGGCCCCCCTGGAATTTTCGGGTTGAGGGTGTTAAATAAAAAAAAATCCCCCCCCCCTCCCCCCCCGGTTCTGACAGCCCCCCCATTTATTTTTTTATTTTTTATTTATTTATTTTATTATTATTTATTTTATTTTATTTATATATATTTTTTTATTATTTATTATATTATTTATTTTCTTTATTTTTTATTTTCTTATTTTCTTTTTATTTTTTATTTCTATCTGGGCATTTGAAAAAGGGACAAAAAAAAGATGAAAATTTAGACAATTTATTTTTATTTTAGAAAACATATAAATTTCTATTATTTTTTTATTTTTTATGGCTCAAAGCTTTTGCCTCTGGATCGTGCCTCAGATGGCCATTTTTTTCAAATTTGGAGTCATTTTCATGTATTGTGGCACCTCTGGATTCATTTTTTGACTTCATTTTTCCAAAATCCACACTTTTCTCTGACTTTTGGTCAAAACCCACATGTTTTGAGCACATTTATCACATGGTCTTATTTCCTCACATTGTCCACATGGTCTAGAGGAATAAGGGAATCTCTTTCTGGTTTTGAGTACGAAAATTAAGCCTAGCCCTGTAGAAAAATTTATGAGAATTTTTTCAGATGTTTTTGGCAATTGTTTGGCATTTTTTTGGATTTTTTCTCCAATTTTCTCTATTTTTGGATATTTTTTCAAAAAAAAGGCCCCCCTGGAATTTTCGGGTTGAGGGTGCTAAATAAAAAAAATCCCCCCCCCCCCCCCCCCCCCCCCCCCCCACCTCCCCCCCCGGTTCTGACAGCCCCCCCATTTATTTTTTTATTTTTTATTTATTTATTTTATTTTATTTATATATATATTTTTATTATTTATTATATTATTTATTTTCTTTATTTTTTATTTTCTTATTTTCTTTTTATTTTTTATTTCTATCTGGGCATTCGAAAAAGGGGACAAAAAAAGATGAAATTTCAGACAATTTATTTTTATTTTAGAAAACATATAAATTTCTATTATTTTTTTATTTTTTATGGCTCAAAGCTTTTGCCTCTGGATCGTGCCTCAGATGGCCATTTTTTTCAGATTTGGAGTCATTTTCATGTATTGTGGCACCTCTGGATTCATTTTTTGACTTCATTTTTCCAAAATCCACACTTTTCTCGGACTTTTGGTCAAAACCCACATGTTTTGAGCACATTTATCACATGGTCTTATTTCCTCACATTGTCCACATGGTCTATTCTCACCTTGTCTTACCTTATGTTTCATAATTTCCCATATGCACCCTATGTAGCTCTACTGTTTGTTCATTTTTACCCTCTCCAGACCCCATGATCATAACCCCAATCCCTCCCTTTACCAATCTGCCCAACCACATCCTTAACCCTCTCAACCCCTTCCATCTCTGCCCCTCAGCCCTCCCCTCCAACTCCTTTCTATCCTCCCATTGCCTCCTTTTACTTTTCCATGGCGAAATCCAACTTTTGGTTCTTCTCTGGTGCTTGTTCTATCCTGCTTTTGGTGGACTTGGTTGCTACTCAGGTGTCCTCTTCACGATTTTGTAGCTCCAAAATCATGGTGTCCTATATGCTCAGAGTTTTGGCTGTAGCTCTCCAGGACGGAGAGCAGATTAGGTGATGGGCAACTCTTTAGCCCATAAAAGTCATAATGGTCAAAGTCAACTGCAATGAAAGTCAACCACAGTCAAATTCAAAAGGTCAAAGTCAAACTAGTCAAAGTCAACAAGGTCAAAGTCAATTGGTGCAAAGTCAAAATGCTAAAGTGTAGGTGTCAAATTGCACAGGTAGTGCACAATTAATTGTCCACAGAGGGTAAATTGGAGAAAGTGGGTTGCAGGTTGGAGAGGTATTTTCTCTAATTTCCCTAAGGTTCAAAGTGTTTTTAAAGTGTTTTGGAATGTTCAGGTGAACCCTCCCTTATGTGCACATTTGAAGAGTTAAAAGGAAAATGTGAAGGTATGTGAAGCGGCCAGCATACGTAGAAGTGAAAGTATAGCCCCCCAATTAATTTTTTGTTTTTAGTCTAAAGTCACTACAGAACAAAATAGGGAGTCGTTGGCTGCCACTTTTGAAGACAATCTTGGGACATCAAAGTGAGCACCAAGATACTCTTACAGTTAGGAGCGTACGTGAATCGACACACTCAAATCAAGGCAAGGACCATTCTTGGACAATCCTAAGTGTAAGCAAGAGTGAGAATAGTCTAAGTGGAGCAAGAGAGAGAAGTGGAAGAGACACACAGTGTGCGACAAAGAGAAGTGAAGTGCAAGGTGTGCATGGAGAGTGACTAAGGAAGTGTGCAGAGAGTGCTAAGCTTGTCCCCCAAGGATCCCAAGGTCTTATTGAAGTGTGTGCACGCCTACATCAGGTATCCATCCCTCCCCCTTAGTGGAAGCTTGGTGCAAGGTGTGCGCAAGAGCAGGCTTGTAGAAGGTGGAGATTTGGTGCAGAGGAGAACGCAGTAACAAGTCCCTTGGGTATTCGGTATTTGTAATTGAGCACTCTGTGGGATTTTGCACAGAAGCATTGGTTGTATTGTGTTTCAACCTTGTATTTGTCTTATGTAATCTATCGACAGAGGCTTCCAGTGTGTATTTTCTCTTCTGGTCTTCCTCTTTTCTCCTACAAACACTCAAAGCCCTCCTTGTCTAAGAATCCCCCAACAATACCTCTTCATTTACACATAGATCCAAGGTGGCTAGAATCTCCATCTAACCGTGTGGTTTGAATGCTTCATCAAGGAAAACTTGGGGCATATACATAGGGTCCTCTACAGGTCAATAATTCTGATGTCTGATGGGCCATATTTGAGGTTTTTTCTCTTCTCTCTTTTCTTCATTACACATTCATAATTGGGCATCTTCATGCATCCATGATTGGTCATTCGAACCGGCACTATGAATTGGCAAATCATCCTCTTCCTTGTGTATGGGATTCCATTGTAGTGGGAGTACATCCCTATACACAAATGTATGCAAATTTATCTTGGTAGTAGTTCCTTGATGTTGTAGGTATAAAGTGTCTCTTCCCTAGTCTTGTACTACCCTAAGTTGTCTCATGAATGGTCGTCCTAATATCATTTCATAGTTATTCGCTTTTCCAAATTGACATATAGCTAATGTGTGCTCAAACTCCACTCTACAGCTCGCTAACTTGATTTTTTCCAGTATTCCAAGGGGTCTCTCTACATGTCCATCTCCTAATTGAAGCTTCATACATGTTGGTCGCAGGGTTGGCTTTCCCCATTTCTCCCAAATCTCTTTGGTGGCTATGCCTACACTTGCTCCTATGTCTAGAATGGATTTGGTCATGTATCCATTATATGTGATGGGTAAACATGTGTTGCCCTCGTCTCCTTCACTACATTCTCCAAATTTATCCACAGGGATTTGTATAGTAGAAGGGACATCAATTTCGTTACTTTCCTTTCTATTCTCCTCACGCTCTAACTTCAACTGTCCCGCTAACTATTTCCATATTTGCGGCTTGGCACATAGTAATTCTTCCACAGTCAACCGACATTGTACCTTGGTCTCCTTGAGTTGTGCTAGATTATGAGAGATCTTACCCAAAGACTCATTTTCCTTTCCTCGTAATGTGGGAGCACGGAAGATTTAGGGTAGAAATGTTGTGTGCTTCCTCCCTATTTTGGTCTAGCATGGAAACCTCTTCATATACTTCTTCGAAATTTGGAGTTGGCTAATCGTCCTCAATATCTAATTCCTCAAAGGTTGTTCTTGAAATTCCATTCTTTTTCCATCGGTCTTCCCGAATCCTAGCCCACAACTCTCTTGGCCAATCAGCTTCTAGTTCAGGGATTACGGGAATTGATTTGTGCTTAGTGCTAGGTAATTCTTCCTTATTATCTTTCTCTTTTGGTTTCTGGTCATTCTCTTTAAAACACTCATTGTATTGATTCCCAAATATTCTCGTCTCTGGGAGAACTGGGATAGTCTTTTCTAAAGTGGCTTCAGCTACCTCTATGAGCTTTCTGCATATCACAACTCTCTTCTTTTCTAACTCCCCTTGTGGCTAAAGTTTCTCATGCTACTCTATGTTTAGTCCAGTCATGATTCTAGCTTGGTAAGCTTTCAGCCACATATCCAAATCGTCTGGTCTTGGGTCTGCTAAGATTGATCGTGGCTTGTTTAGTTCTTGTGTATGAGGCATAATTGGGGTTTCTTCTTGTATTTTTGGTTTCTTAGGTTTCTTACCGTCTCTCATGTTCTTCTTGTCCTCCTTACTTTTGTTTTTCATCCATTTGTCTCTAATTTTTTTCCTTCTATACTTCCAACTTTGAGTCTTCTTTGTTTGGATAATCTCATGTGGATCTTCAGAATCTTCCACTACCTGTATTTTGGGTTCTAGGTTTCTATTCTTTTCTCATTCACAGTCTACTTTCTTTATCTCTTGTCCTTTGGCTTGTGCTTGTGTGATAGCTTTTAATGGTACTGTGTACTCTTTATCAATGCCTGACGATTCAACTACTTCAATCACATTGATTTGTGTTGTATCATGAGTCTCATTGGGATTCTTTGGGCACTCTCTAAATAGATGTTCCTTTCCACATTCATTGGAGTACCCTTCCCAAGTCTTGGGGGTGGTGGGTTATATGGCAGAGTGCACCCTCTTATGAAGTGGTCTCCTCCACATCTATAGCATGGTCCCTTTGGCACAAATGGTCTAATGGGTGGTCTCATGGGTGCTAGTGCCTTGGGTGGGGTGTACATTAGGGTTGCAAACTCTGGCCCGTAGGTGTTGTCATATCCCTCATAACCATAGTATGGTTGGTCATAAGTTTGACCATACTCCATCAAACTGGTGTCATAGGGATAGTATTCTCCTTGCGTTTGCTCGTATCCCTGATTCGTTGATTCAGTACTAGCTAATGGTGCAGCTAGTCCTATGGCTCTTTCCATGTTTTCCTCTGGTTGTGTGTATTTAAATCGCACTACCTTCTATGGAAGGGGAGGTTTTTATCCTAACACTGGCTAAGGTCGTCCATATTGTCCTTGTTCATATGGCCTAGGTCCTCCTTGTGGGCTTGGATAGGGGTTGTATCTTGGAATCTCCCTTCTTGGCTCTCTAGGAGGGTATCCATAAGGCTTACACTGAGGTTGATTTAAGATTCTTGATTGTCTATTGAATGGAAATTTTTCAGTAGTGTGATTATTGTATTTTTGTTCTATATGGTAGTATCGTGTGGGTCCTTGAGGTGGCTGCCTATTGTATGGATAAGCTTGAGGCATGTGTATTCCTCCTCTTGCACACATATGAGATGGATGACCTCCACCTCATAGGTTGCATTGTCGTAACATGGTTATTCTCATTGGTGGGTGATGATAATTCCTCTATCCGTGGACTCCTAACTTCTTGGCTACCAGTTCCCCTAACTCCTCTACATTGCTGGAGTTAGATGTCACTATACTTGTAGTGTCTTCTGATTTAGTGGGGCTTGGTGTACTTTAGAGATCGTCAGCTAGGTTGTCCTCTAGGTCAATACATTCTTGAAGACACTTGCTCAATGTCTGGAGTTGTTTCATGTAAACTAGGGTTCTCAATGTCCCATTAGTCAATCCATCCAAGAATAGGGATATCATTTTTTGTTGGGAGGGTCTTTCTGTTGTTGAGCATCTATCAACATATTGATTAAATCTTTGGGTAGCTATTTTCATCATTTCATTTGGGTTCTATTTGAAGCTATGGATTAGGGATGAGGAGTTGTGTTTAATCCCTCTCTTGGTGAATTCTCGAATGCACTCTTGAAAAAATTGCTCAACATTTCCAAATTGACTTGGATCCAATGGTTGGAACCAAATCAAGGCTGTCCCTATGAGGGCAAGTCCAAAGGATTCATACTGCACAAAGAAATCATCCACTTGCTCGGCTCGTAATAGTTGTTTAAACTCAGCTATGTGATCATAGGGTTCTCCCATTTCGTCATAGTGATTTCTCATACATTTGGCCACTTGAATTGGCCATAGCCTTCTTATCGGTTCTGGTGTTCTAGGCATCACAGGAATTGCTGGTCTAAATGGAGGTACTCCAGACTACACTCTTAGTTGTGGCCTTGGCCTAACTGGTGGCCGATTCAGGTTACCCATTCCTAAGTAGGTTTGGTTGTGTGATTGCACTCCTAGCATTGTAATCAGGAAAGCTGCACAAGACAAAGGTCAATGGATGGAGATTAAAGAAATACTGGCAAAGGATAGAAAACATTGATGATCAGCAAGAGCAATGAAAGGAGAAGGAAATATTCATGGTGGTACAAGAAGATGACCCACCTTGGAGCATCAAAAAACTCTTTGAAGGCTAGAGACATGAATGCCTCTAGCTAAGGGGAGGGCTAAGTATGAGGACATATTTTTTGAAACCCCTCCTTAATAATAACCTTATGTATAGGTATGTACCCCTGTAGTATTTCCAATTTTCAAACCTTCATGGAAACCATAAATATATGTATTTGAAAATATTTTTTGAAACCCCTCCTTAATAATAACCTTATGTATAGGTATGTACCCCTATAGTATTTCCAATTTTCAAACCTTCATGGAAACCATAAATAAAAATCCAAGAATAGGGTGGGCCCCATCCTAGTAAAGTAGGTACCCTTACCTGTAGTGAATGGTAGAATCAAATCCCAAGTTAAATATGGAGTGGGACAAGTAGTTTCATAAATTCAAATACTAAAGCTTGACCCACTCTCCCTTTTGAAAGAGTCTAAAAAACTTTTCAAAGACTCAAGCCCCACCATAGACTTTTGAGTCCTACACAAAGATTCTTGACAAATGGGACACATGTGATTGACTTTTTGGGCCCAAAACCATGCATAAAATATTCCAAACGCCCAAACTCGGATTTGAGGCTCACTCCCACGAAATGGAGGTGCTATTTATAGTATTTTTATGATTTTTCATGAAAAAATCAAAGATATGGCCATATGCGATAAGAAGAACACCTTAGAATGGCCAAAAATCTTTTAGGATTTTGTCAATATTGTATTTTCCACCACACAAGTGTCACATCTAGAAGATTCTCCCAAATAATATCATCTCCAAATATCTTCCCAAAAGGCCTATAAAAGGACCCCCTTGGGTGCCCTCAAAAGAAGAAGAGTTGTATGCAGGTACACACTGTGGGTGTAGTGAGCACTCCAAGCCTAGGAGAAGGAGTCTACTCTATGTCATTGTATTGAGAGAGCTATACAAGCTCCTAATTTGTAAGTCCCCCATGTCTTTGTAATATTCTCTATTTCAATCAAGTTCATTTCTCCAATTCCTTCTGTTTCCATTACCCTAAACCTTTGCTTATTCTATCCAATACACTCTCTCTTCTTCTCTCATTTCCTACTTCTTCCATCTTCCTTCCCTCTTCTCCATCATTCCCAAACCCATTGAAGATTGTGGTATCACTTGGCTCCTCTTGTCATTGAGAATCTCTTTCTTGTGAGTGTTTTGCATTTTCTGTGTTGATACTAAGAGGGCGGTGTGGACAACCCTTTCCTTAAGAGTACTTGTGTAATGCTTGTGTGTTGGTACTAAGAGGGCGATGCGGATCACCCCTACCTTAAGGGTACCTTTGAGTTGATTGTTTCTAAGTGTACTGTAGCTCAGTGATGAGTAGCACCTCCTTTAATGTCAATCCGGGAAGACATGAGGATGGTATGATGACCTCGAGCAAGTGAAGGCACGTGCGTGAGCGAGAAGCACACAAACATGCACACACATACACACACACGCACACACGGCAAGACAAAGAGAAAGACAATGGAGTTCTTTTAGATTGCTTTCAAGATGCTCATACAAGTTCAATTCTATTACAAGCTAACCTCAAAAATGAGCTCTTTAGCTCTATTTATAGTTTTTCACTAGCTTTTGGCCCTGTCCAGACCTAGTGTCCGGCCTAGTTAAAAATTAGGTTCGAGGGCCCGTTTGGAGGTTCAAACGGAGTCTAATAAATGTGAAAACTGATAGGGAGGTACTTCTAAAGCTCCTCAAACTCAAGGACTCCATGGCTTGCACAAAATGGAGCTACAAAAATATGAAATGGTATTTACAATGGTTTTTAGTGATGAAAATCACTATTTTTGTAGGGATTTCTTCTAACATTTTGACATACATTTCTTGGAGCTCCCTACTTGCTCCTTCTTCTTGTGTGCCCAACTCTTTGATGCATGAAAAATTTAAATCGCCTACTTGCCAGATCTTCTTTGACTACTATGTCTGCTTGTGCTTTCTCTTCGCTCCGACTCGCTTCGTAGGCTTCCTTGTCTTGTGAGTCCTTCAGTTCCTTGACTACTGCCAACACCCCCCCCTCTCTCGCGTCTGTCGTCTCTGACAGACCCTTGTCTAGCTGTGCGTTGGACATAATATTGAACCACATCGGAAGCAAGGTGGTGTTCTTCTAATCGTAGCCCCCGGGCTAGGTCTGTTAACAATGCATCCCAATCGACTGGACCTGGGACGTCTGGATGGGGCACCCGCAATTGATCTGAGTAGATGGTCCTCTCCACAGCGAATAGTTGGAGGAGATGTGAGGGATTGGGTACAAATATTTCTGAGTGATATTCCCAGAACCTCGTGATGAACATCTCCTCCAAGGTCTGCTTGAAGCATGCTGGGAGGTATTTTATTCTTGCATGCCAGGCATATACTACCTTTATTGAGGGGGTAGTGCTCATGTCATATACCAGATCTTGGTTGTCTGCAGTGAAGCCAACTCTTGAAAAGTGGGGGTCCTTGATGTTCTTGAATGTCCTGAATGTGATGAGCATTAATTCGAAGATCTTCATGCACATCTATGCCATCACATCAGGGGTGTTCCGTAGGTGAATGCTCCAGTGACGGATTGTAGAAATCATGTAAGCAACAGTGGGAGGTCCTTGTGGAGGTGCTAGATAGAAATAATTTAACCACTTTGCACAACCTTTGACGTTCTTTACAACAATGGTAAATTCGGGCCACGTGCGTCTACGGAAGACTGGAACATAACAGGGATTGTATTTAATAAAGAGTGGCATGTTAGTCCAAGTACGAACCATCTCTGGATAGGTCTCAAGAAGACGGATTCTCCAGGTGGGTTGATGAATGGATCCTTTTTTAGCACTTTCTGGGATATCATCGGGCCCAGATTGTGTGGCAAAGGTTGGAGCCTTGCCACATCGTCATTGAATCTCTGCGTTGTAATCTGCCAGGAGTACACAATATGGCACATACTGATCGTCGTTGGTGCCTATCCATCTATGATGAGACATACTACAAAAATACTCTGACGTTATGATGGTGTCTTCTAATTTGGCCATTGTACTTCGACTTCCAAGGTGTCCATTCCTTCTGAGGTTTGCTGACCTCCTGGCATCGGCATAGGAACATATGGTTCCTCATACGATTCGTCCACCTCAATGGGTACCAATTCATGTGGCTCTGGTTCTACAACTAGAGAGGGTTGTCTTTCATATTCCAGTAACTTCTTCTGCAATTCTGCCACCTGCTCTGTTAATGCCTTTACTTCCTCTGAAGTCGTGGTTGTTTCTATGACTTTGGGTTGTGCCTCTTGTTCCCTGAGCTGGCGGCATAGCGCATCCCGTTCCTTTTCCAAATCATCATGTGCTTCTAATAGATCTGCGTAGCTTTCCAAGATTGTCTTCATTGTTTCGAAGGGGACTACTTTGAATTGTTCTGGGTCGATCTCGTGGGGAGAGCCTTCCATGGCAGCTTCTAGGTTTTCTTCATTTTGCTTCTACAGACGCTTGTTTTCTTCAAGGGCTGTAGCCATGTGTTTTCTAAGTAGAGTCAAATTCCGTCGGACTCTTAGATTATCTGTTTGGTAGACCTCCAGTAAAGCTTTGTTGTTATAAGGGTTGCCCACAATTTCCTCATGCAATGGCACCCTCTAGCCCTCATAAAAATATCTCTTTTTTGTATTTAGGAGATGTCCATATGAACACTCTCCTAAGCCCCTTTTTTGATATTTCCCTTAGGCTATGGTTTTGAAGCCTCTCAAATAATGTAGCTTTTTGGCACATGTAGAAATCCCCACGTAGAAGTTTCCCATGCCTTCATTTCTTTTGAGTTGGTTGTTGGAGAATATTCACAAAGATTTAGAGAGAGATGAGCATGTGCTCCTTTTTGACTAGTCAAAAAGAGCACATGGGAGAATGTGTTGAGCCTATAAATAGAGGCTCATTTCTTGTAAAGGAGGTCCCTTGGCCATGGCCTTGGCCTCCATTTTGGTAATGGAAGAAGGTGTCATTTGCTACTCTCCTGTTTCCTTGTGTGCAAGGCGATGATCTTGGTGTATGGATTTGCATGTGTGTGTGCATGGTTGGGAGGATGTTCCCCTTTGCTCCTTGTGACGTTGGCCATTGTTGCCATTGCTCCATGAGTGTGGGTGAACCTCTCCTCTCATTCTTTGCCCCAACTTGGAGAAACCTCTCACTTCCATGTGAGGCGGTTAGGGTTTGTTATTCCCCTATTCTCAACAATTTGGCGCCGTTGCCGGGGACGTCGGCCTTTAGCCGTTGGTTTTTCCAAGTTTGCGTGTCCATACTTCGTGAGATGCACCTTGACACTTGGAGGAGGATGAATACGTGTGGCCTTTGGTTGGCCTAGGGTACCTCTCTTTTGTTAATTTTTTGAGTAGTTGTAGTTCATTTTTTCTGTTTGTTGCACATGAACACCCTTCCTATCTCCCTTTTCTCTCTCACTCTCTTACACCTACACACGCTTCCACACACTCACATATGCATCACTGTCAAATTCTGTCGTTTCTTGATTTGAGTGGTGCTGTGGATAGAGAGATGGGGAGTGCTTTCTCTCTCTTGTTCTCATCTCTTGATATCTTCAACAAACGCAATACTAAAAATGAATTTCGAACAAAACTCTAGTATACAATACTGCACAATGAGATTTGTCACGTGCATGTGGGGATAGGCCTTTTCGTTTGAAATTTGAAAGGGATAGATTCTTTTTTATGCTGAACGGTGTGAATTTGTACATCATGGAGGGATGTGTGCATTTAGTATCGCTAATGAATGCTTGCAGGAGGTGGCAGGCCTTTGGGGTAGGTGGGAAAAAAAATTCTCCGCATCCTTTCTTGCATACAAGTTTGTGTTACGCAGATTTCTCACGAAATATGTGGGTGTCCTTTTTCATAGACTTTACTCGTCTTTTTTATCCCTTCATTCTAAAGAAGCTTCCTCTTCGGAGCCGGGGTCTTCTGATTTATTATTTCATGCGGGTGAGCTAGGGTTCCTTTCTGTCTTCGGGCTTGATGGAGCCATGCTCTCCCACTTCTGCATGAGTGAGGCTATGGATCCTCCAACATTTCTCCCAGCTCTAAGTGGAGCTTCTGTTGCCCCTATCATCTACACTTGAGAATTCGGAGTCGAGCGATGCTCTCCTTGCCTTCTTTCTCTTTTTCTCGCTCTCGACGAAGCAACTTGAGAGTCGCGCTAATCGGAGAAAATGAGGAACAGAGGTCGTCAAGATAGCCGCCATCCCATGCAGCCATTGTGCCCCAAGAGGCAGCCATGGTCTATTCAGGTGACCAGCAAGCCTATGGCGATGGCACATTCTCCTAAACAATCTTCATCTCCTTTCCAGTCACTTCCGACGGTGGAGCAAGAGATTCTTCTGCACCAGAGAATCGAAGAGCGTGTTGCGCTGAAGTTAGAGAAGCGGCACGATGCTGTTAGTGTTGAAAGACAGACTCGAAGGTTGCAGAGACAAAAGTTTACTGATAATCCTGGTAAAATAGTGAAGGCTTTACAGGAGCGGGAATACAAGAGGTCTGCTTCATTTGGAAGCTCCTGCTGAACTAGAAACTTGTAGTGAAGCAGTTTTTTTGTACATATCTCTAGCGGTGAAGTATGGTGTGGTGATCATAATGATCAAGTGGCAGAATTATGCTGTCTGCTAAGTAGGAGTTGCTTTGAGAACTTGTTTATCAGTATTACTAAGGGTTCTTAACTGCATCATGTGCAATCAGCACTTGTGCTACTCCTGTTTCTGTCCTTTGTGCATTGAGAATCAGAATTATCCTATGATTGCTATCTAAACAAGTCTCCAGTCATGCCGCCCTTCCATTGTTGTATCAAGCTTAGAGTTTTCTCAGATACGAAGCTTGTCGTCAATCATTTCGAACAATGGAGGACGGGCTGTGAGGGAAAATCTGAGCTATATGTTTTCATCATGAAGGGCACCCTGTTGTGAGGTGTTTGGCTCGCTCCACCTCCTATTTGTTTGGAAGCTTCAGTGCATCAAAGACCATTTTTTTTTGAGATGTGCACTCAGGAGCTCTCCCCATCCTCAAGATATCAGTGCCAAAGTTTGGCAGCAAGCTTTCGCAGACTAAGGCTATTTGCGTGGAGACTCTCGGCTCTCATTTTCTGCTTAACTTAGGTGACCAACCTTCTTTCGCATCTTTTGTGTTACAATAGCCACTCATAGTTCAGCAGAGTTCGTCGGGCGCGGCATGTTACTCTGTCCTTATCATAACAACTCTTTACTGTTGTCTCATGCTTGCCTTTTGTTGGATGCAATTGTTAAGGTAGGCTCGGCTTTGCTTCTTTCAACTTGTCCAAACCCATGGAATACTACAAGCGCGTGTTTGTCGGGGATATGCACACCCTCTGATTGGGGAGCTAAAACGTACGTACTAGTTGATTTAAGTCACTTCTGTTGTCTTGTTCACTTGCAGATCTATCGGCAACATAGCATTGACTTCAATCACAAAATCTTGTCTACTACCCTCTGAAGTTAGAAAGTTGATGTTGGTAAAAATCTGAAATGAAAAAAAAATTATAGGAACGATGGATTTTTTATTGGAAGATGCGTTGTGAATGGGTACAATTGTATTTTTTAAAGTGTGTTGCATATTTAACTCACAAATGTGTCTTCTGTGGTGTGAATTCTTTGTTCATGTCTAGAACCTGCAAATCGAAATTATTTCCCCATGCCCACCATGTTTGAAGAGAATCTTGTGTCTGGTGCTTTTAGTATGTGCTATATTTGAGCACTACATGTTTGTGAGACAAGGATCAACTTAAAGCTCTACGATTTAACTTTGGGAGGCTCGTTCTTGATATTTGGGGAGCGTGATGGAGTTGTGAATGACCATCAAGGGATGGTTTCCAAAACTACGACCTGCACACACAAATCAACATATGGCACATCTTTTGATGATTAGTGAACGAAGGACAACCTATGCACATCTGAATTGTTTTGAATATTTTGATGATTGTTTTCCTAGAGATCACGCCCAATGCTCTTGTTGGTGTTGGTGTTGGTGTTGGCTATGTGACTGTTCATTTTCAATAGGAAAGTGTCCTCATCTGTACCACTATCTGCACATGCTGTCCGCCATGCGTTTGCATACCTGGTTACTACTATTTGTTGTTATGGCAGTGTGTGGTGTTCTTGACATTGACTTGATGCTTGATGTCTACTCCATAGGGGACGTATAATAAAACTCCGCAGGTGTTGGAATGAACTTTGCATAACGATGCTCAATACGTCGTCAATTCACTAGTTGGATTACATAACGGCCCGACTAGCACATCCTTCTTATGCATATATGCATTTTAACTAATGCAAAGAACAAAGCATATTTGATGCATAAATATGAGTTGTAAAGATCTCCATTTATCATGTTTCATTGCAATTGGTCACATATGCACAATACATTATGTTTGCAACACATTTTTTACTTAAAAAGAATTTGCATTAGAAGATCAAGGGTCACTCATTGGGAAGTTGCAATACTAAATTTGTTTATTGGTTTCGTGTCCACTTGAAGATTAATGGGTTCTGACTCCTTTGGTGATCATCCATGTATTTGGCTTAGTGTCTTGGAAGCTATATGGCTATTTTCACAACTTGGGAAGTCACTTACGAGCCACTAATAGTCATGCTTCACAGACGATGCCTTCTCTCATGGGCATTGAAGTTAGATTGAAATGTTTGCTCACTTTAGGGTTCTGAAATTAATGTAATTCTCGACTATGATTTTGAGGTTTCACAGGTTTCGATGTGCATTTGGAGCTCCCTTGAGCACATGGCGTGGGTTTTTGGGTTGTAACACTTTGTGTCCATAGTGCTGTAAGGCTATGGGACACAAGCAAGCTCAAGATATTGTAAGGCCATGCTTGGCATGCATTGGAAGTATGGCCCTTGATGTTTGATCTTCCTTAGCAGTACGTATGCTTTCTTGCATTTCCTTCCTCATCTTTGGATGTGTTAGGTTGAAGCTCGACATGGAATTGATGCACCCACCACCATCATTGCTTGCTCTTTTGAAGTCATGAGATTGTGGTAACATGCTGAAAATGTGTGCTGACCCTTTCTATTTCAGGATGGCAATTCACATTGGGTAGTTCATCATTGGGATTCATTGACTTTATGCGTGTATTTCATGAATTTTGTACACTTCATGTAATGATGCTGCTAAAGCATGCATTTTGGATTATTAGTCTATTCATGATGCACTCTTGATGGTTTCCTTTATTGAACTTGCTTAGCCTGCATAGCATTTGGGCATGTATGTATGGATTTGTTCTTGAGTCACTTCATGGGAAGTACAAACTAATTGGAAACAAGCAATACAAGGGATGCAAGAGGACATTAAGATCCTGGCACTTCTGGGTGCAACAGATCTACATCATTCTGTTGGTCATTGAATGTGTCTGTTTAAGAAAGCCAGCTTTGTGCATGTGTGTTTTATGAATGGTTGCGGTTCTTGGCCATTTGTTTCATAAAGAGTGATAAAGAGTGATAAAGGTTATCCGTTCTTTTCAAGTCATTCTCTCGAGACACTTCACCCTAATAGAATACAATGACATGTGGACATTGGACTGATTGCCTTGGACGCTCACATCACTCCAAGCTTAAGAATGCTATGAGTCTACAGGTTATAACTATCTTTTACGCCCCAAGTGTTCGCTCAATAATACAGATGACGAGGGCTTCAAGATCAAGGTGCAACGTGTGAACTGTTAATATGTCAGGTTTGGTGTTCTATTTGTGGCATGCTTTATGGAAGAAAAGAATCGTAATTTTTGGTATCTTGATTAAAGTAGAATCCGGTCCTACATGCTCGTGCTCTTGGACGATGACAGGATGACCTCAGAAGAATGCTTGAATGTATTAAGGCATATGAATGTGGAATGTCTCCAAGTAGCTTCAGATGCTAGGCATTTATGACTCTACTTTTTTTCAATATGCTCTGCTAAATCTTGGACTTGCAGGTTGAGAAGCCCCACCAAGAAGTGATGCACATGTTGAATTTGAAGACTGACGACTACTTTAACCACCTCATATCTGTGTATCTATCATATCTATGATCTTTTTTGCTTGAGGGAAAGCTTGCAGGTTTGAAAGAATGAGAAAATCGGATCCACGACTACACAACTCTTGCTACTTGCTAATGCATCTCTTTTGATTCCATTCTTTATTAATGCAAGTGGCTGCTTCGAGTAAAATTCCTAGGATGGGTGCCGAATGCTTATACTTCAAAATGTTCTTCACGATGTGAGCACTTGTTCTTTAAAGGTGTAAGAAGATTGTCATGCAGAGTTCTCTCTTGTAGTGCAAGTCTTGCAGCAATGGATGTTCCTTGAAGTGGAAACTAAAAATGGGATTATATTTTGTGGCTGGTTCTTTTCGAATTCAGTCTACTTGTTGTGTATGTTTAAATTTCAGGTATTGGAGCTTTGAAAGAGGGCGCATTGGATGGAGGCTGGGCTGACTGCCCCCCAAGGGGATTGTGTCGCTCAGCATTGCTGGATTGGAGATTTGAAGGCAGACGGCTTGCTAATTCAAAAGATTTGCAGCCTTGCAAAATTCAGATTGGAACTGCTGAAAGAATTGAAGACTCCAAACTTGGACCAGTTTGGCACTATATGCTTCTCTCTTAGCTTTGTCGAGGACGACAAATTCTAGGAGGAGGAGGGTGTTGTTATAAGGGTTGCCCACAATTTCCTCATGCAATGGCACCCTCTAGCCCTCATAAAAATATCTCTTTTTTGTATTTAGGAGATGTCCATATGAACACTCTCCTAAGCCCCTTTTTTGATATTTCCCTTAGGCTATGGTTTTGAAGCCTCTCAAATAATGTAGCTTTTTGGCACATGTAGAAATCCCCACGTAGAAGTTTCCCATGCCTTCATTTCTTTTGAGTTGGTTGTTGGAGAATATTCACAAAGATTTAGAGAGAGATGAGCATGTGCTCCTTTTTGACTAGTCAAAAAGAGCACATGGGAGAATGTGTTGAGCCTATAAATAGAGGCTCATTTCTTGTAAAGGAGGTCCCTTGGCCATGGCCTTGGCCTCCATTTTGGTAATGGAAGAAGGTGTCATTTGTTACTCTCTTGCCTCCTTGTGTGCAATGGCGTTGGTCTTGGTGTATGGATTTGCATGTGTGTGTGCATGGTTGGGAGGATGTTCCCCTTTGCTCCTTGTGATGTTGGCCATTGTTGCCATTGCTCCATGAGCGTGGGTGAACCTCTCCTCTCATTCTTTGCCCCAACTTGGAGAAACCTCTCACTTCCATGTGAGGCGGTTAGGGTTTGTTGTTCCCCTATTCTCAACAAGCTTCAAGTTGTTTGACACCTGGCACTTGTGATGGTTGGGGTGTCTTGAGGAGGGTTTGATGAGCTTGCTCGAGTGTGGTGTAACGTTGATTGAGGTCTGCATTTTCTTCTTCTATGATTGTAAGCCGTCTCTGTATTTGTTGATGATTCGTAGTCAGTTGATGATGACGATCTTTGAGAGCCTGATACTCACTCTGAAGTTGATACACACATTGATGTAATGCCATGAATATACTATTTACATTAAACGATGCAGGGAAAGATGAAGATGCAGGGAGAATGGGGAAGGGGAAGGGAGTTGTGAATGTTGTGGAGTCAAGTGGTGAGGTAGGTGGAGGGGGTATGGGAGATTGAGGCTGCGTGGGGGGAGGGAGTGGTGCTGTGGCTGGTGATGTTTCCATTGTGTCGAACGTGTGTGTGACTGTGAAGATGGGGAGAGTGGGTGGGGTGGATGTGATATTTGTGAAGAGTGTTGTGAAAGTGGGCATGGTAACTCCTCCAAATTGGATGCCGGGAGAGAGAGGAATTCCCATGACGAATGTGGTAATGGCAGAAATAGGCGTGGTAGTGCCAGGTGGTGAGGTGACTTGTGTGGTGAGAGGTGAGGTGGGTGGTGAGAGTGGTTCCGCCTCATGTGCTTCTATTTGTGTATTACCTCCTGGTTCTGATACATTGACGTGGATTTGTTTGCCAGATCGCATGGGGCGAGTAGGCACTCGTTTCTCAAATCGATGAATATAAGCCATGGCAGCATGAACAGCCTCATCTAAACCTACCACGTTAGCGTGCAGGTTCATTGATTCAATAAACATGTCATCCACACCTTCCTCGGCTAACATTTGGCTCATGATCATCTTTCTTGTCTCGAGCGACAGTTTGTGTTGTTCTTGGACTCGCTTCATGGTTTTGTATAATCTTTTTATTTGGGCTGAGTATGCCAGGGCTAGTTCTAAAAGTTCTTCATATTCTTGATCATACTCCTCGTTGGCTTCTTCTTCTTCTATCTCTTCATCATCCTCTTCTACTTCTACTACACCCGGTTGGGTCGGGGCTGAAGTTGTAGTGGTGGGTTGTGGTCCTTGGGTCTGCTCTGCTTTTGTCTCCACGTTAGACTCATTGATCAAACGGGCAATTTCTTCATCTGTCAAATCAGCAAGGGTGTAACCTTGTGGGAACTCCAAGTCCAATGGAATCGAAGGGAACACCAAATTGGGTCCTTCGACACTTGGTCTAGGTAGGCGAATGGTAAATGGTCGGACACGTCGCGTTTGGGGAGGGGTCACCTCTGGTGTGGTAGTGGCTCCCTTGGCTTGAGCACATGGTAATTGAACTCCCCCTCTCATTTTCTTCGATGGAGGACCCGTCGTTGATAGCCGTCTTTGGAATTCTTGGGCTCTGGACCATACTAGTGCTCTTTGAACGGGCACGTCGTATGCTAAACACCTGTAAATTAATTTTGTCAAAGCACAGCACCCATGAAGCACATTCTTCTGTTTCTTATTCCATCATTGATGGGCTAGATGGATTTGATCGATGATCCAGTGTGGCAGATTGATGGTGATATTCTCTGTCTCTGCCAAGTACAAGCTGAACCATATCTTTTTAGGTGGCATTGTATAGCGTTCTTGGGTGGGGAAAGCGAAGTGCTGCATGATGGTTCATAGGTGGAGAGCGATGACCATACTAGTGCTCTTTGAATGGGCACGTCGTACGCTAAACACCTGTAAATTAATTTTGTCAAAGCAGAGCACCCATGAAGCACATTCTTCTGTTTCTTATTCCATCATTGATGGGCTAGATGGATTTGATCGATGATCCAATGTGGCAGATTGATGGTGATATTCTCTGTCTCTGCCAAGTACAAGCTGAACCATATCTTTTTAGGTGGCATTGTGAAGCGTTCTTGGGCGGGGAAAGCGAAGTGTTGCATGATGGTTCGTAGGTGGAGAGCGATGGTTGGTGTCATTGCTAACATGTCCTTCAATTTGTTGAGATCCTTGTGCTTCATCCTTCCTGGAATCATTGTTTCCTTCTCAGTGGGAATATGCATACCTTGCATCTTCAATGCTTCTTGTACTAGGTTGAGGGTCAGTTTGAATCTCTTGAGTTCGTGGCCTGGCATCAGTGAAGGTAGCACAAAAGTACTATCGCCTCCCTTGGCCCTGCTAGGGGTGATGGTACTGATAAAATAGGAACAGTGCAGGAAATCTGGCTTAGCTAAATGTCCTCGAAAATAGTCATCCAAGCCCGCTTTGCTCCATACAGATCGCATCACTTCTGCATTCTGATATTGCTCAAATTCACGGGTGAAGAAATGATATCGTCCCCATTTGCCATTGAATTCAAGTTATGCCTCCCAAAAGTAGGTGCCATCTCCTAATGGCCCTGCGACATCACTGAACCAATGTGCATGCTTCCCCACTTCAGAAGTGTGCCCTTGAGGAGGATCCTGAATAGGGAGCACATGCACCGCTTGAAGTTCTTGAGGCCTCTCAGTGAGTTGGGATTCAAGGAGGAGGGTTTCTATGTCCACAATCTGTGCGCTAGACCCTGCCTAGGAACTGGTGCCTCCTACTTCTGCCATGTTATTGCTTGCTTGCTGGTTCTATGAGAATATAGAATCATGCGTTAACATTGTAATGGACAAGATAGAACAATTTTTGTCCCCATTACAACATTACCATGAGGTGAGTAATGGGTTAGTGGGTCAGTGAGTGCTCGATGATCGTGTGTGTAGTTAATGAATGGATAGTCCTAAGAACTAGATGGAAAGATGCAGTGTATGATTGATGTAGTTAGCAAGTGGAGATGAATTTACCAATGGGGGTCGAGGGGTTTATTACAAGTTTTAGGCTGCCAAACACAATGGATGGCTTTCGGTTTTGGTTTTGTGGAGACTCTGGAGGGCTTTATGAGTATGTCCGCTTGGAAATGAGGCTTTTTAGGGACCCATTTGCAAGTCATTCTGCCCGTGCTCATGTGTAAATGTGCATTTGTGTGTGTTGATGAGAGTGGGCATGGGCTCTTTGAGTGAGTGAACTCTATCGTGTATGGTGTGATTTGTGTGTAAATAGTTGAGCCCGCAAGCAAGCCTTAGGCACCCAAATTTGTCTTGATTGTGGGCCAGCCTTCATCGACTTCTTGGGTACCCAGATAGATTTCACTTTCACAAAAGAATTTTTGGGAGTCTTCTTATTAGTATCATGTCGTTGATTACTAATAGGAAGTTGAGATAGTTGTTGTGGCTTGACCGCAATAGGACGTTCGTCTTTCGGCACCCACACTTGTTTCAATGGCTGAGACATCCTATTTAGCACGTTCTTTTGGCCTCCAGCATAGGTAGTCTTCAGTAATTGATCTGCCTTTGGTTGCTGCCTCCCTCTGGCTTTTGGAAAAGAAGGGAGTTCCGTTGAGTCCTTGACTTCTTTATTGAGATCATCATTCCTCTGCATCACATAGATTTGGACAAGAACATCATGGTCAACTTCATGTGTACCCCTGGAAGGACCAGGAGTCTGTGCCTTTCCTAGTTCCTTGAGTGCTCCATTATCTAACTCAATCGTAATTCGACTCTGATTTACCCATACCTGAAGAAGTCCACTTCTTAGGTTTAAGTTGACTGCATGGTCATAGATCCAGTCTTGACCCAAGACTAGAGGCTCAGTGAGGTCCTCATCTTGACACACTAGTACTTTAACTATCATTAAAACGTCTTGAATGTAGAGGGGAAGTTCCACCTCGCCTATGAAAGGGGTTTCCACACCTCTCAATCCTATGAGATATGCCTCTATAGGATTGACTTTTAATTTCAATTCTTGACAGTAAGAAAGTCTCACCGCACTAGTGGCTGCACCTGAGTCAATCAATGCCCGTGCAGTCCTTGCACTCTTCCCTTGTCCTATCGCCAAGGTTACAAAAGGACGTCGGTCAACTATTCTATGGGGGGCTGACACTTGAGACTTCACACATGGCCATATGATATCCTGGGTTCGCATAGTCATCTATCCTTGGCTGATCTCGTCCTTGTCTTCTCATCTTCATTTTTCGGATGCGTTCCAAGGCTTCTGCCTGTGCTTCTTCTCGAACTCGTTTTGCCTCTTCCTTACGTTTCTTGGCAGTGTTGAGTCGATTGAGCATTTCCTCGGTGAGAGGTTCATGATATAACTTGACTCTGCATCCGCTTATGTAGCTAGGGAGAATATCACCTTCAAGTGTGGCTAATTGGACTGCTCCACTAGTCGAGATCCTATTTATGATCATAGGTCCATAGCCTCTCTTCTCTAGTTTTCTCGCATGTTGCTTCAAAGTGTAGACTAACACTAGGTCCCCTGCTTTCAATCCTTTATCCTTCACATGGGCATCAAAGTACGCCTTCTGCCTTTTCTTAGCTGCATATATTCCTGCTGCATATATTCTTGCTGTAGCTCTTAGTCTAGTTTCACCTAATTGTTCGAGGTCAAAAATTCTCGAAGAGAGTTCATGACCCGTCCACTCATGCTCCTATGCTATTCTCAATGTGGGAATCAAGAAGTCCAGAGGTAGCACCGCATTTTGGCCAAATACCATCTGAAAGGGTGTGGCTTGGAGTACTGTTTTATAGGCCACTCCGTATGCCCAAATAGCATGGTGTAGCTGTTTGTCCCAATCAGAGCATTTATTATTGAACAATTTAGTAAGCACATTGCATAGGATCTTATTTGTGCTCTCAGCCTGGCCATTAGCTTCTGGGTGATAGGGGGCAAACTTCTTATGTACTACCAAGCATTCTTGGAGAAGATTTTCAATGACCTCATTCAAGAAGTGAGTCCCCCTATCACTGACTAGCTCTATAGGTAGCCCGTATCTTGTGAACACATTCTCAAATAAGAACTTAGTTGTCATTTGAGCATCGTTCTTTGTGGTAGCTTTTACTTCTACCCACTTGGTTAGATAGCCTGTGGCCACAATGATATATTCAGCATGTGAACCCTTGGCTGGGGATTAATAGGACCTACAAAGTATATTCCCCACTTAGAGAATGCACGTCCACCCATCATAGGTTTTAAAGGCATCTCATCTTTGCGTATAGGATACTGAGTTCGCTGACAAATGTCACACTGTTTCACATAGGTATGTGCGTCCATGTGAAGGGTCGGCCACCAAAGTCCTGCAAATAGGATTTCCTTGATCACCCGATCTGGTCCAAAGTGTCCTCCTGCTACACCTTGGTGAGCAGTTTCCAAGATCTTGAGATATTCACTCTCATGAACACATAGTCTAAGGTAACCATCTTTACCACGGTTGTATAGATTACCACCAATGAGTGAGTAATCTAGGGCTTCTTGTTCTAGACTTTTTTGTCTGGCCAATGTCATATCTTGAGGGAATGTCTTCGTCCTCAGAAAGGCTACTAGTGGTTCACTCCAATCCGGCACTGTGGACACTTGATATAGAGTGGCATGTTCCACGGGTGGTGAAGCTCAAGCGTAAGCACCACCTCCTTTACTTGTCAATCTGCGGAGACGTGAGGACCGGTATGAAGACCACGAGCAAGTGAAGGCACAAGTGCGTGAGTGAAAGCACACAAACATGCACACACATACACACACACGCGCACAAAGTACGATCAAAGAGAGGAACAATGGAAAGCTTAGATTGCCAAAGAGTTCTCTTACAAAAGTTCTATTCTCTAACAAGCTAACCCCAAAAATGAGCTCTCTAGCTCTTCTTATAGTTTTTTGACTAGTTTTGGCCCTGTCCAAACCTAGTGTCCGGCCTAGTTAAAAATTAGGTTCCAGGGCTTATTTGAGGGCTCAAACGAAGTCTAAAAATTACGAAAATTGGTACGATGGTACTTCTAATACTCCTCAAGCTCGAGGACTCCTCAGCTCGAACAAAATGGAGTTATAAAAATAGATAATGGTATTTACAATGGTTTTTAGTGATGAAAATCACTATTTTGTAGGGGATTCATCTGAAAATTTGACATACACTTCATGGAGCTCCATACTTGCTCCCTTTCCTTGTGTGTCCACCTTTTGATGTGCTTCCATGCTTTGTCCTTGACTTTGAGATTCAACACTCCCCCCCCTCTCGAGTCTGTCGTCCCTGACAGACCCTTGTTGTAGTGGTTGTTCCAAGTAGTGCCTTGAGAGGGAGCGTACCGTCTGTCTGAACAAAAGTCGTCTGACTTCCAGATGTGTCTGGTTCTTCATCTATCATTGCGAGTCTTTGCAAGTTGTAGTCTCTTGGTATATGCTTCTTCCTAGGATTCCAGCATGACTGTGTCGTTGTGAGTCTCCGTTGATGTTTTCTAGATCTTCCACAGTTGATGTTCCTAGTAGTCATGCCAAGTACTCCTTACCCATATTGAGTGATGGGTAAGTGTGTTCGTGCATGGGTTGAGGAAAATATGTGCCTTGTGCATGGCCTTGTAATGTAGCCCTATGAATGCTTACTTGGAAAATGCATTGGAAGAAGTATGGTGCAAAAATTGCGGGTCTTGAGCTAAGTGCCCAAGGGTATGCTGACAAAGAGGTTTCCTAATCTATCATGGTTATGGTGTTGCCAGAGTGAAGATACTTACCATGGAGAAGGTTGATCGATGTTCATCTCTTCGTGTTGTACACTCGGCCTTTGGGATGGAACATTGTTGATGAATGTCCATGTTAATGGTCCACTGATGAGATCTTTGGAGTGGTTGATCCTCTCTCCTCTTTTCAAAGCAACATTTGCCAAATACTGAGAATTGAATTTCTTTATATTCTTTGGCAAACAACATTGGGTAACTACACCAAGCTGAGTTTCACATATTCTCTTTAGCTCACCATATGTAGGAGTCTTCTCCTCCAGAACTACCCTTTGCAGATATCTCCTTGGATGCTCGCGTACATGAAGTAGTTAAGCATCACTCAAGTTGCGGACCTTCAAGCTTTTCATTCCTACCATGGTAAGAGAAAATCATAGTTGTAGATGCCATGTTCATGCCAAGTGCTTGCCATCTACCAAATAAGGCAGCAATAATATCATCTGCTAGCCGAGACACAGTTTTATCCAAATTGATAAATGCCTAGTAATCAACAATTCCACCTTCAACTAAGCATGACTCATTCAGGTTCCAAGAGCCAAGCCTAGAGACAAGTTTTTTTTTTTTTTTTTTTTTTTTGAGGAACAATGTCACAAAACAAGAAGACAAAGTTTAGTATCAATCAATAAAAATCTTTGACATATGTCAATGTGCTCTTGTGCCTGGGATTCTCAAGTGTGTCTATGCACAGTCGTGTAATGTGGCCCTATATTAATGCATACTTTGGAAATGCATGACCTGAATGGTGCAAAAGACAGGGTTGTGCAAGGAGCACATGGTTGTCGCTCGTCGAGGCCTGATGTCACCTGCAAATGTTGATGTCATCTTTGTTGGAGGTATCCATTGGATCTCGAGATGACCACTGATCCTTCCTCTTGATAGGGACCCATTTTAGAACAGCATTTGGCACTGTAGAGATTACTTCAGGCGTCTTCCTTGTTGGATGCTTTCTGAACTGTGGTATCCAATGTGGTTGGTGTTTTGGTTTGATGGAGGCTACTTGTACTTTAGGCTTCCAAACCTATATCCTTTTTGCACGTCTTCCTACTATTGTTGAAGAGCTCATTTGATCTCCTTTCGGTCTCTGTACGTGGTTCTTACCCTCTTCTCCTTTTGGCTTCTTCGTTGAGACCTTTCGCATGTGGGAGAACACAAGTTGTTGTAGATGTAAGAGCTTCTTAGGTACTCACATCTGTAATCGCCCTTGTTGAGCTTCAACTAATTTCTTAGGCACCCAAACTTGTTGGATACCTTGTGATTGAGCTTGTCCGAGCTGCTTCCTTCGTCTTTTGACCTGGTTGGCTTGCCTACATGGGATTTGTGGGGCCAAGGCTGGTGGTTTCTCTCCTTTGTGTACCCATATCTGCTTCATGCTCGGCACTACCTTCCTTTGGAAATCTCGTTGTCTATTTGATATAGCAGTTGTTCTGTTCGGTTGTGCTTGCTTTGTTGGTTGAGTTGTTGTGGTGGCATTAGTCCTTGCCCTAGAGGAGGAGTCCGCTTGTCGTTGAGCCTGTTCTTCCATGATTGACTCCTTCTGCATCATAGAACTTTTGACACATACATCTTCTTCCATATGATTAGTCTTAGAAGAACTAAGAGAGTGTGTGGTGCACTGATCTGGGAGCATGCAGTTCTCTAATTCTATTGTAATGCATTGTTCATGTACCCATACTTGAAGAATTTGACTTCTTAGGTTCAAGTTTACTGCATGGTCATAAATCCAATCTTGACCCAAAACAAGTGGTTCTGTAAGGTTCTCATCTTGACACACTAGCACTTTGACTTTCATTCGAACATCTTGAAGGTAGATGGGAAGTTCCACCTCGCCCAAACAAGGGGTTTCCACACCTCCCAAACCTATGAGATAAGCTTCCATGGGATTGATGTTCAACTGTAAGTCTTGGCAGTAGGAAAGTCTCACTGCACTACTTGCTGCACCTGAGTCAATTAATGCTTTCACAGTCCTTGTATCCTTCCCTTGTCCTATCTCTATGGTCACAAAGGGTCGTCGGTCAATAACTTGAGAAGTTGCTATGCCTGATTTTTGGCACATATCCATGTGATATTTTGGAGCTTTTGAGTTGACATCTAGGCCTAGTCGCCTTAACTTATTTCGCCTTATGTGCTCTCTAGCCTCTTCTTGTGCTTCTTCCCTCACCCTTAACTCCTCTTCTTTTCGCTTCTTAGCAGTGTTGAGTCTCTTAAGCATATCCTCAGTAAGAGGTTCTTGATATAGCTTGACTCTACAACCACTAATATAGTTTGGCAAGATATCACCTTCTAAAGTAGCCAATTGAACCGCGCCGCTAGTGGAAATTCTGTTAATGATCATGGGTCCATATCCTCATTTTTCCAACTTACGGGCATGTTGTTTTAGTGTGTAAACCAACACTAGATCTCCCTCTTTCAATCCCTTATCCTTGATGTGTGCCAAGTATGCCTTTTGCCTCTTCTTTGCAGCGTAAATGCCTGCTGCCGCTCGTAGCCTCGTCTCACCTAAGCGTTCGAGATCAAAGATCCTAGAGGACAATTCATGCCCATTCCACTCATACTCTTGTGCTACTTTTAAGGCAGGGATTAAGAAATCTAATGGTAGCACAACGTTCTGTCTGAAGACCATCTAAAATGGGGTGGCGTTGAGTACCATTTTGTAGGCAACTCGATAAGCCCAAACAGCATGATGAAGTTGTTTGTCCCAATCAGAGCGTTTATTATTTACCAGTTTTGTCAATACATTACAGAGGATCTTATTGGTGCTCTCGGCTTGTCCGTTAGCTTGTGGGTGATAAGGGGCAGACTTCTTATGTATCACCAAGAATTCTTGGAGAAGATTTTCAATGACCTCATTCAAGAAGTGTGTGCCTCTATCGCTCACTAACTCTATTGGTAGCCCATATCTCGTGAACACATTCTCGAATAAGAACTTAGCCGTTGTCTGAGCATCATTCTTTGTGGTGGCTTTGACTTCTACCCACTTTGTAAGGTAATTTGTGGCTACAATAATATACTCGGCATGGGAGTTTCTAGCTGGGGGGTTAATATGACCTATGAAGTCTATGCCCCACTTCGAAAATGCACGCCCTCCCATCATTGGCCTCAAAGGCATCTCATCTTTTCTAACTGGATATTGTGCACGTTGGCATGTGTCACATTTCTTCACATAGGTATGTGCATCCATATGAAGAGTGGGCCACCAAAATCCTGAGAATAGAATGGTCTTGATTACTCGATCAGGACCGAAGTGTCCACCTGCAACACCACCATGTGCAGTCTCTAAGTCCTTTAAATAGTCTGATTCATGCAGGCACAGTCTTAAGTAACCATCTTTGCCTCTTCGGTATAGGTTGTCTCCTACTAAGGCATAGCCTTGAGCCTCTTGCTCCATGCTTCGTCTTCTTGCTAGACTGGCCTCTTTGGGTAGCTTCCCGACCTCATAAACTCTACCAATGGAGCACTCCAATCTGGAATTAATGACACTTGATAAAGGGTCGCATGCTCCACTGGTGGTCTCTCTCTGCACATTGGACAATTCTTAATCCACTCATGTATTTCTTTGTCCATGCTAGGCCAATACACTCCTAAACGCTTCAGATTCTGCAATGTTCGTTGTTTAGAATAGTGATTTCCTAGAAATCCTTCATGAGCTTGCTATAACCAACTACTATGTTCATCATCCTCGACACAACAAGCTAATACACTCTCAGTATCTTGTTTGTACATGCTTCCTGCCAATATGTGATATTTTTGTGATCTTACAATTTCTTCTTGTGATGTTTTCACATTCTTATTTGCGGGGCCAAAGGTTAGGACTGGTACCAACTTATTTGCCCATTTGGGAATAACTTCCAAATTGAACAGATAAGCATCAGGTACTTCATCAGACACTCCTTGCGGTGACTCTCCTGAAGTAATGCGAGAAAGGTGATCTGCCCGAAGGTGGGTTCTACCTTTCGTGACAACAACTTCAAAGTCATATTCCATTAGTAAGAGGAACCATCTTACTAAGCGTCCAATATTGCAAGGTTAATGATCAGTGAAAAACTTGAACTTGTTGGCCAATAAATAGTGTCTAAACTTCTTCACAGCATATACCATGCCTAAGCCCTCTCGCTCAGTTGTGGTATAGTTCCGTTCAGCTGCAGTGAGCTGTCTACTAGCATATGCTATGGGCAAATCTAAGTTTCCTTCACTTGTGGGTTGTGCAAGCACACATCCTATGGCATGATTGGACGCATCCACATGGACATGGAATGGTTTATTCCAATCAGGAGTGGTCAGTATTGGTGCCGTGCACAAACGTTTCTTCAGTTCGTTGAAAGAATTCTCGCATTCGTCGTTCCACTCAAAATTAGACAACAAGGCATAAAGGGGTCTAGCTATGATCGCGTACATGTGGATAAACCTACGGTAATATCCACAATGGCCCATAAAGGCTTGTACCTCTTTAACATTCCTTGGTCTTGGTAGCTCCGCTATGGCTCGTACCTTATCTTCATCTGTTGAGATTCCATTCTTAGAAACAATATGACCTAAGATTTTACCTTGACGCACCATGAACACACACTTTTCTGGGTTCAGACACACTCGATATTCTCTACACTTGTTGAAGATTTGTCTGAGCTCAGGGATGTGAAACCTTCTTTCTTGGGAATGAGCACATAAATCATCCACATACACTTCTAAGCTCTTTCGCAAGAACTCTTTGAAGACATGACACATGAGCCTTTGGAATGTTGCAGGTGCATTGGTGAGCCCAAATGGCATCACACGAAATCCAAAGATTCCCCACTCTGTAGCAAAAGCTTTTTTGTGTTGATCTTCTGGGGCAATGGCTACTTGATTGTAACCTGAAAACCCATCAAGGAAGCTATAAACTTCCTTGCCTGTAACACGCTCCAAAAGGTGTTCTGTGATTGGAAGTGGATAACTATCTCTGATAGTAGCGGCATTAACTTTTTTAAGGTTAATACACACTCGCAACTTTCCGTTCTTCTTGGGCACAACTACAATGGGGGACACCCATTCAGTATGCTCAGTCTCATAGATGAATCCAGCTTCAATCAACCTATCAATTTCTTCTTTTATTTTGGCTGCATAGGTATCATTATATGTGTAGGGCTTCTGTTTGGTGGGCTTGGCATCAGCAGTCATGGGGATAGTATGAGACAAAATTCTTGGATCTACCCCTTTCAAGTCTCTATAGTGCCACGCAAACACATCCCTATATTCCCTTAATAGAGCTACAAGCTCCATTTCTTCTCTTGCACTTAGGTCATCTCCTATATATGTGCATCTCTCTTCGTTCTCTTTGATGGTCACTACAATCTTCTTGGTCTTTTCTTTATTATCATATGATTCTCCTATGATGGCCTCTCTCTTAGGCATTCGTACCAAAAGTTTGCGGTCGTCAACTTCATATTTCTTGAAGTTCTCTGGTACTTCAAACAATGATTCCTCCTCTTCTTGTTTCACTGCTTTTCTTTTCTTTTTCTTTTGACTGCTCTCACTTCCATCCTTCAAATTTACCGTTTTAATACTTGTGAGAGGTTCTTCTTCTTTCTGGGTGAACACTCCTATATCTTCTAGATAGTGCTGCTCTGAGTTAAAGCAACTATCCATTACAATGGACTCTATATCATCGTCATTCTCTTCTTCTTCTATGACATCACTAGGGTCTCATTCTTCTAGCAAGGGCTGACACATGAACACTGAGATATCATAACCCTCCTCATCACAATGAGGTGTCCATTGTTCTTCATTGACAGCAATGTCCATGGTGGCTAAGATTTCTGGCCAGCCATGAGGCTCAAATTCCTCATCTAGAAAGATCATCGGTGTATAGGCTGGGTGTTTAATTGGTCTATCTCCTGGCGAAGTTCCTTCTTCTCTTGCCTTTAAACGTTTTTCCTCTTCCTCTACGACCTTGCACATCCACAAATGAGTATCTTCATGTAGCCATGATGGATCATGTGAACTTTCAGAATGCACAGAGATGGAATCTTCTTTCACTTTGTGGATAGGATTCCACTGTAGGGGTGGTACATCTCTGAAGGAGTAATCCTTCAAATTGACCTTGGTGGTGACCCCTAAGTGCTGCAAGTACAAGGAGTTAGTTCTCCAATCCTGTACTATTTGCAATTGTCGTAGGAAGGGTCTTCCTAGGATCATCTCATAGACGTTATTTTTCTCAAAGTCACATATAGCAAATGTAAGTTCAAACTCCACACCACAAGTGGTTAGAGTTATCCCTTCGAGCAATCCTAGAGGTCTTTCAAAATGACCGTCGGCCATTTGACGCTTCATTCTAGTTGGTCTTAATGTGGGTTTGCCCCATTGCTTCCACAAGGAGGTGGTCGCAATGGCAACACCAGCACCTGAATCTATGATTGCTTTGGTTGTGAAACCTTGGTAGGTGATTGGAAGATAAGTATTACCTTCTTCACCCTCACACATGTCCCCTATTTTGTTTAGAGGTATCTCTGGTACCCTTTGCTTAGAGCCTGCTTTTGGCATATTGGACTCAAGGTCTGGGACCTGATCCTTCACATGATTCCATAACTCAGGTTTTGCTTTGAGCAGCTCTTCTACAGTGAGATGACAGTGAACCTTAGTGTTCTTCACGACATCAGTGTTCCTTGGAACCACTGAGT
This sequence comes from Ceratopteris richardii, assembly GCA_020310875.1. Lineage (NCBI taxonomy): Eukaryota > Viridiplantae > Streptophyta > Polypodiopsida > Polypodiales > Pteridaceae > Ceratopteris > Ceratopteris richardii. The sequence goes on from CM035434.1 coordinate 95,017,405, forward strand.
CTTCATTTCTTACCAGTATTGTGGGAGCTCTAATCTGGAGAGATTCAGATTCCCATGAGCCTCGAAATTGAGGCAGTTCCTCTAAGGTATTAGATTCAAAATCTAACCTTTCATCTTCTTGTTGTTGTGCTTCATCTCCGTAAATAGATGGAATGTCTTGAGGAAATTGATCATGAAGATCATCAATCTCAGGAATAGGAGGGGAGTTACCCTTCTCCTGGGCCCATTTCTCTTCTTGTATTTCCCGCAAGAACTCTTGAGAGTACTGTTGAATTGAAGGAGGTATTCCAGCATCTGTGGAATTAGGAACATAAGCTCCCATTGGTGGTGAGCTTCCTCTTTCAATAACTGGTTGAACATGTGGAGGTAAAGAAACTTGTGGTTTGTTTACCAATTGCTCTAATCTTTCTAGTAAGCCTTGGAAATGCAAGTCCGGTTTGACAGAGTTTGTTTGATTGAACTTTTGACTAGTCTCGAGTATAGCTTGAGCTTGTTCTACCATTTTCATGCACATTTTCATCCGTTCAATCTCTAAATCTTCTCTAGGGTAACTCTTGTCTAGGTTTGCAGCTGTAGGCCCTTCTTGAAGTCGAGCCTGGTAGGCCTTGAACATCATGTCCAAGCCTTCTGGGGTTGGATCTGCAAGAACAGACCCTGGTTGCGGTCTATTTACAATGGATGGTGGGGTGGGATGAGGTGGAGTGGATGGAGTTTCGGCATGCGAGGGGCTTTGAGATGCAATGTCTTCTATTTTTTTTTTCGCTTCTTTTAAGCTTTCTTCTAGTTCCGATAACTTTTTATTCCACTTGCGATTGGCCTTCTCTCTGGTATCCTTCCATGTTCTTGTTTTCCTCTTACTAGGCTCTCCTGATTCACTCGACTCTGATTGTTCTGCTGGTTTATCCTGTTTTAATGCTTGTGCTCTAGTGACAGCTTGTATAGGAGCCACATTGCTACTACTTGAACTTGAATCTGCCACTAAGCCTACCACATTAATGGGTGTAATCTTGGGTACACTAGAGGGGTTTCTTGGACAATCTCTAGGGAAATGGTCTTTGCCACAATCAGAACAAAAAGCCTCTATTGTGATAGCCTGTCCTTGACTCGGAGATGATGGGTGGGGACAGTCACGAATGAAATGGTCACCTTGACATCTGAAACAAGATCCTCTAGGGGCTTGTGGTCTCATTTGTCTCAACTGGGGCCTAGCGTTAGGATTTGTGTACATGACATTGGAGTATTCTGGCTCCCAATTTTGCTCCATAGGTGGTGCCTCATATTGATAAGAGTAAATCTCACTATGTTCAGGTGACTCTATGTAATAAGCATGTGGACTACCTTCATGGGAATAGTCTGAACTATGAGCATGAGAGTCATTATCTGGTATCAATGGGGTTAGTGGCACCAATGCTCTATTTGGATTTTCCTCTCCCACAGCATATTTGACTGGAATCACGTTGGCAGGGGTTGGTGGTTGGTTTCCCAAGACTGGTTGTGGCCTATATTGTGCCTGATATTGTTGTTGTGGTCTATAATATGGTTGTTGGTATTGGTTTTGATACCTACCTGGTTGGTAAGGTTGTTGATAAGTTTGCCTAACAGCCTGCCTATTGTAGGGACAATCTTGAGCCGTGTGGTTTGTGTATATTCTCTCAATAGTGCAATATGGAGCATTCCTTTCTCTAATATTTTGGTTTTTCATTGGGCATACGTTAGCCATGTGGTCACCTCCGCAAGTATAACATCGATTCAATGGGGTGACTCTCTGTGTTTGTCTATTTTGGACTCCCAGCTTCTTGGCAACTTGCTCAGCTATCTCTTCTATTTTCGTGGAGATTTTTGAAGTATGACTAGTAGAACTATCCGAATCTTTGTAGAGTTTGGACAATCCTAACTCACGCTAGTTATCTTCTATGTCAATGCACGTCCGCACGCACTCTTCTATGGATGTAGGCTCTTTCAAGTACACATATGATCTTAACTTTGTGCTCAGTAAGCCATCTAAGAACAAAGCCACTTGTTTGGCTGGTGTGGGTAACTCTGGAGTAGGGCATCTTTCTAGGTACTGTCTGAACCTTCTACCTGCTAGCAGTTGACCTATATCGCGATAGTTGCGACTACTCAGTGGTTGAAACCAAGCTAAGGTAGTGCCCTTAAGAGTCAGACCAAATGCCTCGTACTGGGTGAACAAATCCTCAACCTGTTCAGCTCTTAACACTTGTTTGAACTCGGCCACATGATCATAAGGATCTCCTGACCCGTCAAAATAATTCTTCATTGCCTTGATCACTTGAGTGGGTCTAAGGGTTCTTGGGTGCTCTCGGGGTCTAGGCAATGGAAAATCATGTTCATCTCTTTGTTGCCTATGTGCTTGATGTCTCTCTCTTTCAAGTCTTTCATTTTCAAATCCTGCTCTATTTCTGCCCACCGTGTGGGCAAAACTTACCTCAGGTCTCTCTCTAGTTCTTTCTCTCTGGGCTTCATGAGCTTGGGATGATCCTACTCCTTGGAGGCCATGGGAAACATTGGATCTTGGGGGAGGGAAAATCAATTCATTCTTCCAAGTATATGCATGTCTATCATGTTCTGTTACTGAGAATATCTTCTCTGATGTGTTATCCAGGTAGACAACTTTGCCTGGTATCTCAGGATCTTTGAATTCATAGATGATAACTATGCCCAATTGGCTAGGTTGATCTGGCTTGACTTTCCAAAAGGCTTCCTCTGTTTCTCTATTCAAAAATAGTTCTATGCTTTTGTTGTCTTGAGGGATCTAGTCTGGAGTGATCACTCTGGTCAAAACTGACTTGCCTCTAGGAGTCTGGGGTCCTTGTCCTACATTTCCTTGTTCTAGGTCTCCTATCTCATTCTCATGAATGATATTTCCAAACTCATCGGTCCTATCTAGTTGGTTGGTGACCACATACATGGTTCCTTCCTTATCAATGTATGAACCCTCTTCGAACTTGACCACCCGGTGTTCAAGTCCAAAGGATTGATCTGGATTTTTGAGTTGGACCACTGATCGCCTCAGACCATCCTCATAGATGCGAGCACCTAATTGGTTGGTCCGAATATATTCCAACTGTGTCTTATAGGGACCTTCTGGTGTTTGTAGATGGGCAGTCCCTGAGCCACCTGCAGGTTTTCCCATGCTAAAAGACATTTCAGAATCACTTGTGTTTGAACTTGGTATAAGATGACCACTTAGTTGTTGTGCCCAAGACTTGGATGTATGGTTGACACTAGCCTCAGAAGATCTAATGCTTTGTTTACCCTTGCCTAAGTGTCTACCAGATCTCAGGTTCATAAGCTTTAGTCAAGAGTCCAAATTTTCCCTTTGGTATGGTTCAAAATTCTTTGGAGTCCCCTTGGTTCCCTAGTCCCACTTAAGGGTCAACTTCAAATTTTGTCAAATCAGGCTCCTGGGGGTCAAAACAGGCAAACAGGACCTTTTAGAGAAAATCGCGATTTTGTGAACTTCAAGAAAATCGCGATTTTGTACCTTGAGAATCGTGTTCACAAAATCGTGTTTTCACAAAATCGTGTTTTGAAAATCGCGATTTTGAGCTCAAAATCGTGTTTTGAAAATCGCGATGTTGAGCACAGAATCGTGTTTTTGAAAATCGCGATGTTGAGCACAAAATCGTGTTTTTGAAAATCGCGATGTTGAGCACAAAATCGTGTTTTTGAAAATCGCGATGTTGAGCACAAAATCGTGTTTTTTGAAAATCGTGATTTTGTCTCAGAGAATCGTGATTTCACAAAATCGTGTTTTTGGCTGAATTATGATTTGTGAGAATCGCGATTTTGAGCCCGCTGAAAATCGTATTTGCTCAAAATCATGTTTTTGACATGAAAATCGCGATTTTGTCTCAGAGAATCGCGTTTTCACAAAATCGTGTTTTTGCTAAAAATCGTGTTTTTTTGCTGAAAATCGTGATTGGTGAGAATCGCGATTTTGAGCACAATCATATCTGAATCGTATTTTCTCAGAATCGTGTTTTTGACATGAAAATCGTGATTTATGAAAATCGCGATGTTGAGCACAGAATCGTGTTTTTGAAAATTGCGATTTTGAGCCAAAATTCGTGTTTTCACAGAATCGCCTTTTTCACAAAATCGTGTTTTTACTGAAAATTGTGTTTTTACTGAAAATCGTGATTGGTGAGAATCGCGATTTTGAGCAAAGAATCATGTTTTCATAGAATCTTGTTTTCACAACATCGTGATTCTCAGAATCGTATTTTTGGCTGAAAATCCTGATTTATGAGAATCGCGATTTTGAGCACAATCACAGAATCGTGATTTTGAGAATGACCACAGAATCGTGATCCTTTCAGCCAACTTTTAGGCGGGAAAATAGAAAATCGTGATTTTTCAAAAAAATTTTGAATTTTCACAAAATCGCGATTTTCATCACAGAATCGCGTTTTTTGGCGGGAAATTCAAATTTCTGAGCGCCGGCTATGGCGAGCTCCGTATGAGCAGAAAATCATGAAAAAACACAGCGCTTGCTCTCCCTTGCACCTCCTAACTCCTTCCCACACAATAATGCATGAAAAATGGTATGAAAATGGTGAAAATGCACTAAAAACAAGAAATTTCTATGAAGAAGAAGATGGAAGAAGGTGGAGATGATGATGATGATGAAGATGAAGAGGAAAAAACAGAAAATGAACGGAAATGATAGTTTTTTTTACCTTCCAACGTCGCAAATCTACGATCTTACCATCACAATGCTCGTCCTTGAAGCTCTCTCCCCGGCAACGGCGCCAAAATTTGGTGTAGCTCAAGCGTAAGCACCACCTCCTTTACTTGTCAATCCGCAGAGACGTGAGGACCGGTATGAAGACCACGAGCAAGTGAAGGCACAAGTGCGTGAGTGAAAGCACACAAACATGCACACACATACACACACACGTGCACAAAGTAAGATCAAAGAGAGGAACAATGGAAAGCTTAGATTGCCAAAGAGTTCTCTTACAAAAGTTCTATTCTCTAACAAGCTAACCCCAAAAATGAGCTCTCTAGCTCTTCTTATAGTTTTTTGACTAGTTTTGGCCCTCTCCAGACCTAGTGTCCGGCCTAGTTAAAAATTAGTTTCCAGGGCTTATTTTAGGGCTCAAACGAAGTCTAAAAATTACGAAAATTGGTACGATGGTACTTCTAATACTCTTCAAGCTCGAGGACTCCTCAACTCGAACAAAATGGAGTTATAAAAATAGATAATGGTATTTACAATGGTTTTTAGTGATGAAAATCACTATTTTGTAGGGGATTCATCTGAAAATTTGACATACACTTCATGGAGCTCCCTACTTGCTCCCTTTCCTTGTGTGTCCACCTTTTGATGTGCTTCCATGCTTTGTCCTTGACTTTGAGCTTCAACAGGTGGTTTAGTGCAGCAGATCGGGCATTCCTTACACAACTTATGGACATCAGCTTCCATAGTAGGCCAATGCACTCGGAATCTCCTAAGTGTCTGTAAAGTTCTTTGCTTTGAGTAGTGTTTCTCTAATGCACCTACATGTGCTAATTGCAACCATTTTGCGTACTCGTCCTCTTCCACACAACAAGCCAATATCCCGTGATCGGTCTTTTTGTACATACTTCCTGCCATGATATGGTACTTCTGTGCTTTTATTACCTCTCTATCTTGAGTGTTTATGACTGGGTGATTAGGCCCGTATGTCAGTACTGGCACTAATGGCTTAGCCCACTGAGGTACAACTTCCAAATTAAACAAGTAAGCATCAGGAAGGTCATCTGATACTCCTTGTGGGGCTTCTCTAGATGTGAGCCTAGAGAGATGGTCTGCTCTCAAGTGAGTCTTCTCTTTCCTAACCACAACTTCAAAGTCGTATTCCATTAGTAAGAGAAACCATCTTACTAATCTACCTGTATTGCATGGTTTTTTTACCAAGTACAATAATGCCTGATGATCGGTAAAAAATTTAAATTTATTTGCAAGAAAATAGTGTCTAAAGTTTTTAACTGCATATACCATGCCTAATCCCTCTCGTTCAGTGGTGGTATAATTTTTTTCAGCTGCATTCAACTATCTTCTAGCATAGGCAATTGGAAGATCCATATGACCTTCGCCCGTAGGTTGTGCGAGTACACATCCAATAGCATAATTGGAAGCATCCACGTGAACATGAAATGGGTTATTCCAATCTGGTGTGGTCAAGATTGGTGCTGAACACAATCTTCTTTTGAGCTCATTGAAGGAGTCCTCACATTCATTATTCCACTCAAAGTTAGTCAAAAGTCCATACAGAGGCTTGGCAATGATGGCGTACATGTGTATAAAGTGTCAGTAATAGCCACAATGCCCCATGAAAGCTTGTACTTCCTTGACATTCTTTGGCCTGGGTAACTCGGCTATGGACCTTACTTTCTCTTCATCGGTGGATATGCCATTCTTTGACACTATGTGTCCTAGAATCTTGCCTTGCATGACCATGAAAACACACTTTTCTAGGTTCAAGCAGACTTGATATTCTCTGCATTTGTCAAAGATTTGTCTGAGTTCAGGTATATGTGTCTGTCTAATGTTGGAATGAGCATAGAGATCATCAACATAGACCTCCAAATTCTTCCTCAAGAACTCTTTAAACACGTGACACATCAGCCTCTAGAAGGTAGCGGGTGCATTGGTAAGCCCAAATGGCATTACTCTAAAGGCAAATATGCCCCACTCAGTGGCAAAAGCTGTCTTATGCTGATCTTCCGAAGCAATGGCTACCTGATTGTAGCCTGAAAATCCATCAAGGAAGATGTACACTTCCTTGCCTGCTACTCTTTCTAAGAGATGTTTTGTGATAGGAAGCGGATAGTTATCTCGAATTGTGGCTGCATTGACCTTTTTCAAGTTAATGCACACACTTAGCTTTCCATTCTTCTTGGGCACCACTACAATGGGGAATACCCACTCAGTGTGCTCAATTTCATAGATGAATCCAACTTCTATCAGTCTATCTATCTCCTCTTTGATCTTAGCAGCATAATTATCATTATATGTGTATGGTTTTTGCTTAGAGGGTTTCGTGTCTGAGGTCATGGGAATTGTGTGTGAGCATATGTCTGGGTCAACCCCTTTCAAATCCTTGTAACTCCAAGCGAATACATCTCTGTATTCTCTTAGCAAGGCTATTAACGCATGCTCTTCTTCCTCTGTTAGGTCATGGCCTATGTATGTGCATCTCTCCTCTCCTTTTTCTAGGGCTACCACTATTTTCTTGGTGGTTTCTTTGTTATCATAGGCTTCTCCTGATTGTGCCTCTCGTTTAGGCATTCTTACCATGACTCTTCTATCGTCTATCTCTACTTTTTAAAGTTTTCAGGGACCTCAAACAAAGATTCTTCCTCGTCTGATGTGACTTCTCTCTTCTTTCTTTTCTTTCCTTCATCCTTAGGGGTCACTTGTGTGGCTAACCTTACATCATTTGTATGCTCTCCGTGTCTCTGGGGTTGAAATTCTACTCCATAGAAGTATTCTTTATCTGATGCAAAAGGGGGATCCATAATGATTGAATCTAGATCGGAGTCACTTGCATCCTCAAATGCATCAAGGCTAGGTTCGCATTCTTCTAAAACCGCATCTCCCATGATTGGCTCTATGGAGAAAACTAAAATATCATAGCCATCCTCGTCATAGTGTGGTGTCCATTGTTCCTCATTGATGGCTACATCCATTGTTGCTAGAATTTTTGCCCAACCGTGGGGTTCAAATTCTTCGTCGGGGAATACAACAGGTGCATAGGCTGGGTCTTGAATTGATCTATCTGTCTCTTTCGCACCTACTTCTCTTGCTTTTTCTCTCTTCTCTTCTTCTACTACCACTTTACACATCCATAAGTGAGTGTCTTCATGCATCCATGAGGATCCTGATCCTATGGAATGCACAGACTCGGTATCATCCTTGGCTCTATGGATGGGATTCCATTGAATAGGTGGTACATCTCTATGAGAGTAATCCTTGAGATTGACTTTGGTCGTAACACCTAAGTGTTGCAAATACAAGTAATTGGTTCCCCAATCCTGGACCACTTGCAACTGTCGCATAAATGTTCTTCCCAAAATCATCTCATAGGCATGGTTCTTGCTAAAATCACATATGGCGAAAGTATGCTCAAACTCAACACCGCATGTAGTGAGAGTTATTCCTTCCAGCAAGCCTAAGGGTCTTTCTATGTGGCCATCAGCCATCTTCAATTTCATCCTTCTGGGCCTAAGTGCTGGCTTGCCCCAACGCTTCCATAGGGAAGTGGTGGCAATAGCAACTCCTGCACTTGAGTCTAGAATTGCCTTGGTTGTGTACCCCTGATGGGTAATGGGAAGATAGGTGTTTCCTTCTTCACCTTCACTCATATCTCCTATCTTTTCTAGAGGAATTTCTGGTACTGTTCTATGAGAACCTACCTGGGAACGGGGTTTCACTACTTCTGGCACTTGGTTAGCTACATGTTTCCATAATTCTGGCCTAACTTTGAGTAGCTCTTCTAAAGTGAGGTTGCACTGCACCTTAGTGTTTTTCACTACCTCCGTATTCCTAGGTATGACTGAGTCTTTGTTCCTTACCATGATCGTGGGTGCTCTCATACAAGTAGACTTGGCTTCCCATGGGCCTGTGAAATGGGGTAATTCCTGTAGGGAGTTAGACTCGAAGTCTAACCTCTCTTGACTTTGTGCACTCTCCTGCTCTCCATAAATGGAAGGAATATCTTGTGGGAATTGATCATGTGTGTCATCCACAAGTTCAATGGGAGGAGGGACTTCACTTTCTTTAGCCCATTTCTCTTCTTGAATCTCTCGTAGGAATTCTGGTGTATACCTATTCATAGAAGAGGAGGTGTCTGGTTCAGTGGAATTGGGCACAAAAGCTTCCTGTGGGGAAAGGCTTATTCTTTTACTTGCCTCCTCTCTTCCTTGATTTTTTTCTTCCTTGGCAGATCTTGCAATTATGCTCTCCAACTTCTCTAGGAGTCCATCCAAGTGCAATTGTGTCTTAGCTGAGCCAGAGTAGTTGAAGAGGCGATTAACTTCAAACATGGTCTGAGCCAGTGCGACCATTTTCGCGCACAGCTTGGTTCTTTCTATCTCTAGGTCAGCTCTAGGGTAGCACTTGTCATGATCCGTTACATTTGGGCCTTCTTGGATTCTGGCGTGATATGCCTTAAGCATCATGTCTATGTCTTCAGGAGTGGTGGGATGGTCTGAGGTAGGTGGACAGATGGTGGGTTAGATGGTGATGGAAAAGAGGGTGGTGGTGGTATGTGAGAGTTTGTTTGAGAGGTGAGTTCAACAATTTTGGCTTTTGTTTCTCTTATCCTTTCTTCTAAGTCGCTCATCTTTTTAGACCATTGTCTCTTCATTCTCTCTCGGCTATCCCTCCAGGCTCTCGACCGTTTCTTGGATATGCTGTCGGTTTCACTAACCTCTGCACTCTTCCCTTGACCTATTCCTGGGTTCTATTGCAAAGCCTGGGCTCTAGTGACTACTTGCACTAGTGCAGTGGAAGTGACACTTCCGGTTGAGTCTACAACTAAGCCAATAACGATAATTGGATTTATTTTTGGCATATTATTGGGATTCTTTGGGCAATCTCGTAAGAGATGCTCCTTTCCGCAACCTTGACAAAAGCCTTGTATTGTTACTGATTGTGGTTGTGTAGATGTAAGCATTGGGCAATCACGAATGAGGTGATCTCCTTGACATCTATAGCATGGTCCCCTAGGGAATGGGGGTCTTACCTGCCTAGGTGGAGGTCTAGTGTTGGGATTTGTGTACATGAGATTTGCATACTCTGGCTCCCAATTAGGTTCACTCGGTTCTTCACTATAGTAGGATTCGCCATGTTCAGGAGACTGCATATAGTAAGCCTGTGGACTATCTATGTGAGTGGAATCAAAACTATGATCACCCGGGTCACTTTCTGAAAGCAACGGAGTCACTAGGACTATGGCTCTATTCAAATTTTCCTCAGTAGCAGCATACTTCACAGGAATCACATTAGCTGGGGTTGGAGGTTGTTGAGCTAACACAGGTTGAGGCCTTTGTTGATTATGGTAGGGTTGTTGATAGGATTGCTGTGGTCTACTATATTGCTATGGCGGGTACTGGTTTTGGTATCTTCCCTGTTGTGGATAGGGCTGGGGGTAGGTTTGCCTAATTGCTTGCTTATTGTATGGGCAGTCTTGTGCTGTGTGATTTGTGTATCTCCGTTCTATGGTGCAATATTGGCTGCTAGGGTTCACTTGGGGTTGAGCCATGATGGGACATACGTTCGCCATATGGTCACCACCGCAAGTATAGCACCTCTTTACTGGGGCAAATCTAGGAATTTATTTACTAGAGACACCTAGTTTTTGAGCTAATTTCTCCGCAAGCTCCTCAATTGATGTGGATTGCGAGGAAGAGAGGCTAGAAGCACTATCTGAATCTTTGTAGATTTTGGAAAGCTCTAACTCCGCCCCTAGGTTATCCTCAATGTCAATGCACATGTGTACACACTCTTCTATGGTCCTAGGGTCCTTGAAGTACACATAGGATCGCAACTTTGTACTTAACAATCCATCCAAGAATAAGGCCACTTGTTTGGCTGGCGTGGGTAACTCAAGAACAGGGCATCTCTCAAGTTATTGCCTAAAACTTCTTCCTGCAAGTCTCACGGTCTCTTGAGGGGTCTGCTTGAAGCTGTGTATCAATGAGGAAGTATTATGCCTTATGCCACTTTTAGAGAATTCAATGATGAAAGCCTCTAAGAGTTGGTCAATGCTCCTAAACTGCCTCTCATTCAATGGTTGAAACCACGTTAGGGCTGTGTTCCTAAGGGTTAGGCCAAAGGCATTATACTGCATGAATAGGTCCTCAACTTGCTCAGCTCTCAAGACTTGCCTAAACTCGGCCACATGATCATATGGGTCCCCTGTGCCATCGAAGTAGTTCTTCATGGACTTAACTAGCTAAGTCGGCCTCAAAGTCCTGGTGTGTTCCCTAGGCCTTGGCAGAGGGAAATGATCAGCATTCCTTTGGTTCCTTGGGGCTCTAAGTCCCTCAGGTTCCACCCTATTTGTTTCCGTTCTTGTTCTTTCTCTTCCCACTGGGTTGGCAAAGCTTACCTCCGGTCTATCTCTATGTTTGTCTCTTTGAGCTCCATGAGCTTGGGATGTTCCAGCTCCTGGGTGACCAAAGGACACATTCGATCTTGGTTGGGGAAAAGAAACTCACCTTTCCATGTGTAAGCATGCCTATCATTTTCTGTAACCACAAAGACCCTCTCTAAAGCGTGATCCAAGTAGGTCACTCTGCCTGGGCTATCAGGATCTTTGAACTCATATATCATGATTGTCCCTACCTCATTCGGCTGATTAGATCTATACCTCCAAAAGGCTTCGTCAGTCTCTCGGTTTAGGAGTAGATCTATGCTCTTATTGTCTTGGGGAATCCACTCTGGTGTGATAATCCTAGTGAGAACAGATTTGTCTCGGGGGGTTCTAGGTTCTACACCCATGATTCCTTGCTCCAGGTCACCTAAGTCTGTTTCTGGGATCACATTCCCAAATTCATCTGTCCTATCTGGATGACTGGTGACTACATATATTGTCCCTTCCTTGTCCAAGTATGCTCCATTTTCAAACTTGACCGATGGATGTTCGAGTCCAATGGATTGGTCAGGGTTTTTAATCTGGACCACATATCTTCCTAAGCCGTCCTCATAGATGCTAGCACCTAATCGGTTGGTCCTAAGGTATTCGAGTTGCGTCTTGTAAGGGCCTTCTACCCTATGTAAATATGGCACTCCGGAGCTTTGTGTAGGTCTCTCCATACCGTGGGACATCTCAGACTCACTTGTCTCAGAGCTAGGGTAGTACGAATGATGGCTCAACGTGAGGATGGTATGATGACCTCGAGCAAGTGAAGGCACAAGTGCGTGAGTGAGAAGCACATAAACATGTACACACATACACACACACACGCACACACGACAAGACAAAGAGAAAGACAATGGAGTTCTTTTAGATTACTTTCAAGATGCTCATACAAGTTCAATTCTATTACAAGATAACCTCAAAAATGAGCTCTCTAGCTCTATTTATAGTTTTTCACTAGCTTTTGGCCCTGTCTAGACCTAGTGTCCGGCCTAGTTAAAAATTAGGTTCTAGGGCCTGTTTGGAGGTTCAAACAGAGTTTAAAAAATGTAAAAACTGATAGGGAGGTACTTCTAAAGCTCCTCAAGCTCAAGGACTCCTTGGCTTGCACAAAATGGAGCTACAAAAATATGAAATGGTAATTACAATGGTTTTTAGTGATGAAAATCACTATTTTTGTAGGGATTTCTTCTAACATTTTGACATACATTTCCTGGAGCTCCCTACTTGCTCCTTCTTCTTGTGTGCCCAACTCTTTGATGCATGAAAAATTTAAATGGCCTACTTGCCAGATCTTCTTTGACTACTATGTTTGCTTGTGCTTTCTCTTCGCTTCGACTCCCTTCGTAGGCTTCCTTGTCTTGTGAGTCCTTCAGTTCCTTGACTACTGCCAACATGTACTAAGAGGGCGGCGTGGATCACCCCCACCCTAAGAGTGCCATTGTATTTGTGTGACAAAGCGGCGCGGACCACCCCTGCTTTGGCAGTGTTGTGTGTGTTTTTCATGTGAGTGATTTTGTAGGAGCCTGGTGTCCCTGATCTTCAATTCCATTCTTTGTTTATGAGTTGAGCATCGAGGAAGTGTTAGAGGCCATTTCCTTAATGCCCCTCTCACCACATTAGATGGAGATATACTTCCTAACTACATAAGTGGTTGCCGAGTAAAATGATGTATGGAGCCATTGACGGATCAGATGTTAGCATGACTCGTAGGAGTGCAAAATTGGAAAAAGGAAGAAGAGAGAATCAGAGAAGAAGCATGCCAAGAAGCCTTAGAGTGCATCAAGAAATGGAAGGAGTGGATAAGGCAAAGGCATGAACGATATCTACAGGGAGAAGAACCCATTCCCATGGAAAATTACCAAGTCCATAAAGCTGACAAAAAGAACCTTAGTGTATCTCAACCATATTTAAACCTAGGGATTGGAACCACAGAATACCAATAGATAGATGCACTGATTGACTCAGGAGCAGCCCTAAGCTGCATAGGAATGACATTGATTACACATCTCCAAACAACCATAAGCCCAACTAAAGCACGCATGATAGGAATTGGATGCTAGGTGTAGCTCAATGATGAGTAGCACCTCCTTTAATGTCAATCCGGGAAGACATGAGGATGGTATGAAGACCTCGAGCAAGTGGCGGCACAAGTGCGTGAGTGAGAAGCACACTAGCATGCACACACATACACACACACGCGCACACACGGCAAGACAAAGAGCGAGAATCAATGGAGCTTTTAGATTACTTTCAAAATGCTCTTACAAGTTCGTTTCAATTACAATCTAACCTCAAAAATGAGCTCTCTAGCTCTTTTTATAGTTTTTGACTAGCTTTTGGCCCTGTCCAGACCTAGTGTCCGGCCTAGTTAAAAATTAGGTTCCAGGGCTTATTTGAGGGCTCAAACAAAGTCTAAAAATTATGAAATTTGGTACGATGGTACTTCTAATACTCCTCAAGCTCAAGGACTCCTCGGCTTGCACAAAATGGAGTCTAATCTACCAAAAACGGGATTTACAATGTTTGTGTAGTGATTAAAATCACTTGGGTTGTACATAATCTATGGGAAAAAATGATCTGGCCTTGTTGCCGTATTGTGCATGACTCCTTTATTGCTTTGTATGCCAACACTCCCCCCTTCCTAGCGTCTGTCGCCCCTGACAGACCTTTGTTCCCTCGGGTGGTCGATGTAATATTGGATGACATTGGTGGCCAGTTCATGTTCTCCTATCCTTAAGCCTCTTGCTAGATCGGCTTCCAATGCCTCCCAATTTATTGCACCGGGGGTCTCTGGTTGCGGGGTGGTGTAGTACTCTGAATACATTGCTTGTTCACAAGCAAACAGTTGAAGCAGATGTGTCGGCTTTGGCGCGAAAATCTCCGAGTGGTACTCCCAGAACCCTGATCTGAACATTTCTTCGAAGGTCTGTTTGTAGCAGGCGGGGAGGTATTTGATGCATGCATGCCAAGCGTAAGCCACACGGATACTGGGGGTGGTGCTCATGTCATACACCAAGTCGTAATTTCCATTGCTAAACCCCGGAAGGCGTACCTGTGGTGCGGCTGCATTTCTAAAGGTCTTCAGCACCACTTGCATCATATCTAAGATTTTAAGCATCATTTGCGCTGCTACATCTTGCATGGGCTTCAAGCGCGGCATCCAGTGGCGAATGGTCCCCATCATATATGCTACCGATGGTGGTCCTTGTGGTGGCGCTATGTACGGGTAGTTCAGCCATTCCTTGCATTGCGCATTGTTCTGTACCTTGATATTAAATGCCTTCCACGACCTGCGGCGGGGGACTGGACCGTAGCATGGGTTGTACAGGAGGTGCAACGGCGCGTTGTTCCATGTGCGTAGCATTTCTGGATAAGTCTCTAAAAGTTTCTGCCGCCATGTTGGTTGACGAATCTTGCCTTTTCGCACCTCTGGAGGAAGGTCTTCGGGTTGAAATTGGGTCGCAAAAGTAGGAATCTGACCCGTGACTCTTTGTATTTCTGCATTATAATCAGCCAAGATAATATAATATGGCCTGTACTGGAGTTCCGATGAGAGAATCAGGCGTCTCGATGACAAGTTCTTGAAGTAATCTGATTGTAAAACAGTCTCCTCTATGACCCTCATAGCCTGATTTTGCACTACGGTGCGCTCTTCATGCGAGGTCCCTATTTCCTCCACTTGTCGTAACCATGGCGGCCGTGGTGCCTCGAACGTGTCCTGCGCTTCTTCTGTTTGTTGGCCTCCTGGGAATGGTTGCGGATCATATTCTTCATCAAACGTTTGTTCCACAGGAATTTGCACAACTTCTTCGTCCGTGGGAGCCTCCGGAGGGGAAGATGGCCTCTCATATTGTAGTAGGCGTGTCTGCAATTCAGTTACCTGTTGCTGGAGATCTTTTATGGCCTCTGCGTCGGAGGGAAGCGAAGCTGCAGAGGGGGTGGTTGGAGGGGCAGCTGTTGGGCCTTGTTGGTGTTCCTGCTTCAGTTGTCCTAGCTCCTCCGATAGCTTATCATGTGCTTCGAGTAGCATGGCATAATCTTCCAATATAATCTTGATATTATCGGGGGTCACTGCTTGAAACTTGGATGGGCTGATGGGTGCCCCCGGTGTGCTCTCAATAGCTGCCTCCAGGTTCTCTTGATTTTGTATTTGCAGACGTCTGTTCTCTTCCTGAGCAGCCGCAAGATGGCGTTTAAGTAGCGCCATATTTCGCTGAAGTTTTGAGTTGCGTTCCAGTTGTGTCCGTAGGTGACTTTCTACCACCTGCACTGCTTCCTGATCTACGTTCTGTAGCTGTACTTCCAATATATTATGGGCGTCTTGGAGGGTTTGGAACTGTGTGTGGAGGCGAGCATTCTCCTCTTCTAGTACCGCAAGGCGGAGCTGTAGTGTCGCTGAGTGCTCTTGCAGGCGTGCGTTTTGTTGCTGGAGCTGAATGTAATCTGTTCTTAAATTTGATATACAAGCCAACATGGTGTCCAATGCATTACCTATAGATGAGTGGGGGGTGTTTACTGTGGAAGATGCATGGGAAGGGAATTGGGGAAGGGAGACAGTGAATGATGTGTCTACGAAAGTTGTGTGTGTGGGTGAAATTGGTGGAGGGGAAATGGGAGGAGGTGAAACCGTGGGTGGAGGTGCCGTGGGTGGTGAAATGTCCATACCTTCAGGAGTGGGTGTTAGTGTGGGGCCTGCCATATACATTGGTATGGTAGGTGGTGTGTGTGTGGAAGTGGTGAATAGATGTGACGTGGGGTGGGGAGCTGAAAAGACAGGGAATGGTTGAGGGCCTGGTTGAAAAGCCCTAGCAAAGATGTCCTGGAGGGATTGTAGAAATGGAGAGAGGGATATCGGGGGTTGGGGTCGTAAATTTGAGGAGGGCTGAAAGGGTTGCGTGGTAGCAGGGAAGCCCATGAATGTGGATCTGGGGTCAGGATGACCGGTGGCTGAAGGCATTGGGGATGGTTGTCCTAGGGCAGGCTCGGGAATGGTTTCGGTGGGTGGTGTAGTGATGGGGTTTGCGTCAAAGACCGGGTTATCAGTGGTAGAGAATAGGGTGGCACTGGAGATCGGAGTACGGAAGGTGAAGGTGGGGTCGGTGGGTTGAGCAGTCGATGTGGTTTCCACTGTTTCTCTTCTAGGAGGTGATGGTGGGGGAGTGGATGGTAGTGGTTCGGTGGACTCCTCATGGGTGGCGGGGTGCTGTTGACTAGTTGTTTGGGAGGTTGGTGTAGTAGTGGGCTCTTCTGCAACTGTAACGGGAATTTGGATATTTTTACCTGAGCGAGGTCGTGTCTGGAACCTTCGTGGGTCATATTGAACTGAAGGCCTCTGAATGGCAGTGCGCACAGCTTCTACAACTCCATATGTTTCTGCCATCAATAAGAGACCTTCCCTGTACTCTGAGTCAACTCCCGCTTCTTCCAACAACTGAGTCATAAGTACTCTGCTGCTCTGTTCAGTGAGTAACTGTTGCGATCGCACTCTTTCCATAATCTGATACAGCCTTCGGAGTTCTGCTATATATGCTGGGGCTTCAGTGGTCTCTTCTTCATATGCTTCTTCTTCTTCCGGATGTCCGTGTTGTTGGCTTTGCTGAGCGTCACTCCAATGGACATGTCTACCGTGTGTAGACTTTCTTCTTCTCCGTGAGGATGTGCCCTGCTCCTCTGCCTCTGAATAAAACTCCACATCAGAGAATTGTGTGCTTTGTAGGAATGCTTCGAAATCCTGGGGGTCCAGTCCTTCAGCCTCTCCAGTGGCAGCAAACTCGAATTCAGGTGTAACCGGAGGAGCGGATGGGGTGGGTTGTGTCGTAGTGTCAGATTCCGACCTAGGTATCCTAATGGTAAAAGGAGGTACAGTGCCCTCTCTTAATGGTGATGCCTCAGGAGTAGTCAGGACTTCCCTTGTCTGGACACACGGAATCGCGCCCCTCATGCGCTTGGACTGATGTGTGGATGTCTTGAGCCTTTTAAACATTTGTAATTGTGCCCAAGTTAAGGCACGCTCAATGGGGACATCATATGCCAAGCATCGGTAAATGATGCGTGTGAGTGCACAGCATCCGTTCACCACTAATTTCCTAGAAGCCCGTTTGTTCGCTTCATACAACTGATCTATAATCCACACTGGTAGCTTAATAGGTAGCGCACCTGCTTCCGCCAAGTAGAGAGCAAACCAGATCTTCTTGTGTGGTTGCGTGAATCGGTCTTGACCGGGGAAGGCGAAATGTTGCATGCACATGCGGAGAGGGATGGACACATTTGGGGTGAGGGCTGCCATGTCTTTCAGCTTCACTACTTTCCTGTCCTTCATGTTGTTGGGAACGAGAGCATCCTTTTCTGAGGGTACATGCGTGCCATGCATCTTTAAAGCATCACTCACTAGCTCCACAGTAAGTTCAAACCTCTTCAACTCGTTGTTGCCCAGCAATGAGGGGAGAACAAATGATCCGGGTTGGTCCTTATCTTCATGAGCTTGTAATGTAGAGACCAGATAGTAACATCGGAGGAGGTCGGGTTTAGGTAGTGGGGCTTCAAAATATTCCGCCAACCCTGCTCGTTGCCATATGATCTGGAGGTCTTCGGTGTTCTGTAAAGTCTCGAACTCCTTGGAGAAAAATTGGAAACGCACCCATGATCTGTCATACTCGCATTTAGACTCCCAGATATACTTAGCCTCTCCTAATGGACCGGGCATGCCATTGAACCAATGAGAGTTGGCATGGACTCTTTCCGTGATTCCTGTAGGTGGGTCTGGCACCGGGAGTTGCTGAAGGTGTTGCATCTCCACTGGTCGTTCAGTCGGGGGCACGTCCACAGGTAGGCTATCCACATCAATTCCTGCAATAAGTATCCCTACTTGTGAGCCCGAACCTGTCGCTTCTGCCATTTTACTGCTTGCCTTCTGATTCTGTGAGAATATAGAAGCATGTGTTAACATCGTAATGGACATACTAAATCCGTTGCTGTCCCCGTTACAACATTAACATGAGGTATATGGTGAGTTAGTGGTTAGTAAGTGCACGAAGACAGTGAGTGTAGTTAACGTTTGTGTATTCCTAGGAGACTAATGCCGTTAGTAAGTGGGGTGAATTTACAAATCGGGGTCGGGGGGTTTATCACAGATCTTAGACTGCCAAATGCAGTGGATGGGCTTTGCTTTCGGTTTCGTAGAGACTCCAGAGAGCTGTGTCGGTGTCGCTGTTTGGGAATGGGGCCTTTTAGGGACCCACTTATAAGTGATTACATGCATGCTCATGGGTCTTGGTGTGTTCCTAAGTGTTGAGCACGAGGGAATGCTGGTTGTACTCGTAGATGGGTTATGCTGCATAGGTTGTGGCCTTGGCGTAACTACTTGTGCCCTCAAGCAAGCCTTAGGCACCCAAATTTGTCTAGATTGTGGGCTTGCCTTCATCGACTTCTTGGGCACCCAAATAGATTTTACTTTAGCAGAAGAATTTCTGACAGACTTCTTATTAGCGTCGTGTTGTTGGTTACTAATAAGAGGCTTTGCCCGTGTAGTTGACGGTGGTGCACCCGGTCGTTCGCCTTTCCGCACCCACACCTGGTTTATTTTCTGGGACATTCTGCTGCGCAGGTACTTTTGATCTCGGACATAGGTAGTACTCGGCTTCTTCTGCTTGTGATCCGCCTTTGGTTGCTGCCTCCTTCTGGCCTTTGGAAAAGAAGGGAGTTCCGTTGCATCCCTGACTCCTTTTTTGCAAATATCATTCCTCTGCAACACAGGGTTTTGAACAAGAATAGCATGGTCATCTTCATGTGTACCCCTGGAAGGACCAGGAGTCTGTGCCTTTCCTAGTTCCTTGAGTGCTCCATTGTCTAATTCTACTGTAACTCGACTATGATTGACCCAAACCTGGAGAAGTCCACTTCTTAGGTTTAAGTTAATTGCTTGGTCATAGATCCAATCTTGACCCAAGACTAGAGGTTCAGTGAGATCCTCATCTTGACACACCAGTACTTTAACTGTCATTGCCTCATCATGAATGTAAAGGGGAAGTTCCGCCTCGCCCATGCAAGGGGTTTCCACTCCTCCCAATCCTATAAGATATGCTTCCACAGGATTGACAGTCAATTGTAATTCTTGGCAGTAAGACAATTTAACAGCACTAGTGGCTGCACCTGAGTCAATCAAGGCTCTTACGGTCCTTGCACTCTTTCCTTGTCCTATATCTAAGGTTACGAAAGGACGTCTATCAATTATCCTATGCGAGCTTGTTCCTGCGACTTCACACATGGCCATAGGAAATCCTTGGTCTGCATAGTCATTTGCTCCAGGCTGATCTCTACCTTGCCTTCGTAATTTCATCCTTCTGATGCGTTCTAAAGCTTCAGCTTGAGCTTCTTCTCGAACTCGCTTTTCTTCCTCTTTGCGTTTCTTAGCAGTGTTGAGTCGACTGAGCATTTCCTCCGTGAGGGGTTCCTGATACAACTTGACTCTGCAACCGCTAATATAATTTGGGAGAACATCACCCTCTAATGTGGCCAATTGTACTGCTCCGCTCGTGGAGATCCTATTGATGATCATAGGTCCGTAGCCTCTCTTTTCTAGCTTCCTCGCGTGTTGTTTTAGTGTATAGACTAAGACTAGATCTCCTGCTTTCAAGCCTTTATCCTTCACGTGGGCATCAAAGTATGCCTTCTGTCTCTTCTTGGCTACATATATCCCTGCAGCGGCTCTCAGTCTTGTTTCTCCTAATCGTTCAAGGTCAAAGATCCTAGAGGAGAGCTCATGACCTGTCCATTCGTGCTCTCGTGCTACTCTCAATGTAGGGATCAAGAAGTCCAAGGGTAACACAGCGTTTTGACCGAATACCATCTGAAAGGGAGTGGCTTGGAGTACCGTTTTGTAGGCCACTCGGTATGCCCAAACAGCATGGTGTAGCTGTTTGTCCCAATCAGAGCGTTTAGTGTTCACTAATTTCGTCAGTACATTGCATAAAATCTTATTAGTGCTCTCAGCTTGACCATTAGCTTGAGGGTGATATGGGGCAGACTTCTTGTGTATTACCAAAAATTCTTGGAGTAGATTTTCAATAACTTCATTCAAGAAGTGAGTGCCTCTATCACTTACAAGCTCTATAGGTAGTCCATATCTCGTGAATACATTCTCAAACAAGAATTTGGCAGTTGTTTGAGCATCGTTCTTGGTTGTAGCTTTTACCTCTACCCACTTGGTGAGATAATCTGTTGCCACAATGATGTATTCCGCATGAGAACCCTTAGCTGGGGGATTAATAGGACCTACGAAGTCTATTCCCCACTTAGAGAATGCACGTCCACCCATCATAGGTTTCAGTGGCATCTCATCTTTGCGTATAGGATACTGAGTCCTTTGACAGACATCACACCGTTTCACATAGGTATGTGCATCCATGTGAAGGGTAGGCCACCAGAAGCCCGCAAATAGTATCGCCTTGATTACCCGATCTGGTCCAAAGTGTCCTCCTGCTACACCTTGGTGAGCAGTTTCCAAGATCTTCAGATATTCACTTTCGTGGACACATAGTCTCAGGTAACCATCTTTACCACGCTTATATAGATTATTACCGATGAGTGAGTAATCCTGGGCTTCTTGTTCTAAACTCCTTTTCCTAGCTAGAGTCATGTCTGGAGGGAATGTGTTTGTTCTCAAGAATGATACTAGAGGTTCACTCCAATCTGGCACAATGGATACTTGATAAAGAGTGGCATGTTCCACTGGTGGTTTAGTGCAACAGATTGGGCATTCCTTGCACAACTTTTGGACATCAGCTTCCATAGTTGGCCAATGCACTCCGAATCTCTTTAGAGTCTGCAAAGTTCTTTGCTTTGAATGGTGTTGCTCTAACGCACCTACATGTGCTAATTGCAACCATTTAGCGTACTCATCCTCTTCTACGCAACAAGCCAAGATCCCTTGATCTGTGTGCTTGTACATGCTTCCTGCCATGATATGGTACTTTTGGGCTTTTACGATCTCTCTATTCCGTGTGTTCACCACTGGATGATTAGGCCCGTATGTCAATACTGGTACTATTGGCTTGGCCCACTGCGGTATAACTTCCAAATTAAACAAGTAAGCATCAGGAAGGTCATCTGACACTCCTTGTGGGGCTTCTCCCGATGTGAGCCTAGAGAGATGATCGGCTCTCAAATGAGTCCTACCTTTCCTTACCACAACCTCAAATTCGTATTCCATTAGCAAGAGAAACCATCTTACTAATCTACCTGTATTGCATGGCTTGTTTACTAGGTACAACAATGCCTGATGATCAGTAAAAAATTTAAACTTATTTGCAAGCAAATAGTGTCTAAATTTTTTGACTGCATAAACCATGCCTAATCCTTCGGGCTCTGTAGTGGTGTAATTCCGTTCAGCCGCATTCAACTGTCTACTGGCATAGGCAATTGGAAGATCCATATTACCTTCACCAGTAGGTTGTGCGAGCACACATCCAATAGCATAATTGGATGCATCCACGTGAACATGGAATGGCTTATTCCAATCTGGTGTGGTCAAGATTGGTGCTGAACACAATCTTCGTTTAAGCTCTTGGAAGGAATTCTCACATTCATCCGTCCACTCAAAGTTTGTCAGAAGTCCGTACATGGGCTTTGCAATGACAGCATACATGTGTATAAATCGTCGATAATAACCACAATGCCCCATGAAAGCTTGTACTTCCTTGACATTCTTTGGCCTAGGTAGCTCTACTATGGCTCTCACTTTTTCTTCATCGGTAGATATGCCATTCTTTGACACTATGTGTCCTAGAATCTTGCCTTGCCTGACCATAAAAACGCACTTTTCTGGGTTTAGGCAGACTTGATATTCTCTACATTTGTCAAAGATTTGTCTGAGTTCAGGAATATGGGTTTGCCTAACGTTGGAATGAGCACAAAGATCATCAACATAGACTTCTAAACTCTTCCTTAGGAACTCCTTAAACACATGGCACATCAGTCTCTGGAAGGTAGCTGGTGCGTTGGTAAGCCCAAATGGCATTACTCTAAAAGCAAAAATGCCCCATTCTGTGGCAAAGGCTGTCTTATGCTGATCCTCTGGAGCTATGGCTACTTGATTGTAGCCCGAAAATCCATCAAGGAAGCTGTACACTTCCTTGCCTGCCACTCTTTCTAAGAGATGCTCTGTGATGGGAAGCGGATAGTTATCTCGAATCGTGGCGGCATTAACCTTTTTCAAGTTAATGCACACACGCAGCTTGCCATTCTTCTTGGGCACCACTACGATGGGGGATACCCATTCGGTGTGCTCAATTTCGTAGATAAATCCAGCTTCAACCAGTCTATCTATCTCTTCCTTGATCTTAGCAGCGTAATTATCATTATATGTATAAGGCTTTTGCTTAGAGGGTTTAGCATCTGAAGTCATGGGAATGGTGTGTGAGCATATGTCAGGGTCAACACCTTTCAAATCCTTGTAACTCCAAGCGAATACATCTCTGTATTCTCTTAGCAAGGCAATCAACTCTTGCTCTTCTTCTTCTGTCAAGTCATGGCCTATATACGTGCATCTCTCCTCTCCTTCTTCTATGGCCACTACTATTTTCTTAGTAGTTTCTTTGTTATCATAGGCCTCTCCTGATTGTGCCTCTCGTTTAGGCATTCTTATCATGACTCTCCTGTCATCTATCTCATACTTCTTAAAATTTTCGGGGACCTCAAACAAAGATTCTTCCTCTTCTGGTGAGGCTTCTCTCTTTTTTCGTTTCTTTCCTTCTTCCTTCGGGGTCACATGTGTTGTTAATCTTACATTAGTTGTAACCTCTCCATGCCTCTGGGGTTGAAATTCTACTTCATGGAAGTATTCTTCATCTGATGCAAATGGTGGGTCCATAATGATTGACTCTAGATCGGAGTCACTTGCATCCTCAAATGCATCAGGGCTAGGTTCGCATTCTTCTAGAACTGCCTCTCCCATGATTGGCTCTATGGAGAAGACTGAAATATCATAACCATCCTCATCACAGTGAGGTGTCCATTGTTCTTCGTTGATGGCTACGTCCATTGTTGCTAAGATTTCTGCCCAACCGTGAGGTTCAAATTCTTCGTCTGGAAAAACTACAGGTGCATAGGCTGGGTCTTGGATTGATCTATGGGTTTCTTTCGCACCTACCTCTCTGGCTTTCTCTCTCTTCTCTTCTTCTACTGCTACCTTGCACATCCATAAGTGAGTGTCTTCATGCATCCATGAGGATCCAGATTCTAGGGAATGCACAGATTCTGTATCATCTTTGGCTCTATGGATGGGATTCCACTGGATAGGAGGGACATCTCTATGAGAATAGTCCTTGAGATTGACTTTGGTTGTAACGCCCAAGTGTTGCAAATACAAGGAGTTGGTTCCCCAATCCTGTACCACTTGCAACTGTCGCATAAATGGTCTTCCTAAAATCATCTCATAAGCATGATTTTTGCTGAAGTCACATATAGCAAAGCTATGCTCAAACTCAACGCCACAAGTGGTGAGAGTTATCCCTTCCAGCAATCCTAAGGGTCTCTCAATATGACCATCGGCCATCTGCAATTTCATTCTTGTTGGCCTGAGTGCTGGCTTGCCCCAACGCTTCCAAAGGGAAGTAGTGGCAATTGCAACTCCTGCACCTGAGTCTAAAATTGCCTTGGTGGTGTACTCTTGGTAGGTGATGGGAAGATAGGTGTTCCCTTCTTCGCCTTCACACATATCCCCTATCTTATCCAAGGGAATTTCTGGCACTGTCCTATGGGATCCTACCTAGGAACGAGGTTTTGCTATCTCTGGTACTTGTTTGGCTACATGTTTCCATAATTCAGGTCTAACCTTGAGTAGCTCTTCTAACTTGAGATTACACTGCACATTAGTGTTCTTCACTACCTCTGTGTTCCTAGGAATGACTGAGTCGTCGTTCCTTACCATGACTGTGGGTGCTCTCATACATGTGGACTTTGCTTCCCATGGGCCTGTGAAGTGGGGTAGCTCTTGTATGGAATTCGACTCAAAGTCTAATCTCTCGTGAGACTGAACACTCTCATGCTCCCCGTAAATAGATGGGATGTCTTGTGGGAATTGGTCGTGTGCATCGTCCACAAGTTCAAAAGGAGGGGCGACCTCGCTTTCGTTATCCCATTTGTCTTCTTGAATCTCTCGTAGGAAGTCTGGTGCAAACCGATTCATAGAAGAAGAAGTGTCTGGCTCCGTAGAATTGGGCGCATAAGCAACCTGTGAAGGAGGGCTGATTCTATTGTTGACTCTCTCCTCATTCTCGCAAATGGCTGGAGCACAAGCTTCTTGGGGAGGATTACTTATTCTATTACTTTTCCGAACAGGCTCACACATTCCCTGAGAAGGAATGTAGGCAACCTGTGGAGGTACTTGAGCTTTCGAGGGAGGCTCGTCTGCCTTTTGGGGGGAAGATAAGCTTCTTGAGGAGGCCCACGGGCTTCCTGAAGAGGCTGGCTTACCCGTTCTCTTGCCCTTTCCTTTCTTTGAGGGGTAGGTTCCTTTTCTGGCTGTGCTATTGGCCTCTCTATTCTTTCTAAGGAGGGGAAGTTGTCCGGTTTAGGGGCATTGGCCACATACACTTCTGATTGGGAATGATTCCTGTTTTTGCTTGCTTTTTCTTGGTCTTGATTTTTTTCTTCCTTGTCAGATCTTGCAATTATCCTCTCTAACTTCTCTAGGAATCCATCCAAGTGTAATTGCGTTTTGGCTGAGCCTGAGTAATTGAAAAGGCGACTGGCTTCAAACATAGTCTGAGCCAATGCGACCATTTTCGCGCATAGTTTGGTTCTTTCTATCTCTAGGTCAGCTCTAGGAT
Source organism: Ceratopteris richardii (assembly GCA_020310875.1). Classification (NCBI taxonomy): domain Eukaryota; kingdom Viridiplantae; phylum Streptophyta; class Polypodiopsida; order Polypodiales; family Pteridaceae; genus Ceratopteris; species Ceratopteris richardii. The sequence continues at coordinate 95,042,390 of CM035434.1, forward strand.
AGCACTTGTCATGATCCGTGACGTTTGGCCCTTCTTGGATTCTGGCCTGATATGCCTTAAGCATCATGTCTATGTCTTCGGGAGTGGGATCAGCTAATACTGATCCTGTTTGGGGTGGTGGGTGGGTTGCGTGGGCTGTCTTAGAGGGTGAAGGGATGGAGGGTGATGGGGATGGTAGCGGTGGGAATGTGTGAGAGTGCGGTTGAGACGTGATCTCTATGATTTTAGCCTTGGTTTCTCGTAGACTTTCCTCAAGTTCACTCATCTTCTTTGCCCATTGCCTTTTCATGCGTTCGCGGCTATCTTTCCAAGCTCTTGTTCTCTTTTTATTTTGGCTCTCAGTATCGCTAGCATCTAGGCTCTTTTCCTGGCCTACCCCTTGGTTTTGCTGCAATGCCTGAGCCCTAGTGACTACCTGTACTGGTGCAGTGGAAGTGACGCTTCCTGAGGAGTCTACCACTAACCCAACAACGTTGATAGGGGTGATTTTTGGCATGCTATTGGGGTTCTTTGGGCAATCTCGTAAGAGATGCTCTTTTCCGCAATCTTGGCAGAAGCCTTGGATCGTCACCGACTGGGTTTGCGTAGGTGGAGGCAAGGGACAATCACGAATGAGGTGATCTCCTTGGCATCTGTAGCACGGTCCTCTAGGAAATGGTGGTCGTACTTGCCTAGGTTGAGGTCTAGGGTTGGGGTTTGTATACATGATGTTCGTGTAATCTGACTCCCAACTAGGTTCGTTCGACTCTTCACCATAGTAGGACTCTCCATGTTCTGGGGACTGCATGTAGTAAGCCTGGGGGCTATCCACATGGGTAGAATCAAAGCTATGGTCACTTGGGTCATTTTCAGAGATCAAGGATGTTACAGGGACTATAGCTCTATTCAGGTTCTCTTCTGCAGCAGTATACTTTACCGGAATCACATTAGCTGGGGCAGGGGGTTGTTGTGCTAGCACAGGCTGAGGCCTTTGTTGGGCCTGATACTGTGGTTGGTAGGTTTGTTGGGGTCTAGCATATTGTGGTGGTGGATTTTGGTTCTGGTATCTGCCTTGTTGGTAGGGTTGCGGATAGGGTTGCCTAACTGCCTGCTTGTTGTATGGGCAGTCTTGTGCGGTGTGATTGGTGTATCTCCGTTCTATGGTGCAGTACTGGCTACTAGGGTTTACTTGGGGTTGAGCCATAATGGGACAGACGTTCGCCATATGGTCACCACCGCATGTATAGCACCTTTTCACAGGGGCAAACCTTGGGATTTGTTTGCTAGTTACACCTAGTTTCTGAGCTACTTTTTCGGCAAGTTCTTCAATTGATGTGGCTTGTGTCGAAGATTGACTAGATGCACTATCTGAATCTTTGTAAATTTTGGACAACTCTAGCTCTTCTCCTAGGTTATCTTCAATGTCAATGCACATACGTACACATTCTTCTATAGTCCTAGGGTCTTTCAGATACACATAGGATCTCAATTTTGGGCTCAGCAATCCGTCAAGAAATAAGGCTACTTGTTTAGCAGATGTGGGTAGCTCCGAAATAGGGCACCTTTCAAGATATTGTCTAAATCTTCTTCCTGCAAGTCTCACAGTCTCTTGAGGGGTTTGCTTGAAGCTGTGAATCAGTGAGGAGGTGTTGTGTCTTATGCCGCTCTTAGAGAACTCTATAATGAATGCCTCTAGGAGTTGATCTATGCTCCTGAACTGGCGTTCATCTAATGGCTGAAACCACGTAAGTGCTGTGTTCCTAAGGGTTAGACCGAAGGCATTGTACTGCGTGAACAGATCCTCCACTTGTTCAGCTCTCAAGACTTGCTTGAACTCTGCCACATGATCATAGGGATCTCCTGTGCCGTCAAAGTAATTCTTCATGGACTTAACTAGCTGGGTGGGTCTCAAAGTTCTTGTGTGCTCTCTAGGCCTCGGCAGAGGGAATCCATCTACATTTCTTTGGTTCCTGTGGGCTCTATGCATCTCAGGTTCTACCCTATTCGTCTCCGTTCTCGTTCTTTCTCTGCCCACTGGATTGGCAAAACTTACCTCTGGTCTATCTTTACTTCTGTCTCTTTGCATACCATGAGCCTGGGATGTTCCAGCTCTAGGGTGACCATAGGCTACATTTGATCTTGGTTGGGGGAAAATGAATTCGCCCTTCCAAGTGTAAGCATGCCTATCATTTTTTGTCACCACAAAAATCCTCTCTGACGTGTGGTCTAAGTAGGTCACTCTACCTGGGCTATCTGGATCCTTAAACTCATAGATCATGATTGTTCCTATGTCAGTTGGGTGATCCGGTTTATACCTCCAGAAGGCTTCGTCCGTTTCTCGATTGAGAAGCAAATCTATGCACTTGTTATCTTGGGGGATCCACTCAGGCGTGATAATCCTAGTGAGAACTGATTTACCTCGAGGGGTTCTAGGTTCCGCACCCATGTTCCCTTGTTCCAGGTCACCTAAGTCCGCTTCTGAGATTACATTCCCAAATTCATCTGTCCTATCAGGATGACTAGTGACTACATATATAGTTCCTTCTTTGTCCAGGTATGCACCATTTTCAAACTTGACAGCTGGGTGTTCTAGTCCAATGGATTGATCAGGGTTTTTAATCTGGACCACACATCTTCCTAAGCCGTCCTCATAGATGCTAGCACCTAATCGGTTGGTCCTCAGGTACTCCAACTGTGTTTTGTAAGGGCCTTCTACCCTGTACAAGTAGGGCACTCCTGAACTTCCCGTAGGTTTGTCCATGCCTTGAGACATCTCTGACTCACTGGTCTCAGAGCGAGGGTAGTTCGAGTGGTGGCTCAACTGCTGGGCCCAGGACCTAGCAGTGTGGTTGACACTAGCCTCTGAAGACCTAAGGCTTTGTCTCTCTCTTACTAGGTGTCGTCCTGATCTAAGGTTCATATGCCTAACTGATTAGCCCAAATTTTTGCCCAGAGTACAACCTCGTTGCTGATCAATTGGTACCAGTCACTTGATTCTTTTTAGTTATTCCTCGTGTTTAAAGTCTTGTCTGCTATTACGTCGTCAAGAATACTTGAATGTTCTTCGTACTTTCAGGTTGATCGTTCCACGTTAGGTTCTTTCCTTTATGTTGTCGACAGTACAGAGATTAAGTTTTTAGCTTGAACTTGAGTTTTTAGGTAGTCTTCAACTTGATAGTGGCCTATCGTCGCCCTGACTTACTCCTACTTCTAATCGCTCTTAGCCTAGGCTAGGAATTGACGAAGAGGAGTTGAGAATATTCCGACCTTTCTTGCCGAACCTTGCTCTTTAGTGCTCGAGAAGTTGATTCTCAAGCGTGTGCCACACCCTTGCTTGGATACTCTCAATTGCTTCTCAATAGGCATGCATAAATCCCAAGATTAGCTCCAAGTAGACCTTTCAATTGACAGACAATTTATTTCAGACACTTTTTTAATGACCCTTGTTCCCCCTTTTGCATTGTTAGAAATTTACTCTAGAGCTCCCTTGGTGTTCCTACCCCTCAGTGTGTCAACTTCCAAATATCCTATCTGAAAATCAACGCGTTATTCTTATAAAAAACAGTTGAGGGCGTGTAGTATATGTCACGAGCTTTCCGACAAGCCCTAGAGCTCAGAAAATGGATTTCGTATGAAAAAGTTATGACCGTTCAGGGTTTAGGGGGTTAACTAGACAAACAGAACCTTTCGGGGGTTTTAATGCATTTTCTAAGGCCTTTGTAAGTAGATGAGTACATGAAAGTGCAAATATGCCCAAAATTTAGCCTAAATTTCCAAAAATTCACTCCTTAATTTTTTGCCGAAAATGCCTGTCTATCGCGATAGACGGTGTCTGTCGCGATAGACACAATCTATCGTGGGGGCTGTCTGTCGCGATAGACGGTGTCTGTCGCGATAGACAGTGTCTATCGTGGATTTCTGTCTGTCGCGATAGACGGTGTCTGTCGCGGATTTCTGTCTGTCGCGATAGACGGTGTCTGTCGCGATAGACGCTGTCTTGTCGTGAAATTCGGTCTGTCACGATAGACGGTGTCTGTCGCGATAGATGGTATCTGTCGCGGATTTCTGTCTGTCGCGATAGACGGTGTCTGTCGCGATAGACGGTATCTGTCGTGAAATTCGGTCTGTCGCGATAGACGGTGTCTGTCGCGATAGACGGTATCTGTCGCGGATTTCTGTCTGTCGCGATAGACGGTGTCTGTCGCGATAGACGGTATCTGTCGCGGATTTCTGTCTGTCGCGATAGACGGTGTCTGTCGCGATAGACGGTATCTATCGCGATAGACAGTGTCTGTCGCGATAGACTGAAAAAATGCAAATTTTTGAAAAACTTCTAGTGATCTAGAGTGCCCTCAAGGTGTAGGTTACAATGATAAACATGCACTCACAAAATGTTAAGATTTTCTGTCTGTCGCGATAGACAGAGGCTGTCGTCCCGGGACCTGTGCAGAGCCTGTCGTACCTGCGCACACTGCTGGGGATGATGGTACAGCAAAAAACCTGCAAAATAGCTCAGAAAACATGCAAAAACAGCACATGCAAGTTCGCTCTCTCGCTCTCTCTCACAAGTGAAATGAGGGAAATGAGGTGGAGGTGGGGATATAGTCAAAAAACTGAAATTTTCGCGATGATGGAGATGGACGTGGGAGATGGTGATGATGATGATGGTGAAGAAAGTAAAAGAAAATCGATGAGAGTGAAGAAAATACCTACAACTCCAACGTGTCAACTCTACGTCTTACCATCACACGCTCGTCCTCAAAGCTCGATCCCCGACAACGGCGCCAAAATTTGGTGTAGCTCAATGATGAGTAGCACCTCCTTTAATGTCAATCCGGGAAGACGTGAGGATGGTATGAAGACCTCGAGCAAGTGGCGGCACAAGTGCGTGAGTGAGAAGCACACTAGCATGCACACACATACACACACACGCGCACACACGGCAAGACAAAGAGCGAGAATCAATGGAGCTTTTAGATTACTTTCAAAATGCTCTTACAAGTTCGTTTCAATTACAATCTAACCTCAAAAATGAGCTCTCTAGCTCTTTTTATAGTTTTTTTACTAGCTTTTGGCCCTGTCCAGACCTAGTGTCCGGCCTAGTTAAAAATTAGGTTCCAGGGCTTATTTGAGGGCTCAAACGAAGTCTAAAAATTATGAAATTTGGTACGATGGTACTTCTAATACTCCTCAAGCTCGAGGACTCCTCGGCTTGCACAAAATGGAGTCTAATCTACCAAAAACGGGATTTACAATGTTTGTGTAGTGATTAAAATCACTTGGGTTGTACATAATCTATGGGAAAAAATGATCTGGCCTTGTTGCCGTATTGTGCATGACTCCTTTATTGCTTTGTATGCCAACACTAGGTCATAGAATGTGTTGGAGAAGCCCTAATATCCCTCACCTAGGAAATTCTTCGATGGAGCAATGAGTTTTGGTATGTAAGGATGAAAACTTAGTAGAAAATCTGGTCCTAGGGCAAGATTGGATTATCGAGAATGAAGTGAGCATTCATCTAGCACAAGGATACATATCAATCAAGATAGGCATAAAGAAATATTTAGCTTGTTAGAAGAAAGACCTTCTCATATTCATGAAGTTGTCAAGCTAGAGGAAGACACCCTAGAAAAGGAAAGAGAAGACGAATCAAGCAAGAGCATACCCCAAGAACACCCTAAGCTAGAATTCCCTGCAAATATGAACGTGTTACTTGATGTTGTGCCTTTTTTCCCCATGAGAGATGACCTCAAAGGTGTTACTTTTCTCCTTCTTTAGGAGGTTCCCCCCCCTCCTTGTATATATGTCTATTGCCTTAATGGGCTACTTATCTTTGTGCATTCTAGTGGTAATACATTCAGTATTGTGTGTTGAGCTCCAAGCTTCTTCTTCTTCCTTGTGATGTTCGCGTGCTTTCGCAGACTTCTAACTCCAACAATTGGTATTAGAGCAGGTCACCGCTTCATCTAGGATGTCGTCAACACTCCTCCAGTTGCAGTCTCAGAATCGCACGAATTTTGGTGAGCATACTCAATGTGTTTTTGAGATCAAAACAGCTTCAGTATGTGGTGCCGAAATCGTGATCTAAGCTCGTTTCGACCTCCGAATGCACTATCATAGCGCTTGTGTAGGCTATTTCCTCTTTTTGTGCCAAAGATATATACCAGTTTTGGTTCGCTACTATAAGCATCTCGAAGTATGCTACAGATCTAGTAGAATTCATCTAGCTAGTTCTGTTCAACTTTTTGAGATACACTCAATTTTCTGCATCAAGGTATTTTAGTCACTGGCCATGGCTAAAAGCAGTGATGTATTCTGTATGTTGGCTGTTGAGGATAAGTTGTATGGTACCAACTACTTGTTATGGGCTTATATGATGCGACATGTATTGGTTGCAAAAGGACTGTGGAACATTGTGCAGGGTGTTGAAAAACGTCCTATCACACCTGCAACTATTATAAGTGCAAGTACTAAAGCTAATGCAGAAGGTGTCTAAGATGATGATATTCTGCATATTCCTATTTGTGTTGTAGTTTTTGCTGCACCTATTGCAGAGCAGATTCGTTGGGATGGCAGAGATGCCCAGACACATGCATTGATAGCTTTGTTTGTCAAACGTGCCATTATTCCTCACATTCACTCTTGTAGAATAGCTAAGGATGCTTGGGATACACTTACCACATTGTACCAAGCTAGGAATGAGGCTCATATTGCTTGCCTCCGAAAATAGTTGGAGAGTGAGCACATAAATGAAGGTGATTCTATGGACAATTTTCTAACAAAGATCAAAGACTTGAAGGAACAGTTGATTTCTGTGGATGAGGTTATACTAGATAGCTCACTTGTGCAAACCGTTCTGAATGGTCTTCTTGATTCATGTCAGAGTTTTGCTTCTACTCTTTGGTTGATGATGAAAGGCATTCCAAATCCCTTGTCTTTTGAGGATTTAGTCTCTGTTTTGTTGCAAGAGGATCAGTCTAGGCAGAATAGGTCCATTATGCATTTGCAGATCAAGCTTTCCTGGCTAGTCAGAAGGGCAAAGGAAAATGGAGCTCTTCAATTAGTAAGCAAAAATCTGCTAATTCTGCACAATCGAAGAGGGAAGACAAAGATGAAAAGAAATCAAAAAAGCAGAAATTGTTTTGCAAGTATTGTAAAGCAAATAATCATATCATAAAGAACTGTCCAAAACTGGTTGCTAAAGAGGCAAAGAAGAAAGAGGCTGGAATGGTTGTTATAGAGGACTCTACACCAAAAACTGAGTCTGCTAATCTTGTGCAGGAAGAAGAATGGGCGTTTACTACTGTTTGTAGTTTGGACCCATCTTCTCATGAGCATTGCATGTCTGCAGTAGACTTAGATGTTTAGTACTTTGTCAGTGGGGCGAGCAAACATATTACCTCCCAGCGTAGTTTCTTCTATTCATTCGAGCCTGCCCCTACAGGGAATACTGTTACATGCGCCAACAACTCCTCTTATCATGTTATGGGAGTTGGTAAGATCATTTTGACTAATGCTAATGGTAATTCTTTCACTTTTTCAGATGCTTTGTTTGTGCCAGGGATCAAGAAAAATCTATTAGGTTCTGCATTAGCCAAAATTGACTTGGTTATGAAATTTGTTGATGACAGATGTACAGTTCATGATCTATCAAATGGCGATGTGATTATTGCTTCTGGCATTTTATGTAGTGGGTTGTATAAGCTCATCAACTATGAAAGATCTGTAAATGATTCGGCATGTGTAGTACATAATTCTCAGGCTATGTTAGATGCAAAGCTTTGGCATGCATGCTTTGGTCATCTGAATTTTGCTAGTTTGCTACGCCTGCAAAAATCTGAAATGGTGTCCTCTTTGCCCAAACTTGAGGCACCTGCAAAACATGTTCGTGAAGGCTATATTTTGGACAAAATGCAGCGTTTATCCTTTCCAAAAGATGGTTCACTTCGGGCTACTTAGAAATTGCAGCTTGTACATAGTGATGTATGTGGTCCTATGCAGACACCTTCTTTTGGAAATTATCTTTAGTTCTTGACTTTATTTTTCCAGGCATGCATGGGTATATCCATTGAAGGCAAAATCCAAAGTATTCATGTGGTTCAAAAAATTATTTGGTTTTGGCTGAAAATCAGTCAACATGTAAAATGGGCACCCTCCATCTGATCGAAGGGGGGAATATATGTCTTCTAATTTTAATGCATTTTTGGCAAAACATGGGATAAAAAACTAGTGTACAGTGCCGTATACACCTCAACAGAATGGAGTTGCTGAACGAAAGAGCAAGTCACTCATGGAAATGGCGAGGTGTATGGTTAAGAGCGAGGCTCTACCACATAGTTTATGGCTTGAGGCTGTCATGTGTGCAGCATATGTACTTGACAGGTGTCCCACTAAAGCGCTCCAGTCTATCACTCCATATGAGGCTTGGCATGACGACAAGCCATCTCTTGCTCATTTGCATGTTTTTGGTTGTTTGGCATATGCATTAGTGCCCGAACAACGTCGCAGAAAATTGGATGATAAAGCAGTAAAATGTATCTTTGTTGGGTACAGTTCTGAAAGTAAAGGCTATCGTCTGTATCATCCATAGACTAAACGCATTCTGGTTAGCTGTGATGTTGTTGTTGTGGAAGATGTTATTCAACCATTGCTTTCATGTACTAAGGAGACATCTGTTAGCTCCAAAGACATGTATGATACTTTGCTGCCTCTTTTTATAGGTGGACAGTCTAGTGCTGGTTCTAATGAGGTGATTTCTCAGCCTTTGCAAGTTTCTTGTGATGATGCAGATCATTCCATTTTTTATGCAGATTTACATGATGTACTTATTGATGAGAGAGCTGATATTAAGCAGGCAAGAACTATGCCAAAATGGCTGGTGCAGACCTTGCGTGATAGCAAATTAGATGCACCTCTGTCATATCGTATTCGATCAGGCTCTCATAGTGCCTCTTTTGCATCAGGTTGCTATGCTATGGATACATCTAGTCTTTGTGATGAGACTGAGCCTGTTTCATTTGATGAAGTACAAAATTTAGAAAATTGGATGTCTACTATGCAATCTGAATATGATGCAATAATGAAGAATGGTACTTGGTCTTTATGTGACTTGCCTCCTAGCAAGAAGGCCATTGGTACTAAGTGGGTATACAAGCTGAAGCATAAACCTGATGGTATAGTTGACAGGTATAAGAATCGGCTTGTTGCAAAAGGTTATGCAGAGGAAAGAGGCATTGATTTTGATGAGACCTTTGCACCTACATGTCGTATGACTACTGGTCAGAGCATATGTGCACTTGTAGCCCATCATGGTTGGAATGTACATCAGTTGGACATTAAAACTGCATTTCTGAATGGTGACTTGCATGAAGAATTGTATGTTTTTTAGCCTCGTGGCCTTGTGTAGAAAGGGCATGAAAACCATGTGTGCAAGTTAAAGAAGGCATTATATGGTTTAAAGCAAGCACCACGTGCATGGTATGAGAAGATACATGCCTATCTAATTGCACATGGTTTTGAGAACAGTCCAACTGAGAGCACCTTATATCTTAAGCATGCTAATGATGTGCTTCTGATCATTGTTGTCTATGTTGATGACATGCTGCTCACTAGTCCTATTGAGAAGCATATTGCTGATTTTAAGGCTGATTTGCATTCCCCATTTTAGATGTCTGATTTGGGGCATTTGCATCACTATTTGGGGATTCAGTTTATGCAAGTTGATGGTGGAATGGCTTTGTGTCAAATGAAATATATTGACACATTATTGCATCATTTTTGCCTTGAAGACTCCCACTCCTATGGGGACAGGTTTACGATTGAGTCTTCATGATGCTAGAGATGCATTTGATGGTGTTCTCTATCAGTAGGCTGTTGGATGCCCGATTTACTTATGCAATACTCGGCCCGATATTAAGTTTGCTGTCTCACAGATGAGTAGGTTTATGCATTGCCCAGTAGTCAAGCATTGGTAGGTGGTTAAGCGCATCTTTCGGTACTTTAGTGGTACTCAGCTATTTGAGTTGTTTTATCCCAAGGGGGGATCACTACCGCCAGATTTGCATGCTTTTTCTGACTCTGATTTAACTTTTGTTTTCTTTCACGATTAAAAATAAAAAAAGGTTTGGTAAGAGGCCTTACTTACTTAAGCAAGGGGAAATGGAGTGACACAATAAGCGAGATATCACTAAGCCACAAATAATACATGACTCGATTTCTACTAGAAGTTGATTTTCTCTCTATAACAAGTGCAGATGACTTCTGAGGACTCCGAAGCAACTATTCAAGAAGAGGTGCTAGAGTTCCCATTACAGAGTGTGACAAAAACCAAAGGTCATTGGTTTCGAGAGGATCAGCCCGCTGGGGATTATCTTTTCTTAGTCACAATAAAGATTATGGACACTGACCATTAGTTCCCAGTGATGTCTCAAGATTTCAAAGTCGTGCGTGAACTCCCATCAACAGTAGATATAATAAGGAAGATAGGAATTCAGAAATACTTCGAACTACCAATCTACAAACCAGACTTCCAAAGATGTACTCAAGTGATGAATACCCTCCAACCAGCTTTACATGACCCGTTAGTGCCAGAAGCAAGAGTTCTAGATGCAGTAGGAGAATGGGTAATCATCCAATTCACTCATGACTTAATCAAAGAAGCTTTTGGCTAGGAAAAGGATGGAAACATAGTTTTGAAAGATGAAAGCCAGGGACTAAGACATGAACATTCACGGACATCAATCGTATCGATATAGAAGAAGGAGTCCATCTGATTCATCAAAACTTTTGCTTTCCAAATATGCATCGATACACCACACCACAGAAAATCATAGTGCAAATTCTATCTCATGCTATCAAACAGATTGGTAATCAAGTGAACATGACGCCATACATCAAAGAATTTCTTTTTGAAGCTAAGAAGCAATGGAACCATAAAAAGTTCTTGAATGGAAGTGTCGCACTGATAATACTCATCTACCATGCATTGGGTAACCGCGAACATTTGAAAGAAATGCCCTCATCTTTGGAAATGGCTAAGTATGCTAAGTTAGCCATGGTCCCAAGGAAGAAGAAGGGAGTAAAAGTAGTGGAAGAAGCCAAAACGAGCTCGCAACTGAGAATGAGAGGCACCAAAAGACTACGAGAGATAATGAAGGCAAAAGAAGCCATTCCAGTGTCAAAAAGGATACATGCACTTCCAAGGACAAGGATAGGAGACAATATGCCCATCATGGAAGAGGAACTAACCGAAGCAATGGAAGCAACTCATCAATACATGGAAGGTCAAGTAAACCTGCCAGTATAAGGGCATCATTACCAAATAACTTATGAAGACACTGAGAAAAGGAAAAGGCTGACTAAAGTTCATTGATACAGAGAGTTGGGATTGACCAACTCAAGCTCATCTTTTGATACACAAGGAGAACCTGAACCATCTATGATGAATGTGGACATTAAAAGTGATTCAAAAGATGATGGTAATTGGGAAGAATTGAATCAAGTTACTCATGACTTTGGTCCGACAGACACAAAAATAAACCAAACTCGTGATGACACTATCAAAGACACAACATAGAAAGAATCACCTAAAGAAGGAATTCATATATTCAAAATGAATGAAATGACAAGCATTCAAATCAAAGAGACTCACTTAGATGGAAAAGCTCCAGTAAAGAGACCAAAGGAAGAGAAAGAACAGGAAGAAGTGGAGGAGCGCGAGCTATTCATGTCAATCATGGTGGTAGTGGAACCCTCTAATTTTGATGTTACATTTCAAGAAAGCGCTACAAAGTCAACCACAAACAAAGAAGAGGAAAAAGAGAGAGAAGTGCACCTTCAAACAAGACAACTGCACAATGAAACTATACATGTGGATCAAGGCAAGGATGTTCGAACAGGGGAAGAACCAAGTATCCCCAAAACATGGTTGAATGTGGATGTAGCCCAATTAAAACCAGTCGTGAAGCAAATGATACAAACATCTATGGACACTCAACAAAAAATGCTTGAGGCCGATGCAGATTATGATAAAGCTATGGGAGAGAGAGAGAGGCCAATTCTAGGTAATGAGCGAAAACTTTACTGCACAATTAATTCAAGTTCAAAAGGTGCTCTCAACCAAGGAAGTAGAAGCTCAAAAGGACAAGGATAAAAGCACCATGCTAGAAATAAAGAACGAGCAACTTCGAGATCAACTCAAAGAGCTACAAGGCAAATATGAAGCTGGTGAAGCGGAGAAAGCAAGGATGAATGCTAGAAGTAAACTGCTTGAAACTCAAATCAAAGTATACATGTGGGAAAGAGACAAATCAAGAAATAGAAATAAAGAGCTTATGATTGTCATACTAGGCAAGCAACCCATAGAAGCAACACAAACGACCGCAAGCGACACAAAGGCATTGGAAGATCAAATTGCAAAGTATGAAGATCAGTTGAAGCAAGAGCAAGCTATCAGAGAGGAATGCGAGAAGAGATACATGCATGACACGAACGAACTCAGAAAGCAGTGGAAATCAGCTAAGGACAAACTTCTTGTAGTATATAATGAAGACGCTGATCAAATAGGCACCATAAGAAATGAACTTCTGACTACCAAAGAAGCACTAACAAAGGTGATCAATGAAATCAAAGAAAAGGATGAACTCATTGCCAAATTAAACGTTCAAATAGAACAATAGGTAACAACGGGGACACCAGTAGTTCCAAGCTCCACAATGGATACTAAGGGGTCTAAGGTACATCCTCTTTCCCCTCCCATGCATCATTCACCGATAGAGGAGGAAGCAGAGCCAAACACTAAAAGACATAATCGGGCTATTATAGAACTAAGCCGAAATGAGTGGGCACTACAAGTGTACTGACTTACGGAACAATTTGAAGAACAAGTGGTCAATGTAATCAAAGAGGCAAAGATTGAAAGCAAGAACCTAGAATAGATTTTGAAGCCGTTCAATATCCCTTATGGACTACTAAAAGAAGAGACACGCCAATATATAAAGATCATCACCAATAAGAACCAGATAGCGATATGCAATTCAGCATGCAGACATTCGCATATACACAAGAAGAATTTGACAAGGCATATTCTACCTAGAGACGCAAGTTTTTGGAAAAGAATCCTACATTATGGGTACATTGGGAATTAGCATCGTACGTGCTTCAAATCAATCCATCTTTTTGCCCAGTACCTAGAAGATGCTCCTGGATGCAATTTTGGGAAGCACAACACTAGGGTAGCTTAAATAGTCAATGGCTAAACTATCCACTATTACCTAGTCCACCACATAACTACTTACCGATAGAAGAATACATGGTGAAGACCATCGGGTTTTGGATCTCCAGATATGCCACAGTACCGGATTTAGCCATTAAAATGACAAACAAAATTTTGAGTATGCTATTTACAGTATTAAAGGTATTTCAACACGCACAATATACCTTTTTGAACTTCATCGAAATTAACCAGGGAGCAGATGCCCTAGTTATTTATCTATCTACTACCCCTAGTCGCTTAACGCTCATAACAATATACTCAAGACTTATGTTTCTGCCGAGTCCATACATGCAAACATTCAAAGAAGCATTCTTTACAAGGTTTTTTGAAATGGATTCGGAAATATTTGTCAGAATGTCTTCCAACTTAAATGCGTGACTGGTAGCCTATGAACTCAGTTTTTTTGCAGACCATAAACAGGCACTGGATGATGGAGTAAAGTCAGACCAATGGAAGGTACTGATGATATGTCAAGCAAATTCGCTTAAAAATAGAGAGCAAAAAGTGATTCAAACATACTCATGCCACCGAACTTTAAAGCCTGTTAGGGACGAAAGATTTCAAGAGGAGGGTGGTGTTGAGGGAGAGTCAAGTAGAAAGAAAAGACAAAGAAGATCAAGACAAAAGCTTCATTAAATAGAATATATCTGAAGACATATCTCTGTAGGAAGCCCCACAAGGGCACACAACACCCATCTCTACACAGAGCCCCGTAGGGGTGCACAACAGTGGGAAGTATGCAATAGGAAAGGATGGATCAAGGCCATCAATTATCCATGAAGAAGTGCAAGAAGATATCCGACAGATCCCGAACCCCAGGAAGGTGCTTCAACCTCTTGATCTTAAGACCTTCATACCTTCCACTGGTTGCATGCATGGCAGCCCGACTTAACACAGCAACCCAAATTTAAAGAGGTTATTGGTGAGCTAGACTACAAATCAATTGTAGTTCATTTCCATGGGTTGCAAGCAGTAAAAAGAAATGAATAGGCCAAACCAATGCAATAGGTCCTGAGTTATGATAAGTTCCTTGAACACTGGTAAAACCATATTATTACGACTTCCACAGGAGCTGGCAACGATCAATTATAAAGAGGCTATAAGTTAATCAAAAACCAAATCGACTACACGCATAGAACTAGAGACAAGCAGCAAAGCCTGTCAAGGGATGACAAAGATAAAGAGGGGGAGAGTGTTGCAAAGCAAAGAAGAGTAGAGATGCAGAGAAAAAGAAGGGCCTCAAAATTTTTCCGATTTGGGATACTTTATTTTTGTAACATAGTCACTTTGTAATATATTTTTCGATGTAAATGCACTAGAGGAGTCCTCTAGATGCATATCCATAGATATCTGCATCATTAACCTTGTAAACTAGTCGGAAATTAGTCTTTTAGTCAATAAAGTACCGGTCTCTTGTGTGAAAGGACCATTTTTAGGACACAAGTATATAAGTTATTTTGTGACTCTTTGTAAAGACATTTTGCCATTGTGAAGAAGTAGAGAAGAAATTCGAATTTGCTTCTTTCTTGCTGATTTCCTCCTTCTCCATGATCTTTTGTGTGTGTATAATGCTTGGAATGTATGTGTAGGATTGTTTTCTATCCCTTCCCATCACTTTTGAAGTACTGTAGTGTGTGTGCAAACCTACACGAGTTGTGGAGTGAGTGTTGGTATTTCCTACCATTTACTATTTTGCACATAACTTGAAGAGCATTTGTCAGATTCGAGTGACAATACCACCAATAGATGCGTCTCGTCAAGAGCTTCTGCTATTGGCCATATTCAGAGTTTGCAGGTGGGAGAAAAGTTGAAATTTGTGCTTATTATTGTAAATGCTATCACGACATGCATTTTCAGAGGATTAGTGAGTTAAAGAGGTAGTTAAGTCTGTTCACATACATTGTAGCTCAGTTGCTTCACTTTCCATCATGTGTGCACACATCCTCATACACTTGGTTCATGTGGTTCCTTGGATTGATAATTAAATGTGTATCAATCCACCACTATATGCACGTGTGGGGCAATTGAGATTTAGTCTCATCGACACAAGTCCCTAAGGCTTCTCAACTTAGGTACACAATGCCTATTGCCCTAATGGTTCACTTATCTTTGTACATTTTAGTGGTCATACATTCAGTATTGTGTGTTGTGCTTCAAGCTTCTTCTTCTTCCTTGTGTTGTTCACGTGCTTCTACAGACCTCGATCTCCAACAAATCTATCTACTTGTTCAACTCATAGCACTTGTTTAAATTCAACCATGTGATCATATCAGTCTCTAGAACCATCATAATGATTCTTCATGCATTTGGAAACTTGATAACATCTCAGTATTCTGCTCGCATCTGGTGTTCCAGAAATAATTTGAACTATAGGACACATGCCTTATACTCTATCAATGTTAGTATCCATGTGAAAGGTTAAATAGCCACTTAACACTTTGTATATGTTCTTTAATAAAACATATAGTGGCTTGCTCAGCCACAGACTATAAGTTCAACCGCATTGTCACACCTAAGAAATTTGTGTTCATGCTCCATGTGTACTGCATGTTCTCTATGTCTTCTATAAATATGTGGAGTTCTATGTACATCATCTGGAGCTTGGATTTCCACTATGAGGGTATCATCATGGCATGCTTGAGAAGGAGAATCCATCATGGCATGCCACGATCACAATACTTCACTAGTATTAAAGTATTTTGACACAAAAGCTTTTTTGTTTTGTGCGAGCAAAGTGAGCACCCGTCCACCCACCGAAGGCTTTCTCCAAGGCATAGACCTTGCCATACCTTGTCATTTGAATCACCAAAGTCACCATTAGTGCCTTTGGCTACGTGCGAGGGAGGACCTCAATGATCAAGGAAGATGGAGGTTCCTAGTACTTCCCGAGAGGTCACCCATCCCACTTTGTTCCCCTTAGAGCTCACTTAACCGGAATTCTCTTGCCATTAAGCTAGGGAAAAGACTAAGGTTCACATTACCTTGAACATGTTTTGGTCCCTCAAAGATTTCTTTCCTTTTAGAGCCTATTTTCAACCATTTCAAAAGGTGGTTCTTGAGCCATTTTGGAGCACTTGCATGCATAGTTCTCTTTTCATGGGTTCAGAACATCAAGAAGAGTGTTCTCTTTACTTCTTCAAAAAATGAATATTCAGCTTTTGGAGGTGAATTTTCAGCCACACTAGTAAATCTGCACATTTCTTAAAAGGTTTTGCAGTTGTGATGGGAGCAGCCACCACAAGTTTATGCAAGTTTTTGAGCCCAAAGAATAGAGTTGATAGACATTTGTCAGTGTTGTTGTCTAGTGTTTGGGTTGTGAACTCAGCCTTTTAGTGCCATTTTAGTGCATATATTGAGCACATACACACTATGTACACTTATGTGGATACCACTTATGTACGTCCATGTGGTCATTGATATAGTGGTTATGTTTTTTGCATAAAGCCCTTGATGTTGATAGAGGTTCATGGTGAGGTCTTATTAACTGGGAGACACCTACTGGATGACTTACCCAACCTCGCCATAGGAGATGTATGCTAGCTGTTCATAGGTGTTGGATAAGCCTAGTTGTCTTCTTTTGGTTAATTGATTATATGTAGTGGAGTCAATGATTCACTATGCAGGATTATATGTTAGTACTTGTAGTTTTATGAGATTTTGACATTATTCATATAGTCATTTTGTAAAGGAGACTGTGGCAAAAATTTTCTAGATTTTTTTGTTTTATCAAGTATACAATGGTTGTACCATCTATATGGTGGTCAAGCAATGTCTCAAAGCGGGCTCAAAGAGGCACAATATTCCAACCCACTTAGCAATCACATCTTCTTGAAACCTATCGAGAGATGATGCAAACATGGTCACTGCACCATTCCACATCAAGTATAATCCATGTTATGGTCCAGTGCCTCTTAGGCACCCATGGCCAGCATTTGCAGTAAAGGTTAGAAACAGTCTTGGGTGTTCAAATTGGTTGAATTACCCATACCTTGCCCCACCTCATGGACCTCCCACCATAGCCTACATGGTATCAACCATTCCCCATTGGACTCCAAGATTGAACAATATGCCTGATATAGTAGCTAAAATGTGTATGAAAAGTTTTGAGCTCATGACTGTAGTTTTTAAAACATTTTGCAACATCAAAGCTTCATATATCTCAGCACCACAATTTAACAAAGGTAATTTTGATTTGGTGTATGATATGAGCACAACATCTTGTATATGCTTGGCACACATGCATCAAGTATTTACCCACCTACTACACGCAAACATTTATCTACTAGCATCTATGAATACCACTCAAAAATATTCTTGGCAAGGCCCACCCATTTGTTACACATATTTGTAGCAGCACAAGTCATGCATGTGGAACAATTACATATGCCCAAATGTTCTAGGCCCAATGGATTGGGATCACCTAATGACTGATTTAGCATGCAGGCTAAGACTCAAAGAACATGAATTGGTTGCCCATGTGGTCCAATACTACACCAAACAACATCCACAAGAAGGGTCTATAAGGGATTATAGACACAAGAGAGGGGTGTTAGCAGTGAAGGTGGATTAACACGTCAAGGGAGCATGAGGCAAGGTATTCAAAGATAGAAGCCATAGAGAGAAGAGCAAGGAGGCATAAGCACATGAGGAAGTCAACAAAGATCCGATAATTAGGCCTATTAATTTTCTAAATATAATTTCTTTTGAAAGAGTGATTTTTATCACTATGCTTTATTATAAATTTTGTTTTTGGTAGATTAAATTGCATTTTGTTCAAGATGAGGATTCCTTGAGCTTGAAGAGTAGTAGAACAACCTATGTATCAAATTTCATAGTTTTCTGAGCTCATTTGAGCCTTCAAATGAGCATAGGAACCTTATTTTAACTAGGCTAGACACTATGTCTAAACTAGTCTAGAGCAAGTCTAGAACCTATAAAAAGAGATAGCTCATTCTTAGGAGAGAATTTTTGGGAATTAATCTTTTATGATCACATTTTGTATCTTGGAAGTAGTGTAATAGAAGACTCCATTGTTCTTTCTCTCTTTATCTTGCATTGTGTGCATGTGTCTATATGTGTGTGCATGCTAGTGTGCTTCTTAGTCACACACTTGTGCATTCCACTTTTTCATGGTCGACATACCAGATTCACATCTCTGTAGATTGACAATTATGGGGTACATCTCCTTACATTGGTCCTCACCATTGTGCTAGAGTAACACAAGGCTAAAAACATTACACAACACACGGGGTTCCAAGTAACGACACTTGGGGAGGTATCGGTGATACATGGTACCTACCACAAGATGACATACAATAATCGATACACAAGTATCACATGATGACACTCGACTAACTGCAACATGTGATACTCATGTATTGGTGATACATAACCAAGTGTGAGGTTTTGGTGATACACGACACCTCCCAAGGTATCGATGGCACAAAAAAATATGGTATCATGATACCTAACTCAATGAGTTTTGTGATACTTTGATTTTTACTAAATTTTTTCAGCTTTTGAACTTCTATTCGTGCTCCTTGTTCACTCCTCTATCCCTCTGTGCTTGGATTGCAAAAAATGTCTTCCTTTTAACTAAAAATTTCACTCATGACACAAGTGGTGTCATTTCTCCCAACATGCACATATGTTTGCGAATTTGAATAGACTAGTGTGTAGGGCTCACTTCAATGATACTTTCTACAAATTTTCAAGCTCTAACTTCAAGTATGTAAGATAATCTAAGTGTAAAACATTCTCATAATAGAGGTTGCTCTCACGAGACTTGCACTCTACAAATGAGTCTAAGATGTGGTTTTGGGTTTTTCGACCCTGACCAAGGTTAGTGTCCAAAAAGAAATTCAAAACCTCTTTAGTTTTTTGATGTTTGGAAGTCCTTACCTACCTAATTGTACTACTTTTCTATTTCCTAAACCCTAATCTCCCAATTCTTAACTTACTTCTAAGGAACTTGTTACACACACATTGGTGTATGAGAAGAAAATTGCAATTTTTTGATGACTTGCCACAATGCTGAACTCATTTTTGACGTATAATATATCCACCATGACACTTCAACCATCATGTAGAAACCTTGACTTAGGCCCTTGTCCTTGGTTGTGGTGCCAAAACATGTGGATACACATGATGTCCATGCAATTCGCAACAAGTAAGACTAGCTAGCTCTCACATGTCCTACAAGTGCACTCTAGTGGTGGCTTGAAAAGCACACATGTCAATTTGTCAAACTGATAGTATGAGCCAACCAAGTGCATGGAAGCATCTGGTCCACATTATGGTTAATGTGTGCATAGGTTAAATAAGTGCATAGAAGGATGATTTCTACCTCATACAACACCTTCTACATGTGGGTATGTGTCACGATACTTAGTGCAGTATCAGACACTAGATTGAGGTTTTCTCCTAGCTCTGATATATTCAATAGTGGCTTCATTTTGAATCTCTTAATGAGACACATCTAATAAAAGTGGACTAGATATGATGTGAATTTCTTATGTAAAGTTGTGACCAAAAAACCAAGTGTCGAGAATCACCTACCTTCACCCAATGACTCCATTTGCTTCACACATGCATGAAAACAATGAAAAATATGGGGAAGGGGTAGACAACACATCCATGCACACATAACACACAAAGAGCAAGAAAGGCGAGCTACAAGATTTCTACTTCAAGTTAGCTCTCTTTACAAAATGGAAAAAGGTCTTTACAAAGGAGTCACCAAGTGACTTATATGCCTTATTTTGATCCTTTCACACAAGTGGATCAAAACTTTGAGGAAATTCCTAAAGAAAATAATATTTCATAAGAGTTATAGTACAATCTTTAGGGATTATGCAACTAGAGGACTCCTCTTATGCATTTACAAAGCTTCATTGCATTCATGGGCTTGATGTGAAAAAAGACAATATGTAATTTTTGAAAAGATTTTTAGGCATCTCCTCTTCTTCTCTTTTCCTCTTCTCTTTGTTCTTCTAGGCCTCTGACTCTCTGCAAAACTCTCCCTTTCTTAGCCTCTGTTTTTCCACACAGGCTTCAGTTAGGCTTGCTTGACATGCCACTAGTAATAGGAAATGACCTAATCTCTAATGAGAGGTGGTTATAGAAGTCCCCTCTAAAAAGGGCTTTTTCACCATTGCCCCTTTTGACTTTTGGTCCTTCTGGTGCTTCAAAGGTTTCCCGCTCTCTACTCTTGATCTCCACGCAGTCTAACTTGTTGCATTGTCATTGATCTACTTTGTTCTTTCCTTTATATCTGTTTGAGCCTGATGCATGCTCTATAGGGCTTTGGAGAGAGAATAGTTATCCATGTATTCTTGATGCATCATTGCTTTCTTTTTTTATCTTCTTCTTTTTCTCTTTTTTCTATGCTCTCCTTCCATAGCCAGTAAATCTAGTAGAAATGTATCATGTGCAAAATTTTGATATGGGCTTATTTTGGCCTTCAAATGCACTATCACAGTGCCTATGTAGACAATTTCATCCCTTTGTTCCAAACATATATACAAGTTTTGGTTCAACAAGACTAGTGCCTTCAAGTCTGCTAGAGCTTTAGCAGAGCTCGACAAAGTAGTTATGTTCAACTTTTTCATATATAGCTATTTTTCTACATCAGGGTATTTTATCAATGGTCATGGTTGAAAGAAATGATGTATTTCATATGTTGGTTGTTAAGGACAAGCTGGATGGTACTAATTACCCATTATGGGAATATATGATGCATCATGTATTGATAGAAAAAGGGTTATGGAATATTGTGCAAAGTATTGAATAATTGGATGGCAAAGATGCTCAGGCACATGCATTGATAGATTTTTCCTGTCAAATGTGCCATTATCCCTCAAATTTTCTCTTTCAAAACAACAAAGGATGTTTGGAATACACTTACCAGTTTATACTAGGCAAAAAAAGAGACTTGTGTTGCTTACCTCCGAAAAATATCTAGAGAGTGATTATATGAATGAAGGAGATTCTATGGATATTTTTTTGAGAAAGAACAAATATTTGAAGGAGTGGTTGATTTCTATTGATGAAATCTTTTTAGATAGTTCATTTTTGCATATTTTCCTTAATGGTATTCTAGATTCATATTAGAGTTCTACTTATATTATTTGATTCATGATGAAAAGAAATCTGAATGCCTTAATATTTGAGGAGCTAGTCTCTCTTTTGTTGCACAAAGATTAGTCCAAGTAGAACAAGTCCATTATGTGTGTTGTAGATCAAGCTTTCTTAGCTAGTTAGAAGGGAAAAGTTAAATGGAGCTCATATACTAGTAAGAAGAAATCTACTAATGTAGCATAGTCAAAGATGGAAGACAAAGATGAGAAGAAAACTAAAAAGCAAAAATTTTTCTGCAAATGTTGTAAAGGAAATGATCATCTCATAAAGATTTTTCCAAAATTGGCTGCAAAAGAGGTTGGAATGGTTGTTGCATAGGCGTCTACATGGAAAAAAAATCTACTAGTTTTGTGCACAATGAAGCATGGGTGTTTACTAATGTTTGCAGCTATGGCCCACCTCCTCATGAGCAGTGTATGTTTGCAGTAGACTCGGATGTTTGGCACTTTGATAGTGGGGCAACCAAACATATCACCTTGCAGCATAGTCTCTTCAGTTCACTTGAGCTTGCCCATATAGGGAATACTATCACATGTGCAAAAAACTCCTCATATCCTATACGGGATTTGGTAAGATCATTGTGACTACTCTTAATGGTATTTCTTTCACATTTTCAAATGCTTTGTATGTCTCAGAGATCAAGAAATTTTTTTTCTTATTTTCAACATCAACCAAGATTGGCTTGTTTGTCAAATTTGTTAATGACATGTGTACATCTCATGATCTGTCAAATGGCAATGTCAATATTGCTTCTGGCATTTTATGTCATGGATTGTATAAGCTGAAAGACTATGCACAATCTATCAATGATTTATCATGTGCAATTCAAGGTTCTGAGGCTACCTCAAATGCAAAGCTTTGGCATGCACGTCTTGGTCATCTGAATTTTGCTAATTTGCTAAAGTTATTGAAATCAAAAATAGTTTCCTCTCTTCCCAAAGTTGAGGCATCTTGTGAACATGTCTATGAAGGTTGTATTTTGAGCAAAATGTAGCATTCCTCCTTCCCAAAAGATGGTTCAATTCATGATACTCATAAGTTGTGGCTTGTTCATAATGATGTATGTGGTCATATGCAGACGCATTCTTTTGGGAACTACCTTTACTTCTTGAACTTTATTGATGATTTTTCTAGACATGCATGGGTGTATCCATTGAAATCATGGTCCATAGTGTTTATGTGCTTTGGAAAATTCTACATTTGGATGAAAATCTATCAACATGTAAATTGGGAGCCCTCTGTTTTGATCGGGGGGGATACATGTCTTCTAATTTTAATGCATTTCTAGCTAAGTGGGATAAAACATTAGTGTACAATGTTGTATACATCTCAACAAAATGAAGTTTCTAAAAAAAGAACAGGTCTCTCATGGAGATGGAAAGGTGTATGATCAAAAGTAAAGCTTTACCACATAATTTCAGGCTTGAGGTCATTATGTGTGCAACATATGTACTTAACAAGTGTCCCACCAAAGCACTACAATCAATCACTCCATATGAGACTTGGCATGGTTGCAAGCCATCTATTTCTCATTTGCATGTCTTTTGTCATCTATCATATGCATTAGTGTTTGAACAACAAGACACGAAATTAGACCACAAAGTAGTGAAATGTATTTTTGTTGGGTATAGTTCTGAACACAAAGGCTATCCTCTATATCATCCACAGACTAAACACATTTTGGTTAGGTGTGATGTTATTTTTGTGATGTGCTAAGAAGACATCAGCTAGCTTCAAATATATGTATGTACTGTGCTACCTCTTTTTATAGGTGGTGAGTCAAGTGCTGGTCCAAATGAGGAAATTTCTTAGCCTCTAAAATCATTGTTGTATATGTTGATGACATGCTATTCACTACTCCTAATGAGAAGCATATTGCTGAATTTAAGGCTTATTTGCATGCCTCTTTTGAGATGTGATATTTGGGGCATTTGCATCATTACTTGGGCATTTAGTCTATGCAAATTGATGGGGGAATAACTTTGTATTAAACAAAATATATTGAGGCATTATTGAAGCATTTTGGCCTTGAAGATTATAAACCTATTGCCACTCCTATGGAAATAGATTTATGGTTGAGTCTTCATGATGTTGGAGGTGCATTTGATGTTATTTTCAATCTGCAAGTTGTTGGATGCTTGATTTACTTATGCATAACTTGGTCTAATATTAATTTTGTTGTTAAGCACATCTTTTGCAAGTTGAGTGGTACTCGACTACTTGGATTGTTTTATCCCAAGAAGGGATCAGTATCACCAGATTTACATGATTCTTTTTACTTTGATTGGGTTGGTTTTATGAAATTCATGTGCCCACTAGTGTTTTTTGCTTCATGCTTGGTAACTTATGCATATCTTTTTTGAGCAAGAAGTAGCCTATTGTGGCCTTCTAGTTGTGAGTTTGAGTAAGGGCAGCTTTCACAAATAGAACTGGCCACATTTGGTTGCTTCTTGATTAACCAAGATATGCATGAGCTACCAAGCATGAAACAAAAATCACTAGTGTACACATGAGTTTTGTATTAACCAACCAAGTCAGAGTAAAAAAAAAAGCATGTACATCTGGCAATAGGGATGCCCCCCTTGGGATATAACAATCCAAAAAAAGTGATTGTTGAGTGTGTGTGTGTGTGTGTGTGTGAGTGGCTTAGATGCCTTTTGGTTGATTTGGGTGTTGGCCAATCTTCTGTCACCACCATCATCATTGACAGTCAAAGCACATGAGTAGTTGTGAGGGACCCTATGTTCCATGCTCACACAAAGAAAATTGAGGTGCATTATCATTATGTCAAGGAGAGGTTTTCTATTGGGGAGATCAATTTGGCATATGTGCCCACACAGGATAACATTGCATATCTTTTCACAAAGGCAAAAGCTCTATCTCGAAGAATTTTGATGCTTTTTGCAAAGCTTTCCACTTACTTCCTTTTGTGGATTGATCTCTTTCCATAAAGCTTGGCTTTTCCTTATACATGAGTGCCAGCTCCTTGTTCACCACATCACTCCTAGGGGGATTTGTTGATATATTTTGGTAGCGATGTGTGAACATACTTAGGACCACTAGGGAACTTTTTTCCCTCTTTAGGAGGTTTTTTCTCTACTTTTATATATGCCTATAACCCTAATGGGTTACTTAACTTTGTACATTCACTTGGTAATACATTCAGTATTGTGTGTTGTGTTCCAAGCTTGTTCTTCTTTCTTATTTTGTTTGCCTGCTTCAGACATCAAACTCCAACAATGGCATGATCTGTATAGTTCAAAATATAATGTTGATTAGTGAAATTGGAGTGATGAAATCTAATCACCATTTCAAAAAGGGATCCAAGAAAAGCTTAGTTCCCACTCATGACCCATGTAACAAGCTACACCAAGTAGGAAGTGAAGAACGATCAATTCATAAGCACTACCATTGTAAATCCATTCATCGACAGAAGCTACTTCCCGAATGCAGCATACAACTCCCCGTCATACTGTGCTCTCCAAGTGTCCCCTTGTTACATCTCTTTGCTGAGGGCAATGACATCACAAGTTGTAGTGAAAAATGATTCACATTAATAGATTTCCCTTTATGTTGTCATAGATCACAAGTTTGAACATAGTGCTACCAATCTCTGTGTAGGGTGGGCTGCCATCGTCTTGCTTGCAATACTTTACACACAGTGATATCTCTAGATAAATGTCCATGAGTTGGATATGTATCGGCCATATGTAATGTAGAGGGAATCTCATGAAATGATGCACATCAAAGTGACACACTTGAAATATCCTGATAGTAGAGTTTTCCCACAATAGTTATAATTGAATGACTATATTGAACAAGTTTTTTGCAAGCTCCCACAGATACAAATTCATGAGGGATGCTCATAGTAAGGAAAGATAGCAAGGCTTCATAATATGAGTAGTCTAGGTCCAAGTGAGTGTATGGATTCTTAATGGTAGTCATAAAGAGGGGATCATCATGAAAAAAATAATCAACACCAATAGCATCTTCACTAGAATCAGAAATGTTTTAAAAAATAAAAAATAATATGAGAAGAATTGGATCTATGGGTAACATCATAGTCATCTTTGTTCAAGAGGGTTACCAGTGAGCAATATGGCTTACTAAATTATGTTGCTTAATCAAAGAAATTAACACCCAATGATTCACATGAAAAGAAAATTTTAAAAAATCAAAAATAACCTGAGAAGAATTGGATCTATGAATAACATCATAGTCTAATTTCTTCAAGAAGATTACCTAGCAAGCAATATGGCTTACTAAATTATGTTGCCTAATCAAAGAAATTAACGCCCGATGATTCACATGAAAAGTAAATTTATGGTCAAGTAAGTAATGCCATAATTTCTTTATAGAGTAAATAAGACCTAGGCATTTGCACTCAATAACTAAATAGTTACATTCTATAGGGGATAAAACTGACTCACATAATACACAAGGTGATACCATTTGTATATATGTTGTATTAACATACTACAAATCACATATAAAGCATCCACAATAACATGGAAGGTTTGGGACCAGTCAAGTGCTTGCAATATTGGTGCATGAGTCAAGAGACTTTTCAATGGGCTAAATGCAAGTTGAAATTCATCAATCCATTTAAGTTTTGGGAAGGTACTTTAGCCAATTTATTTATGAGAATGGTTAAATGATTAAGTAACCATAATGTTGGCCATGCCATTGGATTTGGCCTAGAAAATGTAAAATATTTTTTAGATTAGATGGATCTAGAGTATCAAGGATCATTTGAACCTTATACGGATCCATTTGAATACCATCTCAAGATAGAACATGCCATAATGACTTTCCATAGGACACTAGAAATACAATTATTGTCAAATTCAAATAGATTCAGAATTCTTTGCATTGATTGAAGCATAATCTAAGATTTCCTAAGTGTTGATAGATTATGATAGGATGTGCATTCAGAAAATGTGGGATAGATTTTGTTTGTCCTTTTAGCCCACCTACCAAAGGATCTCTGGTTAGGCACATAATAGTAGTGACTGATTATCTTACTAAATTGGTAGAGGCATGTGCCGCAAATAAATTTGACACTCAAACAACTACAAAGTTTTTATTTGAGCGAGTATTTACAAGATTTGGCCTCCCCATTGAGATAATCAATGATTAAGGTACTCATTTTGCCAATGAAGTCATAGAGGCATCACCAAGGGTGTTCTTGGTGATCCAGAAAAAGTTAGCTCCTATCATCCACAAGTGAATGGTCAACCTAAGAGTTCCAAAAAAGTGTTATGCACAGTTCTAGCCAAAGTAGTTAATACAAGATGCTCAGATTCAGATAAACAACTCCAGCACATAGTTTGAGATTATTGTGTTTCTTATAAAATTGCATTGGGAGCTAGTCTATAGAATTTGGTATAGAGACAATGTGCAATTCTACCTATTGATTTCCTTGTTCCAACTCTCCAACTAACTAGAGATTATGACTCAAATGTTCATGAGTTATCTTTTTTGGTAGATAAACTTGATGCACTTCAAGAGACACACCTTAGGGTTGTAGTGGGCATCTATGCACATAATAAAACAACAAAAATCTTATTTTGATGCACATATCAAGGATAATAAGCTAAAAGAAGGTGACATTGTGCTTTTTTACACATTGAAACAACACAAGAAGAACCTAAAGAAATGAGTTTTGAGATATCAATCTCAACATGTGATAATCAATGATGACACATACCACTTTTTGCTTCTTTGACATGTATAGTGGTTATGCCTATATATTTCATCAATACTTTCACTAAGCTTCACCAGATTTATCTACGGAGAGTGATGGCATATTTGTTTCTTTCCAAATAACTCATTCATAGACATTAGGGTCCCCTTTATGTACTCCTCTTTATATATTGTATTGGTTGCATTATTGTATTAGTTCATTCTTGTAGATTCTCTTTATGTAATAGAAGAAGTAGAAGAAGATAATTCTTCTTTGCCTCAATCTATTTGTTCTCCTCTCTTTGGGTGTGAGAGTGTGTGAGATCTCTTCCTTATCTCCTTTCTCTTAACATGGTATCAGAGTTAGGCTGGCTATGGAGAGGTCAAAAACAAGGGCAAAAATGAATAGTCCTTGAGAAGGCATGGAGAATATGCACTTCACAAGTGCTCTCAGATTGCTATATAATTTGGTGTACAATTTTGCTCATATTTCAATTTTAGAGCCATTTTGACCTCTATTTTGAGCTTGCAAGATGGGGTCCATGAAAAAATAGTTCAGTCTACAAGCCTATAACTTTTCTTCCCTTTGGTGTCTCCCAAATATTTTATATCCAAAGTTTTAAGCAAATCCATATATTATCGACACAAGAAAAGTGTGTTTTTCTGATATCATATTGTGAAGTCATAGTTTGATAGTGTTCAAGGAGAGCTACTCCTTCTAATGTTTTTGCAATATTGTAAATTGCTACAAAAATGGCAAATGTTGGTGGAATGAATCAACTTATAAGCAATAAGTTGGACAAGAGGAACTTTCATGCTTGGATATTTAGAATGTCAAATTTCTTGATGGGAAAAGGCTACTTGAGGTACATCCAAGGAGATAATGAAAACCTTCTACAATTACCAAAGAGGAAAAAAATTTGGATTGGTTCAAACCATATGAAGAGTGGAGTCAAGGAGCATAAAAGGTAATGTATTGACCATTTGTTAGCATACATGATAGCATGATTGGGCACATATAGGATGCCAAAACTCTAAAAGAGACTTGGAATAATTTCTTCAAATTGTTTGAAACCAATACAAAAGCATGGAAATTTCAACTCAAGAATGAATTGCATACATTGGAGAAAAAGAGTATGTTGGTAAGTGATTACACCTTTAAAAAATAAACAAGTAGTCTCTCATAGAATAGAGAGTTGTCTAACGTATACTCACTCAAATTGAGTGATTCATGGCTTATTTGAAAGCTTTCATATTCTAACAGACGTGAACAAAATTTTGGAACCATTGGATTTTAGAAAGGTGAATAAATTGATTGATCTAGGTCATAAAACTTTGGGAAGTAGGCTTGGAGACCTACTTGGGTCCATTATGATTTTGTTGCACACATAGAGGATTTATTCCTCATAGTTGGTATTAGAGTTTTGGAGCTTGGATTAGGACCAAGACACTACAAGGGAGTACACTTGGAGGACAAGGTGCTTCATCAAAGAAAGAAAGAAAGAAGGGCATCACAAAGGATTGCTTGAAAACGTAACCTCTATATCACATTCTCTTTCCAATGGAAAATTTGGGACAAAAGTTGGACTCATTGGACCTCTATTACCTAATGGGAAAAGGACTATGGTGCATAGTCAGTGGAGAAGAATAAAGACCTGATGTAGAACTTGAAGACATAGCCATTACCAATGCACAAATGAAGGAGCTCAAGGAGTGGGAAGAGAGGAATAGGAGATCAATTTTCCTCATCTCTCAGGTTGGTTGGTCATGTATAGAAGTTTGAAAATGGCAAGGATGTATGGGATGTTTTGGAAAAGGTTTATGCAACCTCCATATGAGCTAGGAAAATGTAGCTCAAGAATCAGCTCAACACCATGAACAAAAGGAAGTAGCCAAAGTGTGGTTGAATACACATTCAGAATCGAAGTCCTACATGATCAATTAGCATTAGTGGGATGGAATATTGATTATGAATACTTAGTGCACGTCACTGTCAGTGGATTGAGAGGACAAGTCAAGTGGAAGCCTCTCATAACCACTATCTTCTATAGAAATCCGCTTCCATGCTTAGAAGACCTCATTCCTCACTTGGTGGCAGAGGAGTCATCATTTGGAGATTCATCCAAAAGCAAGGACACTCATGGATAGGTCCTATACACTTCAAGGGGCAATGGGAGAGGTGGAAGAAGAGGAGGAAGAAGAGGAGGAAGAGATGCTACAACAATCAAGGCAACCACAAAAGCAAAGAAGAAGGAGAAAGCTCAAGTGACTCTACATCCTAATCAAAGGGAAGAGGTAGAGGCAAAGGAAGAGGAGATCTACAACCCCACAAAGGTATGATAAGAAAACAAAAAAATGTATCTTCATAGGGCCCTCCCTTGACCAAAAAAGATATAAATGTTACAATCCACTCACATGACACATGAAGGTAAGCATAGATCTGGTGTTTAATGAACTTTCAAGCTTCTATGCTTGTGCAAAAGGATTTAATGTTGACTCAAATGACAAAGGAAATGTTTGAAACTAAAGTTCAAAATCTCAAGTTTTGAGTGGACCTGACATATTGCCCAAAAATAGTTCCAACTCAAACTTGTGGACTGGAAGATTATGTGGAAATTTTGGTCCATCAAATTCATCATTTATGTCCAAGAAAGTTAAAGAAAAGATTTATGTTGGTAATAAAACATCTACAGGTTATGATGACATTCATGGAGAATCAAGTGATTTAGAAAAGATCCTTGATGAGGAACCTAGAGTGCCCTCTATAAAGCCTCCAAGAGTAAGAAAGGCATATGCTGATGATATAACAAGAAAAAGTGACCTAAGAACAAGAACATCTAGGAAGATCCAAAATTTAATGAAATGATTAACATATGATAGCTACATGGCTCATCTTTATGCCTACATGAACAAGGTAATACAAGATGTTGAATCTTCTTGTTTTGAACATGCAATTGGAAATGCAAATTGGGAGAAAGTTGTGGATGAGACGATTGCTACATTTTATGGAAATGAAACATGGAAGTTAGTTCCATTTTCACAAGGAGAGAAACCAATAGAATGCAAGTGGGTTTACAAGGTAAAGCATAATGTCAATAGTAGCATAAGGACGTTTAAAGTATGATTGGTAGCAATAGGATATGCATAGACATATGGCATTCATTATGAAGAAACTTTGAACCCTTTAGCTAAAGTGGCTACTATTAGCACATTTGTTGCATTGGCTACATCAAAAGATGGATTTTGCATCAGATGGATATGAAGAATGATTTCTTATATGGTGAGTTATAAGAAGAATTATATGTGGACCAACCACAAGGATATGAGGATTCAAAGCATCCTAAATATGTTTCGAGGTTGAAAAAGGCTTTGTATGGGCTTAATCAAGCCCCTTATGCTTGGCATGTAAGGACTCTAGATTATTTGACCTCAATAAAACTTTCATTGTGTGTTACAGATCACTCATTATATGCAAGAAAGATTGATGATGGTATCATAGTTGTGTCTATTTATGTTGGTGACTTCATTGTAGGTGCTGATAATGAAGAAAGCATTAAAGAGGTAAAGTATCTCCTTATGAAGTAATTTGACATGAAAGATCTTGATGTGTTTTTTGGGCATTTAATTTGTACATATAGGGACAAGTATATGGCTATCCAAAGGCAATATGCCTTGATGCTAAAAAAGTATGGTATGGCTGATTTAAGCCAATTTCTATGTCATTAGATCATAATTTGAAGTTGTATGCTACCTCAAGTGAAGCATTGGAAAATGCTACTATGTACATGAGAATTGTGGGAAGTTTGATACATCTCACGATTATGAGGCCTAATCTAAGCTACTATGTGGAACTAGAGATTCAGTTTATGCAAGTTCCCAAAAAGCCACATATAGATGCTTTGAGTTGCACTCTATTTTATGTGAGTGCTACTTTGGATTATGTGTTTGTTTAATGAAGTTTGTGTACAATTGTAGGTTCGTGAATACACCAATGCAGATTGGATTGGAAGCATTCCAAATAGAATATCTACTTGTGATTTTCTATTTTCACTTGGGATTGTTATTCTTACATGGAGCAAAAAGAAGCAACCCACTATTGCTTTGTCAAGTACAGAGGTTGAGTATATAGGTGCTATAATGGCCGCTAATGAGGCATAATGGCTTGAGATGCTACTTGTAGATTTATGTGTAAATGTCCAAAAGCTATTATCATCTATTGTGATAATCTTAGTAGCATATAGCTAGCACAAAAGCCTATTTATCATGCTAGAGCAAAGCATATCAAGGTAGATTATCACTTTATCAAGGAGAAGGTATAGGAAGGTGATATTGATCTTGTTTGTGTGAGGGCAAATGAATAGGTTACTGATGTTTTCACTAAAGCACTTGGGAGAAGAGAAGCTAAAGATGTTTGCAAAGATGCTTGGATTACAATACATGACATTGAGCTTAAGGGGGAGTGTTGAGATATCAAGCTCAACATATGATGATCAAGGATGACAGGTACCACTTTTTTGCTTCTTTTGCATTTATAGTGGTTATTTAGATATATGTTAAGGATAATTTAATTAAGTTCCACTAGACTTATCTAACAAGAGTGATGGCACATTTGTTTTTTTCCAGACTCACTCGTTTGTGGACATTGGGGTTTTCTTTATGTAGTTCTCTTTGTATATTGTATTGGTGGTATTGTTGTATTAGTTCATTCTTGTACATTCTCTTTATGTAACAGAAGAAGTAGAAGAAGATTATTTTTCCTTGAATCAATCTATGTGTGCTCATCTCTTTGACTCTGAGATTGTGTGAGATTTTGTGAGACCTCTCTCCTTATCTCCTT
This sequence comes from Ceratopteris richardii, assembly GCA_020310875.1. Lineage (NCBI taxonomy): Eukaryota > Viridiplantae > Streptophyta > Polypodiopsida > Polypodiales > Pteridaceae > Ceratopteris > Ceratopteris richardii. The sequence goes on from CM035434.1 coordinate 95,074,303, forward strand.
TCTCTTGACAATGAGAACATGGACCATATGTGATATAGTGCATATCATCTAGTGGTGACCCGCTTTATCATCCAATTTTTTGTGTTGTCTTATAGACAATGAAAGACATGCAAATGAGCAATAGATAGCTTGTGGGAGTGCAAAGCCTCATATGGATTGATCAGTTGTAGTGATTGGTGAGACACCTATTAAGTACATATGTTGCACAAATAACAACCTCAAGCCAGAAGTTATGTGGCAAAGCTTGACTTTTGACCATACAACTTGTGATTTCCATGAGAGACCTGTTCTTTCTTGCATGAAAATGATAATACATGTATCCCCCCTTGATGAGAATAGCAGGTGTCCAATTTACATGTTGACAGATTTCAGGCATACATAGGAACTATTTAAAGCACATGTACGCTTCGAAATTTGCTTTCAATGGATAGATCCACGCATGCTTGGAGAAATCATCAATAAAAGACATAAAGTACAGGTAGTTCCCAAATGAAGGTGTCTGCATAGGACCACAAACATCACTATGAACAAACTGCAATTTATGAGAAACTCAAACTGAACCATCTTTTGGGAAGGAGGATGTACATGGTGTGATGGTTTCTTATCTACTCAGTTATTAGGGTAGTGAGGACTATTCTAGGAGGTCACTAGACATGCAATATTAACAAAGAAACCACCCGTGGTCACATAAATTATTAAGAAAATAGAGAAAGATCTCATATGATCATATGTCATGCATACACAAGAAGGAGAAGTTAGCACGGGTTCAACTCAAAACTTAAGACAAAAGATGTTGGAGCAATTGTGATACACAACCTTTGTAGAGAAGAGACAAAGGAAATATGAAGGAACTAATGTATTACAACAAATTCAAGATATAAAAAATATGACCGAGAATAGTGCGAGCACTATTGGAGGATAAACACTCCTATGTGCACAACGAAAGCAAATGGACCCTCCTAGGATCCTGATTTTTTTAGACACATGCTCTGTGTTTTTGGAATTTCTCTTAGTACATGCAGATTGGAATGAAACTTTTCATGCTAAAACTAGACCTAAAGGGTTTTCCAATGAGAGTAGAGTAACTCCATTTGAATACTGCATGATGCCTCTATGAGCTGCAATAAAACAGATAACTTGATCTCTTCACAAAGTATTAGCTAACTTCACAAACATTGTTATGAACATTTCTCTGAATTTGTGCAAGCACTGATCTCGAGACTTATACCACTCAAAGTAAAATGGATTCCAAATGAAGTAAAAACAACAATTACAAGATCAGGGGGTTTGCGACGATCAGAGTATGTAAAAGTGAAATCTCTGCAAAATATGTAGAGAAAAACTAGTAGCGTGTGTGCTTAAGCAAAAGGGTGGCTTGAGCACATATTTCCACAACTCTAAGTCACATTAAAACTCATTGGAGGATTTAAAGATTACATACTAACCTATTTAACCAATCAAAAGCATATATTGTTGGAGTTAGACATCTGCGGAAACACGCGAACAGCACAAGCAAGAAGAAGAAGCTTGGAGCACAACGCACAATACTGAATGTATTACCAGAGAATGTACAAAGATAAGTAGTCCATTATGGCAATAGGCGTATATTATACAAGCCGGGGGAAAAAAACCTCCTAAAGAGGGAAAAAGGTGCCCCGGTGGACCTAGAGTGTTCACACACATCACTACCTAAATATATCAACAAATCCCCCCTGGGAGTGATGCGGTGAACAAGTAGCTGCCACTCATGTATAAGGAAGTTCCAAGCTATGTGGAAATCACTCCACAAAAGGAAGTAAGCCCAAAGCTTTGCGGAAAGCTTCAAACTTCTCCCTAGGCAGAGCCTTCATGAAAAGGTCTGCAATGTTCCTCCTGCGTGGGCACATATGCCAAGTTGATCTCCCCACGAGAGAACCTCTACTGACATAATGATAATGCACCTCAATGTGCTTAGTGTGAGCATGGAACAGAGGGTTCCTTGCAACTACCAATGCCCTCTAATTATCAGTGAAGATGGTGGTGGCAGAAGACTCACCAACACCCAAATCAACCATAAGGCATCTGAGCCACACACACTCAACAGTCGTTGTGAAAGTGTTGGCATACAAGTCAGATGAAGAGTATACTAGCACAACGGAGCAGTCATGCACAATACGGCAACAAGGCCTAATCATTTTTTCCATGGACCATTTACAACTCAAGTGATTTTAATCACTATACAAACATTGTAAATTCCATTTTTGGTAGAATAGACTCCATTTTGTTCAAGCCGAGGAGTCCTCAAGCTTGAGGAGTATTAGAATTAGCTACATATCAATTTTCATAATTTTTAGACTCCGTTTGAGCCCTCAAATAGGCTCTAGAACCTAATTTTTAACTAGGCCGGACACTAGGTCTAGACAAGACCAAAGCTAGATAGAAAACTATAAAAAGAGCTAGAGAGCTCATTTTGGGGGCTAGATTGTTTGTGAATTGAGCTTATGTAAGAGACTTTTTGACTAATGCAAAGGACTCCATTGTTCCTCTCCTTGTTCTTGCCTTCTGTGCGCGTGTGTGTATGTGTGTGCATGCTTGTGTGCTTCTCACTCACACACTTGTGCCTTCACTTGCTCATAGTCTTCATACTAGTCCTCACGTCTCCACGGATTGACAATTATGAGGTGAATCTTCTCACGTTGGTACTCACCATTGTGCTAGAGTGACACCAAACGCCCCCATACAAGGTCTTACAACTTTGCGGAGACCTATGTTTTTGGTAAACAGTCGCCTGGCCTGGTCGCTGCGACCAACTTTTTGAGAAGGCACCCCTTCTCCCGAAGTTACGGGGCCATTTTGCCGAGTTCCTTAGAGAAAGTTGTCTCGTGCCCCTATTGTTTCGGTTTGTTTCGGTTTCGGAAACGGTTTGTGCTAAACCCGTAACAACAGCTATTGCCAGATGATGATGAGCAATATCAGTTAGCCATAAACTTTGAGTTTGGGGATGAAACCCTCCCAAAAAAGTTAGAATAGTTGTACCCGCTCCTTGAGTGCTATTAAATAAATAAGTACTTGAGTCGGGATTTTGCGCGTAAACGCTCCACTGACCTGAAAAAAATGGTCCCAATCCTTGAGGATGGGGAGCGGTAGTTAATAAGTCATTCCACCTAACATGTCCGCCCCTTGATTCAGGAATAGCGACGTGAACCAAATGGCCTGTCCAAGCCAACGAACTCACTCCAAATAATCCTGAAAGGTGGTGATTAAGGAGAGATTTGGTGTCACTCTAGCACAATGGTGAGTACCAACGTGAGAAGATTCACCTCATAATTGTCAATCCGTGGAGACGTGAGGACTAGTATGAAGACTATGAGCAAGTGAAGGCACAAGTGTGTGAGTGAGAAGCACACAAGCATGCACACACATACACACACACGCGCACACAAGGCAAGAACAAGGAGAGGAACAATGGAGTCCTTTGCATTAGTCAAAAATTCTCTTACATAAGCTCAATTCACAAACAATCTAGCCCCCAAAATGAGCTCTCTAGCTCTTTTTATAGTTTTCTAACTAGCTTTGGTCTTGTCCAGACCTAGTGTCCGGCCTAGTTAAAAATTAGGTTCTAGAGCCTATTTGAGGGCTCAAACGGAGTCTAAAAATTATGAAAATGGATATGTAGCTAATTCTAATACTCCTCAAGCTCGAGGACTCCTCGGCTTGAACAAAATGGAGTCTATTCTACCAAAAACGGAATTTACAATGTTTGTGTAGTGATTAAAATCACTTGAGTTGTAAATGGTCCATGGAAAAAATGATTAGGCCTTGTTGCCGTATTTTGCATGACTGCTCCGTTGTGCTAGTATGCTCTTTGTCTGACTTGTATACCAACACTCCCCCCTTCCTAGCGTCTGTCGCCCCTGATAGACCTCTGTTCTATCGGGTGGTCGATATAGTATTGGATGACATTGGTGGCAAGTTCGTGTTCTCCTATCCTTAAGCCTCTTGCTAGATCAGCTTCCAATGCATCCCAATTGATTGCACCGGGGACCTCTGGTTGCGGTGTGGTGTAGTACTCAGAGTACATGGCTTGTTCACAAGCAAAGAGATGGAGCAGATGTGTTGGCTTCGGTGCGAAGACCTCCGAGTGATACTCCCAGAAACCTGATCTGAACATTTCTTCGAATGTCTGTTTGTAGCATGCGGGAGGATACTTTAGGCATAAGCTACTTGAATGCTGGGGGTGGTGCTCATGTCGTACACCAAATCATAATTGCCACTGGTAAACCCCGGTAGACGTACCTATGGTGCGGTTGCATTTCTAAAGGTTTTCAGGACTACCTGCATCATATCTAAAATCTTAAGCATCATTTGAGCTGCCACATCTGGCATGGGCTTCAATCGTGGCATCCAATGTCGAATTGTTCCCATCATGTATGCTACTGACGGTGGTCCCTGTGGTGGCGCAATGTATGGATAATTGAGCCATTCCTTGCATTGTGCATTATTCTGGACCTTTATGTTGAATGCTTTCCATGAGCGGCGTCGTGGAACAGGGCCATAGCATGGATTATAGAGGAGATGTAATGGCGCATTGTTCCAGGTGCGGAGCATTTCAGGATAGGTTTCAAGAAGTTTCTGCCGCCATGTTGGTTGACGGATCTTGCCTTTTTGCACCTCGAGAGGAAGGTCTTCGGGTTGAAATTGGGTTGCGAAGGAAGGTATCTTCCTTGTGACTCTCTGTATTTCTGCGTTATAATCTGCCAAAATGATATAGTAAGGCTTGTATTGGAGTTCGGATTAGAGGATAAGGTGTCTCGATGATAGGTTTTTGAAGTAATTGGATTGTAATACAGTCTCTTCTATGACTCTCATAGCTTGATTTTGCACGACGGTTTGCTCTTCATGTGAACTCCCGATTTCCTCCACTTGTCGTAGCCATGGGGGTCGTGGTGCTTCAAATGTGTCCTGAGCTTCTTCCGTTTGTTGACCTCCTGGGAAGGGTTGTGGGTCGTATTCTTCTTCAAATGTTTGTTCCATAGGAATTTGTACTATGTCTTCGTCGGTGGGAGCTTCTGGAGGGGAAGGTGGCCATTCATATTGTAGCAGGCGTGCTTGCAATTCGGTGACCTGTTTCTGGAGATCTTTTAAGGCCTCTGAGTCTGTGAGAAGTGAAGCCGCAGAGGAGGTGGTTTGAGAGGCAGCTCTTGTTTCTTTTTGGTGTTTCTGCTTCAGATGACCCAATTCCTCTGATAGCTGGTCATGTGCTTCAAGCAGCATGGCATAGTCTTCCAATATGATCTTGATATTGTCGAGGGTCACTGCTTGAAACTTTGATGGGCTGATGGGTGCCCCTGGTGTGCTTTCGATGGCTGCTTCTAAGTTCTCTTGGTTCTGTTGCTGTAGGCGTCGATTCTCCTCGTGAGCAGCTGCAAGGTGTCTTCTAAGAAGTGCCATATTGCGTTGAAGTCTTGAATTGCGTTCTAGTTGTGTTTTTAGATGGCCTTCCACCACTTGTATTGCTTCTTGGTCTGTATTTTGCAACTGTACTTCCAATACACTATGAGCCTCTTGTAAAGTTTGGAATTGTGTATGGAGGCGGGCATTCTCCTCTTCTACTGCAGCAAGACAATTTTGTAGCATCTCGGAGTGCTCTTGCAGTCCTGCGTTATGTTGCTGGAGCTGATTGTACTCTGTCCTTAACTGTGATATACATGTGAGCATGGTGTCCAATGCATTTCCTATGGATGATGGTGTGGTTTGTACAGTGGAGGATGCACGGGAAGGGGATTGGGGAAGGGGAAGAGTGAATGATGTGTCTAATGGAGATGTGTGTGTTGGCGAAATTGGTGGGGGGGGGAATGGGAGAAGGTGGAAGTGTGGGGGGTGGGGGAGGTGCCGTGGGTGGTGAAATGTCCATACTTTCAGGAGTGAGTGCGAGTGTGGGGTCTACCATGTACATTGGAATGGTAGGTGGTATGTGTGTGAAAGTGGTGAATAGATGATAAGTGGGGTGGGGAGCTGAAAATAAAGGGAATGGTTGAGACCTGGGTTGAAAAGTTCTCACAAGGAAGTTACGGAGGGATTGGAGAAGTGGAGAGATGGGGGTTGGGGGTTGAGGTCCTAGAGGCAGGGAGGGCATGAAAGGTGGTGTGGTAGTAGGGAAACCCATGAATATGGATCTAGAGTCAGGATGACCTATGGCTGAGGGCATGGGGGATGGTTGTCCTAGGGCAGGCTCTATGAGCGATTCGGTGGATTGTGTAGTGATGGTGGTTGCTTCATAGATTGGGTTTTCGAAGGTGGAGAAAAGGGTTGAACTAGAGGTGGGAGTACGGAAGATGAAGGATTGTTCGGTGGGTTGAGTGGTCGAGGTGATCTCCACGGCTTCTGTTCTAGGAGGCGACGGTGGGGCTGTGGGTGGTAGTGTCTCGGTTGATTCAACATGGGTGACTGGGTGCTCTCGGCTAGTGGTTTTTGCTGCTTGGGAGGTTGTGTTAATGGGTTCGGATGTAGTAGTCGGCCCTTCTGCCGTTGTAATGGGGAGCTGGATGCTTTTACCTGATCGTGGTCGTGTTTGGAATCTTCGTGGGTCATATTGAACTAGAGACCTCCTAATGGCGGTCCGAATTGCTTCTACTACCCCATATGTTTTTGCCATTAATAAGAGACCTTCACTATATTCTGAGTCAACTCCTGCTTCTTCCAAAAGCTGAGTCATGAGTACTCTATTACTCTGTTCGGTGAGTAGTTGGTGCGAGCTCACACATTCCATGATCTGATACAGCCTTCGGATTTCTGCTGTATAAGCTGGGGCTTCAGTGGTCTCCTCTTCGTATGCTCCTTCTTCTTCTAGGTGTCCTTGTTGTTGACCTTGCTGATCCTCACTCTAATGTACATGGCGACCGTCTGTTGATTTTCTTCTTCTTTGTGAAGATGTGCCTTGTTCTTCGGTATCTGAATAAAACTCTACATCAGAGAGTTGTGTACTTTGTAAGAATGCTTCAAAGTCCTGGGGATCCATTCCTTCAACATCTCCAGTTGCAGCAAATTCAAATTCAGGTGGAGCCGGAGGAGCCGAAGGGGCAGCTTGTGTTGTAGTTTCAGATCCAGACCTGGGTATTCTAATGGTAAAAGGAGGTACAGTGGCCTCCCCTCGTGGCGATACTTCAGGAGTAGTCAAAACTTCACGTGTCTGAACACAAGGGATCAAACCCCTCATGCGCTTGGATTGATGTGTGGACATCTTGAGCTTCTTAAACATTTGTAATTGTGCCCAAGTTAAGGCACGTTCAATGGGTACATCGTATGCTAAGCACCAGTAGATAATGCATGTGATAGCACAACAACCGTTCACCACTAATTTCCTAGAAGACCTTTTATTTGCTTCATACAACTGATCTATAATCCATACAAGAAGCTTAATTGGTAACGCACCTGTTTTGGCTAAGTAGAGAGCGAACCAAATTCTTTTGTGCGGTTGTGTGAAGTGGTCTTGGCCGGGGAAAGCAAAATGTTGCATGCACATATGGAGAGGGATGGACACGTTTGGTGTGAGTGCTGCCATGTCTTTAAGCTTCAGTAATTTCCTATCCTTCATGTTAGTAGGAACGAGAGCATCCTTCTCAAAAGGTACATGTGTGCCGTGCATATTCAAAGCAGAGCTCACCAACTCCAAGGTAAGTTCAAACCTCTTTAACTCGTTGTTGCCCAGCAAGGAAGGAAGAACAAATGATCCTGGTTTGTCCTTTTCTTCACTAGCTTGTAATGTGGAGACCAAATAATAGCATCGGAGGAGATCCGGTTTAGGTAGTGGTGCTTCAAAGTATTTTGCTAGCCCTTCACATTGCCATATGGTCTGGAGATCGTCTGTGTTCTGTAGAGTCTCAAACTCCTTGGAGAAAAATTGGAATCGAACCCATGATCTGTCATACTCGCACTTAGACTCCCATATATACTTGGCCTCTCCTAATGGGCCTGGCATGCCATTGAACCAATGAGAATTGGCATGGACTCTTTCTGTGATCCCTGTGGGTGGATCCGGTACCGGGATCTGCTGAAGGTGTTGCAGCTCCACAGGTCGTTCAGTTGGTGGCACATCAACAAGTAGACTATCCACATCAATTCCTGCAGTAATTATTCCTGGCTGTGAGCTTGGACCTGTTGCTTCTGCCATGAGAGTGCTTGTAGTTGCTGATGCTTATCTGCTAGAAGAAGAGAGAGGCACATTAGCATTGCATTGGAAGCAAGATGTTATGGTGTTCCCTCCACAATACCAACATGTCATTCCGAGTGGTTAGAGGTTAGTAGGTGAAGTGTTCGTGATGTGTGTACAAGTGGGTTAGTAGGTTAGGGTTCACTCTAGATGCATACTTTGGTTGTGCAAAGTTCTTAGAATGCACCTACATCAGAGGGAAAGGATTTACAAAGGTGGGTCAGGGGGTTTGATATGGGGTTTAGGTCTCCAAACTTTGATGCTCGGATCGTTGCTTTTATTGGCGATGATGTGTGAAGGTTTGCGTACTGGAGTGTATTGGGTTTGGGGCCTTTTGGGTACCCATTTCCAAACATTCTGAGGCGTGACCGAGAATGTGGGGGTGTGGAGTGTAGATGTTTGCCTTTGGATGGGAGCCAATAGGACTCGTGAGTGTTGGTTTGATCTTGTGATTGGAGGTGAAGTTATTTGAGCTAGTAAGCAGGTCTTGGGCACCCATATTTATCTAGCCTTTGGGATAGCCTTCATTGACTGCTTTGGAACCCAAATAGACATGGCTTGTCTAGATTGATGCTTAGGGTACTCCTTCGCTGTAGTCCTCGACACTGTAGCTTGCTTGATGCTTCTTTGGAATCGTGTCTCCAAAGCCGAGGGTTGTTCACCTTTGCGTATCCAGATCTGCTTCATGCCATGAGGTTTTCTGTATTGTACTGGTTGGTGTTCATTCTTCTTGGTTCTCGGGCTCCTCTGTATCTTGTATTTTTCAGCTTGCTTTCCTTGAATTCTCTTTGGAAAAGAAGGGAGCCCCTTGTTGACTTCTGTACCTTCGTCATGAGTGGAAATCCTTTGCACCATAGAACTTTGGTCAAGAGTAGCATGGTTCATTTCAGGTGGACTCCTGGAAGGACCAGGATTCGGTGCCTCTTCTAGTGGCCTATGTGCTTGATTTTCTAATTCGATCGCTATGTGGTTATGGCCTACCCATGCCTGAAGAAGTCCACTTCTTAGGTTGAGGCTGACTGCATGATCATAGATCCAGTCTTGGCCTAGGACAAGAGGTTCAGTAAGATCCTCGTCTTCACATACTAGCACTTTGACTGCCATTAGCACCTCTTGAATGTAGAGGGGAAGTGCCACCTCGCCAGTGCAAGGGGTTTCCACACCTCCCAATCCTATGAGATATGCCTCTATAGGATTGATTTGTAATTGAAGTTCTTGGCAGTAAGAAACTCGAACTGCACTAGTGGTGGCCCCTGAGTCAATTAAAGCTCTCACTGTCCTTACACTCTCTCCTTGTCCTACTTCTAGGGTTACAAAAGGCCGTTGGTTGATTATTCTATGGGAATGTCCACCTCAAGCCTCGCACATGACCATGGGATAGCCTAGAGATTCTTGAGTGTCACGCATAGTCGGGTCTCTGCCTTGTCTCCTCAATTTCATTCGTCGGATGCGTTCTAAAGCTTCTGCCTGTGCTTCTTCTCTAATTCTTTTCTCTTCTTCTTTACGTTTCTTGGCAGTGTTGAGTCGATTTAGCATCTCTTCAGTCAGGGGTTCTTGATATAACTTGACTCTGCATCCACTTATGTAACTTGGTAGAATATCACCCTCTAGAGTGGCTAGTTGAACTGCTCCACTTGTGGAGATTCTATTGATAATCATTGGCCCATAACCTCTCTTCTCTAACTTCCGTGCATGTTGCTTCAAGGTGTAGACTAAGACTAGGTCTCTTGCTTTCAAGCCCTTATCCTTGACGCATGCATCGAAGAATGCCTTTTGCCTCTTCTTGGCTGCATAAATTCCTGCTGCAGCCCTCAATCGTGTTTCACCTAATCGTTCAAGATCGAACATTCTAGAGGACAACTCATGGCCTGTCCAATCATGCTATTGTGCTACTTTCAAGGTTGGTATCAAAAATTCCAATGGTAGCACTGCATTCTGGCCGAAAACCATTTGAAAGGGCGTGGATTGGAGTACCGTTTTATAGGCAACTCTGTATGCCCAAACAACATGGTGTAGCTGTTTGTCCCAATCCGAGCATTTGTTATTCACTAATTTGGTTAGCACATTGCATAGAATCTTATTTGTGCTTTCGGCTTGTCCATTAGCTTGTGGGTGATAGGGGGCAAACTTCTTGTGTATCACCAAGAACTCTTGAAGAAGATTTTCAATGACGTCATTCAAGAAGTGAGTCCCTCTATCACTTAGTAGCTCTATGGGTAGCCCGTATCGAGTGAACACATTCTCAAATAAGAATTTAGCGGTCGTTTGGGCATCATTCTTCGATGTGGCTTTCACTTCTACCCACTTGGTTAGATAATCCGTGGCCACAATGATATACTCAGCATGTGAACCCTTAGCTGGGGGATTAATAGGACCAACAAAGTCTATTCCCCACTTAGAAAATGCACGTCCACCCATCATAGGTTTCAGTGGCATCTCAGCTTTGCGTATAGGATACTGAGTTCTCTAACACACCTCACACCGTTTCACATAGGTATGTGCATCCATGTGAAGGGTCGGCCACCAGAAGGCCGCAAATAGTATTGCCTTGATCACCCGATGTGGTCCAAAGTGTCCTCCTGCTACACCTTGATGAGCAGTTTCCAAGATTTTGAGATATTCACTCTCATGGACACATAGTCTCAGGTAACCATCTTTACCGCGCTTGTATAGATTATCACCAATGATTGAGTAATCTAGGGCTTCTTGTTCTAGACTTCTTTGTCTCGTCAGGGTCATATCTAGAGGGAATGTTTTCGTCCTCAAGAAGGATACTAATGGTTCACTCCAATCTGGCACTATGGACACTTGGTAAAGAGTGGCATGTTCCACAGGTGGTTTAGTGCAACAAATTGGGCATTCTTTACACATCTTATGTACATCAGCTTCCATAGTAGGCCAATGCACTCCGAGTCTCCTTAGTGTCTGTAGGGTTCGTTGTTTTGAGTAGTGTTGCTCTAATGCACCTACGTGTGCCAACTGCAACCATTTAGCGTACTCATCATCTTCCACACAGCAAGCCAATATCCCTTGATCTGTCTGTTTGTACATACTTCCTGCCATGATATGGTACTTCTGGGCTTTTACTACCTCTCTATCTTGAGTTTTTATGACTGGGTGATTAGGTCCGTATGTTAATACTGGCACTAATGGCTTAGCCCACTGAGGTACAACTTCTAAATTAAACAAGTAAGCATCAGGAAGGTCATCTGATACTCCTTGTGGGGCTTCTCCCAATGTGAGCCTAGAGAGATGATCTGCTCTCAAATGAGTCTTGCCTTTTCTCACCACTACCTCAAAGTCATACTCCATTAGTAAGAGGAACCATCTTACCAATCTACCTGTATTGCATGGCTTGTTTACCAAGTACAACAGTGCTTGATGGTGAGTAAAAAATTTAAACTTATTTGCAAGCAAATAGTGTCTAAACTTCTTAACAGCATATACCATGCCTAATCCCTCTCGTTCGGTAGTGGTATAGTTTCGCTCAGCTGCGTTCAACTGTCTACTCGCATAGGCAATGGGAAGATCCATATTACCTTCACCAGTGGGTTGTGCAAGCACACATCTAATGGCATAATTGGATGCATCCACATGCACATGGAAGGGTTTATTCCAATCTGGTGTGGTCAAGATTGGTGCTGAGCATAATCGCCGTTTGAGCTCATTGAAAGAGTTCTCACATTCCTCAGTCCACTCAAAGTTTGTCAAAAGTCCGTACAGAGGCTTTGCTACGATGGCATACATGTGTATAAACCGTCGGTAATAACCACAATGCCCCATGAAAGCTTGTACTTCCTTGACGTTCTTTGGCCTAGGTAACTCTGCTATGGCTCTCACTTTCTCTTCGTCAGTGGAGATGCCGTTCTTTGACACTATGTGTCCTAAAATCTTGCCTTGCCTGACCATGAAAACACACTTTTCTGGGTTCAGGCAGACTTGATATTCTCTACATTTGTCAAAGATTTGCCTGAGTTCAGGTATATGTGTTTGTCTAATGTTGGAGTGAGCACAGAGATCATCAACATAGACTTCCAAATTCTTTCTCAGGAACTCTTTAAACACATGGCACATCAATCTCTGGAAGGTTGCGGGAGCATTGGTAAGTCCGAATGGCATTACCCTAAAAGAGAATATGCCCCACTCTGTGGCAAAAGCCGTCTTATGCTGATCTTCTGGTGCAATGGCTACTTGATTGTAGCCAAAGAACCCATCTAGGAAGCTGTACACTTCCTTGCCGGCTACCCTTTCTAATAAATGCTCGGTGATAGGAAGCGGATAACTATCCCTGATAGTGGCTACGTTAACCTTCTTCAAGTTAATGCATACACGTAATTTACCATTCTTTTTGGGCACCACTACAATGGGGGACACCCATTCAGTGTGTTCAATTTCATAGATAAATCCAGCTTCAACCAAGCGGTCTATCTCTTCTTTGATCTTGGCAGCATAGTTGTCATTGTATGTGTATGGCTTTTGTTTAGACGGTCTAGCCTCTGTTGTCATGGGAATCGTATGTGCGCATATGTTAGGGTCTACACCTTTCAAATCTTTGTAGCTCCAAGCGAATACATCTCTGTACTCTCTTAGCAAAGCTATCAGCTCATGCTCCTCTTCCTCAATGAGGTCATGTCCTATGTAAGTGCACCTCTCTTCTCCTTCTTCTATGGCTACCACTACCTTCTTGGTGGTTTCTTTGTTATCATAGGCCTCTCCTGCTTGTGCATCGCGTTTTGGCATTCTTACCATGACTCTCCTATCTTCTATTGCATACTTCTTGAAATTTTCAGGGACCTCAAACAGGGATTCTTCCCCCTCTGGTGCGGCTTCTCTCTTCTTCCTTTTCTTTCCTTCACTCTTAGTGGTCACTCGTGTGGTTAATCTCACATCATTAATGAGCTCTTCATGTCTCTGAGGGTAAACTTCTAGTTCGTAGAAATATTCTTCGTCTGATGCAAAGGGTGGGTCCATGATGATTGACTCAAGATCGGAGTCACTTGCATCTTCAAATGCATCAGGGCTAGGTTCGCATTCTTCTAAAACTGCATCTCCCATGATTGGCGCTATGGAGAAGACAAAAATGTCATAGCCATCCTCATCACAGTGGGGTGTCCATTGCTCTTCATTGATGGCTACATCCATAGTTGCTAGAATTTCTGCCCAGCCGTGAGGTTCAAATTCTTCGTCCGAAAATACTACAGGTGCATAGGCTGGGTCTTGAACTGATCTATGTGTTTCCTTCGCACCTACCTCTCTAGTTTTTTCTCTTTTCTCCTCTTCCACTGCCACTTTACACATCCATAAGTGGATGTCTTCATGCATCCATGAGGATCCTGATCCTATGGAATGCACCGATTCCGTATCATCTTTGGCTCCATGGATGGGGTTCCATTGGATAGGAGGGACATCTCTATGAGAGTAATCCTTGAGATTGAATTTGGTTGTAACACCTAAGTGTTGCAAATAGAAGGAATTGGATCCCCAATCCTGCACCACTTGCAACTGCCGCATAAATGCTCTCCCCAAAATCATCTCGTAGGCTTGGTTTTTGCTAAAGTCACATATAGCAAAAGTATGCTCAAACTCAACACCACATGTAGTAGAGTTATTCCTTCTAGCAATCCTAAGGGTCTCTCAATATGACCATCGGCCATCTACAATTTCATTCTTGTTGGCCTGAGTGCTGGCTTGCCCCAACGTTTCCATAAGGAAGTGGTAGCAATTGCAACTCCTGCACCTGAGTCCAAAATGGCCTTGGTTGTGTATCCCTGATGAGTGATGGGGAGATATGTGTTTCCCTCTTCGCCCTCACTCATGTCTCCTATCTTATCCAAGGGTATTTCTAGCACTGTTCTCTGGGATCCTACCTGGGAACGAGGTTTTGCTATCTCGGGCACTTGATTGGCTACATGTTTCCACACTTCTGGTCTAACCTTAAGCAGCTCTTCTAAGGTGAAGTTGCACTACACTTTAGTGTTTTTCACTACCTGTGTGTTCCTAGGTATGACTAAATCTTCATTTCGTACCATGACCGTGGGTGCTCTCATACAGGTGGACTTGGCTTCACATGGGCCTGTGAAGTAGGGTAATTCTTGTAGAGAGTTAGACTCAAAGTCTAATCTTTCCTGAGATTGGGTGCTCTCCTGCTCCTCATAAATGGATGGGATGTCTTGTGGGAATTGGTCGTGTGCCTCATCCACAAGTTCAATAGGAGGAGGGACTTCACTTTCTTTAGCCCATTTGTCTTCTTGAATCTCTCGTAGGAATTCGGGTGTGAACCGATTCATAGAAGATGATGTGTCTGGCTCCGTAGAGTTAGGCACATAGGCTTCCTGGGGAGGAATGCTTATTCTATCACTTGCCTTCTCCTTAGCCTGGGAGTTGGCTCCTGTTCCAGACTTTGCAATTAACATCTTCAATCTGTCTAACAGACCATCAAAATGCAGTGGTGTTCTAGTGGAGCTAGAGCAAGTGAAAAGGCGACTGGTCTCAAACATGGCTTGAGCCAATTCCACCATCTTGGCACACAACTTAGTTCGTTCAAGCTCTAGGTCAGCTCTAGGGTAACATTTCTCATGATCTGTTACATTGGGCCCTTCTTGGATTCTGGCCTGATATGCTTTAAGCATCATGTCTAGATCTTCAGGAGTGGGATCGGCGAAGACTGATCCTACTCGGGGTGGTGGGTGGGTTACGTGTGGTGGATTGGTGGGTGGAGGAATGGAGGGTGAAGGGGATGGTATTGGCAGGGATGTGTGAGAGTGCGTTTGAGATGTGATTTCTATGATTTTGGCTTTGGTTTCTCGTAGGCTTTCCTCAATTTCGCTCATCTCTCTTGCCCATTGCCTTTTCATATGTTCACGGCTATCTCTCCAAGCTCTTGTCCTTTTCTTATTCTGGCTCAGTCTCGCTAACCTCCGCATTCTTTTCCTGGCCTAAGTCTTGGTTTTGCTTAAGTGCCTGAGCTCTCGTGATGACTTGTACTGGAGCTATGGAAGTCACACTTCCTGTGGAGTCTACCACTAAGCCAATAACATTGATAGGAGCAATTTTTGGCATATTGGCGGGGTTCTTGGGACACTCTCGTAACAAATGCTTCTTTCCACAATCGGGACAAAAGCCTTGAATTGTCACAGATTGGGTTTGTGTCGGTGCAGGTAGAGGGCAATCACGAATGAGATGATCTCCCTGACAACGATAGCATGGCCCTCTAGGAAATGGAGGTCTCATCGGCCTAGGTTGGGATCTCAAGTTGGGGTTGGCATACATGACGTTTGCGTATTCTAGCTCCCCACTAGATTCATTCGGTTCTTCATAATAATATGACTCACTATGCTCCGGTGATTGCATGTAGTAGGCCTCGGGGCTCTCAACATGGGTGGAGTCAAAACTATGATCACTTGGATCACTTTCTGAAAGCGAGGATGTCACTGGCACTAAAGCTCTATTTAGATTTTCTTCTGCCGCTGCATACTTTACTGGAATCACATTGGTGGGGGCAGGAGGTTGCTGCACTAGGACTGGTTGCGGTCTTTGTTGCCCTTGATAAGGTGGTTGATAGATTTGCTGGGGCCTAGCATACTGTTGTTGTGGGTACTGATTAGGGTACTTTCCTTGTTGTGGATATGGCTGAGAATAATTTTGTCTAACAGCTTGTTTGTTATATGGACAGTCTTGTGCTGTGTGATTGGTGTACCTCCTTTCTATGGTGCAGTATTGGTTGTTAGGGTTCACTTGGGGTTGAGCCATGATAGGGCACACATTAGCCATATGGTCTCCTCCACAGGTATAGCATCGTTTTCCGGGGGCAAATCTAGGAATCTGCTTGCTGGAGACACCTAATTTCAGAGCTACCTTTTCTGCTAGATCCTCAATTGATGTGGATTGTGAGGAAATGAGGCTACTAGAACTATCTGAATCTTTATAGATTTTTGAGAGCTCTAATTCCTCCCCTATATTATCCTCAATGTCTATGCACATGCGTACACATTCTTCTATGGATCTAGGGTCCTTTAAGTACACATATGATCTCAGTTTGGTGCTTAACAATCCATCTAAAAATAAGGCCACTTGCTTGGCTGGAGTGGGTAACTCTGGGGCCGGGCATCTCTCTAGATATTGCCTAAATCTTCTGCCTGCGAGCCTCACTGTCTCTTGAGATGTTTGTTTGAAGTTGTATATCAGGGAGGATGTGTTATGTCTTATGCCAATTTTAGAGAATTCGTTAATGAATGCCTCTAGAAGTTGATCTATGCTCCTAAACTGCCTCTCGTGTAGTGGTTGAAACCATGTCAGGGCGGTGTTCCTAAGGGTTAGACCAAAGGCATTGTACTGCGTGAACATATCTTCAACTTGTTCAGCTCTCAAGACTTGCCTAAACTCAGCTACATGATCGTAGGGGTCTCCAGTGCCATCGAAGTAGTTTTTCATGGACTTAACTAGCTGGGTTGGTCTCAAGGTC
Source organism: Ceratopteris richardii (assembly GCA_020310875.1). NCBI lineage: Eukaryota > Viridiplantae > Streptophyta > Polypodiopsida > Polypodiales > Pteridaceae > Ceratopteris > Ceratopteris richardii. Next base: position 95,090,952 of record CM035434.1, read on the forward strand.
CTCGTGTGCTCTCTCGGTCTTGGCAAAGGGAAATCATCGGCATTTCTTCGGTTCCCTAGGGCTCTATGTCTCTCAGGTTCCAGTCTATTTGTCTCCGTTCTCGTTCTTTCCCTTCCCCAAGAGTTGGCAAAGCTTACCTCAGGTCTCTCTCTACTCCTTTCTAGTTGAGTCCCATGAGCTTGAGATGTTCCAGCTCCTTGGTGACCATAAGACACATTGGATCGAGGTTGGGGAAAAACAAATTCTCCCATCCAAGTGTATGCGTGTCTTCCATGCTCAGAGACCACAAAGATTCTCTCAGAAGCATCATCTAAGTAGGTCACCTTGCCTAGGCTATCAGGATCTTTGAATTCATAGATGGCAAGAGCTCCCACTTCATTAGGCTTTTCAAGCTTGTACCTCCAAAAAGCCTCATCCGTCTCTTGGTTCCAGAGCAACTCTATGCTCCTATTATCCTGGGGAACTAACTATGGAGTGATTATCCTTGTTAGGACTGATTTGCCTCGAGGGGTTTTTGGCTCCTTTCCTAAGTTCCCTTGCTCTATGTCACCTAATTCAGGTTCAGGGATTATGTTGCCAAACTCATCTGTCCTTTCAGGTTGGCTGGTGACCACATACATTGTTCCTTCTTTATCTATGTATGAACCATTTTCAAACTTGACTACAGGGTGTTCTAGTCCAATGGGCTGATTCGGATTTTTAATTAGGACAACAGATCTTCGCAGACCATCCTCATAGATGCGTGCACCTAGGCGGTTGGTCTGGATGTATTCCAATTGAGTCTTGTAGGGACCTTCAGGTCTTTCTAGGTATGCCATTCCTGAGCTGCCTACAGGTCTTTCCATGCTATACGACATGTCAGAGTCACTGGTTTCTGAGTCTAGTGCGTAGGGGTAATCACTCAATTGTTGGGCCCAAGATCTCGCTGTATGCTTGACGCTAGTCTCAGATGATCTAATGCTTTGACGGTCTCTCCCTAGGTGTCTTCCGGATCTCAGGTTCATATGCCCTTTGTACGTTGCTGATCCTTTGGTACCAATCACTTGTTCCTTTTGAGTTCCTTTGGATGTGTTTTCTTGTTTTTAGTTAAGCGTCATCAGGAGCACTTAAGTGTGTCATATTTGATGTTCCTCGCCCACTTAGTTTAATTTCTTTTCCTTTAAGTTGTCCCTAGACTGCGATTTAGCCTATCCTTGCACTTGAGAAATTAAAGGCTCTTCAAACTTGAGTGTTCCTATCGTACCCCTAGTCAATTAGGACAACTACTCGCACTTAGCCTATGCTAAGAATGGACTGAGGGGGTTAAGAGATGTTCCAACTTCAAGTCGCTCCTCCTGGTGATGCTTGTCTACCCAGGAAGCACGTTCCCAAGCTTGTTCGCCTTGGCACTCACTTTGCTTTCTCCAAAAGTTCTCGATGATCCTGTAAGAACCTCAAGTTTAGCTTCAATTTGATCCTTCAATTGACAGAAAATTTATTTCAGACACTTTTTAATGACCCTTGTTCCCCCTTTTGTATTGCTAAAAAAAAATTTCCTCTAGAGCTCCCTTGGTGTACCTACCCCTCAGTGTGTCAACTTCAAAATATCATATCTCAAAATATCATACCTACCCCTCAGTATATGCCACGAGCTTTCCGACAAGCCCTAGAGCTCAAAAAATGGATTTCGTATGAAAAAGTTATGACTGTTCAGGGTTTAGGGGGTGAAACAGACAAACAAAACCTTTCAGGAGTTTTATTGCATTTTTCTAAGGCCTTTGTAAGTATATGAGTACTTGAGTATGCAAATATGCCCAAGATTTAGCCTAAATTTCCAAGAAAATTACCCCTTATTTTTTTGCCGAAAATGTCTGTCTATCGCGATAGACGGTGTCTGTCGCGATAGACACAAGCTATCGTGGGAGGCTGTCTGTCACGATAGAGTGGTCTGTCACGATAGACAGTGTCTGTCGCGATAGATGGGTCTGTCACGATAGACAGTGTCTGTCGCGATAGATGGGTATGTCGCGATAGACGGTGTCTGTCGCGATAGATGGGTCTGTCGCGATAGATGGTGTCTGTCGTCTGTCGTGGTTTTGGTCTGTCGCGATAGACTGAGTCTGTCGTGGGTGTCTGTCTGTCGCGATAGACGGGTGTCTGTCGCGATAGACGGGGTCTGTGTCTGTCGTGGTTTTGGTATGTCGCGATAGACGGTGTCTGTCGCGATAGACTAGTTCTGTCGTGGAATTTGGTCTGTCGCAATAGACGGTCTCTATCGTGGGTCTCTTCTGTCTGTCGCGATAGACGGGTGTGTGTCGCGATAGACGGGGTCTATCGTCTGTCGTGGTTTTGGTCTGTCGCGTTAGACGGTGTCTGTCGCGATAGACTGGGTCTGTCGTGGAATTTGGTCTGTCGCAATAGATGGGTGTCTGTCGCGATAGACGGTCTCTATCGTGGGTCTATGTCTGTCGCGATAAATGGGTGTCTATCGCGATAGATGGGGTCTATCGTCTGTCGTGGTTTTGGTCTGTCGCGATAGACGGTGTCTGTCGTGATAGACTGGGTCTGTCGTGGAATTTGGTCTGTCGCGATAGACGGGTGTCTATCGCGATAGACGGTCTCTATCGTGGGTCTCTGTCTGTCGCGATAGACTGTGTCTGTCGCGATAGACGGTGTCTGTCGAGATAGACAGTGTCTGTCGCGATAGACTGAAAAAACGCAAATTTTTTAGAAACTTCTAGTGATTTGGAGTGCTCTAATGGTGTAGGTTATCGTGCCAAACACGCATTCACAAAATATCAAGTTTTTTTGTCTGTCGCGACAGACAGAAGTCGTCGTCCCGGGACCTGTGCAGAGTCTGTTGTACCTGCGCAAGCTGCTGGAGATGGTGGGACAGCTAGTTCCTACAACACAAGCTCAAAAAACACACAAAAAACAGATCGCATGCAAGCTCTCTCTCGCTCTCTCTCACAATGAAATGAGGGAAATGAGGTGGGGAGTGGAATATGACCAAAAACTGAAATTTTTGTGGAGATGGAGATGGAGGTGGGAGATGGTGAGGATGATGATGGTGATGATGGTGATGCAAAAATAAGAAAAAAATGAAGAAAAATAAGGAAAAGAAAGGATAGTACCTATAACTCCAATGTCTCAACTCAACATCTTACCATCACACGCTCGTCCTTGAAGCTCTCTCCCCGGCAACGGCGCCAAATTTGGTGTCACTCTAGCACAATGATGAATACCAACGTGAGAAGATTCACCTCATAATTGTCAATCCGTGGAGACGTGAGGACTAGTATGAAGACTATGAGCAAGTGAAGGCACAAGTGTGTGAGTGAGAAGCACACAAGCATGCACACACATACACACACACGTGCACACAAGGCAAGAACAAGGAGAGGAACAATGGAGTCCTTTGCATTAGTCAAAAAGTCTCTTACATAAGCTCAATTCACAAACAATCTAGCCTCCAAAATGAGCTCTCTAGCTCTTTTTATAGTTTTCTATCTAGCTTTGGTCTTGTCCAGACCTAGTGTCCGGCCTAGTTAAAAATTAGGTTCTAGAGCCTATTTGAGGGCTCAAACGGAGTCTAAAAATTATGAAAATTGAGATGTAGCTAATTCTAATACTCCTCAAGCTCGAGGACTCCTCGGCTTGAACAAAATGGAGTCTATTCTACCAAAAACCGAATTTACAATGTTTGTGTAGTGATTAAAATCACTTGAGTTGTAAATGGTCCATGGAAAAAATGATTAGGCCTTGTTGCCGTATTGTGCATGACTGCTCCGTTGTGCTAGTATACTCTTCGTCTGACTTGTATGCCAACAGAAAGCTACCCTATACTTAGCCTCACAATTGGAAGTGGCCACAGTAGGCTGCTTCTTGCTCAACCAAGATATACATGAGCTACCAAGCATGAAGCAAAAGCCACTAGTGGACATATGAGTGTCATAGAAACCAACACAATCTGAGTCAGAAAAAGCATGCAAATCTGGCGATAGTGATCTCCCCTTGGGATAAAACAACCCAAGTAGTCGAGTACCACTGAGGTAGCGAAAGATGCCCTTAACCACCTGCCAATGCTTGACACCTGGGCAATGCATAAACCTACTCATCTGTGAGACAGCAAACTGAATATCTGGCCAAGTAATGCATAAGTAAATCAGGCATCCAACACCCTACTAATCGAGGACAACATCAAATGCATCTGTAGCATCATGAAGACTCAATCGTAAATGTGTCTCCATAGGAGTGGCAATAGGCCTACAGTTTTCAAGGCCAAAATGCTGCAATAATGTGTCAATATATTTTGTTTGACACAAAGCCATTCCATCATCAACTTGCATAAATTGAATGCCCAAATAGTGATGCAAATGCCCCAAATCAGAAATCTTGAATGAGGCATGCAAATCAGCCTTAAAATCAGCAATATGCTTCTCAATAGGAAAGCATGTCATCAACATAGACAACAATGATCAGAAGCACATCATTAGCACGCTTAACACGTAAGGTGCTTTTAGTTGGACTGTTCTCAAAACCATGTGCAATCAGATAGGCATGTATCTTCTCATACCAAGCACGTGGTGTTTGCTTTAAACCATACAATGCCTTCTTTAACCTGCACACCTGGTTTTCATGCCCTTTCTACAGAAATCCAAAGGGCTGAAAAACATACACTTCTTCATGCAGGTCACCATTCAGAAATGCAGTTTTAATGTCCAACTGATGTACATTCCAACCATGATGGGTTGCAAGTGCATAAACGCTCGGAACAGTAGTCATACGACATGTAGGTGCAAAGGTCTCATCAAAATCAATGCCTCTTTCTTGTGCATAAACCTTTGCAACAAGCCTAGCCTTATACATATCAACTGTTCCATCATGCTTACACTTCAGCTTGTAAACCCACTTAGTGCCAATGGCCTTCTTGCCAGGAGGCAAGTCACATAAAGACGAAGTATCGTTCTTCATTATAGCATCATATTCAGATTGCATAGTAGCCATCCAATTTTTTGAATTTTGTGCTTCATCAAATGAAATACGCTCATTCTCATCACAAAGACTAGATGTAGCCATAGCATAGCAATCTGATGCAAAAGAGGCACTATGAGAGCCTGATCGAGTACGATATGACAGAGGTGCATCTAATTTGTTGTCATGCAAAGTCTGCACCAACCATTTTGGCATAGTTTTTGCCTCCTCAATGTCAACTCTCTCATCAACAAGTGCATCATGTAAATCTGCATCACAAATGGGATGATTTGCATCATCACATGAAACCTACAAAGGCTAAGTTTCCTCATTAGGATGAGCACTAGACTGTCCACTTGTAAAAAGAGGTAGCAAAGGATCATACATGTCTTTGGAGCTAACAGATGTCTCCTTACTACATGAAAGCAATGGTTGAATAGCATCTTCCACAAAAACAACATCACGGCGAACCAAAATGTGCTTATTATCTGGATGATAGAGACGATAGCCTTTTACTCCTTTATCATCCAATTTTCTGCGATGTTGTTCAGGCACTAATGCATATGCCAAACAACCAAAAATACGCAGATGAGCAACAGATGGCTTGCGATCATGCCAAGCCTCATGTAGAGTGATAGACTGCAACGCTTTAGGGGACACTTGTTAAGTACATATGCTGCACACATGACAGCCTCAAGCCAGAAACTATGTGGTAAAGCCTGACCCTTGACAATATACCTCCCCATCTCCATGAGTGACTCCAGCAACTCCATTCTATTGAGGTGTATACGACACTGTACACTGGTGTTTTATCGCACATTCAGCCAAAAATGCATTAAAATCAGAAGACATATATGCGCTCCCTCGATCAGAGTGAAAGCTGCCCATTTTACATGCTGATAGATTTCTAGCCAAAACCAAAAACCATTTGAAGCACATGAATACTTCAGACTTTTCCTTCAATGGATATACCCATGCATGCCTGGAAAAATCATCGATGAAAGTCATGAAGTAAAGATAATTTCCAAAAGAAGGTGTCTGCATAGGACCATAGACATCACTATGTACAAGCTGCAATTTTTTATTAGCCCAAACTGAACCATCTTTTGGAAAGGAGGACACTGCATTTTGCCCAAAATACAGCCTTCACAAACATGTTTTCTGGGTGCCTCAAGTTTGGGCAAAGAGGACATCATTTCAGACTTCTACAGGCATAGCAAACTAGCAAAATTCAGATGACCAAAGCGTGCATGCCAAAGCTTTGCATCTGACATAGCATGAGAATCATGTACTGCACATGCCAAATCATTTACACATCTTCATAGTCTATGAGCTTATATAGCCCATGACATAAAATGCCAGGAGCAATGATCACATCGCCATTTGATAGATCATGAACTGTACATCTGTCATCAACAAATTTCACAACCAAGACAATCTTTGTTAATGTAGAAATTGATAACAGATTTTTCTTGATCCCAGGCACAAACAAAGTATCTGATAAAGTGAAGTGAACTACCATCATTAGTGGTCAAAATGATCTTACCAACTCCCATAATAGGATAAGAGGAGTTGTTGGCACATGTAACAGTATCCCCTGTAGGGGCAGGCTCGAGTGAAGAAAAGAAACTATAGTGCAAGGTAATATGTTTGGTCATCCCACTATCAAAGTACCAAATATCTAAGTCTACTATAGACATGCACTGCTCATGAGAAGATGGGTCAAAATTGCAAATAGTAGTAAACGCCCATTCTTGTTCCTGCACAAGATTAGCAGACTTTGTTTTTGGTGTAGAGGCTTCTGCAATAACCATTCCAGCCTCTTTCTTCTTTGCCTCTTTAGCAACTAGTTTTGGACAATTTTTTATGATATGATCATTTCCTTTACAGTACTTGCAAAACAATTTCTACTTTTCTAATTTCTTTTCATCTTTGTCTTCCCTCTTCGACTATGTAGAATTAGCAGATTTCTGCTTACTAGTTGAAGAGCTCCATTTTCCTTTGCCCTTCTCATTAGCCAGGAAAGCTTGATCTACAACATGCATAATGGACCTCTTCTGCGTGGATTGATCTTCCTGCAACAGAACAAAGACTAACTCCTCAAATGAAAAGGCATTTGGATTGCCTTTCATCATCAACCAAAGAGTAGAAGCAAAACTCTGATATGAATCAGGAAGACCATTCAGAATGGTCTACACAAGTGAGCTATCTGGTATAACCTCATCAGTAGAAATTGACTGTTCCTTCAAGTCTTTGATCTTTGTTAGAAAATTGTCCATAGAATCATCTTCATTCATGTGCTCACTCTCCAACTATTTTCGGAGGTAAGCAACACGAGCCTCATTCCTAGCTTGGTACAATGTGGTAAGTGTATCCCAAGCATCCTTAGCTATTTTGCAAGAGCGAATGTGAGGAATAATGCCATGTTTGACAGACAAGGCTATCAATGCATGTGCATGGGCATCTCTGCCATACCAATGAATTTTCTCTGCAGTAGGTGCAGCAGAAACCGTAGCAGGAACAGGAATATGCACAATATCATCATCCTTGACACCTTCTACATCAGCTTCAGTACCTGTAGTTGTAATACTTGCAGGTGTGATAGGACATTTTTCAACACCCTGCACAATGTTCCACAGTCCTTTTTCAACCAATACATGTCGCATCATATAAGCCCACAATGGGTAGTTGGTACCATCCAACTTATCCTCAATAGCCAACATACAAAATACATCACTGCTTTCAGCCATGGCCGATGACTAAAATACCTTGATGCAGAAAATTTACTGTATCTCAAAAAGTTGAACGAAACTGCCCAGAGGAGTTCTATTAAACCTATAGCAGACTTCTATATACCTTTGGCACAAAAAGACAAAATAGCTTGCACAAGCACTGTGATAGTGCATTCAGAGGCCAAAACGAGCCCAGATCGCAACTTTGGCACCACAGAGTGAAGCAGTTTTGATCTCTGAAACACCTTGAGTATGCTCACCAAATTTCGTGTGAATCTGAGACTGCAACCAAAAATGTGTAGACGATGCCCTAGATAAAGGGGCAACCTGCTCTAATACCAATTATTGGAGTTAGACATCTGCGGAAGCACGCGAAAAAACACAAGGAAGAAAAGAAGCTTGGAGCACAACACACAATACTGAATGTATTACTAGAGAATGTACAAAGATAAGTAGTACATTAGGTCAATAGGCGTATATACAAGTGTTGCTCTAGCACAATGGTGAGAACCACGTTAAGAAGCTCCACCTCCTTAATGTCAATCCGCGGAAGAGATAGCAGTGATATGAAGATCATGAACATGAGGTATGGAGTGAGAGTGAAGGTGAGAAGCATAGAGATGCACACACACATACACACACACATGTAAAAGACAAGCAAGACACAATGGAAGGTAGGAAAATAGACTCTATTACTCAAGAAAACTCTTACAAGCTCAAAATAACTCTAAGCTCTCCTCTACTCATACAAGCTAACCTCAAAAATGAGCTCTCTAGCTCTTTTTAGAGATTCTAGACTAGTTTTGATTGGTTTCACATCTAGTGACCGGCATAGTTGAAAAATAGGTTCTAGATGCCATTTGAAAGGGTAAACGGTGTCTAAAAAAAGCCAAAATTGTTAGGCTCGTTCTACCTAAGCTCCTCAAGCTCCAGGAATCCTCGGATTGCACAAAATGAAGCTATAAATTACAAAAAGGGTTTTCCTATGTTACATATGGTACAAAAGTGATGAAAATCACTATCGGAGGTTTTTAAAAAGTATTTTGAAACATATTTGTTTGAAAAAATAATTTGACTTACTCCCTGCTACTTCATTGTGCTTTGTCTTCACATGCTTCCACGTCATCTGTGCCTATGGCTACTGCCAACACCCCCCTCCCTCTCGCTTCTGTCATCCTCGACAGAACCTTGTTGTGGGGTCTGTCAGATATAATTTTGTAGGAGGTCTTGAGCAAGGGTGTGCTCGGATATGCAGATACCTCTGGCAAGTTCGGATTCAAGCTTCTCCCAATCGATGGGTTGAGGTTCCTCTGGTGGCAGGAGTTTGTAATGTGTGGAGTACACGAGCTGTTCACAGGCAAATAATTGCAGTAGATGTGTAGGCCTGCTTATGAACACCTCTAAGTGATACTCCCAAAAACCGGTAGTGAACATTTCGTCAAAGGTCATCTTATAGCATGCCGGTAAGTATTTGATTCGACAATGCCAGGCATAACACACCCGGAGCGATGGTGTCATACTCATGTCATAAGCTAAATCTTGATTGCCATGCTCGAAACCTGGGGTGTTCACATGTGGTGCCTTGACGCGACGGAAGACTTTGAATACCATCTGCATCATGTCAAATATTTTGATAGTCATATGCGCTGCTATATCATCCATTCGTCATAAGCGAGGGAGCCAGTGTCGAATAGTCGCCATCATATAGCCAACTTTAGGTGGTCCTGTGGGTGGCCTGAAATATGGGTAATTGAGCCAATACTAGCATTGCTTGTTGTTCTGTACTTTAATGGCAAATGCCTTCTAGGTTCGGCGACATGGCATGGGATCCCAACATGGGTTGTACTTCAAGTGGAGTGGTGCCTTGGCACATGTGCTCATCATTTTTGGATATTCTTGTAATAAATCCTGGTGCCAATTTGGTTGAAAAATCTCTCCGCGCTGCGCTTTCGTTGGCAAATCTTCAGGCTCAAACTGAGTTGCATGGGAGGGTTTCTTGCCTGTTTCCTTTTTGATGGCTAGCTCATATTCTACCATTAACATAAAATACGACTTATATTGTAGCTCATGCCCAGATATGTACCTGCAGGGGGCCAAGTGAGCAAAGTAAGGTGATTGTAATATGTGTTCTTCCATCACATGTAACTGTGCTTCCACACGTGCTGAGTGGGTTCTGCCAAGTTCTTCAACCGTCTTCATCCATGCGGGAGTAGGAAGTTCAAAAGTCGTCTGGCCTTCGACCGTGATGCGTCCGCATCGGATGGTTTGGGGTTCATATGCTTCTTCAAAAGTGTCCTCCACCAGGATAATCACTGTTTCTTCATCCACTAGTAGTTCGGGTGGGGATTCTGGTCTAGGGGATGCTTCATATGTTGCTATCTGTGTTTGAAGAGTTAATAAGTGGGCCCGTAAAGTGTTGAATTCCTCGATGATTTCCGTAGGTGGGGCCGTAGGGGTGGTTGGTGCTTGTTGTACATGTGCTCGTAACTGCAATATCTTGTGTTCTTCTTTGAGCTTTTGGTAGTCCCCATTCATACTGTCATAGTCCTCTAATAATGTGACATGATCTTCCAATAACATCTTCATGGATTCAAAGGGGACACCTTTGAAATAACTGGGACTCAAGGACTCATCTGGTTGATCTAGAGCAACTTCCAAGTTCTCTCTGTTCTGGATAGGAGGGTGGAGAAAGTCAATGGGGTGGAAATGGAAATAGGGGTCGTGGAGGTGTGGGGAAGGAATGAAGGATGGATGGAGAAATGGGCTGGATAGGAGGGTGGAAGTCCTAGGGGGTAGACTAGGTTGTGTAGGTGCAGAAAGAGTGGGAGGAATGGAAGCGACAAAGGCTTCTGCTACGGCACTATCAAAAGATGAGGATGGTCTAGGAGAGGCAGGGTGTAGAGGAGAGACTGGAGGGATGGGAGGAGTTGTTGGGGTGGTGGGTACTTCGATAGCTGTGGTGGTTTGTCTAGTAGAGGTGTGAGGCCGGGAGTCGATGATGATTGTTTCTTCTGCCAAAGATTCATGAGGGATGAGATGGGCTTCCCTGGCCTGTTTTGAAGATTGGCCATCTGTTGGTATACGAATGTATTGACCTGGTTTGGATAATAATCCAACTCGATGTGGGTCAAACTGCGGAAGTGGTTTTCTCTGCAAATATCTTAACGCTTCATTTGTGCCTACTGACTTAACTAGTTCTCTGAAGCCTTTGATGTACGCTTCTTCGAAGCCTCCTGTGACTAGTTCCTATTCTATAAGCGCTTGGCTTTCTTCCTCGGATAGCTTTTTACGTGCCCAAACTTTTTCCATGGTGGGATATAACTTCTTGATCGCCAAGGTGTAGGCAGTTGCTTCAAATGTTTCATCTTCATAAGTACTAGTGTCGCCCTGGGTATCAGTGTGCTGTTCTCATCCATGTGCACATTCTCTTGGGAGTCATGAGTGCCTTGGCTGGCTTCATCATCTCCGTCATCATCATCTATTTCTGTCCTTTCTTCTTCTGAACTGGATACTACTTGTCCTTGTTGTTGATCAGGCGGAGTGGTAGGGTAGCTTGGTCGTTCATATTCTTGAGAGAAAAAATGCCCTTCGAAGAACTGAAATTTGTTTGAAAAAGCATCCGTCATTTCAAAATCGAATGTGGTATTCAGTGTTTCGGCTTCCAAATTGGGTATAGGGAATGAAAATGCTTCTACACCAATAGAGGTGGGAATGCCTGCTACTGTGGTGGGAGGTTCCTGGACGGTGGTAGCCTGAGAAGAAACTGCACTGGTAGTGCCTTCAGGGATAACTAGTCGTGACAGTTGTATGCAAATCAGTTGTATCACTGCAAGGGGTTCTGTAGGAGATTGCTCTGGAGATGGCTGGGGCGAAGGGGACTCTAGGACTTGTAGGCATGGGATAGTTCCTCGCATGTGCTTTCCTACACGTCCCTTGCTGGATTTTCTAGCTTTCTTGTCCTTCCCTTTAAACGCCTTCAACTCTTCACTTGTCATACCACACTCTATTGGCAAGTCGTATGCCAAACACATATAAACAATGTGTGTGAGAGCGCAACATCCATGGATCACTCTCTTTCTCTCCCATCATTGCTGTGCTAGGTACAACTGATCAATGATCCAGCTGGCGAGGTCTACTGTTTGTGGTCCTATACAAGATAAATACAGTCCAAACCAAATGCATTTCTGGGGCATGGTGAATCGATCCTGAGTTGGGAATGCGAAATGTTGCATATAGATTCTTAGTGGCTTAGAGAGCTCAGGTGTGATTGTTGAAATATCTTCCCATTAAGTAACATCACCATGCTTCATAGGCTCTGGAATTAGCCTTTCTCGCTCTATTGGCATGTGGGTTCCATGTATCTTGATTGCAGCTCAAATCAAATCTTTAGATAGATAAAACTTCTTAAACGGTGGGTCATTTGCTAAGGACGGCAAAATGAATGTGCCTGGCAAATCTTTATTCTCAGAAGCGGTCAATGTGGTTACCAAGTAGTAGCATCGGTAGAAATCTGGTTTAGGCAATGGATCACTGAAGTATTCAGTGAAGCTTGCTCTCGCCCAAACATGCTTTAAGTCTTCTGTGTTTTGGAGCGCTTCAAAATCTCTGGAGAAGAACTGATACTTTCCCCACTTACTATTGTCAAAAGTCCAATTGGCATAAAAAATGAAGTCTACGTCTGCCAAGGGTCCTGCTAAACCTTGAAACCAATGGGAGTTGCGATGGACCTTTTCCATGTATCCCCTAGGAGGGTCATCGATTGGCATAGGTCCTAGGAATCCTTGAAATTCTGGCAGTTGTTCAATAGGATATGATTCAGCTAGTAATTCACCAATATTTGCCATGGGTACACTGGGGCCAGCTTCAGGTGGTCCTTTTTCCTGCATGATGAATGATGCGAGTGTGTAGAAGATCTGCTACAAAAGATTAGCACATTAGTATGGAAATTAATCATGATCCCATTAAAGTGAGACCGCAATCCCTTTCCATAACGGATGGACTCCTTGTGGTAGGGGTTGAGAGGTCGGATGGACACTCTGCTTTGGAAAAGAAGGGAGGTCCAACACTTGCGCAACTTTCCCATTAGGAAGTGCTTCGTTTTGTACCATTAATCTAGGCCAGTCCACAGTAAGTGTGGAAAGATGGGCACTGCACAGTGTTTTGCCCATGTGGCTACTGATGCAGTCCACCTGACCGCTGATGCAACCCACCTGATCGCCAATTGTCCCCATTTGTCCGCTGTTGGAAGACGAGGAGAAAATCTGTTGACATTTTCTTATCTGGCCCCTATCCATCGGCAAGCTCTCATCGGTTGACTTTGGAATGAGCGTGCTTAGCTGAGGGATCTACCCAAAAATCTTCCTGTCCTCCGTCACAAGCATTTCACAGGGTCTAGGGTTACATACCTCAGGCGGAGTGTTGTTAGGGAAGTCAAGCGGTATCACTCACTGCTGATCTACAGTTCTAATATGTAAGGAGCCTTGTCTAAGATTTAGGTCCACTGAGTGATCGTATAGCCAATATTGGCCAAGGATTAGGGGTTCTATCAGGTCGTCATCATGACACACTAGTAGCTTTGTTGTCATGGTCACTTCGTTTATGAGGATAGGAAGGTCCACCTCACCCATGCAAGGGGTTTCCATGCCTCCTAGCCCTATGAGGTATGCCTCAATTGGCCACATTTCTATTCCTGAGTCATTATAGTGGGACCATCTAATCGCACTATTCGCAACACCTAAGTCAATTAAAGCCTTGAGCTCTTGGCAAGGGTTGCCGTGCTCTAGCCTGACTATAATGAATGGTCTCATATCCACTATACTAGGATGAGTGCTTGATTTTACTTGACACATGGCCTATGGGGTATCTAGGTGTGGTTTCCAGATGGTTATAATGTTCTCTCCCTAGTCCTTGTCTTCTTAACTTCATGCGCTTAATGCGTTCTATAGCTTCTGCCTGAGCTTTCGCTTGTATTCTATTTTCTTCCTCCTTACGGTTTTTTGCCAACGTGAGTCGTCTAAGCATGTCCTTAGTAAGAGGTTCTTGATATAACTTGACTCCATAGCCACTAATGTAATTAGGCATTATGTCTCGTTCAAGGGTGGCTAATTGTACTGCTCCACTTGTCGAGAGTCTCTATATGATCATAGGTCCATAACCTCGCTTTTCTAACTTTCGTGCATGTTGTTTCAGCGTATATACTAGGACTAAATCTCCTTTTTTTAAGCCTTTATCTTTCACATGTGCATCAAAATAGGCTTTCTGTCGCTTCTTTGCTGCATATATTCTTGCTTCTGCCTTCAACCTAGTTTCTCCTAATCGTTCCAAGTCCATTATTCTTGTTGATAATTCATGGCCGCTCCACTGATGTTCTTCTACAACCTTAAGGGTCGGTATCAAGAAGTCCAAAGGAAGCACAACATTCTGACCAAAAACCATCTGAAAAGGAGTTGCATTGAGTACGGTCTTGTAGGCCACTCGATATGCCCAAACAGTGTGGTGTAACTGTTTGTCCCAATCTGAACGTTTGTTGTTCACGAGTTTCGTCAGTACGTTACAAAGGATCTTGTTAGTACTTTCTGCTTGACCATTGGCCTGAGGATGATATGGTGCGGATTTCTTGTGAATCACCATAAAATATTGTAACAAATATTCAATGACTTGGTTTAGAAAGTGAGTTCCTCGATCCCTTACTAACTCTAAAGGTAGTCCATATCTTGTAAAGACATTTTCAAATAAGAATTTTGTAGTCATGTGTGCATCATTCTTTTTTGTGGCCTTTGCCTCTACCCATTTGGTAAGATAATCAATGGCAACTATGATGTATTCAGCATGTGTACCTTTTGCAAGGGGATTAATGGGTCCTACAAAGTCTATAACCCACTTAGAAAATGCACTTCCTCCCATCATGGGTTTCAATGGCATTTCATCTCTACGAGTAGGAAATTGAGTTCTCTAGCACACATCACATCTCTTAACATAGGTATGTGCATCCATGTGAAGAGTGGGCCACCATAATCCTACAAAGAGGATGGCTTTGATCATCCTATCAGGGCCAAAATGACCTCTTGCAACACCTTGGGATGCAGTCTCTAGTACACTCAAATAATCGCTTTCATGAACACACTGTCTTAAGTATCCATCTTGTCCTTGTTTCTATAGATTGTCGCCAATAAGTGAGTAGTCTTGAGCTTCCTGCTCTAGACTTTGTTGTCGTGCTAAGGTCATTCCTTGAGGGAATTTTTTCATCCTCAAGTACGTCACTAAAGGTTCACTCCATTTTGGTGTGAGAGACACATGATATAATGTTGCATGTTCTACTGGTGGTCTTTCACAACAAACATGGCATTCTTTACACAACCTGTAGATGTCTGCTTCCATCGAAGGCCAATATACTCCTAGTCTATGCAGAGTCTGCAATGTACGATGTTTTGAATGATGTTGCTTTAATGCATCTATGTGTGCTAATTGCAACCAATTTGCATGTTTTGACTCATCTACACAACAAGCAAGAATCTTTTGACTATCCTGTTTATATATACTTCCTGCTATTATTTGGTATCTTTAAGACTTGGTGATCTCTCCTTCCTTGATTGTTATCCTAGGATTCTTAGGTCCATATGTGAGAGTAGGGACAATAGGCTTAGCCAATTCTGGTACTATCTCAGGGTTAAACAAGTATGCATCTGGTAATTCATCTGCTATTCCTTGAGGAGCTTCTCCTGTGGTTAATCTTGAGAGGTGGTGAGCTCTAAGATGTGTCTTTCCTTTCCTGACTACTACTTCGAAGTCATACTCCATGAGTAATAAAAACCAACGTATCAATCGTCCTCTGTTACATGGCTTTTTGACTAAGTACAATAACGCTTGATGATCCGTGAAGAACTTGAACTTGTTTGCCAACAAATAATGCCTGAATTTCTTTACTGCGTAGATCATTCCTAATCCTTCTCGTTCCGTCATGGTGTAATTTCTTTCTGTTGTATTCAACTGTCTGCTCGCATAAGTTATGGGAAGATCTATATTACCTTCATTCGTGTGCTAACACACATCCTATGGCATAGTTGGATGCATCCACATGTACATGGAATGGCTTACTCCAATCTGGGGTGGTCAATATAGGTGCTGAGCACAAACATCGTTTAAGTTCATTGATAGAATTCTGACACTCATCTGTCCATTCAAACTTGGTCAAAAGAGAGTACAATGGCTTGGCTATGATTGCATACATGTGTATGAATCGTCTGTAATAACCACAATGGCCCATAAATGCCTATACCTCTTTTATATTATTTGGTCTAGGTAGATGTGCAATTACTTTCACCTTTTCTTCATCTATAGAGATTCCATTCTTTGACATAATGTGTCCTAGAATTTTGCCTTGCCTAATCATGAAAACATACTTTTCTGGGTTTAGCCAAACTTGATATTCTCGCCATTTGTCAAATACTTGCCTTAGTTCTTGGATATGAGTCTGCCTCATATTCGAATGTGCACATATGTCATCAACATAAACTTCCAAATTCTTGCGTAAGAATCCCTTAAAAACATGGCACATGAGTCACTGGAACGTAGCAGGTGCATTTGTTAAGCCAAATGGCATCACACAAAATGTAAATATGCCCCATTCTATGGAAAAAGCCATCTTGTGTTGATCTTGTGGAGCAATGGCTACTTGATTATAGCCTCAAAAACCATCAAGAAAGCTGTAAACTTCCTTGCCCGCAACTCTTTCCAATAAATGTTCTGTGATAGGAAGAGGATAACTATCTCTAATCGTGGCAGTATTAACTTTTTTAAGGTTAATACACACACACAATTTTCCATTCTTCTTGGGCACTACCACAATGGGAGATACCCATTTAGTATGCTCAATTTTGTAAATGAATCCTGCTTCTATCAAGCGATCTATTTCTTCTTTAATCTTAGCAGCGCAGTTATCATTGTACGTGTACGGTTTTTGTTTCATAGGTTTTGCATCTGGAGTCATAGGGATTCTATGGGAGCATATATCTGGGTCTAGTCCTTTCAAGTCTTTGTAACTCCAGGCGAACATATCTCTATATTCGTGCAATAGGGCAACTAACTCTTCTTCTTCTTCATTCGTCAAATCATGCCCAATGTATGTACATTTTTCTTCTTCTCCTTCTATGGCGACTAGGATTTTTTTGGTTTTCTCACGATTATCGTATACTTCTCCAACGTCAACTTTTCTATTAGGCATTCGTACCATGATTCGTCTATCTTCTATTTCATACCTTTTGAAATTTTTGAGAACCTCGAACAAAGATTCTTCTTCTTCTGATGTGGCTTCTTTCTTCTTTCTTTTCTTACCTTCACTTTTGGCAGTCACTTGTGTGGCTAATCTCACATCATTCAGAATTTCTTTGTGTCTCTAAGGATGATCTTCTACTTCGTAGAAATACACAGTGGGGTGTCCATTGTTCTTCATTGATGGCTACATCCATTGTTGCTAAGATTTCTGCCCAACCATGAGGCTCGAATTCCTCGTCTGGAAATACTATAGGTGCGTAAGCTGGGTCTTGAAGGGTTCGTGGATGTTGTTCTGAACCTAAAGCCCTCGCTTCTAACCTTTCTTCCTCTTGTTTAGCTACCTTACACATCCATAGATGAGTGTCCTCATGCAACCATGAGGGGTCTGATTCCAATGAGTGTACTGATTCTGTTTCTTCTTGTGTCTTATGGATGATATTCCATTGTATTGGGGGTACATCGCGATGTGAATAGTCTTTAAGATTGACTTTAGTAGTCACTCCTAAATGTTGCAAGTACAAAGAATTTGTTCCCCAATCTTGTACAATTTGCAACTGATGCATGAATGGTCGTCCTAAGATCATCTTGTAAGCGTGATTTTTCCCAAAATCATAAATGGCAAAAGTTCTACCATCTTCATGCAAAGTTTAGTCCTCTCAATTTCTAGATCTGCTCGTGGATAGTTCTTACTCATTTCTGCTATCTGGGGTCCTTCTTTTAATCTAGCTTGATACACAGGAAACATCATGTCTAAATTTTCTGGTATGGGTTCTGCTAAAACTGATCCTGGTTTCTGAGCTAGGTTCTCCTGATTAGATTCTTGAGAAGTCAATTCGAGGATTTTGGCTCTCGATTCCTTTAAACTTCCTTCCAACTCAGTTATCTTCTTACTCCATTTTCTCTTAATCCTTTCTCTAGAATCTTTCCAAGATTTCATCTTTTTATTACTAGATTCTCCAACTTCGTTGGTTCCGGCTATTTTCTCCTGATTAGGCTGTTGATTCTATAAGAGCACCTTGGCTCTTGTTATAGCTTGGATAGGCACGTATGTAGGGTTGGATCCATCTGCGTTGTGCACAATACTATCATGTTGACCGGTGTCACTTTTGAAGCATTCGTAGGGTTCTTAGGACAATCTTTGATGATATGCTCTTTACCACAATCGGCACAAAAAACTTGTATGTTATAGTATTGTGATTGTCCTGCTATTGGAGGATGTGGACAATCCTTTATGAAATGATCTCCTTGGCACCTAAAGCATGGTCCTCTAGGGCCCTGTGGTCTCTGTTGTCTTAATTGGGGCCGCAGATTAGGGTTTGTGTACATCACGTTCGTGTAGTCGGGCTCCCAACTCGATTCCAATGGTGGACTATCGTATTGATATGTTTCCACATGTTCTAGTGACTCTATGTAATACGCGGGTGGACTATCTACATGAGTAGAGTCGAAACTATTTGAGTTAGGATCACTTTTTGTGATCAGGGGTGATGAAGGCACTTAAGCCCTACTAAGGTTCTCTTCTACAGCAACGTATTTGACTGAGATGACATTCGCTGGTGGGGTGCTGAGCTAAAATAGGTTGAGGTCTTTGTTAAGCTTGATATGGATAGTTTTGAGGAGGCCTATAGGAATGAGGCTGAGCATTATACTGACCTTGATACCTACCTGGTTGTGGGTATGCTTGTGGGTAGCTCTGTCTCACTGCTTGTTTGTTGTATGGGCAATCTTGAGCCGTGTGATTCGTGTATCATCTCTGAATCCTACACTACTAGCCACTAGGGTTGGCTTGCGGTTGTGTTGTATTGGGACACACACTCGCCATATGATCACCACCACAGGTGTAACAACGTTTGTTTGTTGTTAACCTAGGCATCTGTTTATTAGAAACTCCTAGTTTCTGGGCCACTTTTTCTGTTAAGTCTTCTATTGAGCTGGACAATTTTGAGGAGGCTAGAGATGAACAATCTGAGTCTTTATAGACCTTTGAGAGTTCCAACTCGTCTCTTAAGTTGTCCTCAATGTCTATACAAATTCTTACACATTGCTCTAGCGTTCTGGGTTCCTTCAAGTACACATAGGAGCGTAGTTTAGAGCTCAAGAGGCCATCTAAAAACAATGACACTTGCTTAGCCTGTGAGGGTAACTCTTGCATTGGGCATCTCTCAACATATTGTCTAAACCTACGTCCTACAAGTCTAACTATTTCCTGTCCTAGGTTCTTCTCCTACTGGTTCTTTTCCTTGGGCTTTAACTTCCGTCTCTGATTGAATTACATCAAATTCATTGGTATGATTTGGCTGAGTACTTATGATGTACATTGTTCCCTCTTTGTCTATGTATGCGTCTCTCTCAAATTTCACCCCTGGACGTTCCAATCCACCGGGTTGGTCGGGGTTATGCATATGCACCACTTGTCTTTGCAAACCATCCTCATAGATGTGAGCAATGGTCTTTCCGTGTTAAAAGCCATTTCTGATTCACTAGTATCTGAACTCAACTCGTAAGGGTAGCTATTCAACTGTTGTGCCCACGAACGTGTAGTAGTTCCTACACTTGCTTCTGATGATCTAAGGCTTCGTCGGTCTGACTTACCTATATGCTTGCCCGATCTAAGGTTCATGAATTTACTTCGCGGCACTCTCTGATCGTCAATGGTTCTTTGTTCTTACTTAATTTATTCTTTTTGAATTCCTTTAAATTCTTGTCTCAATGTATACGTCAGGAATCGACTTTCCATTAGACTTTTGAGTTCTCGTTCCGTCAGACTTAAGTTATTTCCTTTAGGTTTCCATATCGCACACTTTTACTTTAGTCTTGGACTTGAAAAATCAAGTCTCTTGAACTTGAGGCATTCCTATCTTCTTTAATCCACAATGCTACCGTTTAGCCTAAGCTAATAATTAACTGAGGGGGTTGAGTAATATTCCAACCTAGAGTCAGCTGCTTTGGTTGCTCTGATGCCCAAGAAGTCCCACTTCCCAAGCCTTGCATTCTTTGCTGCTTTGCTTTGCTTGCCCTTGAATGGTCAACATCAAATTATCCTCTCTAAAAATCAACGTCTTCTTTTTTACGAGCTAAAATCCTCAGAAAACAAACTTCGGATGGAAAAGATATGAGCGTTCAGCCCTCGGGGGTAAAAACTGACAATTAGGTTTTTCCTCAAATATGAGCTAAGGGGTCTCCTATGAGCTTAATGATCCAAACATTTGCTTAAAATAGCCCCAAAATATCCCACAAAATGAAACCCTAAAATTCGCATTTGGGGTGGACAATCGCGATGGTCTAAGATAATCGCGATGGTCTAAGATAATCGCGATGGTCTAAGATAATCGCGATGGCTCAGGTGAACCGTCACGGTGGCATGGCACAATCGTGATGGTCCGAAGGCGTGAGGCATCACGATGGTCTATAATGTGAGCAGTCGCGATGGTCTATAATGTGAGCAGTCGTGATGGTCTATAATGTGAGTAGTCGCGATGGTCTAATCGGCGAACAATCGCGATGGTGCCGGTCAACGGTCAACGTTGTTGGAGCAAGACAATCAACAATTGGTGATTATATGAAGCTTAGAAATGAAGATATGAAGAAAAAGATTGAAGTACAACTTCATGAAGTGAAGTAAAGGTTCAGGAAGAAAAGCTCTTTAAACATATGTACATTAGTTTTGTAAATACTTCAAAATACTTGAAGTAATGACGAATCAATACTCATATGTATATATATATATATATATATATATATACATGTAGATGGTCGTATTAGATAAGAGAGATGAAATATAGATGAGATAGAGAAGAATAGATGATGAGTATTGAGTGTATCATCCATCAGATGTATGATGAGTTGAATAGAAAGAATGTTCAGAGAATTGCGAGTCGATCTTTTCTACAGTTCTCTTTTTATGTTTGATTATATCAGAAATCCTTTTGTAGACATCTAATCCATAGTTAATCTATCTATGGTTAAAGTTTAAGAGCCTAATTGCAAAGAGGCTGAGAGAATTTTGTGTAGGAACATCTATATGTGAGAAAGTGTTGAGTGTCTTGTGAAACAGGTGCAATCCCCATGGTCAAAGAAATGGTCAGTTCTCAATGCACAGTGTAAATTTTTACACAAATGAGGAGTCAAAATCTAAGTTGGAAGGTAATCCATCTATGGCTAAAATCATTTGCTTAAACGGGTTCTAGTTTGGGAGAACTATGTGTTAGAAGTTATAGGTGTCAAAGTCGACTCTACAAGAAGGCACTTTCAGACATAAGTAGATTGTTTGGATCATTTCTCATAATATACTTAAGCTTTTGAAGTGTTTTAACTTGGAGAAGGTGCACAAACTTTAGATGACACATTGTACAAAGTTTCTTTAAAAACTTTACACAATTGATAATTCAATGAGTGAGTTATGTGCAGCAAACTTTCTGTGTAGTCATCTTCTTCACAGTTAGCTAAAGTTTTGACAGTTTGGTACTTGTCTTCCAAAATTGGTTAAAGTTTAAAGTTATTCTTGATATAGAGGTGGTATAACATGGAGGATAGCTTGTTCTTTTGGAGATTAACACTCTCCGTAAGTGGTATCAGAGCAGGATTTATCAGATTGAGGAAAAGGAAGACCCCGACTACTGCAGATATACAAATTTCAAACCTTGAAGATTCAAAAGGACAAAGTGTAAAGGAAAAATTGAAGGGAGATACACAAAGGAAATTAAAAGGATCAGAAGGAGTAAACTTTGAAGCTAAGGTACATTCATTCCTTATAAGGATTAAAGATTTGATAGTACAGGTGAAGCAAGGATGGGACATAGTCTCCAAATTGAGAAGTTGGATAGAGAGAACTATCCAGCTTGGTCTATGAGAATGGAAGCTCATATTATGAGCAAAGATCTAATGGGATACATCACAGGAGAGGAAGAAAAGCCAGAGTTCAAAGATCCTAGTGTTTCAACTAGGGAGGAGCTTGCAGATATAAAGTTTTGGATGAAGAAGGATGCTCAAGCAAGGAGCATAATCTACATGGCAGTGAATGATTATTTGCTTCCTCATATCAGAGGACTTGAAAGTGCAAGTGACATATGGAATGCTTTGGAAAAGCATTTTCAGAATACAACCAAATCAAGGAAAGCTTCATTATGGGCAGAGTTTACTACATTCAAGAACAAGGCTTCACAATCAATATCTGATTATGTGACAAAGATGAAAGACATTGCTGATTCTTTAGGTGCAGTTGATGAAGATATTGAAGAAGATAAGCTGATAAGAAAAATTCTCACAGTGCTAAGAGGAGATTAGAAGTGGAAGCCTTTTATATTTTCTACAGAACTTTCATTAGCTCATTTCACTCCTGATTTGAATCAATTGTTAGGACATATGCTAACTTTTGAGAATGATATCAAAGAAGATGTTGATAAGAGTGCACGTCATGCAATGTATTCTAAAGACAAGAAGAAAGCTAGCAAAGGTAAGCAACAATCAGTTGAAGATGAAGGTACTCTAAGTCAAGCAAACTTCCTAAGAGGAAGAGGAAGTGGCAGAAATAGAGGAAGAGGCAGAAATAACAAAGATAATGTTAGAGCTTGTTGGATATGTGGTAAGACCAATCATCTATCTCATGGTTGTTGGCATAATAATCAAAGCAATGGTAATTTTAATCAGAACTTTAATCAAAGAGGAAGAGGTGGTAGATATCAGAGAGGAAATTTCAGAGGTAGAGGTGGTAGGAATTCTTTTGGAAGAAGTGGAGGAAGAAACTTCCAAAATCAATCCTATAATAACACCTACTACAATTATGCATCAGATCAGAAAGAAGATTCAACTCTTATTATGAATGCAACATGTGAAGCCTCACATGAAGACATGAGATTATTTTATATTGACTTAGGGTGTAGCAATCATCTGAGTGGAAACATTGCTTTGATGACTGACTAGATCATAATACAATCAATCACACAGTTCAAACAGGTGACAATACAAAGCACAAAGTGAAGTCAATTGGTTCAGTTAAAGCCAAAGATGGAAGTACACTCTTGAGTAACGTTTTATATGTTCCTACAATTCCAAAGAATCTGATTAGTGTAGGACAAATTGTGGAAAAAGGATATGAGGTAATGTTCACTAATGATGGAGTTTATGTTGAAGACCCTAGTCAAGGGTATAAACAAATTGTTACAGGAAAGAAGGAAGGAAGGCTCTTCACATTAAAGATTCAAGGTTATATTGGACATGCTATGTTCACATATGGAGAGCAAAAGGTGTCTGAATTGGATCTTTGGCATAAAAGACTTGGACACTTTAATGAAAGACGTATCCAAGATATGGTTAATAATGGTTTAGTACTTGGATGGCCTAATGTTGCAGGTCAACATATGACATATAGATGTGAGGCATGTCAATTAGGTAAGGCTCACAAGCAATCTTATTCTAAGCATGGTTTTATGTATTCAGAAAGACTTGAATTGGTACATACAGATGTGTGGGGTCCTTCAAAGGACTTCAGTATAAATGGTTCAAGATATTATGTCATATATGTTGATGATGCTACCAGGTGGATCACAATATATGTGATCAAAGACAAGTCAGAAGTGTTTAATACATTCAAACACTATCATGCATATGCAGAAAGGGTTACAGGACAAAAACTGAAGAGGTTAATATCAAATGGAGGGGGAGAGTATTTCTCTAATGAGTTCAATGATTATTTGTGGAATGCTGGTATAAAGAGAGAGGTTACTTGCAAGTACTCTCCTCAACAAAATGGGGTAGCAGAAAGAAGAAACAGAACTCTTGTTGAGTTTGCAAGATCAATGATGAAGGAGAAAAATTGTCCTAATTATTTGTGGGCTGAGTCTGTAAACACAGCCACATATTTGGTCAATAGGTTACCATGTAAAGCCTTGCAGGGTATAACACCATATGAAGCTTGTTGGGGTAAGAGACCTACATTGGATCATTGTAAAATATTTGGATGTTTGACATATGGATATGTGCCATCTCAGTTGAGGCATAAATTGGAACCTAAAGTAGAGAAGTATGTATTCATTGGCTATGATGATAAGCAGATGGGTTATAGGTTGTGGAGTCCATCCACAAAGCAATTCCTTGTGTCTAAGGATGTTACATTTGATGAGCAAGGTACTTGGTATGCAGGTACACTTAATGTTCATGCAGGTGATGAAGATATTCTAAATCAGAAGAAAGGTAAAGAAAGGGTTCAAATATGTGATGAAGAAGAGAGTAATGAAGGACAAATTGAAGTAGAAGAAAGGCCAATGTTTGATCCAAAATATGATGAACCAAAAACTTCAAGAAGTGGAGAACTCAGAAGGTCATCTAGGCACAAATGGCAACCTACAAGGTATAGCTATGATACTTCATTCTTGACTAGTAAAGATTATGCTTATATGTTAAAAGCAGATGAAGATCCATCCACATATGATGAAGCCAAAGGGAAGAAGAATTGGGAAAAAGCTATGCAGGAAGAATATGATGCATTAATGGAAAATGAGACATGGGATTTGGTTCCTAAACCAAATAGTCAGAAGATCATTGGATGTAGATGGGTGTACAAAACAAAAAGGTTTGCAGATGGAAGTGTACCTAGGTACAAAGCCAGGCTTGTTGTAAAGGGATATGCAGAGACATATGGTGTGGACTATGATGAAACTTATAGTCCTGTTGCAAAGATGACAACCATAAGGACTCTCATAGAATTGCTACTTGCAAAGGTTGGAAATTATTTCAATTAGATCTGAAGAATGCATTTTTGAATGGTTATATTTCAGATGAAGTCTACATGGAACAACCAGATGGTTTCAAAGATCAAATGTATCCAAATCATGTGTGTAAGCTCAAGAGAGCTTTTTATGGTTTGAAGCAAGCCCCAAGGGCATGGAATTATAGGCTTGTAAAGTTCTTGAAGGAACTTGGATTTCAAGCATCAAAGGTAGATAGTAGCTTGTTAGTCAAAGCAAGTGAGGATGGATTTATTTATGTTTGTATTTATGTTGATGACATAATACTTACAGGAACAGATGACAAAGGTATACACATGATTAAGAAGCAGATGGAGAAAGAGTTCAAAATCAATGATTTGGGAAATTTGTCATTCTTTTTGGGAATGGAGATTTCATATACTCAACATGGAGTATATGTAACTCAAGAAAGGTATCTAAAAAATTTGCTAACCAAATTTAAAATGGAAGATTGCAGGATAGCACCAACTCCAATGGAGGTGAATCATAGATTGAGTAGATATGGAGGAGAAGAATTCAAAGATATGAAGCTTTACCAAAGCTTGGTGGGTAGCTTGATTTATGCTACATTGACAAGGCCTGACTTATCATATGCAATTGGAGTTCTATCTCAATTCATGCATTGTCCTAGAAAGGAACATTTGATTGCACGACAAAGAGTACTTAGGTACATCAAGGGCACACTTAAAGAAGGTTTGTACTATGGATTTACTTTAGATACAAGAGTCAAAATATACAATGATGCAGATTGGGAAGGTAATTCTGATGATAGAAGATCAACACATGGATACTTGTGTTATGTGGGAGATAAGCTGATTTCATGGTGCTCTAAGAAGCAACATACAGTTGCTTTATCACCTACAGAAGCAGAGTACAAAGGCATGGTAGAAGCTGCAAAGGCAGTAATATTGTTAAAGACTCTTATGAAGAGTTTTGATATTGTTCAGAGTACTCTATCATTTATGGAGACAATATGAGTTCTTTATATTTGGCAGCAAATCCTGTATTTCATGCTAGAACTAAACATATTGAGATTCAGTATCATTTTTTGAATAGAAGTTATGCATACTCCTACAAAAGATCAACTTGCAAATATGATGACAAAGAGTTTGGATGGACCAAAGTTGCAGAGGTTTAAAGATATGGCAAGAATAAAGAAGATGTAGGTAATCACAATTGATGATTGAGGGGGAGCTGTTGGAGCAAGACAATCAACAATTGGTGATTATATGAAGCTTAGAAATGAAGATATGAAGAAAAAGATTGAAGTCCAACTTCATGAAGTGAAGTAAAGGTTCAGGAAGAAAAACTCTTTAAACATATGTACATTAGTTTTGTAAATACTTCAAAATACTTGAAGTAATGACGAATCAATACTCATATGTATATATATACATGTAGATGGTTGTATTAGATAAGAGAGATGAAATATAGATGAGATAGAGAAGAATAGATGATGAGTATTGAGTGTATCATCCATCAGATGTATGATGAGTTGAATAGAAAGAATGTTCAGAGAATTGCACGTCGATCTTTTCTACAATTCTCTTTCGGTGTTTGATTATATCATAAATCCTTTTGTAGACATCTAAATCCATAGTTAATCTATCTATGGTTAAAGTTTAAGAGCCTAATTGCAAACAGACTGAGAGAATTTTGTGTAGGAACATCTATATGTGAGAAAGTGTTGAGTGTCTTTTGAAAGAGGCGCAATCCCGATGGTCAAAGAAATGGTCAGTTCTCAGTGGAGAGTGTAAAGTTTTACACAAATCAGGAGTCAAAATCTAAGTTGGAAGGTAAGCCATCTATGGCTAAAAGCATTTGCTTAAACGGGTTCTAGTTTGGGAGAACTATGTGTTAGAAGTTACAAGTGTCAAAGTCGACTCTACAAGAAGGCAGTTTCAGACATAGGTAGATTGTTTGGATCATTCTCATAATCTACTTAAGCTTTTGAAGTGTTTTGACTTGGAGAAGGTGCACAAAATTTAGGCGACACGTTATACAAAGTTTCATAAAAAACTTTACACAATTGATAAGTCAATGAGTGAGTTATGTGCAGCAAACTTTCTGTGTAGTCATCTTCTTCACAGTTAGCTAAAGTTTTGACAGTTTGGTACTTGTCTTCCAAAATTGGTTGGAGTTTAAAGTTATTCTTGATATAGAGGTGGTCTAACATCAAGGATAGCTTGTTCTTTTGGAGATTAATACTCTCCATCAAATTTAACAATCACGATGGCGTGAGCCCATCGCGATGGTCACGAGGCACGATGGCTTGAGCCAATCGTGATGGTTCGAATTTCGAGGCGTCGCGATGGCGTACTTGGGACAGTCGTGATGGCGTGACTTGTGAATGATCGCGATGGTCTGGCTTGACGTGTGGCAGTATCGGCACGATGGCATGAGCCAATCACGATGGTGTGGGGTCAATGGGATCGTCGCGATGGTCAGTGACCGTCGCGATGGCTCAAGTGAACCGTTGCGATGGTGTGAGACCGTCGCAATGGTCCAGCCGAGCCGTCGTGATGGCGTGAGCCAATCGTGATGGTGTGACACAATCGTGATGGTGTGAGCCAATCGTGATGGTCCACCAAATCAATGATTTTCAAAATGTGTTTGTGGATTCGTGGGTGGCTAGTGTCGCCTATACGGTTGTGAACTCGCATACCAAAAATTCAAATTTGGCAGACCATCACGATGGTCTGACACACATGGCAGATTCTGACAAAAAGTTGATTTTTTACCTTTTGGAAGCTTTTCTGATGCTCTAGAGCATTGTACATGCAAGAAAACTCAAAAACACAAAAGCACATACAAGCAAAAAATCTCTCTCTCTCCCTCTCGCATGCACAAATGAGGGGAAATGGGGAGAATGGGTGGATATGGTGAATTTTTCTATTTTTTCGGAGTGGAACGAGATGATGCAGTGGTGAAGGAGTGTAGAAGAGATGAAAAACACAAAAAACTCAAAATTGAAGGAAGGAGGATCCCGACTGCTGAAGGTGCAAAGAATTCAACATCTGAAGGTTCAAAAGGTGAAAGCTTAAGGGCAAAGCTTGAGAAGTAGGTCATACGACATCAAGGAAGACAGAAGGAGTATCATTCGAAGTAAAGGTACATCTGTTACTCATAAAGTTTGAAGAATTCAATACACAGGAGAAGAAAGGATGGGAGATTCTCTTCAAATAGAGAAATTGGATAGAGAGAACTATCCAGCATGGTCAATGAGGATGGAAGCTCATCTTATGAGCAAAGACTTGATAAGTTACATCACAGGTGAAGAAGAAAAGCCTCAGTTCAGAGATCTTAGTGTTCCAACTAGGGAAGAATTATCAGATTTGAAGAATTGGATGAAGAGAGATGCTCAAGCTAGGAACATTATCTATATGGCAGTCAATGACTACTTGCTACCTCACATGAGAGGTTTTTAAAGTGCAAGTGATATATGGAATGCTTTGGAAGAGCATTTCCAAAATACCACAAAGTCAAGGAAGGCATCTTTATGGGCAGAATTTACCACTTTCAAGAAGAAGGCCTCTCAATCCATCTCAGATTATGTAACAAGGATGAAAGACATTGCAGATGCATTAGGTGCAGTTGATGAAGACATTGAGGAGGATAAATTGGTAAGGCAAATCCTCACAGGCTTGAGAGGTGATGACAAATGGAAGCCATTCATTTTGTCTACTGAATTATCACTTGATCATTTTACTCCTGACTTAGATCAGTTGCTAGGACATATGTTAACCTTTGAGCAGGATGTCAAAGGTGAAGGTGACAAGAGTACAGGTCATGCAATGTATTCAAAGGATAAGAAGAAAAATAGCAAAGGGAAGCAACAAACAAATGAAGATGAAGGCACAACTAGTCAAGCCAACTTCCTAAGAGGAAGAGGAGGTGGCAAAGGTAGAGGAAGAGGCAGGATTAATAAAGATGGAGTCAAAGCTTGCTGGATTTGTGGTAAGACAAATCACTTAGCTAATGATTGTTGGCATGATACTCAGAATAATGGTGGATATAATCAAAATTTTAATTCAAGAGGAAGAGGTGGCAGAAATCAAAGAGGTAATTTTAGAGGTAGAGGTAGTAGGGGTTACTTTGGAAGAAATGCAGGTAGAGGATTCCAAAGTCAACAATACAACAATACCTACTACAATTATGCTTCAGATCAGAAGGAGGATTCAACATTGATAATGAATGCAACTTGTGAAAGGCAAAGTGAAGACCAAAGAGTCCTCTATATTGACTCAGGGTGTAGTAATCATCAAAGTGAAACATAGCATTGATGACTGATTTGGAGAATAAGGTATCTAATCATGTTGTTCAAACATGTGACAATACAAAGCACAATGTGAAGTCAATTGGATCAGTGAAGGCCAAGGATGGTAGCACCCTCTTGAGTAAGGTCTTGTATGTTCCTACAATTCCTAAGAATCTAATAAGTGTAGGAAAAATTGTTGAAAAGGGTTATGAAGTGAGATTCACTAATGAAGGAGTATTTGTGGAAGACCCTAGCAATGGGTATAAACAGATTGTTTTAGGAAAGAAAGAAGGAAGACTCTTCACATTAAAGATCCAAGGCAATGTTGTTCATGCTTTGTTCACTTATGGTGGACATAAGATCTCTGAGTTAGATATTTGGCACAAGAGGCTTGGACACTTCAATGAAAGTGGTATCAAAGATATGATTAACAATGGTTCAGTGCTTGGATTGCATAATGTTGCAGGTCAACATATGACATATAGATGTGAGGCATGTCAATTAGGTAAGGCTCATAAGCAATCTTACTCCAAGCATGGTTTTATGTATTCAGAGAAGCTTGAGTTGGTACACACAGATGTGTGGGGACCATCAAAGGATTTCAGTATCAATGGTTCAAGGTATTATGTGATTTATGTTGATGATGCTACCAGATGGATCACTATCTATGTGATCAAAGATAAGTCAGAAGTATTCAATACATTCAAACACTATCATATGTATGCAGAAAGAATTACAGGTCATAAGTTGATGAGATTAAGGTCAGATGGAGGGGGAGAGTATTTCTCTAATGAGTTCAGTGATTACTTGTGGAATGCAGGTATAAAAAGAGAAATTACTTGCAGGTACTCTCCTCAACAAAATGGTGTAGCAGAGAGAAGAAATAGAACTCTTGTTGAGTTTGCAAGATCCATGATGAAGGAGAAAAATTTCCCAAATTATTTGTGGGCTGAGGCTGTAAATACAACTACTTATTTGGTCAATAGGTTACCATGTGAAGCTTTGCAGGGTATGACACCATATGAGGCATGGTGGGGTAAGAGACCTACTCTAGATCATTGCAAAGTATTTGGGTGTTTGGCATATGCATATGTGCCATCACAATTAAGGCACAAATTAGAACCTAAAGCTAAAAAATATGTATTCATTCGTTATGATGATAAGCAGATGGGATATAGGTTGTGGATTCCATCCACAAAACAATTTCTTGTATCAAAGGATGTTACGATATAGGTTGTGGAGTCCATCCACAAAACAATTTCTTGTATCAAAGGATGTTACATTTGATGAGCAAGGTACTTGGTATGCAGGTACAATCAACATTAATGCAGGTGATGAAGAAGTTGTGAATTCAAAGAAAGGTAAATCAAAGGTTTAGATATTTGATGAAGAGGAGAATAATGAAGTGCAGGTTGAAGTTGAAGAAATGCCAAGATTTGATCCTGAGTGTGATGAACCAGAAACCTCACGGAGTGGAGAACTTAGAAGGTCATCAAGACACAAGTGGAAACCTACAAGGTATAGCTATTACACTTCTTTTTTGGCTAACAAAGATTATGCTTACATGATAAAGGCAGATGAAGACCCTTCTACATATGAAGAGGCAAAAGGTAAGGAAAGTTGGGAGAAAGCTATGCAAGAAGAATATGATGCATTGATGGAGAATCAGACATGGGATTTGGTTCCTAAAACCAAATAGCTAGAAGATTATTGGATGCAAATGGGTCTACAAGACAAAAAGGTTTGTAGATGGAAGTGTGTCTAGGTATAAAGCTAGACTTGTTGTGAAAGGTTTTGCTCAGAGATATGGTGTAGATTATGATGAGACCTATAGTCCTGTGGCAAAGATGACATTCATTAAAACACTCATAGCTATTGCTGCATGTAAAGGTTGGAAACTATGTCAATTAGATGTGAAGAATGCTTTTTTAAATGGTTACATTTCAGATGATGTTTTCATGGAGCAACCTCAAGGATTCAGAGATGGAAGGTATCCAGATCATGTGTGCAAGCTCAAGAGAGCTTTGTATGGTTTGAAGCAGGCCCCAAGGGCATGGAATTATAGACTTGTGAATTTTTTGAAAGAACTTGGATTTCAAGTATCTAAGGCAGATAGTAGCTTGCTTGTTAAAGCAAGTGATGATGGGTTCATTAACATATGCATATATGTTGATGATATAATTCTTACAGGTACACATGAGAAAGGCATTCAAAGCCTAAAGAAGAAAATGGAGAAAGAGTTTAAGATCAGTGATTTGGGAGACTTGTCATATTTCTTGGGCATGGAGATATCATACACTCAACATGGAGTGTATGTGACTCAAGAAAGGTATTTGAGAAACTTGTTAATCAAGTTTAAGATGAATGATTGCATGGTAGCACCTACTCCAATGGAGGTGAATCACAAATTGAGAAGATATGGTGGAGAAGAATTCAAGGATATGAAGCTATATCAGAGTTTGGTTGGTAGTCTTATCTATGCTACATTAACTAGACCTGACTTGTCATATGCAGTTGGATTTTTGTCTCAATTTATGCATTGTCCTAGGAAAGAACATTGGATTGCAGGACAAAGAGTGTTGAGGTACATTAAGGGTACACTCAAAGAGGGTTTGTATTATGGTTTTACATCAGATACAAACATCAAAATATATAGAGATGCAGATTGGGCAGGTAATCCTGATGATAGGAGATCAACATATGGATATTTTTGTTATGTGGGAGATAAGTTAATTTCTTGGTGTTCAAAGAAGCAACACACAATTGCTTTGTCATCTACAGAAGCAGAGTACAAAGGCATGGTTGAAGCAGCAAAGGAAGTGATATGGCTTAAGACTCTGATGAAGAGTTTTGACATCATTTAGAGTACACCCACTATTCATGGAGATAAAATGAGTTCATTGTATTTAGCTGCTAATCCTGTTTTTCATGCTAGGACTAAACACATTGAGATTCAGTATCACTTTCTAAGAGAGAAGGTGATGGATAAAGAGATTGAAGTAATACATACTTCAACAAAAGATCAAATAGCTGATATGCTTACCAAAAGCTTGGATGGACCAAAGCTACAGAGATTCAAAGACATGGTAGGCATAAAGAAGATAGAGAAAACCTCAATTGATGATTGAGGGGGAGTTGTTGGTGCAAGACAATCAACAATTGATGTTTTAATGAAGAATTGGAATCAAGGATTGAAGAAAAGGTTGAAGTTGTGAAGCATGAAGGAAGAATACATTCAGAAGGTGAAGATGTGTACACATATGTACATTAGTTCAGAGATAGTTCACTTATATCTTTGAGTAGTCATAAGCTTGTAAATTTTTGTCTATATATACTATGAAAAATGTCAGGGCAAGTATGAGAGAGCATGAGAATAGAGTAATCAGGAGTTGTATGAGTCATTAGACATCTTAGAAGTGAGTTAAGACTCTCTCATCACTCAGTTGTAAAATTCTCAGAAATGAAGAAAATGTTGCACCCGATATTTCTGAGTTTTCTCCTTCTGTGTTAAATCTTTTGTGAAATGCTTTTGTACAAGTCTAAGTCTATAGGATTGACCTTTGTATAAATTTTCAATTTCTAATTGTGATCAGGCTGAGAGAATTGAGTGTAGGAACATTTAGATATGTAAATGAAAGAAGAGAAGTTGCAGGAGGCGCAAAATTCGATACGAATGTTTTGATCAATTTGTTACACTTATGTGTTCCTCGAGTAGCTTTGATGTGAACCTTTTCCCTATACATGGGCACTTTTTACTCTAGTGTTGGCTAGAGGTTTTTTCCCCATGTTACCACATACTTGATATTCTCATATGTGGTGGTACTTTGTACTTAGGGATATTATTCAGCTCTTACTTCAGTTCAGTTAATCGATCAATAGAGAGAGCTATTCCAGCCATCGTCTTCTCCGTGTGTCTTGCTGCATTTGTGCTCCTTGTGTGTGCTTCTTGTATGTCTCGCGCACTTCTACACACACCCAACAAGTGGTATCAGAGCAGGTTCAACTTCTTCTCAAGTTTCGGTTTTTCGTGTGGCGGCGCGCGCGCACTTTAACAGTGCAAATCGACTTTGGAGCATAGAAGTGTGAATTTCAGTAGCTCGGAAACATTTCCAGCAGGTGCATTGGAGTTTTACCCCCATTTCAAAGCCATTCATGCAGTCAGAACCGCCATCAGAGTGACGGTTTGTGAGCTGAAATTTCAGCATTCATTTCAACTTTCGTCAAAGTGAAGATTTTGTCAAATTCTTGTTCCTTAGTGAAATGGCGGGCAGCAATGACTTGTTTGGCATGCTTCAAGCTGAAGATAAGCTTGATGTGACCAACTATCCGATGTGGTCTTACATGATGAAGCATGTTCTTGTTGCAAAACAACTTTGGAACATAGTGGCAGATGTAGATTGAAGACCGGCAGGTGCTTCTACTTCACAGTCTACTGTCACAGATGGAGCTTCTTCTTCGATTACAGTGGTTTCTCCTTCTCCACCTACACAGGAGCAGCTTAGATGGGATGGAAAAGATGCTCAAGCTCATGCTTTGATTGCGCTTTCAGTGAAGCGTCATATAGTTCCACACATTCGGTCATGTTCTACATCACGACAGGCATGGGACACTCTTGCTTCTTTGTATGCCGTGCGTAATGAAGCATGTGTTGCATACTTGAGGAAGCAACTTGAGGATGTATGTATGGATGAAAATGAGTCAGTGGATGTGTATGTGACACGCATCAAGGAATTGAAAGAGCAATTGGAAAACATAGATGAGATCATTCCCGATGCATCACTCATTTCTACATTGTTGAAAGGATTACCGGAATCTTTTTCAAAGCTTTGCTACTACACTTCGTTTGGTTGCAAAAGGAAATCCTAATATGTATGCATTTGATGAGGTTGTGTCTCTTCTTTTGCAAGAAGAGCGATCTAGAGTGAATAGGAGTGGTTTGATTGAGGGAACACAAGCACTTGCTATCTCACAAAAGGGGAAAAGCAAGTATGGTTCAGCTTTGGGTTCATCAAAACCAAAGCCTCAAGCTTCCTCTTCCACTCATTCCTCTAATGATGGTGATTTGCAAAAGAAGAAGAGATGCAAATATTGCCGGAAGGCTGGTCATACTATTGACGAGTGTAGAAAGCTTGTTAAACGCAACGAAAAGAAGAAGGAATCCGACATGTCTATTACTGAAAATTCAGCAAATGCAAAGAATGATGAAGCTAATATGGCTCAAGATTTTTGGGCATGTGTTGTTACATGTCATTATGATGCTTCTTTACATTCTAAATGTATGGTTGTGAGTGAGGCTGATTCAGATTGGTTCTTTGATAGTGGTGCTTCAAAGCACATAACATCATGCAAAAGATTTTTTGCCTCTTTGAAAGATGCACCTAAAGGAGGACATGTGGTGTGTGCTAACAATGCTTCTTATCCTATCATTGGAGTAGGAGAAATTGAGCTTACGGCTGCAAATGGAGGTGTGATTCTCTTGAAAAATGCATTGTATGTGCCCAGTATCAAGAAGAACTTGATTTCAGTTCCGTTGATTGCCAAAGCTGGACTTCATGTACACTTTGTTGATGATAAGTGTATGGTTCATGATTTCAGCAATGGCGATGTTATTGTGATGTCCGGTACATTATGTAATGGTTTGTATCGCATGGATACATACAAGAGGGCTGCCTCGAATGCCTTAGTTGCTCATACTTCTTCCATGGCTGAAATGGAGCTTTGGCATGCTCGTTTTGGTCATTTAAACTTCAATAGTTTGCTCTACTTGCAAAAGAAGGACATGGTTATTGGCTTGCCTACACTTGAGTCCATTGAAAAGCATGCATGTGAAGGTTGCATTCTTGGAAAAATGCATCGTGCTTCTTTTCCAAAAGATAGTCATACACACACTACAAGGAAATTGCAACTTGTTCATAGTGATGTATGTGGTCCGGTCAAGACGCCATCTTTTGGGAAGCATGTATATTTTGTTACCTTCATTAATGATGCTACTCGCCATACATGGGTGTATCCTATGAAAGCAAAGAATGAGGTATTTTCTTGCTTCAAAGCATTTTTAGCTATGGCTGAAAATGTTTTCACAAAAGCTTTTGACTCTACGCATGGATCGTGGTGGTGAGTACATGTCACATGAGTTTAATGCTTTTCTTCGTGAAAGAGGTATTTCACACCAATGTACGGTGCCATACACACCTCAACAAAATGGTGTTGCTGAGCGTAAAAATAGAACTCTACTTGAAATGGCACGATGTATGGTTAAAGGAAAGCATCTTCCTCATAAGTTTTGGATGGAAGTAGTCATGTGTGCAAATTATGTGTTGAATCGCTGCCCTACAAAAGCATTGAGAGTCATCACTCCTTATGAGGCTTGGAATGGTCATAAGCCTATGGTTAGTCATATGCGTGTGTGTGGTTGTTTGGCATATGCTCTTGTACCATCACAACAATGTCACAAACTTGATGAAAAGGCAAAGAAATGTATATTTGTTGGTTATAGTGTTGAAAGTAAGGGATATCGGTTGTACCATCCATTGACGAACACAATTATTGTGAATCGAGATGTGGTATTTGCTAAAAATTCAGTTTTCCCTCTACTTGAATGCAAAAAACTGCCAACAGTTAGCTCACAAGATGTGTTCGATACACTCATGCCTTTGTTCCAAAATGGTGCGCTTGACTATGGCCATGTAGACCAGCCAACTGAGGTTCAAAGGGCTGAAAACTTCTAACCAAATAGGGCTGAAAATGTAGAGAATTTCTAGCCAAACATGGCTGAAAAAATTCAGCCAAAAACTGTCAAAACTGTTAGAAATTTCCAGCCACATATGGCTGAACATTTGCGTCAAAATATGGCTGAAACTGAGCATGAAATTCAGCCCACACATGATGTAAATATTGAAGATGTTTTACATAATGAATGCATCTCTATCAAGAGTGCACAGTCTATGCCAAAGTGGTTGAAACAAACTTTGCAGGATAGCAAATTGAGTGCACCTTTACTTGGTAGAACAAGAGCAAGCTCTCAACATGCATCAAGTAATTTTGTGGATTATTCTCTTATTGCTACAGCATGTAATGAAGAGCCACTTTCTTTTGAAGATGCATGTGACGATCCACAATGGATGAGTGCTATGCAATCAGAAATGGATTCCATACATAGGAATGGTACTTGGGAGTTATGTGAATTGCTAAAAGGAAAGAATGCCATTGGTACAAAGTGGGTTTACAAGATTAAGAGAAAATCTGATGGTAGCATTGATCGCTACAAAGCTAGACTGGTTGCCAAAGGATATGCGCAACAATATGGCATTGACTATGAGGAAACTTTTGCACCTACTTCACGCATGACTACCATTCGTACTGTGGTTGCATTGGCTGCCCATCGAGGTTGGAAAGTGCATCAGTTGGACATAAAAACAGCCTTCTTGAATGGTGATTTGCAAGAAGAGGTTTACGTGAAGCAACCTCCTGGATTTGCTATGAAAGGGAAAGAGCATATGGTTTGTCGCTTGCATAAAGCCTTGTATGGTCTCAAGCAAGCTCCACGTGCATGGTATGACAAAATACATAAGCACTTGATTGCTCTTGGCTTCACATGTAGTCCGATTGAAAGCACACTCTATGTACGCAAAAATGGGGCTGATCTTATAGTGCTTGTTCTTTATGTCGATGACATACTCTTGACTGGGTCATGTGATGCAAAGCTTGACAATCTTATGGTTGATTTGCAACATACTTTTGATGTCAGTTATCTTGGTCTTTTGAGCTACTATCTTGGCATCCAGTTTGTATCCGTTGAGGGGGGAATTGTTATGCATCAAACAAAGTATGTTGAAAAACTACTTCAGCGTTTTGATTTTGAGGATTGCAAGCCAGTTTCCACACCAGTTGAGACAAGATTCAGGTTCTCAGTTGAGGATTCTAGTGATGCATTTGACACTTCTCTTTATCAGCAAGTTGTGGGATGTCTTATATATGCATGCAACACAAGGCCGGATATATAGTATGCAGTTTCCCAGTTGAGTCGATTCATGCATAGCCCTGGCACTAAGCATTGGCAAGCGGTGAAACGCGTGTTTAGATATCTTTGAGGCACTTTGAGCTTAGGTCTCTTTTATGGCAGAGATGTTCAGCCATGCTTGCATGCTTTTACAGATAGTGATTGGGCTGGTTGTTATGATACTCTCGTGTCCACTAGTGGTAATTGCTTTTTCCTTGGAGACTCATGCATATCTTGGTTGAGTAAGAAGCAACCTACAATGGCGACATTGAGTTGTGAAGCTGAGTACAGGGTAGTTTTCACAGCTACAGTGGAGTGTATATGGCTGAGACACCTATTGATGGATCTTTGCATGGAGATTGATTTTGCTACGCATATTCTCACTGATAGTCAGAGTGCTTTGGATGTTGCACGAAACCCAGTGTTTCATGCACGGACCAAACATATTGAGGTGCATTACCACTATGTGAGAGAGTGCCTTCATGCATGAGATATTGATTTGGTATATGTGCCTACACAAGATAATGTGGCAGACATATTCACCAAAGCTCTTTGTTGCAGAGCTAAAGAAAGTACAAAGCAGAGAAAAAGACGGGCCCCAAAATTTTTCCGATTTGGACATCATATTCTTGTATCATACTCATTCTTGTAATATATTTCCCATTGTAAATGCACTAGAGGAGTCCTCTAGATGCATCCCCACAGAAGATTAGAAATTTACCCATGTAAAATAGTAGGAAATTAGTCTTTTAGTGAATAAAGTGCCGGTCTCTTGTGTGAAAGGACCATTTTTAGGGCACTAGTATATAAGTCAAATGTGACTCTTTGTAAAGAACTTTTTGCCATTGTGAGAATAGAGAGCACATAAATTCGAATTTGTGTCTTCTTCACTCTGTATCTTCTTCTTTGTGAGCTTGTATGCATGTGTATTGCTTGGAAAGAGTGCTTGGGTGTGTTGTCTATCCATGAAAGTGTTTATTTGTTGTAGGTAAGGTGTGTGCGAAGTGTAGGAAGTGCTGAAGTGTAGGAAAGTATTCCCGCGACTCAGTATTTTGCTCATAACTTGAAGTAAGAGCGTCAGAATTGAGTGAAACCACTGCCATTGGATGCGTCTTCTGGAGAGCTTCGAAATGCATATGCTATTCGCTATATTTGGAGTTTTGAGCTGGGAGAAAAGTCCAAAATACTGACGGCTACTGCATCAAGTATCGTTTCGCTTTGACCAACAGTTGGAGCTTGTTTGGATAAGTCTTTGCCTTATTTACACTCTTTGAGTAGTTCATTTGCATTGATCATTACATGATTGCATGTCCTCATACACTCGGCTAGGTTTGTATACTCTTTGGATTGATAATTAAAAGCGTGTATCCCCACTATATGCACTTGAGAGGGGATTGAGGTATAGTCTCTTTCTCCGCAAGTCCCTAAGTTGGTGCTTAGGTCAACACACTTTTTGGCGCCGTTGCCGGGGAGTGACGAATCAAACCGAGCCACTCGTGTGATGGTAAGTAGCTTTTTTGCATTGAAGTAAGTGAAGGATGTTGGAGCAAGTCTATGACAAGCCTAAGTATTGGCTTGAGTCTCACAAAGTCATTAAAGAAGCTTCAAAATGAAGACTATGTAAAGTTCACTTGTGAACTACCTCTTGTAACTTTTGAAGAGTTTACTTAATGTAAAAGTAAGAGAATCTTAAGTGGTTGAGCCCACATGATCAAGAATGGAAAGAGGAGCCACGAATTCGTGATTTGTGGTAGGTAGAGAATCAAATCAGTCATTGATTGATTGGAGAGTGATTGAGGGAAGTTAGCCTCCCAAACTCAACTATAAATAGATGGCAGTTTTAGTCGTGGTTAGAGAGACCTATGTGAAGACCTCCAAGAGCTGAGCTTTATGCCATATCAAGGTGTGATTACAAGGCACACATATGTATTAGTAAGTCATTGTATTGTACAAGCAATATACTTTCATTTTCATGATTATTTGAGTTCATCTTTCCATGTTCTTGTGATGTGTACTACTCACTGCCATTACTTCAGTTTTTCTCAGTCAGCTTGCAGAGATTGTTTCTCTGCACTTGGTTCATCATTTTCAGTGATTTAACTTGGTAAAGTTAGCTCTATAAGGCTACTATATGCTCACAAATTTTCATGTCATTTGGATGTTGGAATCTTCAGTTATGTTCATTTGAAGTCAACAGGGTATGTTCATCTTCACTTCTCTGTCAGGTACCCGACTTTTTTAGTCATCTTGTCAGAGTCATTTCTCAGTGTTTACTCATCCAAATTCAGTGATTTCAAGCTTGTTGGATTCAACTTACTGTCTAGTATAAGCATACAAATTTTCATGATCATTGGATTCTTACATCTTGAGTTATGTTAATTTTTCTACTCACTGGTCTATTTCTGTAGCAGCCCGTGAAAATCGGGATGATGTCATCACTTGTTAAAAGTCATTCTCAGTGTGTGGTTTGTTATTTTTTATGAGATTACTCTCTAAAGTTAGCTCTTTAAGCTACCTAGCCTTCCCCAAGAGGAATTAATCTAATTGCTGCTGTGCTCAGAGAATTA
The DNA here is from genome assembly GCA_020310875.1 of Ceratopteris richardii. Taxonomy (NCBI): domain Eukaryota; kingdom Viridiplantae; phylum Streptophyta; class Polypodiopsida; order Polypodiales; family Pteridaceae; genus Ceratopteris; species Ceratopteris richardii. The sequence goes on from CM035434.1 coordinate 95,130,473, forward strand.
TGTAAAACACTGGACAGGTGTATCAACCAAGAATAGCAAGTTTTCACCTCTGAGCTAACTCCAACTTATCTCTTTTGATCTATCTTTTTGAGAGTGATCTTCCAAGGTACATAGGGTGTCTAATACATCCATTGGCAAGCTAAAAGGGCCCACCATCTACTCGTGGAGTTCATTTGGCTGGTGTAGAGCAAAGATTTTGCAACACCTCTTCATCTTCAACACATACCTATCCATCTCTTCACAGTGGTATCAGAGCAAGGTTGGACAACATGGCAGATGGATTTCCTTCATCAATTGACAAATTGGACAGAGGTAACTACTCAGCTTGGTCATTAAGAATGGAAGCTTATCTCCAAGGTAGAAGTTTATATGGTTATGTGGCTGGAGATGAAGTTATGCCAAGTTTCAGGAACAAAAGTCAACCAACACAAGAAGAGCAAGAAAGATTGAGCACATGGTGCTCCAAGGATGCACTTGCAAGGTCTTATCTCCTCAACTCTATCTCAGATTTTTTGCTGCCTCACATTAGAAGTTGTAAGACATCTCAGGAAGTGTGGGATGCACTTGAAGCTTTCTTTGCTTCAAGTACTAAAGCTAGGAAGCATCAACTATGGCTGGATTTCACAACTCTCAAGAAGGCTCCCAAACAAAATGTGACTGATTTTGTCACAAAGCTCAAGGACATAGCAGATCAGTTGGGAAGCATTGGAGAGGTAATAGATGAAGAGCAAATTGTAAGGCAGGTCATCAATGGATTGAAGGCAGATGATAAGTGGGAAGCATTCACCACAGCTATGGATTTGTACATGGACATGCATGTACCTGATTTCAACACACTCATTGGACAACTACTTACTCAAGAGGCAAAGCTTATCAAAAATGGAGAAAGCTCTAAAGGTAATCAATCCTCAGCTTTATACACGGATAAAAGCAAGTCTAAAGATAACAAAGGAAAGGCAAATAAAGTGGATGATGAAGCAGGTACATATCAAGCTAACTATGCAGGTAGAGGAAGACATGGCAGAGGTAGAGGAAGAGGAGGTAGACAAGGCAGGGGGAGATCCCAAGACTCCAACTCATGTTCTATTTGTGGATTAACTAATCATACAAATGAAAATTGCTTTAGGAATTCCAGGAATCAAAGAGGCAGAGGATACAATAGAGGAAGTTATGGCTACTCAAGAGGAAGGTTCAACAACTACCATGGCAACTACAACAACTACAATCATTCAAACTATCAAGGAGGCTACAAAGGAAGGAGAGACTACAATAACTACACAGAAGACTCAAACAAAGAGGATTCATTATTGATCATGAACATGGCTATGCCACAAGGTAAATCTGATGAGCATATTTTCTACATAGATTCAGGTTGTTCAAATCATGTGGCAGGAAATGTGGCACTCCTATCAGATTTAGAAGATCCAAGGAATAAGCATGAGGTACAAACAGGAGATGATACAAAACATCCTGTGGAGAAAATAGGCAATGTCAAAGCACCTGATGGAAACATCAACCTACTCAGTAAGGTACTCTATGTCCCTACCATTACAAAGAATTTGATAAGTGTTGGGCAGATAGTAGAGAAAGGGTTGCAAGTCAGGTTCACAAAGGCAGGAGCATTTGTTGAAGATCCAAGTCAAGGATTCAGAAGAATTGCAAAAGGTGAAAAGACAGGTAGATTGTTCACATTTGAATTACAGGACACTAGAAACATTGCTCTCTTTAATTATGGCAGTCAGACACTCACAGAATTGGAAGTATGGCACAAAAGGTTAGCACATATTGGTGAAAGGTCATTAAAGCAAATTTGCAGGGACCAAAGTGTACTTGGACTCCCTAACTTGTCAAAACAACATATGATTTATAAGTGTAGTGCATGTCAGTTTGGAAAGTCTCACAGGTTACCATTCATGAAGAAAGGTTATATGCATGGAGATCTCTTGGAGTTGGTTCATACAGATGTATGGGGACCAAGCAAGGAAGCTTCAATATCAGGATCAAGGTATTATGTTTCCTTTATTGATGATTGCAGCAGATGGACTATCCTATTCTTTATGAAACACAAAGATGAAGTTTTTTCATGTTTCAAAAGATATTTGGCTCTTGTGGAGAATCAAACAGGTAAATCACTAAAAAGGCTAAGGTCAGATGGAGGGGGAGAATACTTCTCCCATGAGTTTGATTCTTTTCTTCAAGAAAGAGGAATCAAAAGAGAGGTAACTACAAGGTACACTCCTGAGCAAAATGGAGTGGCAGAAAGGAGGAATAGGACAATTGTTGAAGCTGCAAGGTCTATGTTAAATGAAAAGCATTTACCTAATTACTTATGGGCTGAGGCTGTATCTACAGCCACTTACTTGATTAACAGGTTGCCTTCAAAATCCCTTGATGGGATGACTCCATATGAGGCTTGGAATGGAAGAAGACCAAGTTTAGATCATTGTAAAATTTTTGGATGTATTGCTTTTGCTCATGTTCCTTCACAGGTTAGAGGCAAGATGGATCCAAAAGCAGAAAGGTGTGTATTTATTGGATATGACAACAATCAAAAGGGCTACAGGTTATACAACCCTACCAACAAAGGATTCTTGGTAAGCAGAGATGTAGTTTTTGATGAGAACAATTCATGGTATGAAGATTCATGCAGGAAGGTCAATTTACCATATGATCTTGAAGAAGATTTTCCAAAGCTTGGTAGAGAACAATCAAAGATTGAAGAACCAGACACCTCAGAGGATGATGAAGAATCTCACATGGAAAAGATCAAAGCATGGAAGTCTAAAGGTAAAGCAAAATTGGAGGAACTTGGACATGAGGCAGAATCATCACATCATGGCCTAAGAAGATCTATGAGGGAAAAGAAAAAACCAGAAAGGTATGGGTTTGACACCTCATTAGTAACTAAACATTCTATCTACATAGCACAGGACATAAACCAAGAGGAGCCATCATCATTTGAAGAGGCCAAAGCAAAAACAGAATGGAAGCATGCAATGAAGGAAGAGATTGAAGCACTTGAGGAAAACAACACTTGGGATTTGGTGCCCAAGACTTCATCCATGAAGGTAATAGGCTCAAGATGGGTCTATAAACTCAAGAAGAATTCTGATGGTTCCATTAACAGGTATAAGGCAAGGCTTGTAGCAAAAGGCTTTGCACAAACTCAGGGAATTGATTATGAGGAGACATTCTCTCCTGTGGCAAAGATGCCTACTATTAGGGTTTTGCTTAGTATTGCCTCTTCCAAGAATTGGAAGATACTTCAACTAGATGTGAAGAATGCATTCTTGAATGGTTGGATAACAGAAGAGGTATATATGGCACAACCACCTGGTTTTGAGAATCAAGTTTATCCTGATTATGTGTGTAAACTTAACAAAGCATTGTATGGTCTCAAGCAAGCTCCAAGAGCTTGGAATTTCAGGCTTGTTTCATTCTTGCAGGACAAAGGCTTTCAACCAAGCAAGGCAGATCCTTCACTCTTTATTAAAAAGAGTAATTCCGAGGTCATCTATCTATGTGTATATGTAGATGATATTATACTGACAGGAAATGATGCAGATGGTATGAAGAAGATCAAAGATCAGATGAGAGAAGAGTTCAAGATAAGTGATTTGGGTTCACTTACCTACTTCCTAGGTTTGGAAGTTGTCTACAAAGATCATGGTTTGTTTCTCACTCAAAGAAAGTACATTAAGGACATGTTGGCAAAATTCAAGATGCAAGATTGTAAGATTGCAGGTACTCCAATGGAGGTCAATCACAAATTGAGCTCACATGAAGGTGAACTCATAGAGGACATCACATCATATCAAAGTCTAGTGGGTAGTCTCAACTATGCCACATTGACAAGAGTAGATATATGTTACAGTGTGAGTGTGCTAAGCCAATTTATGCACACACCAAGGAAACCACATATGGATGCTGCCAAAAGGATACTCAAATATCTCAAAGGAACCATAAATGAAGGACTTTACTATCCTTATGTATCTGATTTAGGTTTGAAGCTATTTTCTGATGCAGATTGGGCTGGCTCCAAGGAAGATAGAAGGAGCACTTCAGGTTATCTTACCTTTGCAGGTTCAAAGCTTATTTCATGGTCATCCAAGAAGCAACCCACAGTTGCTCTCTCTTCTACTGAAGCTGAATATAGAGGTCTTGCCATAGCTACACAGGAAGCTATGTGGATGAAGACATTGTTCAAAGATCTTGGATTGGAGTTTGGAACTCCAACTATTTTTGGTGACAATATGAGTTCTATTCACTTGGCTACTAATCCTATTTTTCATGCAAGGACTAAACATATTGAAGTTCATTATCATTATGTACGAGAGAAGATCCTAAGCAAGGAAATTCAAATATCATATGTGTCCACTCATCAACAATGTGCAGATATTCTAACTAAAGCATTGGATGGTACAAAGCTTTGCAAATTCAAGGCTATGATTGGTTTGCAGGTAATCTTGGAAGATTGAAGACCTCAAGCATACTTGGCTTGAGGGGGAGCTGTTGGAGCAAGTCTATGACAAGCCTAAGTATTGGCTTGAGTCTCACAAAGTCATTAAAGAAGCTTCAAAATGAAGACTATGTAAAGTTCACTTGTGAACTACCTCTTGTAACTTTTGAAGAGTTTACTTAATGTAAAAGTAAGAGAATCTTAAGTGGTTGAGCCCACATGATCAAGAATGGAAAGAGGAGCCACGAATTCGTGATTTGTGGTAGGTAGAGAATCAAATCAATCATTGATTGATTGGAGAGTGATTGAGGGAAGTTAGCCTCCCAAACTCAACTATAAATAGATGGCAGTTTTAGTCGTGGTTAGAGAGACCTATGTGAAGACCTCCAAGAGCTGAGCTTTATGCCATATCAAGGTGTGATTACAAGGCACACATATGTATTAGTAAGTCATTGTATTGTACAAGCAATATACTTTCATTTTCATGATTATTTGAGTTCATCTTTCCATGTTCTTGTGATGTGTACTACTCACTGCCATTACTTCAGTTTTTCTCAGTCAGCTTGCAGAGATTGTTTCTCTGCACTTGGTTCATCATTTTCAGTGATTTAACTTGGTAAAGTTAGCTCTATAAGGCTACTATATGCTCACAAATTTTCATGTCATTTGGATGTTGGAATCTTCAGTTATGTTCATTTGAAGTCAACAGGGTATGTTCATCTTCACTTCTCTGTCAGGTACCCGACTTTTTTAGTCATCTTGTCAGAGTCATTTCTCAGTGTTTACTCATCCAAATTCAGTGATTTCAAGCTTGTTGGATTCAACTTACTGTCTAGTATAAGCATACAAATTTTCATGATCATTGGATTCTTACATCTTGAGTTATGTTAATTTTTCTACTCACTGGTCTATTTCTGTAGCAGCCCGTGAAAATCGGGATGATGTCATCACTTGTTAAAAGTCATTCTCAGTGTGTGGTTTGTTATTTTTTATGAGATTACTCTCTAAAGTTAGCTCTTTAAGCTACCTAGCCTTCCCCAAGAGGAATTAATCTAATTGCTGCTGTGCTCAGAGAATTATGTAAAACACTGGACAGGTGTATCAACCAAGAATAGCAAGTTTTCACCTCTGAGCTAACTCCAACTTATCTCTTTTGATCTATCTTTTTGAGAGTGATCTTCCAAGGTACATAGGGTGTCTAATACATCCATTGGCAAGCTAAAAGGGCCCACCATCTACTCGTGGAGTTCATTTGGCTGGTGTAGAGCAAAGATTTTGCAACACCTCTTCATCTTCAACACATACCTATCCATCTCTTCACAAAGGAGTGGAAATTTTCTCTTCTTTGGTAAGTCATTTTCAGCCGCACTTGCTACTTCTCATTCTTGGAGTGTGTGTAGTGAGTTGTTAGTTTAGGGAAGTGAGTAGTAGGAGGAGAGTAGGAAGAGTGAGGGAGTAGATTAGAGTAGCTTTCACTTCTTGTCTTGTTGTTTCATTTTCAGTAGATAGAAAAAAAAAAAAAAAAACCAAGTATAAAACCCAAAAAGTATCACTTTGCAAGTCACTTGTTTTCTGAGCAAGTATCGTGGGACTATCGTCGAGTATCGTGAGCTGTAGTCAGAGATCGTGGACGAAGTGTGGAGCAATCTGAGCTACGCAGAGCTTGTCAGGAGGAGTAGAGGGTTGAGATAGAGTTCTAAGGTAAGCTTTTGTACCATTCCATCAACCTCATTACATAACTCAAGTCTTTCAGAGTGAAACGATCTGCGTCAGGTATCGTCTGAGATCTACAGGGGGTAAAAGAGGTGATTTGATTGATACAGAGAGTGAGGGGTGGGTAGAAGAGCTTGTGAAACATTTGGGTGCAACCAAACTAAACAAAATCTAGCTAAACATTGTTTAAGGGTCAAGTATCGTTTTGCTCCCGCGGTCGAGTATCGTGATACTTAGCAAGTATCGTGACCTCTTGTGGTCGAGTATCGCGATATTTCCCTCCGATCGTGTATCGTTTCATACCGATCGCGATACTTGGTCAGAGATCGTTTTGCCAGCGATCGTTTGCTAGAGATCGTGTATCGTTTGGCTTAAGTATCATGTGTCGTTTCACAGAGATCGCGATACTTGCCAAAGATCGCGTATCGTTTTATTCTGAGTATCAACTATCGTTTTCATCAGATATCGTGTATCGTCTGGTCTTCAGAGATCGCGATACTTGATCTGTGTCGTGTATCGCTTCAATCCAAGTATCGTGTATCGTCACTTTCGTCGATCGTGTATCGTCTGGTCTTCAGAGATCGCGATACCTAACAAGTATCGTGTATCGTTTTGCCAGCGATCGTTTGCTAGAGATCGTGTATCGTTTGGCTTAAGTATCGTGTGTCGTTTCACAGAGATCGCGATACTTGCCAAAGATCGCGTATCGTTTTATTCCGAGTATCAACTATCGTTTTCATCAGATATCGTGTATCATCTGGTCTTCAGAGATTGCGATACTTGATCTGTGTCGTGTATCGCTTCAATCCAAGTATCGTGTATCATCACTTTCGTCGATCGTGTATCGTCTGGTCTTCAGAGATCGCGATACCTAACAAGTATCGTGTATCGTTTTGCCAACGATCGTTTGCTAGAGATCGTGTATCGTTTGGCTTAAGTATCGTGTGTCGTTTCACAGAGATCGCGATACTTGCCAAAGATCGGGTATCGTTTTATTCCGAGTATCAACTATCGTTTTCATCAGATATCGTGTATCGTCTGGTCTTCAGAGATCGCCATACTTGATCTGTGTCGTGTATCGTTTCAATCCAAGTATCGTGTATCGTTTGGAGTCGAGTATCGTTTGTGCCAAAGATTGTTTTGATCAAAGATCGCGATATTCAAGCAGCGATCGTGTATCGCCTGTGCCCAAATATCGTGTATCGTTTTGACCCAAGTATCGGGTATCGTTTCAGCCCAGAGATCGTGTATCGTGGAATTTGGAGGTTAAGTATCGTGACTTGAAAAGTTATTTTCAGTCAAATTTTTGGCCAACATTCTTCCTAGAAACTCTGACCTGTAGTGAAGAATCCCAGAGGCTAAAAGTTAGCAAAGGCTGATCAGAGTTTAGAAGTGGATGAACCTGAGATCCGGAAGAACCCTAGGAAGCCGAAGAAGTGTAATCTCTTCTGTAGGTAGTGTAGCAGAGCCAAGTAACCGTTCACATTATTCAGAGACCTCTAGTGAGTCAGAGGAAGAAATTCCCATGGCTTTAGAGGATATGCAGAACATAGTACCCATGATTGGCATGATGTCAATCATTGAGGGAGAGTACAGGACCTCCTTGGAGTATGTGAACACCAACCAAAATGAGATCCCTATTTACTTGGATGGTCTAAACAGATCAGTGGCCAGGTTAAAGAAAGCGTCAGAGGCTTACATAGTGCCTAGACCAGCAGTCAAGTACATAGGAGGACTTTACATGGACAAAAGAGATATCCAATATGTTGTCACAGAACACCCAGAAAACATTAATGAAATTGGTGAAGAAAATAACGCTTCAAACTTAAATGGAGGATGGAATGAAGAGCAAGTGACTACACCTAGAGGGAGATCTACGGTTGCAAGGATATGGAGAGGAGATCTGATTCCCCAAGATGACACCTTAATGGATGTATATTTGATCAATGGGATGGAGCATCTCCTTAGAGCACATTCCTCAATTTGGGAAGCTGCTCCTAATCCAGTCACCATCTATGAGTTGCAAGATCCTGATTTTTCCACCATCATCACATACCTGGATAAAAATCAGAGAAGATATTGGCCCATAACAGAAGCGGAAAGAGCTGAGTTGAAATATCAGAATATCCCAGTGTTCCCCCCTAGGGACCAAGCCACTACTTCAAGAAACCCACTGGGAACGTCCCATAATGATTCATATCAACAGTCGGGCCAAACACAACAAACACAACAAACACAACAAACTCAAATCCCAGTCAGACCTCCTGTGCAGTTCGCAATGCCTGCAAATAACCCTAACTACCGACCTCAGCCAACTATTGATCCAAGACATGGAATTCATGCTCCAGTCAGACCGTCGGTAGTAAGAGGACCAGGCATACCAATAGGAAGACCAATTTTCCCAGTGATGCCTAGACCACCCGCAGCAGGAAGACGACTAAGGCCAATCCAAGTTGCCAAATGCATGAGAAATCACTATGATGGCTCTAATGAACCTTACAATCATATAGCTGAATTTAAACAAGTAATCAGAGCCGAACAGGTAGAAGACTTTTTGATTCAATATGAGTCCTTTGGTCTTACTTTGTCAGACATAGCGTTAGCATGGTTTCAACCATTGGACCCTAATACTTTTCAAAACATGGAGCAGGTATACCAAGAAATGATTGAGGAATTTACTAAATCAGGAATTAAAAACAATTCTTCATCATTGATCCATAGCTTCAAGCAAGTCCCTACCGAATCAGTGAGATTAACTGCAAGAAGATTCAAGCAGTATGTAGACCGATGCTCAGTAGAAGAGAGACCTACACAAAATAAAATGGTGTCATTATTTTTGGAAGGATTGTTGAACGGATCTTTGAGATCATTGGTGTATGTAAAAAGGGTTCAGACTTTGCAAGAATGCATGAAGGAATGCATAGACCTAGAAGACAACCTAGCAGAGGACCTGAAAATACCTCAAGGAAGCTTGAAAAGTGAAGATTCGGCCAGTAACTCATCAATCCCTAAAAACAATGTAGAGGAAATAGCCGATTTGTTAGCAAAGAAGTTGAACGTTCAAGGACAGAGGAACTACCCCAATAACCCTATGAGAGTACCCATGCTCAGAAGATGTATGCAGTGTGGAGGAGATCATCCTTCTCACTTGTGTACTAGGGGAGTAGTTCCACCACCGGCTTATGTTTATAATAGACCCACTGTCCCAGGACCTCTACAATATTGCAGTGTGGAACAAAAATATACAAATCAGAATACAGAAAATTGCCCCTACAATAGGCAAGCGAGACCAGCACAGCCATACATGAGACCCTATGGATACCCTCAGAGAGATCAGGGAGGTGAAGCTTTTAGATATCCCTCTTATCAGCTACAGGCACCAGTGCCACGACCATATGCTTATCAGGGATACACCCAACCACAGCCAGTACTAGGACAACAACCACCCCATCCTCAGAACGTTGTCCCAGTCAAGATTGCCCAACCTGAAGAAAACCTAGAGAGAGCTATAGTCCCAGCCACACCTTTGACTAGTAATGAACCATATGACTCGTTTTATGACCCTAGTCAAGGAACATACCCTAATTATGAAAGCTCAATGATGGAATATGGACAAATGTATGAACCATATGCCTATGGCATGGAAGCATCAGATAGTTCATACGGATATGAGCAGGACTATGTGTCATTAATGTACACAGCTCCTAGAGCAACCATACCACCCCGACCCATGAACAGACCGCCTGTACCCAGAGGACCATGTTACAGATGTGGAGGTGATCACTATATCAGAGAATGCACATTGCCAAACCCACCACCACCACAACGAGTCTGGGAAGGCTACTGTAGTGATTGTGGTAAGGAACACCTTTTCAGAGACTGCCCCAAGAATCCCAACAAGGTTACATCTAACGTGCAAATCAACATAATAGAAGTAATTGAATCATCAGGGAGTGATAAAGAGTACACAATACCATTGAAAGCAATAACGAGAGCCAAAGCCAGAGAGACCCCTAATAAAACGGAGGAGAACAACCAAAGTGACAAGGAGAGGGACACACCCATCCCTCAGAGAGTTGAAGACTCAGAAGAGCCGGAGAAGAGTATTGCAAGTAAAAGGTCCCAGAGATGGAAGCACCGAAGAGATAGGATAAAAGAAAAGAAGTTATTACAAAAGAAGGAAAAGGAGGAAAACGAACAAAAACCAAAGGAAGAACCGAAGAGGGAAGAAGGAAACAAAAATGAACAATACAAAAAAGAAGAGGTAGGATCAGTGTTAGCAGATCCTATGCCTGAAGAATTAGCCATGTGGATTCAGGCATACAAGGCAAGAATAAGAGCAAGACCTACCATAGAACAACACGAGCGAGAATATCCAAGAGGCAACTTAGAAAAAGAAAGACTAGAGATCTGCAAGAAATTGATAGAAGTTGCACAACAAACCTTAGAAAAACCTGCATCGCCTTTACCCAATACCCGAATTTCTGAAGGAGAATTCCAAGAGTGTGTAAACACTCATGAAAAGCCTGAAGTAAGTAGAACACAGAATGATGAACGTGGTATTGAGAGAAGGGAAGGATCCATAGTTCCCGAAGTAGAAGGAGAATGGACTGAAGATCTATGGGCACGAGTTCAAGAGGACAAATGGAAGAAAGTGGAAGGAATTGAACCACCCTTTGAAGAATTAGAAGCAGAAAACGAAATAGAGGGTTCAATACCTGAAATAAATTCAGAAGAAATTTTTCCAATGGATGCTAGTGACCAAGGAGAGGAAGATGTAAAGGAACTGCCCAATTACACAGGGGAGTACGAACACAATTCAGAATTGTATTGCATTCCCTCAATGAGGAAACGAGAAACGAACCCATCAGTCCAAACATCTGAGATCATACAACGCCTTAGAGAGGTAAAAATCCCTTGTACCCTAACATTCGAAGAACTGTTGAAGGTAAAACCACATTTAAAAGAGAAATTAATCAATCAATGGGAAGTCAAGGAGGAAAAGAAAGAAATGGTAGACGAAGTAAACACGGTGAGAATTCCAGTGGATAAGGTAGGAGACTTTAGTGAGGGAGATGAAGGAAATACCTGCCTTCCAATTACTTACAGGGGTTACACTACCAAAGCCATCTTAGATTCAGGAGCTGGTGTTGGTATTGCTACCAAAGAAATTTGGGAGAAATGGGGAAAACCAACATTAAGACCAACACGCATGAAAATACAAATGGTAGATGGACATACGGAAAGACCCTTAGGATTGTTGGAGCGAGTAGTCTTCACTACGTGTGGAGTGGAATTCGAACACACTTTAGCAATATGTCACTTCGAAAGGCCAAGCAACTATGAAATGATCCTGGGAAGGCCTTTCATGAGACAGCTAAAGGTCATACAAGATTGGGGAAAAGACGCGGTATACCTACAACACGCAGGAACCACCACTAGAATAAACCTACATACGTACACTTATCAAGATGTTCCACCTCTACAATGGAATCAAATTCATAAGGAGGAAGACGATCAATCGATTCATAGTGTAGGTTCTAGTGATCAATCCTGGATGAACGAGGACACTCATCTATGGATATGCCAAGCTGCAAAGAAGGAATAGGAGAGAAGAAAAGGATGGCAGCAAAAGCAAGGAATAGCGAGGTCTGTACAAGATCCAGCTTATATGCCACAAGTATTTCCGGATGAAGAATTTGAACCACACAGTTGGATGGAAATTTTAGCGACCCTCGATGTCTGTGTAAACGAAGAAGTAGTGACCATGAACGAATGTATCGATGAGGAGGGTTATGATGTTAGCCTGTATATGGTAGTCCTTCAGGAGGCTGAAGAAGGAGAAGTGATCGAGAAAGACTGGAAGGAGGACTACGAGAGCATTGAAATGGATCCCGAACCAATGGATCTAGGGAATAGTACCACCAACATAAATATCACAGCCAAAGAGAAACACCAGGAACTCACACAAGAGGGGAAATTAGAATTTGAAAGAGAATCAGAAGATGAAGAAAATAAACCCCAAGACCAATTTGAGGTACCAGCTCACTTTAAAAAATATGAAGTGGAGGAGAGAAAAATCGCTATTCAAATGCCGAAAAGAGAAGCACAGCCTGGAATAGCATATGATAATAAGGAACAAACCAAGAAGATAGTAGTAACCGTAGAAGAAGGAGAAGAACGATGTACCTTCATAGGACAGGATGTCTCATTAGAGGAAGAACAAGAGTTAATTCGTCTCATAAGAGAATATCGGGATGTCTTTGCTTGGACCTATAAGGACTTGAAGGGAGTCGATCCATCTATATGTGCGCATAGAATCCCCATGACATCCGAAGCCAAACCTTCTAAACAAAGACCATATACTTACAATGATGTGTATTCAGAAAAAATAAAGGAAGAAATAGACAAGTTACTAGATGTTGGATTCATATACGAAATTGAGCACACAGAATGGGTGTCACCTTTGGTGGTTGTACCGAAAAAGAATGGAAAGTTAAGAGTGTGCATCAATTTGAAGAAAGTAAATGCCGCGACCATAAGGGATAGTTATCCTTTACCAATCACAGATCATCTCTTGGAAAGGGTAGCAGGGAAGGAAGTCTATAGCTTTCTGGATGGCTTTTCAGGGTATAATCAGGTAGCCATTGCTCCTGAGGACCAACATAAAACAGCGTTCGCAACTGAATGCGGAGTATACGCCTTTAGAGTCATGCCTTTTGGTTTGACTAATGCCCCAGCTACCTTCCAAAGATTGATGTGTCATGTGTTCAAGGAATTTTTGAGAAAAAGTATGGAGGTATACGTGGATGATCTTTGTACTTATTCAGCTATACGATCAGAGCATATCCCTGAACTAGAAAAGATCTTTGTTAAATGTCGACAATATCGAGTATGCCTCAATCCTGATTCTGTTGAGGTGTATATGACACTGTACATTGGTGTTTTATCCCATGTTCAACCAGAAATGCATTAAAATCAGAAGACATATATTCCCCCCCTGGATCTGAACGACGGGTGCCCATTTTACATGCTGACAAATTTTCAGCCAAAACCAAAAATTGTTTGAAGCACATGAACACTTCGAACTTTGCCTTCAATGGATATACCAATGCTTGCCTGGAAAAATCATCAATGAAAGTCATGAAGTAAAGATAATTTCCAAAAGAAGGTGTTTGCATAGGACCACCGACATCACTATGTACAAGCTCCAATTTCTGAGTAGCCCGGACTGAACCATCTTTTGGAAATGAGGAACGCTGAATTTTGCCCAAAACATACCCTTCACAAACATGTTTTCCAGGTGCCTCAAGTTTGGGAAAAGAGGACACCATTTCAGATTTCTGCAGGTGTAGCAAACTAGCAAAATTCAGATGACCAAAGCGTGCATGCCAAAGCTTTGCATCTGACATAGACAAAGAATCATGTACTACACATGCCGAATCATTCACAGATCTTTCATAGTCTATGAGCTTATACAGCCCATGCCATAAAATGCCAGAAGCAATAATCACATCGCCATTTGACAGATCATGAATTGTACACCTGTCATCAACACATTTGACAACCAAGCCAATCTTGGCTAATGCAGAAATTGATAATAGGTTCTTTTTGATCCTTGGCACAAATAAAGCATCTGACAAAGTGAAAGAACTACCATCAATAGTAGTCAAAATGATCTTACCAACTCCCATAACAGTATAAGAGGAGTTGTTCAGTATTCCCTATAGGGGCAGGCTCGAGTGAAGAGAAAAAACTACATTGCCAAGTAATATGTTTGGTCGCCCCACTATCAAAGTATGAAACATCTGAGTCTACTGCAGACATGCACTGCTCATGAGAAGATGGGTCAAAACTGCAAACAGTAGTAAACGCCCATTCTTCTTCCTGCATAAGATTAGCAGACTCGATTTTTGGTGTAGAGGCATCTGCAACAACCATTCAAGCCTCTTTCTTCTTTGCCTATTTAGCAGCCAGTTTTGGATAGTTCTTCATGATATGATCATTTCCTTTACAATACTTGCAAAACAATTTCTGCTTTTCTAATTTCTTTTCATCTTTGTCTTCCCTTTTCGATTGTGTAGAATTAGTAGATTTCTGCTTACTAGTTGAAGAGCTCCATTTTCCTTTGCCCTTCTGACTAGCCAAGAAAGCTTGATCTACAACACATAATGGACCTGTTCTACCTGGACTGATATTCCTGAAATAGAACAGAGACTAACTCCTCAAATGACAAGGCATGTGGATTGCCTTTCATCATTAACCGAAGAGTAGAAGCAAAACTATGATATGAGTCAGGAAGACCATTCAGAACGGTCTGCACAAGTGAGCTGTCTCGTATAACCTCATCAACAAAAATCAAATGTTCCTTCAAGTCTTTGAACTTTGTTAGAAAACTGTCCATAGAATCACCTTCATTCATGTGCTCACTCTCGAATTGTTTCCGGAAGTAAGTAATGCGAGCCTCATTCCTAGCTTGGTACAATGTGGTAAGTGTATACCAAGCATCCTTAGCTGTTATGCAAGAGTGAATGTGAGGAATTATGGCACGTTTGACAGACAAAGCTATCAATGCATGTGCTTGGGCATCTCTACCATCCCAACAAATCTACTCTGTAGTAGATGCAGCAGAAACCATAGCACGAACAGGAACATGTAGAATATCATCATCTTCAACACCTTCTGCCTCAACTTCTGTACCTACAGTTGTAATAGTTGCAAGTGTGGTAGGATGTTTTTCATCACCATGCACAATGTTCCACAGTCCTTTTGCAACCAATACATGTCGCATCATATACGCCCATAACGGGTAGTTGGTACCATCCAACTTATCCTCAAAAGCCAATATACGAAATACATCACTGCTTTCAGCCATGGACGGTGACTAAAATACCTTGATACAAAAAATTGACTGTATCTCAAAAATTTGAACAAAATTGCCGAGAAGAATTTTGCTAGACCTATAGCAGACTTCGAGACGCTTATATTACCGAACAGAAACTAGTATATACCTTTGGCACAAAAAGACAAAATAGCCTCCATAAGCATTGCGATAGTGCGTTCGGAGGCCAAAACGAGCTCAGATTGCGATTTTGGCACCACACAAAGAAGATGTTTTGATCTCAAAAACACGCTGAGTATGCTCACCAAAATTCATGCAATTTTGAGACTACAACCGGAGAAGTATGGACGGTGCCCTAGATGAAGCGACGACCTTCTCTGATGCCAATTGTTGGAGATAGACGTCTGCGGGAGCACACAAACAACACAAGGAAGAGAAAGAAGCTTGGAGCCCAACACACAATATTGAATGTATTACTAGAGAATGTACAAAGATAAGTAGCCCATTAGGGCAATAGGCATATATACAAGCTGGGGAAAAAACCTCCTAAAGAGGAAAAAAAGTGCCCTGACGGTCCTAGTGTGTTCACACACATCACTACCTAAATATATCAACTATATATATATATATATATATATATATATATATATATATATATATATATATATATATATATATATATATATATATATATATATATATATATATATATATATATATATATATATATATATATATATATATATATATATATATATATATATATATATATATATATATATATATAGAGAGAGAGAGAGAGAGAGAGAGAGAGAGAGAGAGGGAGAGAACAAAAAGAAACTGATAAAAAAGGTTAGTAGATCTAGGAGGAAGTGTTAAGGAAAGCAAAATCGTTCTCAAACTCACTCGAACCTAAACCCATTCCTTATTCCATCTCCTCATACCCTAACATTCATTGATTACATGCCAAAAGAAGGATCACTTTTAGTAGATCCTACCCTAGAGAGTTTAGACATGATGTTCAAAACATATAAGGATCATCTTCAAGAAGGACCAAATGCGATTGACGTAAATAAGAGTTATCCAAGAAATGAACTAGACATTGGGAGAACCAAAATATATGTTAAAATGGTGGAACTAGCTCAGGCTATGTTTGAGGCTAGCCAACTCTTCAATCAACCAAATTTAGTCAAACTAGAGCTTCATTTTCAAGGATCATTGTAACAATTAGAGAAATTGGTGGCTAATCCATAGGCTTCAATCCCTAAAAAGAGTCATCCCATTAGAAGTGAAAGAGGAAGCTTATACCAAAGAGAAGTTTATGTTCCCAACTCAACAAAGTGTGGAATAACTCCCCCCATTATCGAGTACTCTCAAGAGTTCTTGCAAGAGATACATAAGAAAAGTGGGCCAAAGAACAAGAGAAACCCCCACAAGTTTCCAATTCAGGAGATAAATGATCTGGAGGATCAATTCCCCAAAGACATCCCATCTCTATATGGAGATAAATTAGAAACTCAATTAGAGGAAGGGTTAGATTTTGAATCTAACTCCCTACAAGATTTATCACATTTCACACGACCATGGGAAGCTAGATCACTCAAAATAAGAGCCCCTATGGTGTTAGTGAGAAATGAAGTTTACAACATACCCTAGAATATTGAAGAACACAAAAGCATAATGTTATCTCCTTCAGAATAGCTCTTGAAGGTTAAATTAGAGATATGGAAACATGTTGAAAATCAAGTTCCAAAAATTGAGTCCACCCAATCAAAAGTAGGATACAAACAGAAAATACCAGAGATCCCTATAAAATATATAGGGGATTTGAGCGAAGGTGAATAAGATACTAATTATCTTCCCATAACTTAGCAAGTAAACATTAACTAAGGCAATCTTTAATTTAGGCATAGGTGTTGCCATCACTACCACATCCCTATGGATAAAGTGGGGCAAATCTACCTTGCAACCTACAAGAATGGAACTTTATATGGTTGATGGTCATATTGAGTGTCTGTTAGGATTGCTAGAATTGATCACTGTCACCACTTTTGATGTGGAGTTTGAATATACATTTGCCATATGCGAGTTTGGAAAAAACCACATATACAAGATGATATTAGGAATACCTTATCTATGTCAACTCCAAATAGTACAAGATTGGGGCACCAACTCTTTGTACTTGCAAGACCTAGGGGTAACAACTGAAGCCAACTTGAAAGGATACACATATAGAGATGTCCCACCCCTATAGTGGAATCCTATCCACAATTTGAAGGAGGAATCGATATATGTACACTCAATCAACACTTCAGATCCATCTTGGATTCATGAAGCTACTCATCTTTGGATGTGTAAAGTAATCGAAGAATAAGAGAAAAGATTAAAATTCAGTGCACAAGGAACTTTTGGAACATGAGATCTATAGGAGACCCAACCTATGCATTGATGGTATACGTAGATGAGGAATACCTATGGAATATTGGTCCATGAAGGTAAATGGGGGACATTGTGAAAAAGATGGATATGATGTATCATTTTTGACATGTGAACTCATAGAGGAAAATCAAAATCAAGAATCCATAGTTATGGAGCCTTTTTTGACTTAGAGGAGAAATACTATGTTTAGTAGAAGCCATGGATCCAGAGAAGAATAGCCCCAAGAATGGGAACACTAACTACAAGCCTACAAGGTGTACTTTACATATCCAAAGAGCTAGGGTTGGTCCTATGCTAGTTTTTTGGACCAACTTCACCACTTGACAACTTAACTTTCCAAGCCCCTCCAAGCTTCTCCAACTTCTTTCAATGGTATCAGAACGACTTCAAGATGGGAGATGGCTTTCCATCAATGATTGAGAAGCTTTATAGACACAATTATGCTGCTTGACAAATCAAAATGGAGGCTTATTTACAAGAAAGAAATCTATATGGGATTGTATCAGGTGATGAGACAATGCCTATTCCAAGATCCAAAGGAAGACTCCTCAAGAGGAAACAGATAGGCTCACACTTGAGTGTGCAAGGGATCCTCAAGCAAGGTCATACATACTCAACTCTATCTCTGATTTTCTATTACCACATATTAGAAGATGCAAGACATCTCAAGAGAATTGGGATGCTCTAGAGACTTTGTTTTCTGCTAGTACAAAAGCAAGGAAGAAGCATCTTTGGAATGAGTTCAACCGGATGAAGAAGACTCCAAAACAAACCATCAGTGAGTTTGTTACAAAGGTCAAGGAGGTTGCTGATCAATCGGCATCCATTCGAGAGTTGATTGAAGAAGAGGCCATCATGAGGCAAATTCTCAATGGAATTAGAGGTGACAAGCAATGGAAATCTTTCACCATAGCCCATGATCTCATCATGGATGTGCAAACTTCAGACTTCAACATCTTTCTTGGACAACTCTTCAATCAAGAGGCCAACAATAGCATAAAGGAAGGTAACTCCTATCATGATAATTCAAATAGCGCTCTATATGCAAATAAGAAGGACAAGAAGTTGAGGGGCAAGAAGAAGGAAGAAAATGAAGAGGAGACACTACAAAGCCAATTTTGCATGCAAGAGCAAGTGGACAGGGAAGAAGAAAGGACCAAACCTTGAAAAAAACAAAGGCCAAAATGTTCAATCTTGTGCCATTTGTGATAAGACCAACCACACCACTGAGAAATGCTTGTTCAATGGGAAGACCCAAAAAGGAAGTGGAAGATGTGGATATGGTAGCAATAGAGGTAGAGGTGGACACAACTTGAGCAATAACAATAGAGGCCATAACAAAAGGGACTAGAACAATTATTCTAAAGATAAAAAACATGAAGACTCATTGATCTTGATGAATCTAAGCCACAAGGAAGGTAAAGAAGATGATCATTTATTCTACATAGATTTAGGATGTTCAAGTCATGTTGCAGGCAACATATTTCTCTTATCTAATTTGGAAAGTCCAAAGCATAGACATGAAGTTCAAACAAGGGATCTCATAAAGCATAGTATGGAGAAGATCGGTAATGTCAAAGCATCCAATGTTAGGAAAACTATTCAAAGCAAGGTATTCTATGTTCCCACTATTACAAAGAACCTAATAAGTGTAGGCCAAATAGTTGAGAAAAGTTTGCAAGTTAGGTTCACAACATGGAGCTTTTGTGGAAGATCCATGTCAAGGCTTCAAGAAGATAGCTAGAGGTGAGAAGCATGGTAGGATCTTTACTTTTGAAGTAGGAGAAACAAAAAACATAGCTCTATTCAACTTTCGGCCTCAAACCGTAAGTGAGCTTGAAGTATGGCATAAGAGGCTAGCTCATGTGAATGAAAGAACCTTAAAGGATATATGTAGGGATCAAAGTGTTCTTGGATTACCAAACATAACGAAAGCAACACATGATCATCAAATATGATACATGTGATATTGGAAGGCATAAAGACAACCAATTCAACCACAAAGGCTACATCAACAACAACTTATTGACTTAGTACATAAAGATGTATGGGGGCGAAGCCAAGAACCTTCATTGGTAGGATCAAGGTATTATGTATCATTTTTTGATGACCATAGTAGATGGATTATTATGTACTTTATCAAGAGTAAGAATGAAGTGTTTGATTGCTTCAAAAAATATCTAGCACATGTGGAGAATTATACAAGTAGATCACTCAAGAAGCTCAAATTTGATGGAGGGGGGAAATACTTCTCCAAAGAGTTTGATGAGTTCTTGTAGGATAAAGGTATGAAAAGGGAAGTGACTACCAATTACTCTCCTCAATTGAATGGAATTTTAGAGAGGGGAAACAAGACATTGGTTGGATTAGCCAGAACAATGTTTGAAGAGAAGAGGTTTCCAAATTATCTATGGGTAGAGGCTATTTGTACTACTCTATACTTTGTCAATAGACTACCATTCAAATCACTTCAAGGTATGACTCCTTATGAAGCATGGTATGGAAGAAAACCTAGTCTTGGACATTTCAAGGTGTTTGGTTGTTTAGCTTATGTTCATGTACCATCACAAATAAGAGGTAAGCTAGATGAAAGGGCAGCAAAAATAGTGTTTATTGGTATGAATCAACTCATATGGTTTATAGTTTCTATAATCCTCTTCAACCAATAAATTCACTACAAGTAGAGATGTTGTGTTTGAAGAACACAGGTCGTGGTATGATGAAGACAAAAAAAAGGTAACTCGACCATATGATCTTGATTTTGATTCTCATTAATTAGGAAGCAAGCATGATACACAGGTCTAGGATCCAAGAAGTGACCAAAAGGATTACAAGATATGGAAGTCAAGAGGCAAAGTAAAGATGCAAGAGTGTGGAGAATGCTCTAAGCAAGCACCTAGAAGGTCAACAAGGGAGAAAAGAAAACCAAAAAGGTATGGATATGATTCCACATTTGTTACAAAGCATTGAGTCTACTTCGCAAAGGACTCAATTTCAGAGGAACCCTCAACCTATGAAGAGGCAAAGGGAAACCCTAATCGGGAAAAGGCCATGAAAGAAGAAATAGATGCATTGAAGGAGATGGATGCTTGGGATTTGGTTCCAATGTCACCCAATCAAAAGGTAAGTCGTTGCAGATGGGTATATAAAGTTAAAAGAAACTCAAATGGATCAACTTGTAGGTGCAAGGCAAGATTAGTTGCCAGAGGATGGTTACAAATGCATGGTATAGACTATGAGGAAACATTCTTACCAGATGCAAAGATGACCACAATCAAAACATTGATAAGTGTAGCTACTGTAAGAAATTTGAGACTCCTCCAACTTGATGTGAAAAATGCATTCCTAAATGGGTGGATAAGTGAAGAGGTATACATGTCACAACCACCAAGTTCTGAAAACCCTAATCATACATCTTATGTTTGTAGACTTAAGAAAGCATTGTATGGATTGAGACAAGCTCCTAGATCTTGGAATTACAGGTTGGTTATATACCTTCAAGATCAAGGGTTCAAGCCTAGCGACTTAGATCCTTCTCTATTCATCAAAAGGGATCACAATGAGATTATCTATCTATGTGTATATGTAGATGATATTATTGTGATAGGTGATGATCTGAATGGCATTCAAAGGATGAAGAGACATGCAAAAGGAGTTCAAAATCATTGCCTTGGTGATCTCACATATTTTGTAGGTATTGTTTATAGGAATGCATGCACATTTCCTGCAACAAAGAAGAGAGATAGAGAGAAGGAGATAAACTACCATGGAGTTCGCATCGTCGCCTGCATGAACAGAAAGAAAGACTTCATGCGGCACAAACTCCAAGAATGAACAAGAACAAGAATGTTTTCTCTCAACAAGTATATAACATTACAGCCACACACACTTCTCGTTATCGACGTACGCAAACCAACATAAATATAATAGCAAGAGAGTAGAGGGAGAAGAAGCCATATCCAAGAAACAGACTTGCTCTAAGAAACGTGCATGCTCTGCCTTCTTTTTTATTAATCCAAGTGATATATTTATACAACTTGTCACACCCATTGGCACAGGGCATCATGACTTTCCATTGCAACCTTTCATAGACCCTTCAATTTGAGCTTTAATTAAAACTAGAAAATGCCAACACGTACGTGCCTTTAACACTGGCACACACGATGGACTCGAACCCCACACCATGCTTACCAATGTCCTATGTGTACTATATGCAACTACCCTATGAAACATTATCGACCAACCAAAGTGCATGGCCCAAATCCATGGTATGGTAGGTAAGATAATGCCCATAATGATCCAGAACTAGGAGAGATGTGTAATGTAAAGCAAAGTGCCCAAAACTTAATCCAAGGTACGCAAGTACATTACACACAACCCATAGTCTGCCCTCCTAGATGCATTAACATGAAGTACAAAAAATGGCATAATTACATAGCTCATCAATTACATCATTTTCAAATGTTGTTCTTCAATACATCATTATCATATACAATCTATGGAAAATTTCAAGCGAGAGGGATCATCCAATCATAGCTTTATCAATCTTCACTTGTATTCTGTATATTCTTCGTCCCCAGAAGTACTATAACATAAATCATCAAGTAATGACCAAGCAGAGCTTGTCGTTTTGCATTAGTATGATCAGTATCAATCAATATATGAAGACTCAAATCAACATGAAGGCTTGTATCCCATAATCCTACATCATCCACCAGTCAAATCATACACACAAAAGAAAAAGAAAATCAGTGAATGCTTCTGCCGTATCAACGCTACCTCACATTCACAATCCACATGGAGTGTTTCTGCCGACTTAACGCTACCTCACACTCGCTCATTACCGAAAACAACACAAAGGAGTGCTTCTGCTGAATTATCGCTACCTCGCACTCATGCAACAAGCCACATGATAGGATACAAACCATTATGTGATAAGGGTCTTCATAATGCAAGCATAGCCTTCAAAAGAACAAACCTTCATGAATCATGGTATGCACCATATGTCACAACCTACTACCACAGTCAACAGATCAAGTGAAGTCACTTCTTAACATAAATTGGGATAAACATCAAGAGGATGACCGTAGGGCATGCCAATATCACCTGGGGATTTTGAACATTAAAACAACACAAGGGTACAAATAAGAACGGCTCCCTTTTTTTTTGATATTAGAAATAATGCCTGATTCCATAATCAAAACTTAGAAGCAATTGGCCATTTTGGAACACATTTTGAAAGTTTTCTGTTGTAGAACATGCTATGTAGACTTTAGTGAGGAAATGTAACAAAATTTCGGCAACCCAGGTTGCATGAGGGTCCCTGCAAGCTATGGCAGGATATGGCAGGCTCGATTTTCTTGCGCAGCTTGTAATCTAATGCCTTTGCGAGTGCTTTCAAAACTGTATAAATACACGGTTTGAGGGTGGTCTTCTCAACGAGGATTTTTGCAGTACAGTATCTGATAAAAAATGAGACTCGGCAACAATTTGTGTGCATTGTCTGGCCGACCCCTAGCAGTGATGGCTCCGATATTGGTCCTACTTTTTGCATGGATAAAGATAGCTTCTTTTACGGGCATCAAACAAAGGAACCACCGGAAAATTGAATCCTTCACACCGGAAGCATCCGGCGATCACCGGACTCCAGCACACCAATCACCGAACTGAGATATTGGCACCACCAGAACGCAATATGGTCACCACCGGACTGAAATACAACGGTTGTTCTAGTCTTCATGGCCATAGTCGACTAATCCTGATCTGCGCACCGCAAAAACCTTCTCGTTTTTCATGCGAACCTACGCCGAACTGGATTATCACAATACAAGGATCACCGGATGCGGCAGCCAGACCGGAGGGCCACCGTAGGCAAGGTGCGCGCATCACCGAAATGGGAAAGCACCAGAAGGATCAGTGAACTGCTCCATGATCACTGGGCTCCAGAGTTAGCACTAGATGCGGCCATTCAGGGAACCACAACATTGGAACGTTCCAATTTATTCACACCGGATGCATTATGGTATCATTGGCCTCGGCAAGCACCCATGTCCCGTCAGACAAATTAGAAAGCACCAGATGAATCAGAAAGCACCGAACACGAGAACGAACCGGTGATCAATGAAGTTAGAAGAAGAGACCGGACGGGGAAATCACTGGAAGCCACGACAACCACCGGGGCAATCGGAATTATCATTGAGATGAGCCGCCAGGAGTAGCGAACAATGCATGCAGGGTGAGTTGGGACACCGGAAGCATACTAAAATGTAGAAGATTTTGTTAGCGAGCCGAAACCGGAGGATAGGATGGGCCAAACATGGACGAAGCAGGCAGCATGTGCACAATGGCACTGAAGCTACTGAGACAGTCCGCGAAATTCGGAGAGATTATCGGAGTAGAGAATGACTAATCATTAGAGGCAACAATCATCAAGATGATCATTAGGAGGATGGTAAGATGTGCGATGAACGACTCCCACAATGATAAAATGATCGCGAAATTGCGGGATCAGCATAGCCATGGCGCACGATGGCCATGTTGCATTGTCGGAAACACACCAGAAAGTGCAGAATTTTCGATGGCAACGCCGAAGCATAGCGACAGGAAGTCATATGATAATCCATAGCGATCACGGGGAATCACGCTCATGCATTTGTGCAACGGATTTTTAAAGTTCGCTTCTTTTGCGCAAAATGGCAGAATGTTAATACGACTGACATGGGTGGGCCACCATCAATGACAACAAGACCTGATGTATGCGTGTCATGAGCAATGTGACTCATGAGCACTTATCAATGTGCACCAGGAGACGCTGACTCGGTGGGCGACACTGGAACTTTCAACAGCCAATCATAGAGCACTGTGTATGGATTATGGGGTGGTACATAAACGCTCCAACCGGTGAAGCCAAGGGGGGGTAAGTCCAAACAGCGCCAGTGTTTATAGGAATGCATGCACCATTCCTGCAACAAAGAAGAGAGATAGAGAGAAGGAGATAAACTCCCATCGAGTTTGCATCGTCGCCTGCATGAACAGAAAGAAAGACTTCATGCGGCACAAACTCCAAGAATGAAAAAGAACAAGAATTTTTGCTCTCAACAAGTATATAACATTACAGCCACACACACTTCTCGTTATCGACGTACGCAAACCAACATAAATATAACAGCAAGAGAGTAGAGGGAGAAGAAGCCATATCCAACAAACAGACTTGCTCCAAGAAACGTGCGTGCTCTGCCTTCTTTTTTATTAATCCAAGTGATATATTTATACAACTTGTCACACCCATTCGCATGGGGCATCATGACTTTCCATTGCAACCTTTCATAGACCCTTTAATTTGAGCTTTAATTAAAACTAGAAAATGCCAACATGTACGTGCCTTTAACAGTATGCAAGTGATTTATACAGATCAATGGATGTATCTAACCCATAGGAGATACATTGAGGACCTACTTGTCACGTTTAGAATGGAGAACACAAAGCTTGCAGGTACACCTTTGGAATTGAACCATAAACTAAGTATCTATGAAGGTCAGCAGATTGATAATCCTAAATAGTATCAAAGCTTCGTTGGTAGCTTGATATATGCTACTCACACAAGGCCAAACATATCATATAGTGTGGGAGTGTTTAGTCAGTTCATGCACTCACCTAGAAGGCCGCACATGGATGCTACAAAGAGACTACTCAAGTACCTCAAAGGGACACTTAATGAAGGTATCTACTATCCTTACTCTTCAGATTTAGATATCAAAATCTATTCAGATGCAGATTGGGCAGGAGCAAAGGATGTTAGAAGAAGTACCCTTGGATACTTAGCATTTGTAGGTTCAAAATTGGTGTCATGGAGCTCCAAGAAGCAACCAATAATCGCTTTATCTTCAACAGAAGCAAAATATAGAGGTCTAACTATTGCAACTCAATATGGCTCAAGGAGTTGTACTCGGATTTGGGACTTGTAAGTTCCAAACCTCACTTACTTGGAGGTAATGTAAGTTCCATGCATCTAGCTGAAAATCCAACTTTTCATGCAAGGACAAAGCACATATAAGTCCATTACCACTTTGTAAGAGAGAAGCTTATGATAGCGGAAATTGACATTTCAGTTTTTCCTGTTGAGAATCAAATAGCAGACATGATGACAAAGGCACTTGATGGGATAAAACTTTCTAGATTCAAAGCTATGGCATGTATTCAACCTATCAAAGAATGAAGACTCAAGCATATTTTAGCTTGAGGGGGAGCTCTTGGAACATCAAGCTTGCATTATGCTTGAGGTGAATATGTTCTACATCAAGAAGAAAAGGCGTGTTCATATGCTCAAGAATCTATATAAAGACTCCAAAACATTTGTACATTAAGTAGAGTGTTGATTTGAAGCAATACATATACTCTTTGATCATTGCTTGGTGCCATTTCTGTTCTCAACTCCTTCTTCCTTAGACTCAGTCAACTTGTAGAGATTTCTGCTCTATCTATAGAGCTCAAAATCCAGTGTTTGAGAAGTAATTGGAAAGGTGTAAATTTCTAATTTATGTGTACAAATTTTCAAGTCATTTGGTTTATTATTTTAGAGAAATTCAAGTTTTTCAGGCTCAGAGTCATTCTTTGCACATCCTTGAAAAATCGGGATCGATGGAGAGTGTTAATATCCAAAAGAACAAGTTACTCTTGTAATTAGAGCACCTCTATAACAAGAATAACTCAAAACTTCACCAATTTTAGAAGATCAATACTCAATTGTCAAGTTCTTGAACAAACTGTGAAGAAGAAGATTACACAGAAAGTGTGCTGCACATAATTCACTCATTGCCTTATCAAATGTGTAAAGTTTTTTATAAAACTTTGTACGAAGTGTCGCCTATAGATTGCACACCTTGTCCAAGTTGAATCACTCCAAAAGATTTAGTAGATCTTGAGAAATGATCTCAACAACTCACCTATGTCTAAAACTGTTCTTCTGAGAAATCGATTTAGACACCTATAACTTTTAGCACTTGGTTCTCTCAATCTAGAACCCGTTTCTGCAAATGCTTTTAGCCACAAATAGCTTACCTTCCAACTTAAAGATTGAGTGCTTGCTTGCTCAAAACTTTACACTGTGGAAGGAGAATTGTGTTGGGTGTGTGTAGAAGTGTGAGAGACACACAAGAAGCACACAGAAGGAGCACAAACGCAGCAAGACACACAGAGATGACGATGGCTAGAATAGCTCTCTCTATTGATCGATTAACTGAACTGAAGTAAGAGCTGAATAATATCCCTAAGTACAAAGTACCAACCACATATGAGAGTATCAAGTATGTGGTAACATGGGGAAGAAACCTCTAGCCAGCACTAGAGTAAAAAGTGCCCATGTATAGGGAAAAAGTTCACATCAAAGCTACTCGAGGAACACATAAGTGTAACAAACTCCCTGGAGCAAATGATGTGAACACATACAGGGAGTGACAGATCAGCCCCCACAAGGTAACGAGCCTAAAGCTTTGCGAAAATCTTCAAACTTTTCTCGTGGAAGAGTGTGTTGACCTAAACACCAACTTAGGGACTTGCGGAGAAAGAGACTATACCTCAATCCCCTCTCAAGTGCATATAGTGGGGATACACGTTTTTAATTATCAATCCAAAGAGTATACAAACCTAGCCGAGTGTATGAGGACATGCAATCATGTAATGATCAATGCAAATGAACTACTTAAAGAGTGTAAATAAGGCAAAGACTTATCCAAACAAGCTCCAACTGTTGGTCAAGGCGAAACGATACTTGGTGCAGCAGCCGTCAGTATTTTGGACTTTTCTCTCAGCTCCGAACTCCAAATATAGCAAATAGCATATGCGTTTCGAAGCTCTCGAGAAGACGCATCCAATGGTAGTGGTTTCACTCAATTCTGACGCTCCTACTTCAAGTTATGAGCAAAATACTGAGTCGCGGGAATACTTTCCTACACTTCAGCACTTCCTACACTTCGCACACACCTTACCTACAGCAAATAAACACTTTCATGGATAGACAACACACCCAAGCACTCTTTCCAAGCAATACACATGCATACAAGCTCACAAAGAAGAAGATACAGAGTGAAAAAGACACAAATTCGAATTTCTGTGCTCTCTATTCTCACAATGGCAAAAAGTTCTTTACAAAGAGTCACATTTGACTTATATACTAGTGCCCTAAAAATGGTCCTTTCACACAAGAGACCGGCACTTTATTCACTAAAAGACTAATTTCCTACTATTTTACATGGGTAAATTTCTAATCTTCTGTGGGGATGCATCTAGAGGACTCCTCTAGTGCATTTACAACGGGAAATATATTACAAGAATGAGTATGATACAAAAATATGATGTCCAAATCGGAAAAATTTTGGGGCCCGTCTTTTTCTCTGCTTTGTACTTTCTTTAGCTCTGCAACACTCTCCCCCTCTTCGTCTCTGTCGTGCCTTGACAGGCTTTAGCTTCTCGTCGGCTGATTACTTCTTTTCTCCGCACGCTACCCTTGGTCAGTTTTGCCTGATTCTTGATCTTGCATTACGTTTTAGAGGCGCTCTGATTTGTCCTGGTTGCACACATCGGACCTTGCTGTGTTATTCACTTCTTTTCTCTGCACGCAACCTTTGCTCATTGTTACCTGTTTATAGAACAGGTGTTCAGTTTTGACGGCCTCTTCTTAATTCTTGTTTTACATTCTCTGGGCCTGATGCATTCGGCTTGCTTGCCCGCAACCCTTGGAGTTAGACTGACTACCTAATATTTTGCAGTCTAATTCACCTATAGGTTCATTAATTCTAGGTTGCCACGCACGCCACCAGTGGAAGGTCTGGAGATGTGGTGCTTTAGTCTTCGATCTGGACCTTCCAGAGATCAAGAGGTTGAAGCACCCATGTGGGTTACATCCTTTCCTTGGTGTGTGTGCCCCTGCGGGGCTCTGTGCAGAGATGGGTGTTGCGCCCCTGCGGGGCTTCTTGCAGAGATATATCTTCAGATATTTCCTTTTAGTGAAGCTGCTTCTTTCGTTGTCTTCTTCTTTTCTTCTTTTTACTTGACTCTCCCTCAACACTGCCCCCCTCCTGGACTCTGTCGTCCCCGACAGGCTTTGATAAGCGACGGGCATATGTTTGATATACTCTTTGCTCTGTATCATTTAGCAGATTTGCTTCACGTATCATGAGTTGTTTCCATTGTTCTGCCTTCACACCGTCATTGGGTGGCTGTCTGTGATCTGCGAAGAAGCTAAGTTCATATGCCACTAATCTGGCATTTAAATTGGATGACATCTTCAAAAAAATTTCTGAATCCATCTCAAAAAATCCTGTAAAGAAAGCTTCTTCGAAAGTCTGCATATATACACTTGGCAAGAACATCAATCTTGAATAATAAGCCATTATTGTTGGGCGGCTAGGCATAATTGATAGATCAAAAATGAGGATCTCCGTGCCTTGATTAATACCTATGAAGTTCAAAAAGGTGTAGGCCGCATGCTTGAATACCTTCAAAACTGTAAGGATCATGCTAAGTATTTTGTTGGTCATTTTGACAGTTAAATCGGGTACTGTCGCATAATTCTGTAGCCAAAATTCTATGGTTTTGACCATATAATCCTCCGTTGGCAAGTAGTTATGTGGCGGGCTCGGAAGCATAGGATAATTGAGCCACTGCTTATTTATAGTGCCGCTTCTTTGCAAATCCAAAAATTCCCTGGTATCCCTTCTGCGTGGTATTGGACAAAATGAAGGGTTTACCTGGAATGCATATGGCGCTGCTTGCCAATGCACCCGTAGTGTGGGATGTTTCTCCAAAAATTTCCGTCGCCACACTGGTTGTGCAGCTTCAAACTCTGCTTGCGTGTATTCGAATGTGTCGTGTTTGAAATTCAGCTGCTCATTTGGACTCTTCTGTGTAATCTTCGTTATATAACGTCTTGTTTTCTCTTTCAAGAGTCTGTATGGAATATTGAACGGCTTCATAATTTTGTCCAGGTCTTTACCTTTGATCTTGGCCTCTTTCATCACTTTGACCACTTCATTTTCAAAATTTTCTGTTAACCGGGACACCACTAGTGCCCGTTCCTTCTGACTTATTTCTGCAGTATATGGCATTGGATGTTCGTCATGTATGTCGGCCAACTGCTCATGTAGTGGAGAATTATAGATCGGGTGAGATAGAGGACTTACCTCTACCTCGTCAGTAGGATTTTCCGTAGCCGGCACTACTGGTGTCCCGATCGGTGTTTTCTCTTTCAATTGAGTCTTTAATCGTGCTATGCATTCATCCTTTTCTTTTATCTCTTGCATGGCTTCTCTGAGTGTTTCTTTAGTGGCCAGCAATTCTTTACCAATGTCAGCTACATGATCCATATTTTCGCTATAGCTTTGTACCAATTTGGTGTTCACCTTTTGTAATTGACTCTTTAATTCATTGGTTTCATTGTTGTATCGGCTCTTCCATTCCTCTATGTTTGCCTGTTCTTGCTTTAGCAGCTCTTCATATTTTGATATCTGATCTCTTAATTCTTTGTCTTTGGTTTCTGTGGATTCCTGTTGCTCGATTGGTTGATCATATAATAATGATTTCATCAATTCTTTATTTCTGTTGCGGAGGTTGTCGTTCTCTTCCATATACAACTTGAGCTGTTGTTCTAATAACATGCTTCTCATTTTCATTTTCTCTTTCTCAGCCTCGCTCGCATCGTGTAATTTTTGCAACTCTGTTAGTTGTGTATGCATCTGTTGATTCTGAGCGATGGATGCCTCATGTTGTAGCTTGATTGTCAGCACCTCTGTATTTTTGACTGCCAATTCTTTTTGTGCTTCAATCAATTGTGCCGATAACTGCTCACTCATGATTTGAAATTGATTCTTTTCTCTTTTTGCTTGATCATAGTCGGCATCTATTTCCATCAACTGTTGTTGAGTGTCCATGGCTGTTTGAATCATCTGTTTGACTACAGGTTTCAGCTGAGTAACATCCACATTAAGCCATGTTTTTGGTATACTTGGTTCTTCTCCGGTATTGACATCCTTTCCCTGTGCCACATGTAATGTAGTGTCATGGGGCTGCCTAATCTGAAGCTGGATCCTTGGCTCAGCCCCCATGTTTGCTTTATTTTCTTGAGGTGTATCATCTGGCACCTCGATCACAGTCTGTTCTTGGTTTCGTAGCCCCTCCGTTTCCTTACTCACTGGAGTTTGTTCTTCCTCTTTAATAGGTTGTTTTACATAACACTGCTTGTATCTTCTTTGATGCTGATCTTTGTAGTGTCATTCAATTGAATGACATGCTCATGTTCCATTGATTCTTCTAATCTTTTTTCCTCTTCTTTACGATTTCCTGGCGTCACTTCCACTTGATCGATCTCATTCCATTCGTCTTCTTGAGTTTCTGTCCGTATATCAGTATCCAAGGTATCTTTTTCAGGACTGGAATCCGTATTTGTACTGGAATCATCTATCCCTAGTTCTTTGTATCTTCCAGCTTGTTTTGGTGTCTTCTCTGGACTCCGTTGTTGTTTCTCTTGACTTGTCTGCCTATAATGATGACCTTGAATGTTTAAGTTCACCTGCCCTTGCATGTACTGATGTGTTTCTTTGAGGGCAGCGGAAAGATCTCTCTTTGTAATAGGCAGTTGAGCCGTCGTGATTTTTGGTAGGAGATGAGTTCTCTTTGATTGTGGTGTAGCTTGGGCTTCCTCCTCCCGTAGACGCTTCGTACCCCTCATGGGTTTTTGTGTGCTGGTTCCTGCTTCTTCAACCATAACAACTGCTTTCTTTTTCTTAGGGACCGTAGCAGATTTTGCGTATTTGGCTAGCCCTTCAGAGGTTGGCATCTCTCTCAAACAATTCTTCATTTCTAAAGCTTCATATATCAGTAATGTGAGAGCCGAAGTGCCATTCAAAAATTTCTTCTGTCCCCATTTCTTCTGGGCTTCAAATAATCTTTCTTGGACATACCCTGTCAAATTGATTTTGTTTCCTATTTGTCGCATGGAATGTGATAATAGTTGGACTACAATTTTTTGTGGAGCCGTGTATCTGTGCATGCTGGGGAAGCAGAAATATTGATGCACGAGACGGACAGCGTCTTCGATGTCTATTCTGTTAATCTCCAGGAAGGATCTCTTCTTGGGATCATGAAACTCTTCTTTGACACTAGTAATACCTGCTTGATTCCATCCAAAAGCTTTATTGATTATTTCGTGAGTGAATTGGATGGTTTTCCATGTCCCTACTTTATCCAATACTCGTGCTTCTGGGACTGATATTTTTGTTGCCGCCGGTTGCATGGTATTCATGACTTGTGCACATCTTTGAAAGTCTGGAACATAGATAGGCAATTTGAGAAATGCCTCTATGCCTGCTTGTGTCCATACATCTTCAATATGAGGTAATCCTTGTATTATTGTCTTGAAATCTTGAGACATGATTGGAAAGTAGTGATCTGTATCCATTATCTTGATAGTTGCCATGAAAATGAGTTCCGAGACTGGTTGGTCATCACGAAACCAATGGCCTCTTGCTCTTGTTACTGATTCCAATGGAAGAAGCTGCACCTCTTCCTGTTGCGTAGATTCTGAATCAGTAGACGCCATCTGCACTCAATATAGAGTATAAATTAGCTGCCATATATTATGAGAAATCCTCCTTTATTTGTTTGTCATAAGCTTGATATTGCTCCGAGTGAACGGTGTTGCCCCTTTCCCGTGTGTGTGAGAAAGGTAATACCTGGATTTTTCACATTTTTAGGTATTTTTATATTTTCATCTGAAAAGGAAACCAGAAAAGTTAAGTTATAGCCGAGGCGGTTATTAATTTTTTGGAGTAATTTTCTTAATGTATGTACAAGTGCTCTCCTATTTCCCAAGAGGAAAATGTGCTTGACTATCCTGAAATAGAAGAAGGATGTGCCGAATGCTTGGCCTTGTACTGTGGCCCTACTATGCATACTTTGGGTATTGACAATTCCATATGTGTGCAATTGGAAGTAGTTGGTTGATGCATGTCGTTTACTTTGTCTTTAGGTATCCAAATCTGCTTCATTGTGCTGGGCTTCGTTGTATGTTGCCCACTTCCACTGAAAGTGGCTCTTTTCTTCTTGTTGTAGGTCTGCTTGATCTGATTTGTAAATCGCGGAATGGTTCGGGTTGCCATTACAGACTCCTTCTTTCTCCAGTAACTCTTTTTTTGTGGCTGTTTTGCCTGTGGACCATATTGGTTCTTCTTGTGCTAAGGATCATCATTTCGGTTTGGTTTCTTTGGAGCGCATGACTTAGGAATCCAGACTTGCGAACGATCCTGTTGAGCGGCTACTACTTTCTTTGGGATCCATATTGTAGCAATTCATCGATGGCTTCGCTGTTCAGACTGAGTTGGTTTCTCCTTTGATTGTTTGTTCTGATGTCGGTTGTGCTTTTGTCGTCGAAGATATTCCTTCACTTCATCTTTTTTTATCCACGCTTGGTTAGAGTATGGAATAGGATATATTTTAATGGGTACAGATTTTGAATTACTCAGAGGACTAGTCTCTCTGATGCATGGTGCTTCACTGAGGTTGGTTTCAGCTTGATTGACACTCTCGTGACTTGCTAGACTAGAAGATTGTGTGCAAGCGGAATTCAATGTGTCCGCACATATAGTGCTTGACGAAGATGTCTCTATAGTGCTAGTGATCATACATTCAGGACTTTGTTCATTAGAATGAATTGTTTGCTCCATGCTCACAGATTTGATTGGTCGTTCGTCTAGCAGACTGAATACTTCACGATGTCCTATCCTGGCTGAGATGTATCCCAACGCCAATTGAATGGTCACCTCATATTCGTAAATCCAGTCTTGACCTAACACTACCTCTTCAAGTAAATCTTGATCATGACACACTAATAGCTTTTGTTCCATAGTGTTGTTGCCAAGATGCAACGGTAAGGTGATCTCACCTATGCATTGAGTAATCGCTCCTCCTATTCCTATCAATTGGGCCATCGATGGGTGTACTTTCTCCTGGAGTTTTTGGGTCAAAGAGAGCTTGATGCAGCTTACTGCTGCTCCTGTGTCAATGAGAACATCCACCAAGTGGTACTCCGTTTTACCTGCTCCCAAATTTAAATATGGTTGTGTTCTCTGCGATCCTAGGTTTTGAGTGGCTCTAAAATTAGCCATTGGGATGAGTTCTTCTCCTAGTCGATATCTCTCATCTCGCTCTCTCATCCACTGTTTCCGTTTCTTTCTTCTTTCCAATGCTTCCTGTCTCGCTTCTTCTCGTATCCTTTCCTCCTCTATGCGTCTATTCTTACCTTTGATTAATCGAGACATTGTTTCTTCGATTAAGGGTTCTAGATATTTTTTCACTCTACATCCACTGATGTAGTTTGATAACACGTCTCCATCTAAGGTTGCTAAGCTGATGGCTCCACTTGTAGATATACGATTAATGATTAATGGACCATATCCTCTCTTTTGCAACTTCTTAGCATGTTGTTTCAAGGTGTATACCAAAACTAAATCTCCTTCCTTCAAATTTTTGTCCTTAATGTGCGCATCAAAATAGGCTTTCTGTCGTCTTTTAGCAGCATAAATACCTGCTACTGCTTGTAACCTAGTTTCATGAAGCTTTTCTATTTGATCCAATTGAGCTGATAGTTCATGTCCTGTCCACTCATAAGTAGTTGCTACTCTCAGAGTGGGAATTAAGAAATCAATTGGCAAAATAGCATTTTGTCCATATACTAAGTTAAAAGGAGTAGTGCCTATTGCGGTTTTATAGGCTACTCGAAATGCCCATAAAGCATGATGTAACTGCTTATCCCAATCTGATCTACCATTGTTAACAATTTTGGTGAGAACTGTACACAAGATTTTATTCGAACTTTCTGCTTGTCCATTGGCTTGTGGGTGATAAGGGGCTGATTTCTTATGAATTACCAAGAATTCATTCAATAAAGCTTCTATAACTTCATTAACAAAGTGCGTGCCTCTATCACTCACAATTTCTATTGGTAGTCCAAATCTAGTGAAAACGTTCTCAAAGAGAAACTTGGCTGTGGTTCTTGCGTCATTTTTCTTGGTTGCTTTTGCTTCAACCCATTTGGTCAGATAGTCTGTTGCTACAATTATATATTCGGCATGGGATCCTTTTGCTGGTGGGCTAATAGGTCCTATGAAGTCTATTCCCCATTTTGTGAAAGCTCTAGCACTCATCATGGGTCTAAGTGGCATCTCATCTCTTCTAATTGGATATTTCGTTCGTTGACAAGTATCACACCGTTGCACATATGTTATGGCATCTTGGTGTAGAGTTGGCCACCACATTCCAGCAAAGAGGATCATTTTTGCTGTTCTATCTGCAGAGAAGTGTCCTCCTGCAGCTCTTGTATGAGCCATCTCTAAAATAGAAAGATATTCGTCTTCGTGAATGCACATTCGTAATTGGTTATCTTTCCCTCGTTTAAAAAGTTGTTTTCCTATAATGGCATAATCCTTACTTTGTTCTTCAAGTGCACGTTTCCTTGCTGAAGTAGCTCCGTCTGGGTACTCTTGAGTTTTCAAGAACTTTACCAGAGGCATGCTCCATCTTGGTGCTATTGTAGAATAGCATAAGGTAGAGTTCTCATCTGGGATTTGTTCTTGACAGGTCTGACAGGTTGATACATAGTTATGTGCATCTCTTTGCATGGTTGGCCAATATATGCCAAATCTCTTGAGTGTTTGCCATGTTCCATTTGCATTCAAATGAGTTCTCCATTGGTTTACATGTGCTTTCTGAAGCCACATTTCTTGTTCCTCTTCTTCCACACATCTCATCAATAATCCACTTGAATCCTGGTGATACAAACTTCCCGCAATGATGTGAAGGTTTTTAGTCTTCCAGAGGTCTTGGGTTTGGTTTGGTGTGATCCCATCTTTCGGTCCATGTGTAAGTATAGGGATCAATTTTTCTGCCCATTGAGGACATACTTCTAGGCTAAAAAGGTATGTATCTGGCAGATCATCTGGTACTCCTATGGGTGGTTCTCCATGGGTCATTCGTGATAAGTGGTCTGCTCTTATGTGGGTATTTCCTTTCTTGACTACTACCTCAAAATCAAATTCCATTAGCAATAAAAACCATCGTACTAGTCGCCCTGTATTACAAGGCTTGTTGACTAGGTACAATAGGGCTTGATGATCAATGAAGAATTTGAATTTGTTTGCCAGTAGGTAATGTCTGAAATTTTTGACTGCGTACACCATCCCTAGGCCTTCTCTCTCCGTGGTAGTATAATTGCGTTCTGCTTGATTTAATTGTCTACTAGCATAGGCTATAGGGTGGTCTAATTTTCCTGTGTCAGCAGGTTGAGCTAAGATGCAACCAATGGCAAACTTGGAAGCATCCACATGAATGTGAAATGGCTTATTCCAGTTAGGGACTCGAAGGATTGGTGCTGAACTCAATCGATTCTTTAACTCATTAAAAGCTTTTTCACATTCTTCGGTCCAATTAAATAGAGTCAATAATGCATAAAGAGGTCTAGCAATTATGGCGTACATATGTATGAATCTTCGATAGTATCCACAATGTCCCATAAATGCTTGAACTTCTTTAGCAGTCTTCGGTCTTGGTAAATCTAGAATTACTTTAATTTTGTCTTCATCAGTTGAGATTCCGTTTTTAGAGACAATATGTCCTAATATTTTCCCTTGTCTAACCATGAAGACACAATACCACATAGTTTCTGGCTTGAGGTTTTCATGTGTGTAGCATATGTACTTAACAAGTGTCACTGTTGACAGTATACGGGAAGAAGCAAGTACGGACACACATGCAGATCTAGCACTGAGGCAACCCTTCATTTTTTTTCAAAACCCTCAGATCATTTTAAAGTGATTCTCATCACTACAAACCCTTGTAAATATCATTTCACCTTTTTGTAGCTCCATTTTGTACAAGCCGAGGAGTCCTCGAGCTTGCGGAGCCTTAGAAGTAGTTGCCTGTCAATTTTCATAATTTTTAGATCTCGTTTGGGCCCTAAAATAAGCCCTGGAACCTAATTTTTATCTAGGCCGGACACTAGGTCTGGACAGGGCCAAAGCTAGTCAAAAACTATAAATAGAGCTAGAGAGCTCATTTTTGGGGCCAGCTTCTTGTAGTTTGAGCTTGTATGAGAACTTTCTTGCAATAGAAGTGATTCCATCGTCTTACTCTCTTTGTTCTTGCCGTGTGTGCACGTGTGCGTGTATGTGTGTGCATGCTTGTGTGCTTCTCACTCACGCACTTGTGCTTCCACTTGCTCGTGGTCTTCATACCATCCTCACGTCTTCCCGGATTGACATTAAAGGAGGTGCTACTCATCACTGAGCTACACCAAATTTTGGCGCCGTTGCCGGGGACCGAGCTTTGAGGACGAGCGTGTGATGGTAAGACGTAGAGAGGACGCGTTGGAATGGTAAGTAGTAGGTAAATTTCTGATTTTTCTCCATCTTCATCTTCATCTTCACCTCCATCTCCATCTCCACCTCCACCTCCTTCTCCACTACATATTCCCTCTTCCTTATCATTCCCTCATTTGTTGTGTGCGAGTTTGAGAGAGAGCGAGTGTGTGTGCTTGTTTTTGCGTGTTTTTTGCATGTTTCTTGCAGGTGGCAGCTCCATCATCATCTCTAGCAAGCTCAGCAGGTACAGAAATTGTCTGCACAATCCCCGAGGCGTTGAGCTCGAGCTATCGCGACACTCCGAAAATTTCACCCAATCACGATTCTGAGTGCACCACGACACTGCGCAGGCCTAGAGCTCCCAGGATCACTAAACAGAACAGAAAAATTCACCATATCCCGAGCTATCGCGACACCTCGAGGTATCGCGACACCTCACGACCTATCGCGACACCTCACGACCTATCGCGACACCTCACGACCTATCGCGACACCTCGACCTATCGCGACACTTCACGAGCTATCGCGACACCCCGACCTATCGCGACACTTCACGAGCTATCGCGACACCTCACGAGCTATCGCGACACCCCGACCTATCGCGACACTTCACGAGCTATCGCGACACCCCGACCTATCGTGACACTTCACGAGCTATCGCGACACCCCGACCTATCGCGACACTTCACGAGCTATCACGACACCTCACGAGCTATCGCGACACCCCGACCTATCGCGACACTTCACGAGCTATCGCGACACCCCGACCTATCGGGACACCCCGACCTATCGCGACACTTCACGAGCTATCGCGACACCCCGACCTATCGCGACACCTCACGAGCTATCGTGACACCCCGAGGTATCGCGACACTTCACGAGCTATCGCGACACTTCGACCCGACCTATCGCGATACACGGCTTTTAACGCATGAAAATTTAGGGTTAATTTTTTTTTAGTGACTGGAAGGGTGGTTGAGCTTAATTTTAGGCACCTTGGTATAACTTTAGAACCTTGGAAGTGGGCAAAAGGCCTAGAAACCAGAGAGGGATCTCCTGAACCCTGAGTGCCTGTTTTGACCCTTTAGTGCCTGAATGGTCATAACTTGACCATACGAACTCCGATTGATGAGATTTTGGTGGAACTAAGTGGTTCTCAGATTCAGGGGGTACAGTGAACTACTCCAAGGGGGCTGAAATTATTGAAGTGTGTCTTTCAAATACTTGTGGCAATAGAGCTATACTAACAGGTGAGCTTTTGCAGGAACTTTGTGCGCGCTCAAGGCAATCCAAAGCAAGCTAGCAAGGGTGAGTACCAAACTTGGGAGAAGGCTTCCTGGGCTTGTGTAGCAGTCTGGTCAACCAGCTAATTGAGGTTGGAAGATCTCTCCACCCTCCTTTGTCAATTCCTAGCCTAGGCTAAGTACGACTTAGGTGTGGTAATTAATTAGGGCAACGTTAGGCACGAATCAATTCCAAGAGTATTAACCAACAAAGTGCAAGAAGTAAATAGGTCTTAAGTGCGAAAACCTTAAGGGACAAAAGGTAAACGGGAATCGATCACTTATTAACTGCGGAAATTCACTTAAGTACTCCTGACGACGCAATTTCAGACAAGACCATAAACATAATATTCAATTAAAAAAAAACAAAGTGATTGGTGCAAAATTAACCTGCAACGAGAGTGTGCTTGGGTTCCAGGGGGTAAATAAATTAGGCATATGAACCTTAGATCAGGCAGACACTTAGGCCGAGACAGACAAAGCCTCAGATCTTCTGAAGCTAGTGTCAATCACACTGCCAGGTCTTGGGCCCAGCAGTTGAGTGATTATCCATACACTCTCAGATCAGAAACAAGTGATTCTGAGATGTCCTATCACATGGAGAGACCAGTAGGTAGTTCAGGGTTGGCTTATCTAGAAAAGCCAGAGGGACCTTACAAGACTCAATTGGAATATATCAGGACGAATCGTCTAGGTGCTCACATCTACGAAGACGGACTGAGAAGATCGGTGGTCCAGATTAAGAACCCCGATCAACCCCATGGATTAGACCACCCGGTAGTCAAGTTTGAGAATGGAGCCTACCTAGATAAAGAAGGGACTATATATGTAGTCACCACTCTTCCTGATAGAACTGATGAGTTTGGAAATGTGATTGCAGAGACCGACATGGGTGATATAGAGCAAGGGAACTTAGAGAGAGAGCCAAGAACTCCCCGTGGTAAACCTGTCTTGACCAGAATCATGACTCCAGAGTGGATTCCACAGGATAATAAAAGCATAGATCTGCTTTTAAACCGAGAAACCGATGAGGTTTTTTGGAGATATAAATCTCCTCAATCTCAGGAAGTGAGTGCCCTCACAATCTATGAGTTTAAAGACCCTGATAGCCCAGGTCAAGTAACCTACCTAGACAATGCATCAGAGAGAATCTTCGTGGTCACTGAGCATGGCAGACATGCCTACACATGGAAGGGAGAATTGGTCTTTCCCCAACCAAGGTCTAATGTGTCCTTTGGTCACCAAGGAGCTGGGACCTCCCAAGCTCATGAGGCTCAGAGAGATAGAAGTAGAGACAAACCTGAGGTAAGTTTTGCCAACTCCCTGGGAAGAGAAAGAACGAGAACAGAAAGGAATAGAGTGGAACCTGAGAGACATAGAACCCCATGGAATCAAAGGAATATTGATGATTTTCCTTTGCCAAGGCCAAGAGAACACACTAGGACCCTGCGACCAACTCAACTGGTGAAGTCCATGAAGAATTCCTTCGATGGCACGGGAGACCCTTATGACCATGTGGCAGAATTTCGGCAAGTATTGAAAGCTGAGCAGGTAGAGGACCTATTCACACAATATAATGCTTTCGGTCTAACCCTTAGGAACACTGCCCTTACGTGGTTTCAACCACTAAATGAGAGGCATTTCAGAAACATAGACCAGCTCTTAGAGGCATTTATTGTTGAGTTCTCTAAGAGTGGAATCAGGCATAACACCTCCTCACTAATTCACAGCTTCAAACAAACACCTCAAGAGACGGTCAGGCTAGCTGGAAGAAGATTTAGACAGTACCTGGAGAGATGCCCGATGCCGGAGTTACCCACACCAGCCAAACAAGTGGCCTTGTTCCTAGATGGATTGTTGAGAACTAAGCTCAGGTCATATGTGTACCTGAAGGACCCCAGAACGATAGAAGAGTGCGTGCGCATGTGCATAGACATTGAGGACAATCTAGGTGAGGAATTAGAACTATCAAAAATCTATAAGGATTCTGATAACTCTAGTAAATTGACATCTGGTCAATCCACATCCATCGAGGAACTTGCAGAGAAGGTAGCCCAAAAACTAGGTGTCTCTAGCAAGCAAATTCCGAGATTTGCCCCAGTTAAGCGGTGTTACAATTGTGGCGGTGAACATATGGCAAGTGTATGTCCCATTATGGCCCAACCCTAGGCGAATCCTAGTAGCCAGTACTGCACCATAGAGCGCAGGTACACCAATCACAGGGCACAAGACTGCCCATATAACAAACAAACTGTTAGGCAAAATTATCCTCAGCCATATCCACAACATGGTAGATACCAGAATCAGTACCCATCACCACAATACAACAGACCACAGCAAACTTATCAGCCACCTTATCAAGGGCAGCAGAGACCTCAACCAGTCCTAGTGCAGCAACCCCCTGCTCCAACCAATGTGATCCCAGTGAAATATGCATCTAC